>OY821757.1:19548908-20208793 GCA_963682095.1 Potentilla sterilis | reverse complement strand
TTTGGTGTTATGCATGATTATATTTTATTTCTATTTTTCTAATTGTATGCAACTATGCATGTAGATGTGTTGGTGAAGAGCTTGCAGCATGGCATTAGAGATGATCGTGCCGAGAGTGGATCAAGTGGTATGCTACCTCCAAGATCAAACTCATTCATGCGAGCTTGAGGGAGAGTTGAGAATTGTGATGATGCCAAATTGCCAATCATGTCATGGACTCTCATATTGTTCTATTTTTCTCTTCCTTATTTAGTTATGTTTAAATATTAAACTTTGGACTTTGACTTTATTTTGATGGACTTGAAATTGTTGAATTATGGAGTATGGACTCAAGCTGAACTTTGTACTTTGAAATTTTTGACTTATAAACTATGAAATTTATATTTTTTATTCGAACTTGAAAAGTGGGTAAAACAGAAAAAAAAAAAAAAAAACCAAACCGAACCGAACCGTGCGGGTTGGGTTGGGTTATGGGTCACTGACTCAAAAATTAAAAAACCGAACCGAACCGAACCGAATTTTAAATTTGGGTTGGGTCATGGGTTTTGTCCAAACCCGAACCGAAGTGACCCGTGTCCACCCCTACTCTCTACACCTCATTTTGACTTTTAAATAACACACATTTGCTCAGTAAACCTCTTCTTAAATATCTAAAATAACTTTAGATAAATAAATTGCATAGTTTACCTTTCATTCACTCACTTTTATTGCTTGAATTATTTTTTTCATTTTTTTTCTTTCTGCATGCAAATATCCGGTTCTTGAATAATTTTTTTTTTCTTTTTTGCAAGCAAACCTCCATTCTCTTTTCTTTCGGTATGTACCTCATGTTTCGATAGATATTTACTTAATTTTTAAATTAATATATATATATATATATATTACATCATCATGTTTATATATGAGTTATATATTTATATAGGGGGACTCTATTTGCACCTCCAAAATTACTATTTAGACCTCCATTTATTTTTGAACATTTTAAAATCCTATTTTACCCCTTTCAAATTAGAACAAATAAAAAAACTTCATTTGATCTCCGTCCATCTCCCAATATCACGGTTTCTCCCGATTTAAATCAAGTTGAATAAAAGTGAAATGGTTGGTGTGATTGGCTTAACTTTATCCAGTCCCCTATATTCAATTAGAATAAAGTCTTACCCTTCGAGTAAGAGTTGTAACCAAAAATCGATTGTAAAACATAGTTTGTTATCAAATTAGAACAAATAAAATTTTCTTATTGTTTGTGATTGAAGACTTGAGGATTAAGCACAATCATGACGATTGCGGTTTTCATAAATTGTTGGGAATTAAATGGAGGTAGGATGGCGATTGGGTGTTCATCAATTGCTGAAAATTCAATGAAGGTAGGATGGAGGTGTAAAGAGAAAAAAGAGAAAAGAGATATTACTAGAACTTTAATGGTAACAAATATTGTAGGAGGTACAAATAGCAATTTTGGAGGTCTGAATATAACTCCTCTTTTCTTATAAGTTTGCAAGGGATAAAATAGGATTTTAAGATGTACAAAAATAAATAGAGGTTGAAATAGCAATTTAAGAGGTGCAAATAGAGCCCCCCATTTATATATAATATTTTTATGTCACAAGCTAGTTCACCATCATACTTCTAATTATAATTAATTATATAGATGTCTATATACTAAGCTGCATGAAAATATATAAAAATAGATAAGCAAATAAAATATATGTAGTAAATTATTATTCAATGTCTATGTAGTAAAATTAGAAAATTAAAATAGATAAGGAAAATAATAAAATTGCAATCTATTATTTTACTGAATTAAAAAGTTCAGAGAAAATAAATATAATATGTTTTTAATTGTTAAAGGAAAAACACATTATGTGTCTTCGTCAATGTAACTGACGAGAGGTAATTAGGTAGTCATTATTGTCATTAATGTATTTACTATTACCGTTGTAATACTCACCCAATATAAAGGGGATTATCAATGAAATGAGTAAACCAATTCCGATTTTCCTACAACACGTTATCAGCACGATGCCTAACCTAGAGTCCAAAAAAAAAACCCCTAGAAATTTTTTTCACTTCGCCGCCGCCGCAGCAGCCCACCCTAGCATCGTTAGGCCCGCACCAACCGGATTCTGCTCCGATCGGCAACCTCTGCAACCTCCGATCGGCGTCTGCTCCTCCGCACAGCAGCAGGGATGTCCCACCAAGCCGAAGCCAGCAGCTTTGGACGTTGCTTGACCCGACCCCTACGACGTTCGGATCTTCCTCCGTCCGCCGCCTCAACCCAGCAGCCCGGAGCCAACGACCCAGTCGACGACGCTATCTCGGCATACCTCCGACGACAGACGCTGCTGCTGCTCCGACACCAGCCCAACAACCTAACTTGGGCACCCAGAAATTTACTCTGGACACCCATCGCCGATCCAGTCGTCCTCGATGATCGAACCGGAGCACCACTGCCCTACTCCCTCTGATCGACCCCGACAAGTCGCCCCCCGGTTGCGACCCATCGTTGATGCCGATCCACACCCCGACACCAACTGCCAGTCGACGCGGCCCTCGTCGATGATCCGGCTCCGCAGCAGCCCCTCCCCAGATCGCATGACGACCTGGCGCCGCCCTCCGCTCCGCGCCTCCGCTGCGATCTGAAAAACAATTATGACTCGGATTTTTTTGGGCCTGATCCGACCCGGCTCCTTTGGGCCTGGTCTCGACCCGGACCTGTTGGGCCTTACCCGGATCTACTTGACCCGACCCACGAAAAAAAAATTTAGGGGGTAAAAAAAAAAATTAAAGGTAATATTTGAAATTACCGCATAGTAATTCATATTTACTATGTGACTATTTATTGTTTTACGAATTTAATGGTAAATATGAAATTATTTAATTTATATAGTAGATGTGAAATATATATGATTAAAGTCACTAATCATATGAATATTGTTTGTTTTTATGTGACATATCAATTACGATGTCGCGATCAATATGTGACGACAATTTGGAGTCGGAGATCGAGCAATCACTTCATATGTAGTTTATTTGGCAAACTAACAAGTAAGATCTAATTAAAGTTATCATTTTCATTAAATCGTTAATGATATAATGTTCAAACTGATCTTATTATATTATGACATATACTTATGAAATTTGAGCATCATTATATGTCTATTTTATTATGTTAAATAATTACTTTTATTTAACATGTTATTTAGTTTGAGCATTGCCATGTTAAATGCAATTTCATGAGCATTGAAATATAAAGAAAAATGGGCAAACCTACTACTGTGAAAAAGCATATTCACGAAGTAAGAAAAATATGACCATTACAAATTTCGGTCTTCAGATCCAATTTTTATTTCTTGAAAATTTTTCAAGATGGATATCTTATTAATTGTGTAAAAAGCAATAATAATGGAATTTCATTAGCTTCACATGCAATGAAAACGGAGAAACCAAAATTTTACTGTGATAACGTAATTTCACAAAGCATCAGATTTACCATAATGTATCTTGGTTTATATTAGTTGTCGTAAATGTTATTTAGACCGCGAAGCTAATACATTTTATTCTTCCTATATTTTACAGATGGTTTAACCATAAAGTTCGACTTTGACACATTGGACTCTGAAGAACTTGAGTACCAAATTCCCCTATTGAGTCAAATAAGGCTTGCGCATGGTATATTTATGCAAACTGCTTTATGTAAATAAGCTAAAAAATAATTATAATATCTCGAATGACAATGTAAGGTCTGAGAAAAATAAATTTCCTGAAACAAATTATGCAAAGTAATGCAACAACCCTAAAACAAAGGGCAATGACGATGTAAGGTCTGAAAAAAACAAAGAGTAATGACGATGTAAAGTCTGAGAAAAACAATATATCTTGGAACAAATTATGCAAAGTAATGCAACAACCCTAAAACAAAGGGCAATGACGATGTAAGGTCTGAAAAAACAAAGGGTAATGACGATGTAAAGTCTGAGAAAAAAAAATATATCTTGGAACAAATTGTGCAAAGTAATGCAACAACCCTAAAACAAAGTTCAATTACCATGGACGTAAAGATTTCTATAATCATCCAAAAGCAAGTGGAGACAATGTACCATTTGAAAAGATGACATAGGGGACATGTCATGTGCAGTGAAGCACTCTGCCATTGTTGTAAATCAATGAAGTATGGATACGTATATTACAAGCTAGCAAAAAATTAGCTGTGACTTATAATAAGTATAAAGAATCATACGAGTACGCGGATTTTAGAAAAGTGTCTTCAATATTGAACAAGAACATTAAAAATGAATTTACAACTAAATGCATACCACATGGGAAGAAGATGTCAATGACACATCTCATCATTGCAGCTATTAAAAGAGCCAAAAGGATTTGACTCCATCCAAGAAAGACTTTGATTAGTCTATTTTTAAATTTCTAGGATATCCTTATAAAGGTTATTACGCCTAAATTAGACTTTTGGTCTTAAAGTTTCTATCTCTAAATTGGATAAGACTAAATGTAATCGTTAGCATGTTAATTTTTAATTTTCTCTAAAGGAATTGAGATTATTCAAATTGTATTCATGATATACATGATTCAATTTTCTGTATCTAACTTTACAAAGTATTGCATAAAGTAAAGCAACATATCATAATATAGGCATGACATAAAGAACTGTGGGCAAAGAAACGCACCATATAATCCCTAGAATAATAGTACTGAAGGACAATGGTACTAATATATCACAAAAATAGCACAATAGTACTGAAAAACTGTAGTACTATAATGAAAGTGATAAGGATATAAATACATGTTCCTTTGGGATTCATAATGCACCTGCCTAACTGAGATTACAATACATTTTATTACAATCTCCATCGACTTATTCTAAAGAACTTGAGTTACGTTTCGATGTATATATATTGAGCATATGTCAAATTGACAAATTATGCCAAGAGAAAATTGAATTTTCTCCACATTATAAAGAAATTTATGCCACGATTTTCATGTGAAAAAGACACAAGTGAGAATTCATTTGAGCTCATTTGCATTACCTCTAATGACTACGGATATAAACGAGTATTAGAGAAATTTATATGTCAACTTAGTGGGTTATATGTAACCGCTAATTGAATCCAAAATCATAAGAAAATGATCTTTTTGAAATTCTGACATAAATTGGCTTTGATATGGTGATCCGTACATTAAAGAAATTACTATGGACACCCATATTTTGGATGAATAGAAGCAAATACCAGAAGAATATGGTTCACACACGAAACCGAGGATGACCAAAGATCATTTTATCCTCAAATATTGTTTCGACATAATCCATGTAGGATTGAAGACGTGTGTTCAATCCCTAAATTCCACCGCTCCCCTAAGGTGGCATTATAATATATTTGATGCACAAGTGTATGCACTTATACCCTATTATGCTTCTAACATCCATCGTGATTTTATGAATAAAATACATCATTCAAAGCCTACTCGTAAAATTATGATTGACACCATCATATGCAAAGGAAACATGTGTTCTCATTATGTTCTTATATTGAATCCAAAGATGATTCAGTGGACTGATTCAACCAACTTGCGGACACCTTAGATATTTTATGGTGTTGGTTGTTGTGTCGACACTCTGGTCACGTGTTATGACACCATCCACAATTAAAATTTATGCTGCTTATGCTAGAAAGTCAAAGCACCTAGGCCGGGTTAATTTCCGTAGGCGCAATGATTTTATAGCTTATTATATAGGATCTGTAATAGACATCATATTCCTATATAAAAAAAAACTCAATTGGTCTCACGGAAAACGACTACAGTAATAGTCTTAATATTGGTAAAGCACACCAATACTTCCGTTTTGGGTTATGTAATTTTTGCATGCAGCGTTACTTTTTCATCTATGATCATCATCATTGAACCAATTTACACCATAGCTAGTGACTATGTGTGAGGATTTTAAAGGATTTCAAACGAACTTGTAATCCTTGAGCTCTTTTGGATTGACACTGATCTACAATCCTTGAGCTCCATTAAATGTTTTATGTGCCAAAATTGCGCCGCCACAGCACACAATGATGGGTTACTTGAGATGAATAAATATTTATGCTGGATATGAACTTCCAGCTATAGTCCGCTATGTCGAAACCTTGACAGGCGATCTCCTCACCGCTAGATTTGCGGTGTGTCACTTGGATGAGACAGTGTTCCCGTCGTTAGGGGGAGATAAGAACAAGCATGTTCAAGTGGAACGACAGGAATTGTCGTGGTTTGTCCCCACTGTGTCTCATCTCGATCCCCAAAAATCACACAAACTAAGGTGTGTAGATATCTTATACATTAAAGTGACGAGATCACATAAACCTGCTGCACAATATACCTGTAAGGATTGTGTTTTATCAAAAAGACATGGTACCACCCAAGAGGAATTGGGTATTGCACTGCCACCATGGATGGTGGCATGGTGACGCCATAAGTGGCATAAATGGTGTCACAGGCCGTGGCTCTCCAAGGAAGAGGGGGAGACCACCTTAGGTTCGATACATACTTGTGTAAAGGAAGAAAACAAGTTTGGCACAACCTGATCTATTGATCAGTGATACTCAAATCCGTCTCATGAGAATATTTATGGATTGTGGTTATCATTGGGGGACGCCTCAAATGTTAGAACCAATCCTTAAAGTATAGAGATCTCTACAAAAATATTACACTAGTGTACATGAGGACGTGGAATAATGAGTCTACTATCGAACCATACTTCGTTGAAAAATGTCAACTTAGTAAACTGGCCTAATGGAAAGAAGCGATCCAGTATAAACAAAGAGATAGGTATTTGGGCAGGTGACGTCGACACCGCAAATATAAACTCTATCAAATATATCTTTGTTAGAATGCGTAATGAGAATAAGAGTATGCAGACTCATCTTATGGCGCAACGTTTCTCAAAAATGCACTGGAATCGACTACGAGGAGATATTCTCTCGTAATGGACTACGAGGAGACAATTCCTTGTAATGGATGTCATTGCACTCCACTACCTTGTCAGTTTGGTAGTTTCCGAAAAACTGAACATGCAGCTTATGAAAGTGGTCAATACATATATCTCTATGGGGATCTAAATTAAGAGATATACATGAGGATCCTAAACGGATTTCATCCACCCAAATCAAGTTGCACTAGATCACATAAGTGCGTTTGCAAAAGAAATTGAAACGTTCACTAAAGTGACTACTTGATTGGAAAGAGATTGGTGAATTATGCCCTTGTGTGCTCATTATGGATATACACAGACTCTCAATGAATTAAGAGATACTCTATGTATTGTAAATCCTAAGTTAAGAATGAAAAGATCTTGGGAATACACAGTCTTGAAATGAAACTCAAGGACTGTAATGATGGTGACCATACATCAATCGGCTTAGGCACTCTAAAGAATAAAGTGAGGCCTACATATACTCCCATGATCAGTCAAAGTCTTTACTCTAACAATAGATCCGTTTTCATCTAAAGGAAGATGATGAAGAAGTGTTGGGAAATGAAATTCCTATACAAGTGCAATGACGCATGATTGTACTTAAACATAATATGTAAGACTCGACCTCTCATTCGATGAAAATTTGTAAAGCTATGTGTAGCTCTGCGCCCACGCAACGCAAATGGTTCTTTGAAATACTTAAAGATATGAAAGATTTGGGCTTATTCAATCTCTACATAGAATGTGACATGATAAAGAAATTATCCACGTAATAACTAACTATGCATACAGAAAAACGCATTAAAGGTGAGATAAGAAAATCTGTTATTACATATCAATTTCAAATCTCTTAATGGTTCACCCATACTCTAGACGAAATTATGACTATTTTGTTATATGAAGGTCATACCACGAGTGAACTTGATGTTCAATATGAACCTATGCGTTTGGTACATGAACAACCTTATCCTCAAGATCAAAGTAAATCAAATTGGATCTGAGGACGATTTGACAAGATTTAGTTACTAAATCATTGCTCAAAGTCATATTTGGAAAAAACATGTGAAAATGCATAACTATTCTAATGTTACTAAAGCTCCCTTGATCAAATGAAAGAATCAGGGAGAATCCCATGATTAATGTAAAAATCAGGGGCAGGTGCAGACATCAGGGGGAGTCTAGCACATACATGTTGTTTCCAAATGTAATAGGTGCGTTGTGCTCTTTTTCTCCTTCGATCAAAGTTTTATTTTCTCCCATTGGGTTTTTGTTACTTGGCAAGGTTTTTAATGAGGCAACACCACATGCACCATTTCACCTCTGACTCGGCACAAGGGGGAGTGTTAAAGGAAAAACACATTATGTGTCTTCGTCAATGTAACTGACGAGAGGTAATTAGGTAGTCATTATTGTCATTAATGTATTTACTATTACCGTTGTAATACTCACCCTATATAAAGGGAATTATCAATGAAATGAGTAGACCAATTCTGATTTTCCTACGACATTAATATAAGTATTGTCCTTAATAGTCATTGTATAAGAGGACATATATGTAATCTAGTAATTGAAAACACATGGAGGTCAAGTAAGCAAATGTGGAGGTCTCAATAGCAACACTCAAAAATAATTACGGAAAATCTAAGGCGACGAAAATGCTTAATTTCGACGCCTAAGTAGTACACTTAGGCGACGAAACATTTGTTTTTCGTCGCTTTAGTATATCACTTAGGAGATGAAATATTTGTTTTTTGTCGCCTAAGTTTAACACTTAGGCGAAGAAGAACAAATTTTGTCGCCTAAGTGAAGCTCAGGCAGACGAAAAATTTCGCCCTCTTAAAAACTTTTTTCGTCACCAGAGTTTTTAGAAGACGAAAAATATTTTGTGGCATAAGCAGTCTCTAAGGCTACGAAAAAATTAAGGTTTCATCGTCTAAGTACTTGGATGACCACTTTTAGAAGACGAAAAATGCTCTTAGGTGACGAAAATATTTCGTCGCCTAAGGTTTTCAGTCTGGTAGTGAGATTAGTCCGTCTTTAGATACTAAAAATATGTAGAAGTTTCCATATATATGAAAAATAAAATAAAGTACAGAGATTAGAAGCTGGTAAATCAAAGGTGGCCATCAATAATTCTCGGAGCAGAACGTACAGAATACAATCATAATTAAATAGGAGTGTAGGACTAAATGAAGAATAACAATCCAGCCAATAGGCTGAATATATATATATGGTAACAAGCATGATGAAATACTGGTAGCTAGGTACATGATTAAACACATAGACATCATGAAGAACTGTGCATGCAGTCATGCACATCAAGGAAGGTTGGTTTTGTCTTTCGGGAGGGTTGGTATGGTGGGCAATCCGGTCTTAGGAAGCTCGGGGAGATGAGGCACTGGAGGTAAAGTTGGAAATTCAGGCTTAGGCAGTGTTGGTAACTCGGGTTTTGTCAAACTAGGGAAATTCGGAAGCGGTGGGAGTTCAGGCTTCGGCAATGATGGCAGATCCTCTGGCTTTGGCAACGGTGGAAGCTCCGGCAAGGTTGGGAGATGGGGTTGTTCAGTCAACTTGCGACCTTCAGGCTTTGGCAAAGTTGGTACATGAGGCAGTGGTGGCAACTCGGGCTTAGGCAATGATGGGAATTCTGGCTTAGGCAATGGTGGCAACTCGGGCTTAGGCAATGACGGAAGTTCTGGCATGGGCAGATGTGGAAGCTCGGGCTTTGGCAATGGTGGTAGATCCGGCTTCGGCAGCTGTGGAAGGCTAGGAAGATGGGGCATTTCAGGCTTTGGAAGCTCAGGCACCTGTGGCAACTGAGTCTCGAGAAGACAGCGAGCTCCTTGGACAAGTGTTTCAGAGCTCATAAGCGAGAAGATGAAAAGCAAAAGTGGAAAGAAGAAGGCTGGGAAACGATGAGAGGCCATGTTTGGAGCTAAAGGTAAGTAAACTATATCAGGTAGGATGAATGAAAGTTGATATTGCTTGGGAATCAAAACAAGTATTTATAGATAGAAGAATACGGATAGGGTACGTGAAACACTTTTAAGGTCTTAAAGTTAGGTAAACCAATATGAAAAATTGGTGTTGTTAGTTCAACTTCTGCATCTGTACATGTATGTACATTGTTAATTTTCTTGTTACCCTCGCAAATGTGAAAATAGAATTGAGAAGTCTCTTATCAAGTGAAGAAACGTATCAAGTAAATTTTACAGATGTAATTGATGAGGGCCATAAGCATTCTTAAAATCATATGGAGGCAGGGTACCCTCCATCCTGTCCTATCGTGCTATATATGGAGATCAGTTCACCAACATAGGCAGAAGCATCTTATCTCTTCTATCTCTTCTCATCAAAAAACCTAGGGCCATAACAATTTTTGATCACCCAATTGGATCCTGTCCAGGTAAAATTTGTTCAATGGCTTCACCGACTTAATTATCTATACACTACTGCGCATTTTTATTATTTTCACATGCCATGTAAAGCATTAACACTACACCAGGTTTTTGTATTATTGACAAACTAAAAAAATGCATATGATAAAAAGATATAACCAAGGACTGAAATTTTGATATTTTCGCCGATATTTCGGCAAAAATTTCGTTTTTTTGAGGCAACGATATTTTCTCCTCAATCTTTCCTTGTCTGGTGCGATATTTTTGAAATTCAGTATTGATCATTCTCCACTTGCACTGAGTACTGACACATGTCGGCCTGCTAAAAACCCACAAATTTTGGGGTGAAGTGAGATTCAAACCCCTCACCTCTCAGCTTGCATGATAAGATTAATGAGTTGACCAATTGAGCTGAACTCATTTCTTGTTCAATCTCTTCATCTTATTAGTTATGTAATATGTTTACTGAAATCTGAAAAAAATGAAAATGACAAATTATGTCCTATCAAAAATCAAACTATTTGTTTTGGTAAAGATATGGTTACGTGTTCCGCACCTCTTATCCTTGATTTTTTCATACTATCAATTATGTGTTTGTTGGAATTTTTATAACTACAAAACAAAATTTGTTTCCTATAAATAATCTCAATTGCAAATGTTTTCTTACACTTTCATCTTTTCTTTCTTCTCCGGTTGCTTCAATTCACTACTTCTATATCTCATTCTCTCCTTCGTATTTAGCTCATGCATTGATCTCAATTTTATGCTCTCATGCTATAATAGTTAATTAGTACTAGACTTTGGTAAGTGGTTACTTAGTAATGTTAGTATTATTAAATATTCCGTTCTTACGGTTAATTTTATTGTTTTGATTATTCTTCACAATACACTCAAGGCTCTATACAAAGAGATGATGAGGATAGTCAGGATACTGAAGATTTTATACCGCATAGATCTTCTATGTGGTTCTAAATTATTCATGTAATGTCATGTCCAATGTATTATATGTGTATAAAGCGTGATGGCCTAGCCTCCCTTTGGGTTCCCAGCCATCAAAAAAAAAATTAGATGTTAGTATATATTTTTATTAGAATTTTCAACGATGTAGCGTTTATATATTTCACCTTATATCACTACAACTCATTATAGACCAATGTTCATATAAGATTTTATTATGAAATATGATAGATAATAGATTAAATAAACATCTCAGAAAGTTTCATTTAGAATTTCCATGTATTTCTTAAAATTTCCGTCAATTTTATCAATTTTTTTCTGCTATCGATATTTCCTCGAAATTTCCATCGAAATTTCCATTTTTTGGACCTTTTAAATTTCCGTAATCGTCGAAATTTTAGTCCTTGGATATAACTCACATCATTTCAAGCTAAATAAGATTTTTCATGCAAGTGTAATTTGTTTAACTTTTCCAGTATTAACGTCAATAACTTATTATATATGAAAATTGTCAACAATTCGCTTATGAATTAAAAAAATAAGTCTGCATTCGAGTTTTTATTTAGATGATATTACTATGTACGAATAAGAAGAAGTTTCCGGCCATTAAAGTTGCTAACTCAAAACCTTTCGCTTAAAAAAAAACAACTTACCTACCTTCATTTGGTAAGAGAAGAAATAAGTCTTTTCATTTTATACAATTCATGAGTTTGCAATCTAGGTAGTCACAATTCTATATTTCCTGCAATTCTGAATCACCAACCACACACTTATGACCCTTACACTCTTAAATCTTCAATTTTCACTTATGAGTAATGACAAACCAATAATGTGGGTTTCATTAAATTTCCGGATGTGGGACTAGATAGTACATATTTGTTTCTGCACAAACCCTAGGGCCTGGTAGAGACAGATGAATCCTCGTATGATCTCCTGCAAACCTGCTTACAAAGGGGAATACCGGGCTGGCCGGTCTTCCCCTCTCCGATGCCTAAGTTAGTATAGTTGGAATCGATATAACTTAAGCACGTATATAAGCGGTAGGAAGGATCAGTTACCTATTAATGAGGGTAGTTGAGGCCCTTATATAGGTGGCCAGGAGTGAGGTCTGGCCTTACTCTTCGATGTGGGACTGGTTTCCTTCTGTTTGCATACCAAAGGGCAGCTTTGGTGACCTCTTTAGCAGGCAGGCGCCCCCGGTCCCCGGGCCCCTGGTAGCAGGATAGACTGCTGGACCCTGAGGCCGGGTGCTGGTGATCCGGTCCCGGGTCTCGGGACGGCCCCTGGTACACTAGCTGCGGGTTTGTGGGCCTGCTGTAGTCCCTCTGTGGTAGTCAACAAGTCCCCCAAGTTCCCGGTCAAGTGCAATCTTGAATGGGGACTTAAACTGTCTTGCCCTTGTCCCGCAGACCCGCAGGGTTACCAACCCAACGGTGCCCAGTCTCCCAAGTCCGCGTTGAAGATTGGGCGTGACCGGGGTGAGTACCTGTTACCGATGATGTGCAACAGTTTATGAGTATGTTTGCAATATAAGTAGTACTGTGCTCAAGTGTTGTAGTGCTATGAGCATGGAGCGGGGTGAAACCCGGAGAGTGCATGAGATGATAGTGGGGCGTTGAAATCCACCATGCAATAGATGTGTGCATGGAATGATTATGGGGCGTTGAAATCCACCATGCAATAGATGTGTGCATGGAATGATAATGGGGCGTTGAAATCCGCCATGCAATAGATTTGTGCATGGAACCTGGACCCCGCGTTCTGCCATATCAGAGCGAGACGGAGAGCATGGGATCTCGACCGGGCGTTCTGCCATATCGAGACGAGTCCCCCAAGTGAACTTGTGCACTAGACCTCGACCGGGCGTTCTGCCATATCGAGACGAGTCGGAGAGTATGGGACCTCGACCGGGCGTTCTGCCATATCGAGACGAGTCCCCCAAGTGAACTTGTGCACTAAACCTCGACCGGGCGTTCTGCCATATCGAGACGACTCGGAGAGTATGGGACCTCGACCGGGCGTTCTGCCATATCGAGACGAGTCCATATTGCTAGGCTGTGGGGAGGTGGCCCCGGTGTTGCGGTCTGCTGAGGCACCGGTCAACACTTGCTAGTTCTTCTCAGCTTGTGTTGGAATAAGCGTTGTAATGGGGTGGCGTTGAGGTGACAAGTCTCACCGTGGAGCCCCACATTGATCGCAATTCAGTGCGATGCAGGGTTTTTATCCTGCTGGACAAGAGTACATGTGTTAGATGTAAACTCACCCGGGTGTATAAAACCCATGCTGGTCGAATGTTCTCATAACCGGGGTCATGCCATGGAGCCGGGTGGATCTCGACCGGGCGTTCTGCCATATCGAGACGAGTCCCCCAGTGAGATGCCATGGGGCCGGGTGGATCTCATACCCGGAAAAATGCTCTCGAGCCGGTTGGATGATCATAACCGGTGAGATGGTCTCGAGTCGGTTGAATGTTACCTAACCGGTGAGATGCCATGCAGCCGGTTGAATGATACCTAACCGGTGAACTGCCATGGTACCGGATGGATGGCTCATACCCGGAACAATGCTCTCGAGGCGGTTGAAAAAATCATAACCTGTGAGATGTCTTCAAGCCGGTTGAAAGATCATAACCGGTGACTTGTAGTGAAGATGCCATGCAGCCGGTTGAATGATACCTAACCGTGAACTGCCATGGTATCGGATGGATGGCTCATACCCAGAACAATGCTCTCGAGGCGGTTGAAAAATCATAACCGGTGAGAGGTCTTCAAGCCGGTTGAAAGATCATAACCGGTGACTTGCAGTGAAGATGCCATGCAGCCGGTTGAATGATACATAACCGTGAACTGCCATGGTACCGGATGGATGGCTCATACCCGGAACAATGAGTCGGTCCTGCAGGTAAGAATTGCCTGGTGCCATTGCACCGCTCGTAACTCATTTCCTTTGTTGCTTGCTTAATTGGCTCTCTGTTGTTATGCAGTTGCTGTACAATCTGTACCAGCCGGATCCGAGCGAGGAGCTGAAGAGGCAGGTGGCCGAGCTGACAGAAGCCCGAGAGCGGTTGGAAGCAGAGAAGTCCCGGCTGGAGCGGGAGAAGGCCAGATTGGAGGAGAGGGCCAAGAAGCAGGTGGCCAAGCTAGAGGAGCAGGTCCGGAGCCTGGAGAAGGAGAAGGAGCTGGCTGAGGAGGAGAGGGCCGAACTGGAGGCCAAGGTGGACGAGCTCCAGGTGGGAGCTGTCGCTGTGCGCGCCGCCTTTGCCGCTGCAGCCGGGAAAGAGGACCCGGAACTCTACGAGCGGGTTGTTCTCAAATACCATGAGAGCGATCAGTTCCTTCAGTTCCTGAAGAAGGCCAGGGAATCGGGCATCTCGGATGCGTACAAGGAATGGGCGGAGAAGGGGTGGCTGGACACTTCCCGAATGTCGAAGGCCGCTGATGAGGATATCCATGAGCAGTCGGATATCCATGAGCAGTCTGCGGAGGAGCAACCGGAAGGGGAGGGTGGACCTCAGATTGCTGAAGGCGCGGCTGTTTCATCCGGAGAGGCTGGCGGATTGCCCGCTGAGGGGGGAGGCGTAGCTCCTTAGGATTTTGCCCTTGCTCTTTTTTGTAAACTTGCCGGAACGGCTTCTGCTTGTATTATCCCTTGACTATGAATATACTTGAATTGGTGGAACCGGTGGAAATTTTCTTGAAAGTAGTTTGCATATATGTCTTGTGATGTTACAGCGGTTGAACCGGTGATATGCCAAACTAACCGCTTGGAGGCTTGGCGAGTCTACCAACCCCGGTCTTGCTCCCGGTCGGGATCTGCTCTCCTTTCCCCTATATACCGTTGGAGCTGGTCGTTACTAACCAAACCCTCCACCGCTGTCTTGAGAGCACAGCACTGGCTCGTTCGATGATAGCCTCATCATGATAGGAGCAGTACTTGCCCGTTTGCGCCGTGGTAAGCTTCCCCTTCGGCTACTTTCTCCTGGGCGGTGGGGGAATGATGCTCCCGTTCTCGAGCAAAATGTCCTCGTATGAAGAGGTGAGAGCGGTGAAGACCTCTTGACCGGCCGGTTGTGCTGGCATGATTGCCAGGGGCGTTCTTGCCGGAACTGCGCCGGCTTGTTCTCACCCTGGGGTTTATCATGATAGGGCCTTTGCTGCCGTTGCCTCCAATTTCTGCTGGGCCGGCTCGGTCGGGCGGCTCGGTTCTCGGTCCGCTGGCTTGGCTTGTCTTCTTGGCTGGGCGGGGGGTGCCCCTCCCGGGGGTGGTCTTCCTGCTGCTCGTCCCGCTTCCTCTTCAGCAGGTGATGCCCGTACGTCTCGTGATCGGCCTGGGCGTGCCTGATGGCCATTGCCATTAACTCGTCATACCCCTGCGGGAGTTCCACCGGTACGACGTAGGAAAATTTTCCCGACCGGAGCCCTTGCTTGTACGCCATCTCGGCGATACCTTTGTCAAGGTTCCGAACCCCGGTCGTCGCCGTCTGCCAACGGTTGACGAAAGTCCTCAATTCCTCGTCGGGCGCTTGCATGCAGTTAAAAAGGATGGTCGATGTCCGGGCTCCCTCGACCCGAAGGATGAAGCGGCCTACAAACCGGTCGGCCAACTGTTCGAAGGCCTCGATTGAATTTGCCGGAAGCTCATAGAACCAGCTAAGCGCCTCTCCAGACAGAGTTTCTTGAAAAATATTGCAGCATACTGCATCGGAGTAGCCCTTGGAGCACGTCTGGGACCGGAAACTATCCAGGTGCTGGCACGGGCAGCCGGACCCCGAGTAGGTGAGCTTGAGGGACTTCTGGTTACCAGACCTCTTCGACTCCATAACCCGGTGCGAGAAAGGGCCCATGCGCTCGTTGAACCGCGCGCCTTCCATCGGCCGTGCCGCTCTTCTCTCGTTGGCCTCCATTTGGGCCTTCAAATCCGACACAGTGTCGGCGAGCATCTGCAATGCCCGTGCAGTCGGGGTCACGGCTTCATCCTCGAATGAAGTGTGGGGCTGGCGAGGCGTCGGCGTGCTCTTTGGCGGGGCCGTGCGCGTCGGTGCGGGGGTGCCTGTGCCCTGACCATAGCGTCGTTGCGTTGTTGTCCTCTCTCCAGGGCGGCTACCAGGGCAGCGTTCACCGCCTCCATTTCTTCGTACCGGGCGTTGGACTTGGCTCTATCCCGGTCGCCCTCCTCACGCAGGCGACTGACCTCTGCGGCCATCGCCCGTATCTCCCCCGCCATACTGCTCTGGTCGGGGCTGTACGTGGTGTCCCGGTCACTGTTACAGTGCGGGCTCTCCTCTCGGTCACTCGGATCATCCAAGAACGTCAGAGAAAAGCCCCGGTGCACTGGCTGGTCGTCCTTCGCCTGGCCTTTCCAGCGCGAGCTGTCGTGGTGTGGCCCCGGCGTGCCGGTCGGCCTCCCACAGCTCCCGCCTTCCTGATCGCCCTGGTCGCCGTGCTGCTCCCGCATAACGACCGGGGTGGAGACAAGCGTTTGCACTGGTGCAACACGCTGCTCCTCGGTGGTATTCATTTCCTGTCTTGCTTCCGAATTCTCTGCCATTGATAGTGCTTACGTGGTTTCTTGTCCAAATCTTCCCACAGACGGCGCCAATTGTTTCTGCACAAACCCTGGGGCCTGGTAGAGACAGATGAATCCTCGTATGATCTCCTGCAAACCTGCTTACTAAGGGAAATACCGGGCTGGCCGGTCTTCTCCTCTCCGATGCCTAAGTTAGTATAGTTGGAATAGATATAACTTAAGCACGTATATAAGCGGTAGGAAGGATCAGTTACCTATTAATGAGGGTAGTTGAGGCCCTTATATATGTGGCCAGGAGTGAGGTTTGGCCTTACTCTTCGATGTGGGACTGGTTTCCTTCTGTTTGCATACTAAAGGGCAGCTTTGGTGACCTCTTTGGCAGGCAGGCGCCCCCGGTCACCGGGCCCCTGGTAGCAGGATAGACTGCTGGACCCCGAGGCTGGGTGCTGGTGATCCGGTCTCGGGCCTCAGGCCGGCCCCTGGTACACTAGCTGCGGGTCTGTGGGCCTGCTGTAGCCCCTCTGTGGCTACTGTCAACAATATTCACATCAAATTTCTGAACAAGCTGGCAGCAAATGGGTGGTTTTAAATTGTGTGGAACAAATTGCCAGAGGTTCTGTAGACTGATAATTACTCAAACAATTCGATTGAAATATATGTAAAACTATTCGGCAATAAAAAAAAACAATATAAACATTTTACTGAGAATTGTAGGACTTTGCCCGGAGGGAGCCCTTCCAGAAATTCTCGAGGGCACTGGGCTTAACCCAGGCCCAAGAGGGGGTTTGGAAATAGTTTTCAACCAACTGGGCAATAGACGCGCCTCGGTTGAGGACACGAACTTTATCTTATTTTGCCGATGTGGGACGGTCTGCAAAGAGAACAACACACGTTTGTTCAGCCTTCAAAGCAGAATCACATGTAGCCTTTGGATCACAGATTCACAGTATACGCCATGGCTACAGAATCACAAAATATTTAAAGTAGCTAGTTCTGTCACGTCCTCGAGAACTATGCGGGACTACTCAACTCTAAAACTTCCCTCCCATTACCCCATTAATCTTCCCTCCCATTACCCTCGACTTACCAGCAACAGAACTATTGTATTATAAGGAGATCAGAAGCACAAATTTCCACAAACTGCGAAGGAAGACAAGTAGTTGAATTCGAAGTGAGTGAGTTACCATTCATCCGTGTTTTTGCAAACTTAACTTGACCAACAATAGCTCGTCTTCTTCGTCGATGATGGCTTCGATTTATCACGTTCCCTTTGTTCGTACGTGGGAATAGATTTCCTCCAGTTCTCTAGAAAGCACCCGATTACGACAATTACTTGCAGTGAGCAGTTGGAGAGATCACACTAGCGGAGTGAATCACAGCTGATTATGTTATAAGTAAACATCAGCTATCATGCATGATGAGGTGGCTGGAACATGAATTATACAATTTTATGACGTGAATCATGATTTGTTTAGAGAAGGACCGTAAATCATAACTGCAGCATCAGTGAGACACAATCAAACATGTGCATACTCAGCTAGTAGAGTAGTCCTCACTCCTCAGTAATAAGCATTATCCTTCAGGCCAAACAGTGCATCCCTAAGGGAACCATGAGAGGCCAGAGCATATATGAGTAGGGAATCTATCCCTTCAGTCAATGTTGCAAAAATCAAATAACAGAAAGAAAAACACATGCGCACCCGAATCATTTAATTCATGAAATATGTGGTTCCGGTATTTGATTACAACTATTCAAATGACAACAAAGGAGAAAAAGATTTAACTACGATTGGTAGGGTGCGCCAAACCTAACAGTAGTGCAACGCTAAGATAATACGCGTAAGCCCCAGTGTGGCAAGCTACCGTAATAGACCTAACCCTTTAAAAAATTAATTTAATACCGTGTGAACATTAGTCCACATATCACATATTAAACTGATAAGAACAGATACTACTCTTGATCTTAGCCAAAAGACCAAGAAAGGTATGCTTCTTACATTGTCGTGCTTCTCATTTTATACTGCCATGGGCTTACATGCTTTTGCACGAAGCCAATGTGGGACTATGAACTATGAGACAACCACTCTTAATAATAACACAATCGATCCACATTAAGATGAGATGGTGTAGAATAACCAAACGAGAATTCAGCTCTTCCATATGCATTGAAAACTGGAAAGTAGAAGATATATGTGTGACATAGAGAAGTGAGAAGCCCACAGACAGAATGAGAAGCAAGCTTTCTGCTCATGCTATAATCAGAACATAACCGAATCTTTCCTATGTTTCACACAGCATACAGTTCCCTTCAAGAAAAGAAAAAAAATAGCATACTGTTAATAATCTATATATGAATAGAGAATTCATGGGTTTAACACATATTCATTTGTTTGCAAAATCAACTGAAAGATGGAACAGTGGAGGAAATGCGTTTAGTTGTGTATATTTCAGATGTAGATTCATCAGCAAGAATGTCAGATTTCTGACAAGATTTATGTGTCTTATTTGTGAATAATCCTTATGCTGCATATCGTTGTCAACAGCACCATCTAGAATAGTCAGGAGGACGGAGTTCATTGTCCGTTAGAGACAGTAGTGGAGTTGCCTTGTTCATATATTCACAATAGCAGCACACACCTCACACGCCTTTTTTTGGTTGTTTCTCATTCAAGGAGTAGAGGAATCACTTCATATTCCAGTTTTAGTTGCTCACTTCAGAATATTTCTTCCGTACCATTCCAATTTTCGGTTACAGCAGACGCACATTCATATAAGAGTCTGCTAGCTAATGCACATACATTTTAGTTTCTTTTCACTTGAGCAGTTGATAACTTCGTCTGCATATTGATCTTTGGATAACCAGACATATCCTCATCTAGGATTATTTGGTCTTTCCTTTCTTGAGCAGAAAAGTTGTAGGTACTCCATTATTTTCCGTCTAATTACAGACGTATGAAAAGTAATGTGATCAGTAGCAAAATTTATATGAGCTAGCAAAGCCAAGATTCAATTGTATACCACATCTGTTGCCAGAATGACAAAACTTGTCTCATCTGACTCACATTTACCATTTGAATTAACTTTGTTGTTAAAACAGACGTAGACTTAAATCTGAAGAGCTCCCAAATTAGATACCAAATGTAGTACATCGATGTGCTTAGCTTCTAAATGAATGCATGGCTATAGTACATATATATGTATGTGTGTGTGTGTGTGTGTGTGTGTGTATGACATTGAGAAGTGATTGAGAAGCCCATAGACACAGTGAGAAGCAAGCTTGCTGCTCATGTTATAATCAGAAGATAGAATACATATATAACGCTCTTTCATTTATTTATTTTTCTTTGAAGAAATTTAACACTCTTTCGTTTGTATAAGCAAAGTTGCATCGTACAGTCTCTTACTCTATGAAGAGAGATTTCATGGCTTTAACCCATCTTTTCTGTCTGCAAATACCATCCAAAGGAAGAAACAAAGGAAGAAGTGCGTGTAGCTGTGGATATTTTATATGCAATTCATCGGTAAGAATGTCAGCCTTGTTAAAACTCTGCCTGTTATAGTATATCTTCCATTTTTCTGCATATATAGTATTTAAGGCTATGATCTACAGTACTCACGAGGGCAGAGTTCATTGTCCCTTAGAAATAGTAGTGGAATTGAAGCAGGATAAATTTAGCTGCCTTGTTCATATATTTACAAGAGCAGCACACACCCCACAGGGCTTCTTTAGTTGCTTCTTTCATTTACGGAGTAGAATAATCATTTTATGCACTTCTACTTAAGAATTTCTGCTTAGGAATGGTCCTTCTGTAATGCTCCATTTTTTTTAAAAGCAGCTATACATTCCTGTGCAAGCAAGAGCCAGCTAGCTAATGCACACACATTTTAGTTTCTTGACTGAAGCAGTTTATACCTTCGTCTGCGTATTGATCCTTGGATAACCATATCCTCCTCTAGCTAGGACTATTTGGTCTTTCTATTCTTGACAAGAAAAAAGTCGTACATGCTCCATTCTTTTCTATTTAATTACAGACCTATGAAAATTGATGTCCAATAGCAAATGAATACCCCATCTGTTTCCAGAATGTCAAACTGGTCTCGACTGGTTTAACTTCTAGAACTCTTACTTGGACAGAATTGTAATGAGGGAGATCAAAACTGCAGGACATTGTGATACAGATTTGATAGGAGGCGGTGAATGATAAATAGAGACAGTTAGAAGGGAACGCTGTTTTGACGTGTCTGATAGGGACTGAAAAAGTGAAGCACATTTTGAGGTTTCTGAAAGATACTGTACCGTACCAGCTACTATTTTTTTAGCTGACTCACATTTACTATGTGAATTGACTTTGCTATTAGAATAGAAGTAGACTTTAAGATGACAAGATCCCAACTCAAGTAATAGTATATCAATATGCTACAGTTTCTAGATGAATGTTTTTAGCACTTGTAGGAGTTTTCACTGCAATTTGCAACAAGAACACACAATTAAGAGCAAGCAGATACTTCACATTTGAAATCAGTTAATCAAATGTAGCACTAGTAATGAAATAATTTATAGACTCTTGAATAACCAACAAGTTGACATCCAGATTTTATGGTAACAAACCAGCACCAATTCTTTGGTTTGACATCTCTTCAACATGAGCATGCATACTACTTGGACAATGGCTCAAATGCAATGTAATAGAAACCTCAGGCTCTAGAAGTATATACCACTGATTTAACCACTTTGCAATTTCATGCAAACGCAGTGGAATATAAATTTCATCAAATGTTGAAGTGTGAGTAATAGCTGTTTCACTTAATAGCTCCTCAACCTTGAACAAAACTCCCTTGAAGCATTTGCCAGGATGTGTATATCACTTGAGCTCGAAAGCACGCAGCACAGCTCTTCTTTTTGGACTCACTAGAGATGGCATGCTTAACTTAAGCTTGTAGCCTGCTTGCGGAAATGAACGTTAATCCAATGTCATCATCAGTTGGCTTAACAAGATCAGTTTTAGGTGCAGCAATTCTGCATATCAAGAAGTTGCTCTTACATGTGAAGTTAAGTTCGGTTGTAACTTCAAACCATTCACATATGAGGATGAACTATGCAGCAATGCCCTTACACATCATTACCCGTCTAAACAATGTATCTATAGATTGGAAAGCAACATAACTTAAAATCAAGTCCTTGAAATGTCATAATAGCATGTAACTGCAAAGTGAAAAGTTAGCAAAGCGCACAATTATGATCACCAAAAATTTTGAAAGAGGATTAAAATGTTCATCACCCTTGCAAAACCAGGTCAAACAAAATCTTTCACTGATCACACAAACAAATTACCAAAAAATTTCTCAACAGCACAATATTATCGTTATTGAGGTTATGTATTAATAATACATTAAAAATATACATAATCAGAAATCAGAAAACATACTGTCAACAAAAGACTTATAATCAAGGACAAGTATAAGCTTTTGACTGAACTCTGAGGGACACACCCACAGAGGTGAACCCTTTCAAAAATAGGCGTATGCCACTTAAAAGCGCCGCGCACACGGTATTCTTTAGTAAAAGGCGAAAGAATAGTTCGCTATGTGCTCAACGCATGGCTCCGTGAGCTAAAATGGTGCCAGGACGCTTCGTTTTATGTCACTCGCACTTGACAGTTATGCTATTAGTTTCGATGTGGGACTGATAGAGCGTAAACTATTGCTCCTGCTCAGAGTTCCCCACAGACTATAGTCACCCATTTCAGGGAGGTAGGAGATGGTGGGTTGTTAATGTAGTAATTACACATCAACTATATCTACATGTAATTCTGTAAACTGACTTGTTACAAATAAACACATGCATATACAAAAAGATTATTGTTTTGATCGAAGATCAACTGATGTGTTGGTGTAATTAGCTTTACTCAATGCGAGATAATTCCTTCAGTTCGTTGATAGCTCCAAGTACATTACAAGGCTACTTTGCCTTGATTGCATTCTGGACAAGTGGACATAATCTCTGCATTACACCGACACTGATATCTGAATAGGAGAACCCTTAGAAAGTTTCTCATTAGTGATGGCCATGGTTTAATCAAGGCCATACTTTAGCATTATTGACGAAGAAGCAACTGCCAGAAAAACGTCAGTATGTACTTGTTTCACAATTGGGATTGAAAAAGTTCAGCATAAGTTGTATTAATTTATACACAAAAACTACAAAGAGAAACCCGCAAGTTTGACTTGAAAAATACAATAAAACACGAAATTGAGGGCTTCAAATCCTACAAGTTTTCAACCATTACGGAAAAACCTGGATATGTAACTGATTGGACAGCATTAATAGGTCTGACCGTGTTAGTATGCGCCATCATCACCATGTCTAGCATCAATCTCACATCAGTTAGCTTGTCTTTGTTCCCATGCATCTTCTTCAACTACAGCTTCCAGAATTATCACCATCTTTGTCCCGACTCCCGACTCCTGACTCCTGACTCCTGAGGAATTGCTTCCTTACATTTTTAATTGCAGTATACAGATGCATTCCTCATCTCCATAGTCACACTGTAATGCGCACACACACACACACAAAAATCAAAACTTACCACGAATTAGATGCATAGTGGAACCATATATTCTAAACCACATTAGCAGCACATATATATATGGCTGTAGCTTAGGCATTTGTGTGAACATTATTCGCAGCCTTACTATTGTTACCTTAAAGAATCACAGCAGATTGAAAGTTAATGATGATTAGAATATAGAACTAATAAACATAAACAAGACATGGTGTCATGGTGACTCGATTTCTAAGCAAGATCGAGGACAGTATGAATACTAATTAACGAACTTGATAATTGCAGCTTCGGCTTTGGAATACAGTCAAACATGTCACCTTCATCATTCTCCACTCGATCACTCTCCTTAGCAACAGATACAACACCGAATAACAAAACTGATCCCCCGAACAATCCGAGGACAAGCCTTAACCAGCAAGCCTAAAGTAACCACCGACAATGTATGGTCTCAATCTCATTGAAAACCTCTAAACAGCTCTCAGTCAGTGTAGGCAGCACCAAAGTTGCATCACAAGCCATTGCTTCATTGATAAGCTTGCTATTACCATGATTAGCCACGACAAAGCTCCATATATCGTCACCATGTGCTACCTTAACAGGATAACTCGTGCCATAACCTTGAACCAGGGTACTTAGGCCATGCCATAGTGCTAGCATTACCGGATAACTCGTGCCATACCCTTGAACCAGGGAATTTAGGCCATGCCATGGTGTATAGCATTACCAGACTGCTGTCCACCAAATTGCCGGATTCTAATAGGCGCTAGGACAGAGGTGTTTGTGCATAACTTTTGGGACCTGATGGGTTTTGCGGCTGGACTTCTCTCTTTATGTATCTTCCATCTTTTACTGATCTATTTGTGTGCTTGTTCTATGGTCTTAGCGAGTTTACATGATTTTTGTACTCAGACCGAGTAAACATCATTCATAGGGATTTTACAAGATCCAATTATTCATTGTTTATTTTAAAATTATTTCCTTTCTATTGAAGGTATCTGATGCATTCAGATTCAACTGATGCACTTTTACAGCACAAAACAACTTTAAAATTTGACTACATTAAACTAAACACAGCACACAAACCCTGCCCCAATGTAACCTGAATTAGAATTTGATCCGAGGATAACCAGCACTACAAGCACCTCGATTGAAACCTCAACTGCATCCTTACCCCACGTCCAAATGTGTACGTACTCTAATTAAGTTTGGGCATATGGGAGATTTCCCCGCCCCTGTGTGGGGGATTTTTCAAATGGGGGATTCCCCGCCCCACCCCCGTCGGGTAATGGGTTCCCCGCCCCCGCCCCCACCCCCACAATTTCTTTTCTTTTTCTCTTTCTCTCTCCCCGACTCAACCAACCCCCTCCACCGACACAGTCGCAGTCTCAGCCTAGCTCCGCCATCCGGCCACCGTTCGGTTCACCACCAGTGCCGTTAGACTCGCATCGGCCTCCTCGTCATGTCTGCGGTGGTGGTTCAAGGCGAATCGCAGCCGTTTGGCCGTGCGAATCCCGAGAAGTTCCACCCCGATTGTAGGGAACTCCCTCATCCGGCCACCAATTGACCCGATTCCTGTCGGGAATCGAAAGTCTCGTCCCGCATAGCAATTCCTCCAAAGGAATTGATCTCCTTCGATCCAAGTAAGGAGAATTTTGGATTTAAATTTCTAAGGTTTTTGGTGAATTCGGTGGAGGTGGTGGAAAGGAGGTTTTCGATGTAATTTGAGGTTAGAATTAAATTCAGAACGTTGTTTGGAGTTGATTGAGTGTAATTTGATGTCCGATTGGTTGATTTTTGTGAATATTGGAGGTGGTGGTGTTTGGACCACCGTCTGCGGCGGAGGAGGCCCCCAATGACGGTGGAGGTGCCGGAATTGAGTCCTTATGACTGCAGGGACGCTGCTGAGAAAGTTTCAAGGTTTTTTGTGGAGTTTTTGACCTCTGGGGAGGCGGCGTAAGAAGGGTAAAACATAAAAAGTAATTAGTAAAATGGTAAAAACTTTTTATATGTTAGTTTTTGTTTGAAAAAAAAAAATTCAAAACGGTTCCCCATCAAGGTAGGGGATCCCCGCACCCACCTTGCAACCCCGCGGGAGAAATCAACAACCCCGCCCCCGCTTCCTTAACGGGAAAACCCGCCCCCGCATGTCAAATGCGGGTTTTCCCCACGGGCTGACATAGGCCTGGTCAACGGGCCAGGTAGAGCCGGGCCCAACCTGGTCTATTAATAACGGGCTTGGAGCGGACCGGGCCGGATTTCTTTAGAAATTCTAGGATTCAAGCCCATCCATATAAGGCGGGCTTGAAAGGCTTTTGGCGGGCCGGGCCGAATAGCCCTCGGCTGTTTGAGGCCGGGCCGGGCTTTAATTAAAATAAATAAATATCAGAAATTATTTTTCAAAAATGGTTTGGAACCCGGCAATATCACAGGGAGGCTCATCCCGGTGATATATATATATATATATTTAAATATATATTTAAATAAATATATTTAAATACAATCTGTGTAAAGAAAGTCCAGTTTGTCCTTGCAATACAAACTCTAAACGCCAAATTCTAAACTCTAAACCCTAAACTCTAAATTCAAATTGATTTTATATTATAAATATACCCTATAAATATGTGGCTTATGAAATTTTCATTTTATGAATTTAGCCATTATAATGACAATATGCATACTAATGCGGTATAACTTGATTAGAAGATTATATTCAAGTGTACAACTTTTCGAAACAACTATATAAAAGAAGTCAAATTTAGAAAAAAGTTATGCAATAGAATTTGATCGTTATGATGAAATACGGTGATGGTCAAAAAATCACTTAAATCCGACAAAATTAGAACCCCGATCGATGCGGTCAACCTTATTTAAACTTATATCTCTATAAGGGGAGCCAAAGTATCGGGAGATAAACGTTCCCAAATTTTTACATGGTTGATTACGTCTCATTTATTTGAGAGTTTAATGTTTGGAAGAGTCGACGAAATAAGGTCATCTAAAGGTACGTAATAGCGTTTTCTTGTGATCAGTTTTATGAAAATATGGTTGACCGTTTCGATCGAGCATCGAACGTTCACGAAACGAATTGATTTTTCTACTATACTCATATTTAACTATAATGATCACATCAGACGGTCAAAATTTTCATTTTGTGAATTTAGCCATTATAATGACAACATGCTTACTAATGCGGTATAACTTGATTAGTAGATTATACTTAAGTGTACAACTTTTCGAAACAACAATATAAAAGAAGCCAAATTTTGAAAAATTCTATGAGATATCATTTGATCGTTATGATGAAATACGGTGATGGTCTAAAAATCACTTAAATCCGACAAACTTAAAGCCCCGATCGATGCGGTCAACCTTATTTAAACTTATCTCTCTATATGGGGAGCCATAGTATCTGAAGATAAACATTCCCAAATTTTTATATGGCTGATTACGTCTCATTTATTTGAGAGTTTAATGTTTGGAAGAGTCGATGAAACAAGGTCATCTAAAGGTACGTAATAGCGTTTTCGTGTGATAAGTTTTATGAAAATATGGTTGACCGTTTCGATCGAGCATCGAACGTTCACGAAACGAATTGATTTTTCTACTATACTCATATTTAACTATAATGATCACATCAGACGGTCAAAATTTTCATTTTGTGAATTTAGCCATTATAATGACAATATGCTTACTAATGCGGTATAACTTTGATTAAAAGATTATACTCAAGTGTACAACTTTTCGAAACAACTATATAAAAGAAGTCAAATTTTGAAAAACACTATGAAATAGAATTTGATCGTTATGATGAAATACGGTGATGGTAAAAAAATCACTTAAATCCGACAAACTTACAGCCTCGGCGATGCGGTCAACCTTATTTAAACTTCTCTCTCTGGGAAACCATAGTATTGGGAGGTAAACGTTCTAAAATTTTTACATAGTTGATTACGTCTCATCTATTTGAGAGTTTAATGTTTAGAAGAGTCGACGAAATAAAATCATCTAAAAGTACGACGAAATAAAATCATCTAAAAGTACGTAATAGCGTTTTTGTGTGATAACCCGTAGAGATCCGAGGTATGAATTTTAACGAGTCGGACTTTACGGGCTTTTAACCCGGCCCTCTACCCACCGGACCTAAGCAGGCCGGATTTGAAGCCCATCTGGCTTGTGAGACTCCATCATCGGCCCACTTAATCTACAAACTTAATGATGAGGCCTAGGGTTCCCGCCCCTACCCCCTTATGCCCATCCTTACCTCTAATTCTAGTTCTAACCTCGAACAATTATCGAAGACTAAATTATTCATTCATGCGCGATAGAAATTAAAGTAAGAAATGTTTTTTCATTCAGGTATAAAATTTACAGTTTTAAGATAAAAAATCAGTAGAAATAAATTTACAGTTGACTTGTTAAAAAAAATTTCAACTGAGAAACGTAGGGCTTTACCCCGGAGGGAGCCCTTCTAGAAATTCTCGAGGGCACTGGGCTTAACCCAGGCCCAGGAGGGGGTTTGGAAATAGTTTTCAACCAGCAATAGACGCGCCTCGGTTAGAACCTCATTAGCTGCGTCATTGCCCCAAGCGCAAAGATGCCGTAATCAATTGTATGCGTTCTTTTTTATACTCGCTGGTCGACTCAGCTTTTGCCTCTCCATCGATGTGGGATAACTAATTGTATTTTTCAGTTTGTGATAGACGGCCCCGTTTACTATTGATCCAAAACAAAAACTCTGAGTGAGAACAAGTCTTCTAGCACGAATACTACTCCCTACATAAACCTTTCACGCTTTGTTATTTGATAGTTTGACATCAGGTGTTGATGTATATAATACGGGGGACAGTGTTGGCTCAAAGGATTATGATACTAGATAACTAGGATGTACAAGTACAATAGGTTTGCACAAGGCAACAGGACAAATGTGGCTCAAGGGGTGGTATTATATGCTTGGATATAATTGATTTGTTTGCTTGGATTGCTGCAAATGTTCACTGTAAGAGAGATTATTATGGTGGATGAAAATGGTGCTCAGTGTTTGTTTACACTTGCTGGTTTTTATGGAAGTGGAGAAACAAATTTGAGTTTGATTCTGATTTCCACTTTCCATATAATCCTGGCAAATTAATCATTGATGCTGTTAGATAATGGGACTGGGCTAATGTGACTAAGATCAAATCTGATGGTAGAGTCAATATTAGCTTGGTGTGGAGTAAACCTCATGTTAATTCTTGCAAACTTAATGTTGATTGTGCTCGAAATCAGAATGGACAAATTGGAGCTGGTGGAGTTTTGAGGGATCACTATGGCAATTGGATTTATGGATTCATTGCTAATATGGGGTGTGAATCTGTGCTTCATGCTGAAATCTGGGGTCTTCTTTTTGGCTTAACATTTATGCATAAGCTCTCATGCATGAAGCTGATGGTTGAAGGTGATTCTGAAGTGCTAGTTAACTTGATCAAGCATGGTGTGGACCGTTTCCATCCTTTTAGAACTCTTCTGACTTGCTGTCAAGTTTTGATTAGTCAGTTTCCTCATGCTATCTAAATCCGGAAGGAATGCTGAGATTGGACTGCATGTTATGGAGCAACCTCCCACACAAGTCTATCCCATCTCGTTGGATGACTTGTGTGGGGAAGTCCTAGATATAGGACAGTAGTTTCCATTATGTAATTTTGTTTGTGCCTGGGCCGTTTTGCAGTTATCCAAAGAATAAAAAAATGCAACAGGACAAAAGCTTAAATCTGTGCGAAATCTCCAATCAATGTAAATAACATTCTGCTGAACTTTCATTATGTACAGAAGTTACAGAAGTCAGTCACAAGTTAGAAATATAGTTCATCTATGCAAAACGTTGCTAACCAAGTGTCTCATGTCACTCTCCGAGTACGTGCAGGCACATGGCTCAAAACTGACTGATTCTTAAGGTAGACTTTAGCCTCTCGACAGCAGTTAAAAGTGAAGAACTTCCTTCACAAGCTTCACTTAATAACTCCAGCCTCTTCGCAATGGCAGTCCCTGATGGTGCTCCTTCCTCTTGCTTGATTGTTGGTGATGCAAATGGCTTGTTATATTGAATAAGATTCAACATCATAGCCTGCAATAACGTACGTGATTCTCATTAGATACTCCCCAAGTAATGCTTTATGAGAGAAACGAAAAATGGAAGAAACAGTAGCTTAAATAAAAGGCCATTTGCATGATATAAAAAAAATGGGACCTTCAAGTTTCATCTCATAGTGTATTTTATCCAGCTTAATGGTGAGGCAGCATGGAAAGGTGACCATGATTGTCTGCTTAGAACTAATTTGCACTAGGAGGTTATGAAAGGTCATTCTAATACGTAATACAACTACTTGGTACCCTTACTAAAACAGAAAAAAGAGAAGAAAAAAATGGTCGGCTAATCTGCTGTACACTATCAGTTTCCTTCTCTTATAAGGATTTACCAGACCTCATGTTGTTGCTTTGAGGAGAAATCTTGCAGAAGAGACCTTGAGAGCTTATTTCGAAGCAATAGTTTATCACCCGTGTACGACTCAAATATGAAACCTGAAAGGTGATGAAGAACAAGTGTATATGCAAGTGATCCTCGACTTGCAGCCCTGTCCAGGGCACCAGAAGTCCATGCTTTCACGTACGCCAACAAAATATCATAATTATCCTGCACAGACACCAGATTTCATCACCATTGCAATAAAAGGACCATCATATTGAACCAAAAAAAAAAACTAGTAAGCAGTACCTCAACAGGTTCAAGGTACCCCTCTGCATTAGTAAAGCAATTCTCTAAACGTGGCAGAAGTTCAAGAACACGAGAATTAGTCAGTGTATTCCAAGCAGCAAGTCGCACAGGAGCTTCAACACAACGGTGAAGATAAACTGCAACTTGGCGGCCATAAATCAGATCACCATAGGATACAGCAGAAAACTGCTCCACAAGAGTCTCAATAAATGTTGAGTATGTCCCATGAATCTCTGATTCAAATGCCAAAATTTCCAAGTTATTTGCATTGACAGATTCTGAATATAAGGTACGTGACCTTGCTTGATGAAGAAGATTCCCGTAGAGATCTTGCAAAGCTTCATAAATAACCCGGCTCTTCTCCTCCTCAAGTACGCCCATCCCAACAAGTAAAAGTACAGATAAAGAATGCAATTTCCAAACTAATGGTACACTAGTAACGGGGGAGAGGATGCCAGCAGGTAGGAAACTGGACAGTGCCTCAATACCCAATAGGAAGAAAAGTCCAGCTCTAGCAACTACAAGAAAATCACCTGGGTCCTGCATGAGATCTTGTAACTTGGAAGATTTTTTAAGACCAGCGATCTTGCTATCACAAAGGGTTGAAACTGGACTGAGAAACCAGCAAACAGGTAGCGGAAGTCTCTGGTGAGCCCACTCTGATACCAAATCTTGACTGGTTATACCTGATGCGTTAATGTCCTCATCTATGGTCTCGAGGGAACTCATACCCTTCTTAAGTGGTTTACTGTCAGATGTATTCTTGCTGTCAGTACCTCTGAGCTTTTTCTTTATAGATAACCATCTGTCACTGAAATGAGAAGCTAATGTTCTACTCAAGAGCAGGTAATCTTCTTCTTTATCGTCCCAATTGAACAGCTTACCTCCCCTCCTCAAGAGAAAACGACGAATACAGATATCCAGATACTTCAAAACAGAGACATCAAGCAAACTATTTATTGCCTTTTTCACAAAAGTACCATCTGTTGGCCCAGCAGTTACACAGACTCCTAGAGATGAATTAATTGCCAGTATAATAGCAATCATTTCGTCTTCTGTGTGGATATCACAATCAGGGACAATTTTCGAAGTTTCAATCAGGTCAGTGAGAAACCTTGCATCTGCCTGGGCCAACAAAACAGTACCAGACCAATATCCTCCACCAGAGGCACCCCAGCCAACTCCCACACCAGGAGCAGGACCTCCCCTACCAAATTTTTCTATGGATTGCACAAGGTGCCAATCTGAAGCAACTAACTTCATAAAAATGTTTCTCACACTTCTCAATTCAACCAATGACCCCCTTAGTATACCGTTCTTCAGTAGTTTTTCTTCTCTTGATGAAATAGTATTTTGGGGAAGCGTTTGTGCACCTGCCTTGGCTAAAGTTATCAATTTATCAATGTTAATGATAATCTGCAGTAACCCATGTAAGCAACATACTGCAGCCAAAGACGATTCATAATCACCTTGCTGTCTCAGATTACACAATTTTTCAATGAAGGAGCAAGCTGCATTAGAATCTGTTCCAACAAACCCATTTTTAATAATTTCAAGGCCAACTTTAGGAACAAACTCTGGAAGCCATGGCACAGTACTATTTTCTTGCAAGTGGACAGTATCATCTGGGATAACTCTGGAGAGCACTCTAGAGAGCATATGGAGGACAGCTGAATAGACCCACAACAAGGAAGTCACTGATTGATCTTGGGAAACAAGATGACCAGACTTTCCTTCTTCCCTGTCAAACAAAGCGCATACACCGAGATCATTCTTCCATACTATCCACTTCAGAGCTATATCAACCATTGGACCAACATGGCTCCAAGACCAGAAATCAGCGTCATCACCACAATACTCTGACATTTGATTCCTGTCATGCTTCTGCGCGAACAAATTTGGAAGTCTTCTAGCTAACGCCTCCAATACAAGGTAGGCCTCTTTGGAAATGGAAGCAAACTCGCTAAGAACACCATTCTCTATAAGTGTTCCAAGCATAGGTGGATTCAGCCACAGGCATAAGCAAGGAAAAATTTCCGAGAAGTATGACACACAGTATCCGTGCTGAATGCAGACCTTCCAAAAACGCAGTTGTTCAACCATCAGAGCTGATGAAAGTCTACACTTATCCTTTCCAGATTTTACCCAGTTGTCAAGGAAGGATGTAGGTTGATACAAATGCCACGTCAGAGTTTGGAAGCTCCCATTCTTTATGAAATTAAAACACCTCTTCCGATCCGATTGTGCCAACACCTATACGATTTACAAAATCAAAGATAACAGTTCTTCAGGAGTAGTTCTCCTCTAGTTTAATACGAACAAAATAAATTGTGTGATTAATTAATAGAGACCAGTTACCTTTAGAAGTCTAACAGACTTAATTTTAGATGGCTGAATTTCTATATTGTCTTTTGCAATGAATCTGCTGACCACTGTTTGGAGAAGCCTTTCACAAATCATAATTGCCTTCGCACATTTTGGGGAATGCCTTGCTATGGCAATAAGTATAGAAAGTATATATTCTTCCAAAGCTGCTGTGGGCTCTGCCTAAAATCACACAAAACAATAAGACTTCAGGGAGCTGCAAACTGTCGTTTTTCAAGTTCATAAAAAGTCCCTTCATCAAATTAAACAGATCAGAAAGTCCTAGTCTAAAATTTCTCTAGGATTTTAGTATATCATAACATCATTAATTGATGATTCAGTGTTCTGGCATATCAATACAGACCCACATTAACTAACCAGATAAAAGAACGAGAAAACGGTAAAAGAAAATGGTTTCTCTACTTTATGACATCATAGCTCAGAAATGATACACTCATGCAGTTGCATTTACAAACATACAAGATAGAAATGCATGGACAGGCGAACAAATATACACACACACATAAGACACACAGGAAACCTTGTTAACTTTCTGGTATGCAAAATCATGTTTAACACCAAGTATTGTGATTATGAAGTGATACTTTTTATCTCAGATACATAAAATGACCTTTGTATATCAACTAATATAAGAGGAAACACGGTGATCTACTACCAATACAGCAATACTGCAACAATATAACGACAAAGTCCCGTAAAGAAGGAGGTAAGCATCTGAATTAAGACTAGTGTCTGGCTCTCTTTCAGTAAAAGGACTGACCTCCAAAAGATAGCAAAGCGCTGGAAGGATTCCCATCCGCACCAAACCTGCAGCAAAATCTTGTCCAGCAACAACAATGTCGTCCTGAATTGTACGATTCCCTTCAATCTCGTCATCAATAATATCCTCATCAAGAGCAAAAACATTAGAAGGCTTAGCATTGTACTTCCAGAACCCACCATGAAGGAAACCAACATCAATCTCCGGTTTGCTTCGAAATACAGGGGCAGTAAAAGTATCCTTATGAAGAGTCGCTAATTTCTGGAAGGAAAATGTTAGTAAGAACAAGATTGATGTATCTAACCAAAATAGAGACAACAATAGAAAAGAAACACTTCACCTCCGAGACATCAAAGAAGTTCTCATTTACATCACAGCTTAATACGTAGTAAATAACTTTTGCACACTGCCGGACCACGGAACTATGGTTATCATCGAGGCACATCCTACAATAAATCATAGTTTAAAATGAACTATTATGAAGTCAAAAACATTTGATTAAAATGGGTATGGAATCTCAGTATGAGAAAAAGGATGAACTGTAACAAAAATGCAGACTTTAAGTGATTTTTGAAACCGGTTGAACTGTAAAAAAAAAATGATGCTATCAATTTCTTTTCTGAGACCATCATACAACATGCAAATGCAATAACATACAATAAATAAAAAACTTGTTTATGCAACAGTAAGTTTAGAAGTTAAAGGCAGACAATCAGGCATACAATTAACCAAGATATGGAATATATACATCCAAATGTAACTCACCTAAGAGCTAAAACAAGTTCAGGTTCTGGGCCGAGTGCATAAGCCCAGATAGCCTCCCAGTCGACGGATCTGTCAACTTTATTAGCATCTTGTCTGGTAATGTGAACGTAGTTTTGGTAGATATATTGTAATGCCTTATTGAGCACGTTTGAAAGAAGAGCCAATGCTAGGTCCCGTTGTCCTGCAATCTGAAGCAACCAAAAATGGCAATTGGTAAAAGAACTAGCTGAAAAGCAAAAGCCAACACCTATAGCTAGATCCATGAACAATGTACATTCAAAAACTCAGGAACATTTAAGAAAGACATCAGCCAATCAGTTGGCTAGAATAACAGAAATTAAGAAGCATGATTAAACTTGAGGCCTAACAGGAAATTAAGGGGGAAAAATAATAAACTAACCAAACTCCTAGTGAGAGACACTGCCTCTTTAATTGTATAACCAGCAGCACCAGGATCTCCCTCAGAACGCAGGTAGTCACGCTCTGCAAGATTAACTGTAACATTGGATGGAGTAAAGAATTAGTAGATATGATATCTGCAAGAAATATCTTTTAGTGCAGTTCCTGTCTACAGAGAAACACTACCGCAGCTATAAACAAATTAGGTCCCACACTATAAGTTTAGAGAATATAGCCATAAACAATAAAAGAGAGGGATGCACAGTCTCAGCAAAAATAAAATATAAACTACGAGTAACCACTTATACAAATAACCTCCTACAGACATTTCAGACTCTCAATAGTAGGAAATCTCTTAGTCAAGTGATCTATGATGGTATCATAATCAAGTAAAAGTTTCAGCCTAGGACCACTAAAAGGATTCAGTACTAGAATAAGTTGCTAACCTGTCCAATTATTTCAAAGTGATAAGCACCAAAAAATCACACTAGAATCCAACACAAGAAACAAAATTCAGCAGATAGATGAAAAGGTATTACAAATAGGAGCTAACAATGCACACAATTGGAACACATTAGATGCTCTATTCAGATAAAAAAGAAAGGACATATGATACAGTTGGAGCAATTAAGTCAAAGAAACAACCATAATAGTTAGTATAAATTACTACCTTGGGGTATCTGCTGCAAAGAATTTCCAACAACAATCCCATCCGGTGAAAATCTCAATCCCCTGACGGCCTCAACTCTCTCACTCCAAGCATTCCACAACTTGCCCTTGGCTTGTCCTGAAATCGGCACCAATCCATCACTCCTTGTCTGGTTTGAGGCATTCGTAGTGGCAACACGAGGCATCCCAGTGTTCAAACTAGGGGAAGCTTTTTGGTCCTTGTTATCTACACCAGAAGTCCTTTGCTTCTTCAGTTTCTCTTCACCCCTCCTTTTAAGCACTTGGAGTAATGCAGGGTCCAATCTCCCCACTATCTCATCCTGTGCCTGCACAATCTCCTCAGTCGACATTCCTTGCAACCGAGCACGATTCTCCGCATCAATCTCACTCTCAAGCGAAACCACCACTTCTTCTTCTCTAACATCAACAGGACTAGTCTCTCGGATTACATCAATTTCCATGTCATTGCTGTCCAACACTGATTCCACTTCACTCTTCAAATCAGCTAACCCAGGATTTAACCGGCGACGCACTTCATTCGAGCTATTCTTCCTAACACTAGTTTTCGCAGTTTCACTAACTTTACTCATCCTACTCTCATCAACCTCCATCTCTACTCTCTTGCTAAAGTTCATGTCTATTTTCTTCTTCCTCACTATCGGCTTTGCGTAATTCTTCACAACATCAAAGTCCATCACAGCTTCATCATTCTCACTATCACCCTCACCCTCCTCACCACTCACTTTACTATTTACCGGACTCCAATGCTGTAACAAAAATTCCAAAACCAGTCACCACTAATTATTCAATTTTTTTTTTACAGCGATGATGAAATTAACTAGCGCGATTTAGAGCTTACCGGGCCCTCGGAGCGGTGGCGAGCGATAGGGAAGTGAAGAACGGTGGGCCGGGGCGGAGCAACGGGGCCCGATACCGGGTTATCGGAGAAGCCTTTCTCGACGATACCGCCGACCATGCAGGAGGCCTCTACATCGTTTAATTGAAGCGCGGTCTTTCCGAAGATCTTGTTCTTGTTGTTCTTGACCGTATTGGTTTGCTTCTTCTCCATGAGGCTGAGCTTGAGTGTGAGAGTAGGGCAATGAATTTGGGCGGGCTGGTTTATACTAGGGTCTAAAAGTTTCTAAACTCTTGACGCCGGCCAGAGTGTTAAAGCGGTGCCATTTAGACTTATTAAAAATTAATTATTATTTTCGACAGTTTATTTATCTATCATTTTTGGTTGGGATATAAGCCTCATCATTAAGCCAGCGAATTTAATGGGCTGATGGAGGCCCGCAAGCCCGATGGGCTTCAAACCCGACCCGACCCGTCTAAAATCCCGCTTCATCAAAAGCCCGTAAAACCCGTTAAAATTCCTACCCCGAGTCTCTACGGGTTATCACACGAAAACGCTATTACGTACCTTTAAATGACTTTGTTTCGTCGACTCTTCCAACCATTAAACTCTCAAATAGATGAGACGTAATCAACCATGTAAAAAATTGAGAACGTTTACCTCCCGATACTATGGCTCTCCATAGAGAAAGATAAGTTTAAATAAGGTTGACCGCATCGATCGGGACTCTAACTTTGTCGGATTTAAGTGATTTTTTTTACCATCACCGTATTTCATCATAAAGATCAAATTTTATTTCATAGGATTTTTTTTTAAATTTGACTTCTTTTATATAGTTGTTTTGAAAAGTTGTACACTTGAGTATAATCTTCTAATCAAGTTATACCGTATTAGTAAGCATGTTGTCGTTATAATGGCTAAATTCACAAAATGAAATATTTGACCGTCTGATGTGATCGTTATAGTTAAATATGAGTAGAGTATAAAAATCAGCTCGTTTCGTAAACGTTCGACGCTCGATCGAAACGGTCAACCATATTTTCATAAAACTTATCACACGAAAACCCTATTACGTACCTTTAGATGACCTTGTTTCGTCGACTCTTCCAAACATTAAATTCTCAAATAGATGAGACGTAATCAGCCATGTAAAAATTTGGTAACTTTTACCTCCCGATACTATGGTTCCCCATAGAGAGAAATAAGTTTAAATAAGGTTGACCGCGTCGATCGGGGCTCTAACTTTGTCGGATTTAAGTGATTTTTTTACCATAACTGTATTTCATCATAACGATCAATTGTTATTTCACAGTGTTTTTCAAAATTTTACTTCTTTTATATAGTTGCTTCGAAAAGTTGTACACTTGAGTATAATCTACTAATCAAGTTATACCGCATTAGTAAGCATGTTGTCATTATAATGGCTGAATTCACAAAATGAAAATTTTGACCGTCTGATGTGATCGTTATAGTTAAATATGAGTAGAGGAGAAAAATCAACTCGTTTCGTGAACGTTCGATGCACGATCGAAACGGTCAACCATATTTTCATAAAACTTATCACACGAAAACGCTATTACGTACATTTAGATGACCTTGTTTCGTCGACTCTTCCAAACATTAAACTCTCAAATAAATGAGACGTAATCAGCCATGTAAAAATTTGGGAACGTTTATATCCCGATACTTTGGCTCTCCATAGAGAGATATAAGTTTAAATAAGGTTAACCGCATCGATTGGGGTTCTAATTTTGTCGGATTTAAGTGATTTTTTGACCATCACCGTATTTCATCATAAAGATCAAATTCTATTGCATAGAATTTTTCTAAATTTGACTTATTTTATATAGTTGTTTCGAAAAGTTGTACACTTGAGTATAATCTTCTAATCAAGTTATATCTCATTAGTATGCATATTGTCATTATAATGGCTAAATTCATAAAATGAAAATTCCATAAGCCACATATTTATAGGGTATATTTATAATAGAAAATCAATTTGAATTTAGAGTTTAGAGTTTGAAGTTTGGCGTTTAGAGTTTATATTGCAAGGACAAACTGGACTTTCTTTACACACAGATTGTATTTATTATGATTGTATTTGTTATGATTGTATTTAAATATATATATATATATATATATATATATATATATATATATATATATAGGAAAATTCTCAGGTGCGGACGTCCGCATAGTACGAATTCGCCGGAAACGGCCGCCGCGGCAAGCCGATGACGACGAGGATGGTGTCGGCCCGCTCCTCTCCTCCCCACGCTCCTGTCTGTGTCAGCCGAAATCTGAAAAATTCCTGTAAACTTCAAGTTGCTGTCCAGAAACTTTGAAAATTTCAGATTCCGGTCGTTGTGAGCCGGCACTGGAGTTCTAGCCGAGAGGGAAGGAGTGCAAGGAGGGGAGGAGCGGGCCGGCACCATCCGCATCATCATCGGCTTGCCGCTGCAGCCGTTTGTAGCTAATCCGCACCGTGCGGACGTTCGCAGTAGAGACGGACTATATATATAACAAATAGAGTACCAGTCAAATGACAACATAGACATTAACGATTAGAATATTTCTAGAGTTCCTAGTAAAGAAATTTATAGGAAAAAATGGTCTCTTTCTTCATTCAAAAGTGAACACCATATTAAAACAGTCGAGCAAGTCTATGCTCTCAGTAAACAACATGAAACTTGCCAGCTTTTTAGTCCAGAAGCTATTAAAAAACATAAACGAGATGGTCACAATTTCTTGCATATTGGATTAGTTCAAATTGGTGTTAAACCACTAACTAGAAATGGTCTTAATGCTTCTATTCTTCTATACCTTAGAGATGCCAGATTTACAGATTTTAATGATAGTACCCTTGGTATTATTGAGTCAAGCATTTTTAATGGTCCAATTCATTTTAATTGTTATCCTGATTTTACAATTAGTCTAAGTGATCCACATATATTAAAAGCCTTAACTTTAAACATTAAAACTTCCGGTTACAATGTTTTAGAAGGAACTCAACCTTTGACATTAATTTACAGAATCCACTACAAAGTCACTGGCACAAACATGAATTTCCAAGCCATTAGTAAAAGTCTAAAAAATCAAACACTTTTAATTCAGAGTAGTCAAGACAATGCTAACATTAGAGTCCCTTATACCATAAAATGGTCTGATGTTCATCTTCCCTCTGAATGGTCATTAACAAATGAAAATCAACCCACAAATATAAGACACAATATATCCGATTTAGGTGGTATCCAACAATACAATGATGGCACAGTTAGAATAAATTTCAATTCTCCTAATTCAAGCCAACCTCGAATTCAAGAAATAGGACAATCCTCTGGGCATTCCTTCAGAACAGCTAGCCATTCTTTTGCTGGTTCTACTACACCTGAGTCATCTATCTCAAGAAGAGATCTTGATTTAGAAAAAGAAATAATAAATATTAGAATAAAAGATTTAGAAGAAGAAATAAAGAAATTACAAATTAAAAATATTAATACTACTTCCCAAGTTAGTTATCATACCTACGCAGAAAATGAAACTACAGATGGAGAAACTTCACCTACTCCTACAGCAGGAGATTTTGAAGTTATTCCTCCTATTAATCCTCAATTAAGTACCCTTAATAAACCTTTTAAAATTAATTATACTAGATTAGTTCAAGACCTCGAATCTGAGAAAAATATTAGTCACCAAAATTTTTATCGTCAACAATACCCTTTAAAAGAAACACGAAAACAATTATTCCAAGATTGGAAACATTATATGTTAGAAAAACATTCAGAAATATTTTTTCTAGATTACATCGATTTATTAAATAAAAAATAATGTCAAACATTAACCAAATCAAAATAGAAACTACCAACTAAGTAGTCACCTCCACACACCCTCCTGTCGAAAACATAGTTATTGACCACTTACAACAACATATTATGACCCTTTAAAATTCCTGAAGATAAAGGAGATCCAGACAATAAAAAAATTATTGAACAAAACAATTATTCTAGCCAAAGCCTAATAACTATAAGTCATCAATTAGATAAAATAGAAACCAAAATAGATAATATTTGCTCTAAAACATCAGTTTTACCTAGTCAAAAAACTGAAACTCCACTTGTACATTTTAGTAATCTCAACAAAACCATTCTTAAATCTATTTCCACAACCCAAAAAATTGAACAAATGATGAAAGAAATAAAATTAAGCTGAACCAAGTAACATCTCAGTAATAAATAACCATAATATTTCTACATATTCTTCTGACAGCGACATTAGCACCATATCCAAAATTAATCAAACATTTCAAGATCTTCAAATTAATAAAACTAATTACCCAAAGAAACGAAACTTCAAATCATGGACATAATGTCCTTTGCCTTTAGATATCCAACCCAGTAATATCCCTAATGTTCAGTTCTCAGTCTCTTCTGAAAAACTTATGAATGGAACATAGACAATCTATCTGAACAAGAAATATTAAATAAATTACACCACATGTCTGTGGCTGCTAATAGCTACATGACCAACCACAACTTTACCCAACTTGAAATTGTTGATATATTATCAACTGGATTTACATGAATGCTTCATTCTTGGTGGGAAAAACATGTTACAGATAAATCTAGAGAAAAAAAATTAAATTTGCAGTCCAGAAAGAAGAAGATGGAAATCCCATCTTTGACGAACACATTGGAATGAGGATTCCAGATGGAGTAAACACGTTATTCTTTACAATTATCCAACATTTTATTGGAACACCAAGTCACATTACCTCTCGAATCCATGATCAACTTAGTAACCCTAGATGTCCAACATTAAGTGACTTTAATTGATATAAAAATATTTTTATCTCCAGAGTCATGCTTAGAGATGATAGTAACCAACCATTTTGGAAAGAAAAATTTATTAATGGTCTACCAAAATTATTTGCACACAAAATTAGACAAGCCTTAAGTAGTGAAAACGGTCATATTGATTATGATTCACTCACATACGGAAATATAATTACTATTATTCAGAAAGAATGATTAAAAATGTGTATAGATATGAAGTTAAGGACTCAAGCTAAAAATAATAAGAAAACAACTAAATACGAATTAGGAAATTTGTGAACAATATGGTCAACCTTCTCTTCCTCCTTCTAGAAGAAAGAAGCATAATCATGAATCAAACAACTATTACTCTAGTAAAAGAAAATTTACCCGAAATAAATTTTATAAAAACAATAATTTTACTCCTAACAAATTCTATTCTAAAAATAAATTTCACAATAATAAAACAAATAATTCATACAACAAACACAAAAAAAAACCTTCTGATAAAACTAAATGTTACAAATGTAACAAGCCTGGTCATTTTACCAATAACTATCCAGTAAAAAATACTATAAAACAACTCAAACTAAGCCAAGAAGAACGTGATAATCTTATTCAATTATTAGAATTGAGAAATACTGATTCTGAAATTGAAAATGAGTCCATATTAGATGAGTCAGATGAAACATCTTCTTCCCTCAGTTCCGATACATCATCCCCAGATATTACCTTAGGATGTAAAGACGCCTGTTGTAAAACCATAAATGTTCTTTCAAAACAAGAAGAACAAGAAGAATTATTAATTGTTCTAATTGGAAAAATCGATAATCCAGAACTAAAAGCTGAATATCTTAAAAAATTAAAGAAATTAATTACACAAGAACATGAAGTCAATATTCCACAGCCAAAGATATCCCTTACTACTACTTTTAAAAAATTTAAAAATAAAAACAAGAAGTTACTATTCAAGATCTACAACATGAAATTAAGATCATTAAAACTCATGTGCAAACATTACAAAACCAATATTAAGAACTCACCATTGAAAATAAAGAAATTAAAAATGATTTAAACATGGTAAAAATTTATACTCAATTTTTAAAAATTCAACAGGATACCACACTTTTTATTCCCCCTGAAACACACCCACATGATGAAAACCCACATGATGAAGAAACATGTGAAAACGCTACTATTAACGCTACTATTAACGCTATCCAACACATTAATCTAAAAAAATGGTATTCCATATTTCAAATAAAAATTAAAGATTTTCAATTAACTATTCCTGCACTTGTAGACTCTGGTGCATACCTCAATTGTATTCAAGAAGGACTAATCCCCTCTAGGTATTTTGAAAAAACCAAAGAGTCACTTAGATAAGCCAATGGATATGAAATACGAAATCTCAAATGCCCATGTCTGTCAAGATAATGTTTGCTTCAAAACTCCATTTGTTCTAGTAAAAAATTTAACTGACAAAGTCATTCTTGGTCTACCCTTCATCACCCTTTTATACCCATTCACAACGGAATATAATGGTATTACCACCTATCCATTTGGACAACTAGTTAAATTTCCCTTTCTCTCTAATCCTGAAATTCATACTTTAAAAACTTTTCAAGAAAATTCAATCTCCAAATCTATTAACCTTATCCAATCAAAATAAAAACAGATAGCTTATCTAAAAGAATAAATCAATTTCAAACGAATTGATCAACAATTACAAGATCCTTCACTCCAACAAAAAATTAAAATTTTTGAAGAAAAACTAATTAAAGAAATATGTTCCGACATCCCAACCGCCTTTTGGCATAGAAAACAACACATAGTTACCCTTCCATACATTAAAGAATTTAATGAAAAAAACATCCCTACCAAAGCATGACCTATACAAATGAATCATGAACTCATGGAATTTTGTAAAAAAGAAATTACAGATTTACTTCAAAAAGGGATAATTCGCCATAGTAAATTCCGTGGTCTTGTGCTGCCTTTTATGTCCAGAAAAACGCTGAATTAGAACGATGAACTCCTCGTCTAGTTATTAATTATAAACCTCTCAACACAGTCCTCGAATGGATAAGATACCCCATCTCTAACAAAAGAGACCTTATTAGCAGATTAAACAATTCCGTATTTTTTTTCTAAATTTGACATGAAGTCTAGATTCTGGCAAATTTAGATAAACGAAGAAGATAAATACAAAACCGCCTTTGTCACACCCTTTGGTCATTAAGAATGGAATGTTATGTCATTCGACCTAAAAAATGCACCGAGTGAATTCCAGAACATTATAAATGATATTTTCAATCCTTATAGCCATTTCTCTATTGTCTACATAGATGATGTTCTCATCTTCTCTCATTCAATAGACCAACATTGGAAACACTTAAACCAATTCTTTCGTATAATAAAAGCCAATGGTTTAGTGGTCTCAGACTCTAAGATTAAACTTTTTCAAACCAATATCTGATTCCTAGGATTCAACATTCATCATCTACAAGTTACTCCTATCCATAGAGCTATTCAATTCGCTGATAAATTTCCTGATATTATCCTAGATAAAACCCAACTTCAAAGGTTTCTAAGTTCGTTAAATTATGTTGCAGATTTCTATCAAAATCTCCGCTAAAAGTGCAAACTTTTATTCGATAGATTACAGAAAAATCCCCCTCCTTGGACATTTGAGCATACAGCTCTAGTCAAAGAAATTAGGAGTCATGTCAAAACATTGCCTTGCTTAGGATTTCCTTCAGTCAATTCTTTTAAAATTGTAGAAACTAATGCCTCGGATATAGGTTTTGGGGGCATTCTCAAACAACAACTTTCTTCTTCTCAACCTGAGCAGATAGTCATATATTATTCCGGTGTATGGAACCAATCACAACATAAAAATTTAAAGAGTTCAATAAGACTAAACTGGGTGCCTAAAGGGCTAGGTTTTCTCTGCTACGCTCAGCCGCATCCGCTCACGCCTCTCATGGGTCTTAATGTTTGGACCTGGACTTATTGTTTGGTTAGGAGAAAAGAAAGTCTAAAGGCAAAATAGAATAGAGGCGAAGAAAAAGATAAGCTTAATAGAATAGCACAGGAACACAATCACAACACAAAAATCAGGAAGATTAATAAATTTATATCAAAAACCACTCCTACGAGGTAGTCCTCCACCTGGGGATTGAGAAGTTTTAACAGAACAATCTCAAGAAACCACTCCTAAGCGGTAATCCGCCACCTGGGATTTGAGAAAGTTTTATAAATCGCAACGCTTATGGCTCTAATATCAAAAGGGTAACAGCGCTATGCGGAAGCAATAAGTTACTAATACATATGAATTATGTATAGTAAAAAAGGGTAACAACGCTATGCGGAAGCAATAAATTACTAATACATATGAATTATGTATAGTAACAGTAAGTAATAAGAAAGCATAGGAGAATCATAAGAGTTTATATAATAACTTGGAGAAAATACAAGGTTTAATAAGGCTCTTACAAATTTAATGCTTTAATGGGATAGGTTTTAGGAGAGAAGGAGAAGGTGACTATGAACTAACAGAGTTCTCAACACATAAGATGCTCTGTGCTATACTAAGGAAGAGAATAGGGAACTATTCTAGAGAGCTTTGATGACTGTTGAAGTGAGTATGAAAATTTTGAGCCTAAATATATATATATAGGCGTGGGAATGAGCCTCCTGGTGATGATGCCGGGTTCCAAACTCTTTTTGAAAAATAATCTCTGATATTTATTTATTTTAATTAAAGCCCGGCCCGGCCTCAAACCGCCGTGGGCTATTCGGCCCGGCCAGCAAAAGCCCGTCAAGCCCGCCTTATATGGATGGGCTTGGATCCTAGAATTTCTAAAGAAGCCCGGCCCGCTATTTCTAAAATATATTGTAAAGCCCGGTCCGGCCCGCTCCAAGCCCGTTATGAATGAGTCGGGGATATTTATTTAATTTTTATTAAAGAAAAAATTATTTATTTTTATACATAATTACTCAAAACTACAATATTGTGATACTATTTACCAATAGCAAGACCTAACATTTTTATACCATAAGCAGGGAATTAACAGTAACAGACTGTTAACCCGTCCACAATGTAATGACATAATTAACCCTGTAAATCCATAAATTAGAACCCATGCCATCTATATATATCCACATATTAAACCCTAATTGCAATTCGATTGGAGGCGGCGAGCGGAGAGAGGCAAGACGGGTGGCGAGAGCGGCGCGGCCAGTCTTCCATCTTCTTTAGACTTCTGCTTCTCTTCTTCAGATTGATACCTTCCTTAGTCTAAGTTTTCACAGCTTTCATAACTCTCTCAGCAATCGTTGCAGCCATGGCTCACTTCAAACTCTCTCAGTGTTCTTCTGCCTCTCACTCATGCCGTTCGAGCCAACTGAGGCCCTTCGACGGCGAGCCAAGCGGGGCGTCGGCGGCGAGCAAAGAGAGGTAAGAACCCTAGTTTTTCGGCGGAAATAGATCTTGATTTCTCTCTCTCTCTCTCTCTCTCTCTCTCTGTGTGTGTGTGTGTGTGTGTCCGCTCGATCAAAGTCGCTCTTCTTCTCTCGCGGCTCAAACCGTCGTCCGCCAATCGCCGCCGACCACCGCGATACAGCTACTGTAACGTTTTCTCCGCTCAAAAAATCGATTTCTCCGATTTCAGATATGTTTTCTGTGATTGATGATCGGAGGTGATGATTGTGTGGCTCAGGAGAAGGAGGAGGAGTTGAAGAGAGAGATCGGAGATATGAAAATGGAGGTTCTGAGGGAGCGGCAGATGAACAAGGGGCTCAGGTTCTATGGAGTGATAGAGATGCTTCTTGAGGCTGCGCTGATGTTCGGGTTTTCTGGTTTCTTGTTCGGAATCGCAGTCGGACATGGAGCTTCGTCGGTGTGGAGTTACTGAAGAATTCAGACTTTACTGTGCGGTAAAGGGATCTTGGTTTCTGAGGCTCAGTGGTATTAGAAGCGCGGCGAAGGACAGCAGAAGTTGGTTTCTGAGGCTCAATGGTATTGATTTCTAAGACTCAGTGGTATTGGTTTCTGAGGCTCAGTGATATTGATTTCTGAGACTCAGTAGTATTGATTTATGAGGGTAATTTCGTAATTTATGGTTTAACAGATTATGTTAGTTTTGGATGGAAACTTGTTAGTGGTAATTTTTAAAAACAATCTTGCTACTGGTAAATATTAACACAAAATTGTAATTTTGAGTAAAAACCTCTTATTTTTATTGTTTCGCAGTACTAGAATAAGTTGCTAACCTGTCTAAAGTGGGGCACATGCTCGAAACTAATTTAAAGTTGAATGCCAGAAATTAAATGACTTTGAAAAACAAATTATTCTCTAAAGTGGGGTACATATTAGAATGATTAAATTTATAATTAACTTAGAATCTCCTTCATGATCTATGATGACAAAGCTTGCATTATCATTTTTATTGTTGATAACTCATCCATCAAAGTTCTGCTGGGCAAACTGACAAGGAAGATAGAGTGTCCTTTTAACATTTGAGTGGTATAAGTAGTGATTTAAACTAGCATAATGGTCATCTCCTCTTTGGTCGGCTGTTTCACCATCGCAGTGGACTTTATTTATGAGATCCCAATTGGAGAATGCAGTGGTGTTGTGCTTAGTTTTTATGTCAAACTCTTCGGCAAGAATCACAAGTGCTTGAGATACAGTATGATCAAGCCGTTGAGGCTTTTATGGTGATTAGCATCTCTGTACGGGTGAGTGGAAAATCATTTACTTCAATTACGATTTTCTCTGATTAGTCACTCATTTTGAATAAGTGAACGTATATATTTGCTATAAGGGTTATCGGTCAGTTTGTTTGGCGCTAGACTAGTACGTGAGATCGGTTCGATAATTAGAGAAAATATTTTCTCCATTCTCTTTTAATAAATTCACCCTCTCTTTTCTTTTTTCTTTAAAAAAAATATTTATAGTGAAAAAGAAAAAGAAAAAGTTGATATTAATAGGCCCTCTCCATTTTGTGGCCCCAATTTGTTTCCCGGCAAATTGAACTGAAAATTCTCAATGGCCGACTGGTCTCTACTCCCTAAAGAACTCCTGGAGGAGATCGCGAAACGCCTCGGCAGCCCATTCTACCTCCTCCGATTCCGATCCGTCTGCTCCTCCTGGCGCTCCTCCATCCCTCCTCGACCTCGCCGCCTACCTGGCCGCTTCCCCTTCCTCACCAACTACGGCATCTCCGACTCCACCCTCGGCTTCCGCCTCTCAAAACGCACCGTTTTCCTCATCTCCCCTCCCAGCTCCCCCGATCGCTGGCTCGTCAAGATCGAGGAGGACGTCCCCGGCCGGGCCCACCTCCTCAACCCTCTCTCGCATTTCGGGCCCAATCCGCTGCCGGAGACCTTCCCGAAGGTACTGGACTCATCTAGGTTTAGGGTTTTGGATTTGGGGGAGGAGTATGTGCTTCATTACGTCAATTTTAGGCCGCTGGTAAACGCCTTAGGCGGTGCGGCGAATTTGTATATGGAAAAAGTGGTGTTTATGTGCTTGGGCAATGAGAGTAATGATTACGTGTTGCTGACGATTCATGTGTCTGGGGAGTTGGCGTTGTTTAAGTCTGTGGAGAAGAGGTGGAGTATTATTCACGACATGCCGTCGCCTTATGATGATGTGATATTGTTTAGGGGGGAGTTTTATGCTGTGGATGGGACAGGGAGGACTGTGAGAGTTGGATTGGAGTCGATGAATCCGAGTTTGGCTGCCAATGCGGTGTATGGGGGAGACAAGAAGTTTTTGGTGGAGTCGAGTGGGGAGCTGTTGGTGGTGGATATGTACTTGAGTACTGATCAGGAGGTGGATTGGGACGAGGAGGTGGAGGTGTCTCAGGTGCAGCTGGATGGGTGCATTTATGAGAGGACGGTGAAGTTTAAGGTTTATAAGGTGGATGAAGGAGGGCAGAAGTTGGTGCAGATGAAGAGCTTGGGTGATAGGGTGTTGTTTTTGGGGGATGATTGCACATTTTCTGCCTCGGCGCAGGAGTTGAATGGTTGTAAAGGGAATTGTATATATTTTACGGATAATTTCTTCCATACAAGTGGGGAAGAAGAAGGGACGTTTAAGGGTCGTGATATTGGTGTGTTTGACTTGGATAATGGGGCTATTACCCCCTTATCGGATTGTCCAGAGTCTGCAAAGCTATTCTGGCCACCGCCTGAGTGGGTTCCGCGGACAACATCTCAAGTAAGTTTACTGTCTCTCAATTTTAAGAAGTATGGTTTGTGTTCTATGCAGTTTTTAAGTCTATCATTCTTATCAGTTTGTGCCATGTACCAACTTTACTTTCACAAAATTGTATTTAAGTATGTAACCCTGCCGAGTATAGTCCTCCATTATAGTCTAACAGTGCCACCAACCCCACCGTGATTATCCTTATCAATGACAGACTGACATTTGTAAATATTGGCAGCGTGTTTATGATACATTTCAGTTCCTATACATTAGTTATTTAGGCTACTAACTGTTTTGATTGCATAGCCTCTCACCATATACATATGTGTTTTAAGTTCTCTATACTAACTCAAACAACTGAAAAACATAATGCTGTAGCTAGTGTTTGTGTAAACCCATTACTTGGAACAATAAAATTGATATTGGATACTTGGATAGAAAGATGGAGATCAACCATGGTTGTGCATGAGTTTAATATATTAAATGTGGATATATTAACATATGCCTCCTGTGGTTTCTTTATGCAAGTACTTAGCCTACTTGATATGGGTTTGAAGTGTAACATGATCGGATGTTTATGGAAGGATGCCATTGCTTTAAGTTTCCAAATGGCTGCCCTTGTCATTTCTTTTCTGCACCATGCAAAACCAAGTTCTGGACTATAATCTTTATTTTTTCCTGGTATAGTAATTGAGCAGTTATTAAACTGGTCTGATGGTCATGATGTGTGTTGAGACATGACATATATTATAAGTTTATAACACTATTGTATGTCTCTGATGGTCATGAAGAAAATGGGTTGTGTATTTTGATAACATTGTTGTTTCTTCTGACTTAGCAACCAAATAATTAGAAGGCCTGTTATTAAATTTGTTTAATTGAATATTTACTAAAAGTTTTACTGTAGTTGCTATATCTGTCAGTGGCAGTCTGGTTATCATCATCAGTAATTCAGTACCTATAAAAGAATGCAAATGCTGATTTAGTGGATGCAGCAGGTGCAAACTGAGTTTGAAAGACTAGCTTTGTGAAGTCGCAATGGAATTGTGGTTGTTCATGGTAATTCAAGTGCAAGGTGAAGACACAGTTCACCATGTGGCTTTAAAGAACAGACCTTGCCTCTGTCAGGAACTAGTAATCTTTTTCAGCTAGTTCATGTGACTACCCAGCCATTTGCAGTCATTCGAGTAGATCAAAGGTTCCTTAAACTCGAGGAGCTTTTAAGCTGATGACGCCCTAGTTCCTTTTCTGTTTACATTCATTCCTGTTAAAAATAAGATACAGAGTTGGCAGCAATAATGTGTTTTGTATCTATTTCATTTTACTTGTAAATAAGTGAATAAATTGCCTAACAGTTGTACCACCTTCGTGTTCCATACTAATTGTCCTAATGTTTCTGATAAGCAGTTCGGTATTACCAATTTTAATAGGGAGCTAGACTCCCAGAAAATTACTTTTAAGCTTTGGGTGATGTTATTAACACACTCAAAATCTCTATTCACACACTATTAAATATTTTGTTCTTTAAATTGAATGTGGGAATAGAGAAAAAAGGTATGTTAAGAACATTATTCTTCATTAGAAAAATATATGGAGTGTGTGAATGGAGATTTTAGATGTGTTAATACTTAATAACGTCACCCTAAGCTTTTATGTCCTAATACGTCTTCCCTTTTGAGATTCTCAAAATATGACGGTGTCGGATTAACCTTTCTGATCATCCTGCCCGAATATCATGACCCTAAAGCATGAGAAATCAGCTTTAGGGTCAAGATTATGGAACATTGCAAGAAGAAATTGCACTTGGTGAATTCATTACTTGCCAGAAAGACTCTGACAACAGTGCTAGATTTTAAAAACCAGCATTGAAATACAATTAAAACTTTAATCATTCTTTCTTCATCTAATACTTAGATCAAAACTATAGCCCAGCCTGTTCTATTGCTAATAAGGAATGTACAAAGCTAGACCCAGCCAGCTCCAGGAACTTCTTTTGTAATATTGAACTACTTCAACTAAAGGAGACCTAACATCATCTTGCTCAATTGCGCTCAGGAGCATCTCCGGTAGATCTTCTAGAGCTGAGGTTCCCAGCATACGACCACACCTTCTCAAATTCAGCCGCATTTAGTTTTTCAGATTTCATGTCAGGTGCCTCTTTCATGATGTTCCGCTTTACGCAAAGAGGTGTCCTACCTGGACTTCCAATAACAGGAGTGGAGGAGCAGAAGGTTGGGGTTGCTAGTGGAGAGCCATAAGGAGTCTGTTGAATGGAAAAGGGGCTAGGTGACATCCTCTTCTGGATAGGAACACCACTCAAACCTCCTCTGCTGAAGATAGACATTGATTCTGCTGCAGTACATCGCTTGGTAGCATCATCTACGAAGAGGACATCATCAATCCTTGCCATTATGTTAAAGGCCAAGCTCTCCATGACCCTTGAGTAGCTTTCGAGAATTGACTGCCCCACATCCTACCCAATAAACAATGAAATTTTTCAGCAACTTCATCAAAGACACCGTAGTAGCCACAGGGCTTGTCTTTTCCAGTCTCATACAGAACCAGTTAACAGGACACTAAACATATAGATGTTATGAATTCTGATTTACATTAACAAGGAAAAACAAATACAATAAAATGTACCTTGTTATATTGTATTTTGTTCATATCCAGAGAAGTTTGTGGGAGACCAGGGAAACGATGCCTTAGACTTTGCAGAAGTGTCTCTGCTCGTTGAGCTAGGAAATGATTTTTTTCGCTGTCAGAAACAAGGCCCTTGACCTTTCCACCCCAAGATGACCGTTTAGCTTTCACATGATTATTTTGTTTCTTCTGGTCTTTCTGCTTCCAAACATGCACAGCTGCCTCAATCCTGTTGACAATTTCCAGAGTTTGATGCTCCGATGACAAGTCCAGGCAATCCAGAAGGCATTCAGGTGAAAACTTGTCGGCAGTTATGTAGCGATAAATGATATCACCCAGGCAATCTTTCCCGTTCTGTCATCAATTTGGCAAAAGATTATGTCAAAAGAAAGTTAGAATAAAACCACAAATATGAGGTTAACGTACTGTTATTTCCATACTTTTGTAATGATATTTTGTGCTAACATTTCCACAAATAAAACCTCATTACTAAAATTTGTTTATAGACTTTCTTTACCAATTCCTGCACAGAGTTCAAATGATGACAATAGATGTAAAAACCCATACCTTAGGCAGTGACTCCATGTATGCTCTGGGGATTTCCATCTCAGCTAGCACACTACTGTTAATTGCCATGGCCGCCTTTAGTATCTGGTTGCAGCAGTCCCTACACTGCTGCAACTTCTTCCTGGCATCACTAGACAGCGCATTTGGCAGAACTTTTGGATATGGCAGCCACCACTTCTCCTCCTGCCTAATCGAAGGCCTTCCACTAGGCATAAACCCCTCATTTTCATTAGAATCGCCCAGAATGATGCCCCGATCAACATACCAGAACTCAGTATCACAGAACCCATCTAGCATACTGAGCAGCATTGCATCAAGCTTCTTTATGGCAGGGAGATTCACATACAAATCAGAACGTGGCCGCATCGCCATCACTTCATATGTGCCTCCACCAGGGAACTGCTGTATCGAAGGGACAAGCTCAACAATTGAATCACTCACACACAGAAGCCACTCCATTTCCCGGCGCCACATTGCCCTCTTCTGTGGTGCTAGTGGCTCCAACCTCCATAGCTCACCAAACACAGTAGCTGCCATTCCAAACAAGTTTTTCAGTAAATCCAAAACTCACACAAATATTAAAACCTCAATAAAAAACACACAAGGGAAGCATATCGAAAGTCGTGTGAGTTGTGACTAACCAGAGAGATTGGTGATGGCATTTGAGATAGCAAGGGCAGTGCAGACCCCTTTTCCTCCTCCAGACATATCTTCTCCCAGCAGAAGCTTAGCAAACCTCTCCTTCATCATCTCAACCTCTGCAAAAATAAATTCCAACCAAAATTAATGAAACAAAGCAAAGATATCTACATCCACCTGAATCAGATCTCCATTCTCCACAAAAAGAAATAATTAAACTGAAATTACTCATTTTAGCATCAACATCTCCTACTTACTTCACTCAATTTTGTCCACACCAAAATTAGAAACCTAATTAACCTAAGTCCACTCAAAGTCAAACACCAAGAATTTCCCTCATAACCAAAATTACAAAAAAAAAAACTAACTAATACCTGATAAATCAGCGTCTCGTTTGTCAGACTTGTCATCCCAAGCCACCACATCCTTTCCCCCAATCACCGGCAGCATCACCGGCGGCTGAACGAAGAAACTCCGGGCCGCCGGCCTCGGAGATGACGTCATCGAGCTGGAAGCGCCTTCGGCATCAAATCTCCGGCACGAGAAGCTACTACAGCTCTCGGACTCGCTCACATCGGCGCTGAGGCTGTAGCTCCCGCACCGATCGCTCTGCTGGTCGGAGCCGTCGTCGGACGACACACTCCCCATGTCGGTTACAAAATCCAAACGCCCCTAACAGATCTCAAACGCACATTCGTGTAGTCAGATATGTGAATTCGTGAAACAGTAATCTCGTCTGAGAAAGTAGAAAGTAATGTGAGTGGTGGTGGAGATAGATATAGGTAAAGCAGTTTCAGGCTAAGCTTACTGAAACCATACTCTTTCTTTCTCTTTCTTTCTTTGTTTCTCTGTAAAACTGAGATTCCTCTCTCTCTCTCTCTCTAGTGTGCTATAAACACTGTCACTGAGGACAGTGTGGGGCTGATGATGATGATGATGATGAGGCCAAAACAGGGAAAAAGCAAAAGAGGGGACTACGACGCCGTTTTGGCGCTGAGCTTAGCACCCGACACGCCTCCTTTTTCCGCGGGTCCCAGCCCCTCCCCGACTTCTGCACTACCCAATAATTACACACTCTCTCCTCCTCCTCATGACGTGGCGTGTTTGCTAACGTGGCGGGGATGGGGGAATTCGGAGGGAATTTAACGACGGGCTACGGTTTAACCGTGGGTTGAAAACCGGGGGACTCGTCTCCCCAAGCTTCAATTTAAAAGATGGTCTTTTAGGTTCCATAGTTTTCAGTGTAACACCATTCGTTAAACATTAATTTTTGGGGTAAATCATTAATTTAAGTGCAATTATATCATTGACTGCAAAATTATAGGAGTAATTCACCGTCTAATTCAGGAGAGACGGTCAATAGTCAACTAATTAGAATTCAGAAGAGAAATTTCATGTTTGGGGAAGACTTTACCCTAAACAGGTCTTAATGTAAGATTTAACCCTAGCTTGTTCACCCGAAACAGGTCTGAGGACATTGCGTATAGCAGACGTAAACTACTGAGTTCTGATTCTGGTCGGTACTCGTTTTCCGTTAAACGTAGAAATACGACACAGCACTCATACACTGATAAACATACCTACATTTGCCTAATAGAGCCGCACCAGACACGTGTCAATTCCTGGATGGGTCGGTCTCCACGAGATGGATATCCATGCGTCATGAAGTATCAAATCACATGGGTAAAAATGTCCATAGAATAGTTGGTGACAGCTTTTGACCGAGGGTCATTTGCTATGTAGGACCCACGCGGGCAGAATTGAATTGATGGGAGAGGCCGAGTAACGACGCCGTATTGCGGGGAGGACCACCGTGACCCGACATGTAGGCCGCAGACAATAGGTCGGCGGGCCGGGTTCGTTTATTTCGTTGGATGGATAAGCCCACTTTGCGTGACGGAACGAACATTATTATTATTATAAATTATAAATTTATAATTAAGCATATTGTATAATTTGGGTAGCTCGTGAAGCATGAAGCTGACTAGCTAGGGAATTTTATTGTGAACAATTAATTTTGATTTTTTTTTCTTTAAGAAATTGGTTTTAATAGTTAGGTCAGGAAATTTAACTAGTCTGTGATTAAGAAAATAGTAGAACTGCCTAGAGTACCAATGATCCTAAGGATCATGTTGCTTATATAATAATTTTCTGTTGATTCACATGCATGATCATATTGTTAATATGGAAGTGAATTGATTCAACATTTAGAATTCCGTGATGTTGTTTATTTGCCATCATATGTCACACATGTAATTAATAATAATTTCATGCATTTCTCAAATTCTCAATTTTCATTAAACAATCATAACACTTTAATTTAAAGACGGCTAAAACCAACAATCTCATGTCGCCTATCTTTATTCAGTCACTTCATAATATTTTGACACTTGTAATTTACTTATTAGAAACTTAACAAAGTTAGGGAGGGGATCACATGTCCCTAATTTCCTTGTTCCGTTTTATACACTCAGTAATATCTTGGCACGTATAGAAGACTTAACTTTAATGGGAGCAAATCGCTTTTCCCCTTCTGCTTGCCAATAAATTACCACAAAACATCATACCATGCCATGTAAGATCTAATTGCATATTAACTAAAATACCAACAAACTTTCAAAATTAATACAACACATTGTGCATACTCCTAGCTAGGTCGTATCCTTCTCTTGATGTGCCTTAGCCCTTATGTTTCGTTTCCTTGACAGTAGCCATAGAGAGGCTACCCAGGCCCCCAGACCCGCAGCCAGGACATCTGGACCCGGCCCAGGACCCGGGGCCAAAGCATGAACACTTGCACCCGCGCCCGAGCAGATCTTACCTGTAACCTCGGCCCGGGAACCGGAGATGACAGCTCCCCAAACAGGGGCCGAAAGAGTACAGTACTATGGGCAGAAGGGGGCCAGTCCCACATCGAAGGGTGAGACCAGTCCTCACCCCCGACAGCCTATAAATGAGTCTCAACTACCCTCATTAATAGGTAATCAATACTCCAACTACTCATTCCCGTTTAAGTTACCAGTTTATCCCAACTATACTGACTTAGGCATCAGAGCGGAATAGGCCGGCCCCGCCCGGTATTCCCTTAGTTAGCAGGGTTTGCAGGCAGAAATCACACCAAGATCCACTGGCATTTGTGAGTCTACGGATTTAGACAGAAACAATTGGCGCCGTCTGTGGGAAGAGTACAAAAAGTTTGTGTTGTCGTACGAGCGGGAACGGAATCGATCAGTCTACGGGTCGCCAAAAAAAAAAAAACATGTCTGGAAGCACAGGAGAAAAGAGGGAAGGAAATCCAGAGGACCGATGGGTTCTAGAGCCGATGCTAGTCCAAATCCCGGGCGCGGATGCAGTCCAAATCCCGGAGGCGGGACAGGGGCAGCCCGCTGGAGGTTGCAATCAGACCGCTGCTGCTAGCTGGGATCAGGATGGAACCATGGGCGCATACGACAGGGTTGCACGCTGGAAGGACCCGGAAGAAGAGCACCAGGTCTTGAGCCTGGAACCCGCGCCGGCGTCCCCCGAGGCACCGAGCCGAGGAGAAGATCGGTTGCCCAGCAGCGACAACCCGGACGATGTCTCCACTCCCGGCCAGTACGATAAGGCGGGAGAAATAGAAGAGATGCGAGCGGAAGTAAACCGCTTGCGGGCAGAAAGCGATCGGGACAGGGCGGAGGCCACCACCAGGTATCAAGACATGGAAGCGGTCAATGCCGCACTAGTGGCGGCCTTGGAAAGAGGCTAGGAGCTCAATGCTGCTCTGGCGAAGTCATTCGCACCGCCCACAAAAGAGCCTCCCCACCAGGAGGTTGGCCAGTCATAGGGAGGAGAGAGGGACACCGGCGTGGCTGGAGACGTGTTCCCGGCGGCCGTGACACCACCAAAGATCGTCCCAGCTCCTCGGAGGACTAGCGGCTGGTTCGAAAAATGTTGATAGTAGCCACAGAGGGGCTACATAAGCCCACAGACCAGCAGCCAGTGTATCCGGGGCCAGACTGAGGCCCGGAGCAGGATCACCAGCACCCGGACCCGAGGTCCAGCAGTCTACCTTGTGACCAGGAGCCCGGGGACCGGGGACGCCAGCCTGCCAAACAGGCCACCAGAGTTGTCTTTTTGTATGCGCACAGAAGGAAACCAGTCCCACATCGAAGAGTGAGACCAGACCTCACGCCCGACCACCTATATAAGGGCCTCAACTACCCTCTTTAATAGGTAACTGATCTCTCCAACTGCTTATCATACGTGCTTAAGTTATCTATTCATCCCAACTGTACTAACTTAGGCATCAGAGAGGAGAAGACCGGCCCGCCCGGTATTCCCCTTAGTTAGCAGGTTCGCAGGAGGAGATCACATCTAGATTCACCAGTCTCTACTAGGCCTACGGGTTTGTGCAGAAACAATTGGCGCCGTCTGTGGGAAACTTGCATAAAAGTCACGTAAGCATCACTAAATGGTAGAAAGCTCAGAAACGGGCCAGGAAAGAAATACGACGGAGGGTCAGCGGGTTGCACCAGAGCAAGTGCTCATCTCCACCCCGGTCGCTGTACGGGAGCAGCGCAGCGACCAGGGCAACCAGGAAGACGGCAACTGTGGGAGGCCGAGCAGCACGCCGGGGGCATACAATGATAGCGTGCGCGGGAAAGGCTTGGTGGAAGACGACCAACCAACGCACCGGGGCTTTTCGCTGACATTCTCGGACGAGCCGAGCGACAAAGAGGAGAGTCTGCTCGGTGACAGCGACCGGGACACCACATACAGCCCCGACCGGCACGATATGGCGGGGGAGATACGGGCGATGAGGGCAGAAGTCGGTCGCCTACGCACGGAGAGTGACCGGGATAGAGCAAAATCCAATGCTCGGTGTTGACAGTAGCCGCAGAGGGGCTACAGCAGGCCCACAGACCCGCAACAAGCGCACCAGGGCCCGTCCCAAGGCCCGGGACCGGATCACCAGCACCCGGCCTCGGGGTCCAGCACTCTATCCTGCCTCCAGGGACCCTGGGACCGGGGGCGCCTGCCTGCCAAAGAGGGCACCAGAATGTACAAACAGAAGGGAACCAGTCCCACATCGAAGGGTGAGGCCAGCCCTCACCCCCAACCACCTATATAAGGGCCCCAACTACCCTCTTTAATAGGTAACTTATCTCTCTCACCGCTTACATACGTGCTCAAGTTATATATACTCCAACTATACTAACTTAGGCATCGGAGAGGAGAAGGCCGGCCCGCCCGGTATTCCCCTTAGTGAGCAGGTTTGCAGGAGATCAAGTTGGATTCATCTGTATTTACCAGGCCCCTGGGTTTAGGCAGAAACAATTGGCGCCGTCTGTGGGAAGCTTGAACAAAAAAAGCCGTGTAAGCAACACCGTTGGAAGAGAATTCAGAAATGAGTCAAGAGAGAGGTACCACCGAGGAGGGACGTGTTGCATTAGTACAAACGCTCACCTCCACCCCGGCCGTCACGCGGGAGCCGCGCGGCGACCAGGGCAACGGCCAGGAAGGAGGGAGCTATGGGGGACCGTCCGGCATGCCGGGGCCCCACCACGACAGCTCACGCGGGAAAGACCTGGCAGGGGATGAAGACAGTCCGGAACACCGGGGCTTCTCCTTGACGTTCTCAGATGATCCGAGCGATCGATCTGAGAGCCCGGACCGGGACTCTACGTACAGCCCCGGCCATAGCAGAATGGCGGGAGAGATACGGGCAATGGCCGCAGATGTCAATCGTCTAAGAGAGGAGAGCGACAGGGACAGAGCTAAGTCCAACGCCCGGTGCGAAGAGATGGAAGCGGTGAATGCTGCCCTAGTAGCCGCCCTGGAGAGGGGACAGCAGCGTAGTGACGCCATGGCCGAGGCGCAGGCGGCACTCCCACCGGTCCAACCTCAACACACCGAGGCAGGGCAGTCTTCGGGCGGTCGGCCCGGTGATCCCGTGCGAGAAAAGTCGCCCGCAGGCGCAGGCCCGCCGAAGAGCACGCCAACCTCCCGCCAGCTCCGCGCTTCGTCTGTGGATGAAGTTGAGACTCCGACCGCACGGGCGCTGCAGATGTTAGCCAACACCGTGTCGGACTTAAAGGCCCAAATAGAGGCCAACGAGAGAAAAGCCGCGCGGCCGATGGAGGGTGCCCGGTTTAATGAGCGCATGGGCCCTTTCTCGCACTGGGTCATAGAGTCGGGGAGTTCTGGCAACCAGAAGTCCCTCAAACTCACCTATTCAGGGTCCGGTTGCCCGTATCAGCACCTGGACAGTTTCCAGTCCCAAACCTGCGCCAAGGGCTACTCCGATGCAGTCTGCTGCAACATCTTCCAGGAGACTTTGTCTGGAGAAGCGCTCAGCTGGTTCTACGAGCTTCCAGCGAACTCGATCGAGGCGTTCGAGCAGTTAGCCGACCGGTTCGTAGGCCGCTTCATCCTCCGAGTCGAGGGAGCCCGGACGTCGACCATCCTCTTCAACTGCATACAAGCCCCCGGAGAGGAGCTGAGAACCTTTGTCAACCGCTGGCAGACGGCTACGGCCGAGGTTCGGAACCTGGACAAAGGTATCGCCGAGATTGCGTTTAAGCAGGGGCTCCGAGCGGGTAAGTTTTCCTACGCCGTCCGGGTAGAGCTCCCGCAGGGGTATGACGAGTTGATGGTTATGGCCATCCGGCATGCCCAGGCTGATTATGAGACCTATGGGCACCACTTACTGTAGAGGAAGCGGGATGAGCAGCAGGAAGACCATCCCCGGGAAGAGAACCCTCCGCCCAGCCAGGAAGCCAAGCCCAGTCAGCGGACCGAGAACCGCACCGCTCGACCCAGCCGGAACGCCAACAACAGAAACTGGCCACAGCGGCAGCAGAGGCCCTATTCTGATAAACCCCAGAACGAGCACAAGCCGGCGCCGTACCGCCAAGAGCGCCCCTGGCAATCATGCCAGCACCACCGGCCGGTCAAGAAGTCTTCACCGCGCTCACCACTTCCTACGAGGATATTTTACTTGAGAACGGGAGCGTCATTCCCCCACCGCCCAAGAGAAAGTACCCGAAGGGGAAACTTACAACGGCACAGACGGGCAAGTACTGCTCTTATCATGATGAGGCTACTCATCGAACAAATCAGTGCTGCGCTCTCAAGACAGCGGTGCAGGGTTTGATCGATAACGGCCAGCTCCAACAGTACGTAGGGGAAAGAAGAACAGACCCCGACCGAGAACGTGACCAGGCCTGGTAAACCCGCTAACTCCGAGTGGTTAGTTTGACATGTCTCCGGTTCAACCGTTGTAACCCCACAAGAAATGTATGCGAACTACTTTTGAGAAAATTTCACCGGCTCCGCCAGTTCAAATATATTCATAATCAAGCAAGTATACAAGCAGTAACCGTTACGGAAAGATTACAAGGAGAAGAGCAAGGAAAATCCTAAGGAGCCACGACTTCGCCCTCGGCAGGCAATCCGCCAGCCTCTCCTGCAGTACCCTCGTCGTTGACCTCAGTTCCGGCGTTGACTCTGGCTCGGGGAGACTTGGCACCGTTGGTAAAAGAGTCCAGGTCCGAGTGAATCACTTCTTCCGGCTGCCCCTCCACCGCCTCCTGATGGATGTCCGACTGCTCATGGATATCTCCTTCAGCAGCAATCGGCATCAGGGAAGTGTCTAACCATCCCTTCCCAGCCCATTCCGTGTACGCATCCGAGATGCCCTCTTCCCTGGCCTTCTCCAGAAACTCCAGGAACTGATCGCTCTCGCGGTACTTGAGAACAACCCGCTCGTAGAGTTCCGGGTCGTCTTCCCCGGTCGCAGCAGTAGTGGCGGCACGCAGAGCGGCAGCTCCCACTTGGAGCTCGTCCACCTTGGCTTCCAGTTCGGCCCTCTCCTTCTCCAGGCTCCGGTTCTGCTCCTCCAGCTTCTTGGCCCTCTCCTCCGATCTGGCCTTCTCCCGATCCGAACGGGACTTCTCCACCTCCAGGCGCTGTCGGGCCTCCGATAAAGCAACTATCTGTCTCTTCAGCTCCGACAATTCCTCGCTCGCGTCCGGTTGGTACAGACTGTACAGCAGCTGCACAACATTAGAAACAGTTAATCGGGCAGTAAGACACACAACCTACAAGCAGTGTAGTGGCACCAGTTAGTGCTTACTCGGAGAACGAATTCCTTGCATTTTGGGCGGTTCCCGCCCGCCAGGGCCCCAGCAACCCCAGGTCTGTCCAGACCAAGGCCGGCCAAGTCCGCCGCCACTTGCCGGACGAGTGCACTGTCCGAGCTTCCCCTCGGTGCCTCCGCAGGCGCGGGACTACTCTGCCGGGCGGCAGCAGCCTTCTCTCCGGCGGAGTTAGGTTGAGCACCGCTGGTTGCCCTGAACCGTTTGGCCAGGTTCTCCCGTGACGACCCGCCAGTAAGCGTCACCAGCGCGGAGGAAGGAATGTCCCCGCCTTTCCGTTTCTCTCCCCGGCCTTCCGGAGAAGAAGATGGTGCGCCTACCCGGGCGACACGAGCCACGTGCGGCACAGACACCGGCCGGTTGGGGATCCTGCTCACCCCACCGGGAATCCTCACTGGCCCCCCGGTAGTCTTGCCCTTTCGAGGCACCGCATGGGGCGCAGCAGGATGGGTCTTCACCCGCCTCAGGATGTAGGCGCCGTCATCAACATCCATGGCCCTCGACTCCGGGTGAGTCGTGAGCCGGTCGGACTCCTCGTCTACCGATGTCCGCGAGACGGTCTCGCCTTTCTCCTTCAGCTTGTTAAGGAGGTCTTCCCCGTCCATTGAGAGAGTGGTTTCGGGCTTGATGACCGCCCGGGAAGATGCACCTGCAAGGAAAGCGAACAGTTAGCATTTTACCAGAACTAGCACAAAGTATCACCGCTAAAGGGCCTGCTACGCACCGGGACCCCGCCCGAGTTGGCAGTATTCCAGCACTTCTCACCGGATAAAGTTGAAGGAACTCCGTTCCAGATTGTCCCAACATCCGAGTATGGTCGAGATCCTCTCATGCTCCAGATCGGATAGCTCGAACGACTGGTTGCCAATGGGTTGGAAGGCGCCAGGAACCCGGTACATTTTACTCCTCTTCTGCCACCTCCCGCCCACCATCACCACCTTCTTTCTCCAGCTGTTGTCTACCCATGTAGGCATATTGGTGATGATTGGTTGATGGTTCCGGGCGTTGAAGGACAGGCAACCCCGGGACCATTGCTTCCTTGAGTACGACAGCCTATACAAGGACCGGAACTCGTTTACCGTTGGCATACTCATCCCAGAAAACTCGTACAGGCAGCCGAGGCTCAGTAGTCGCCTCCACTGGAGCCCAGGAAGCTGCGCGGGCGACACTTGCAGCGCACTGAGCATATACTGCACGAAATTTGGCAGCGGGAGCGAGAGTCCATGCCAGAACTGGTCCTGATGCACAGCAACCCAACCTGCCTCCGGGTTGCAGGCTGACTCTCCAGGATTCAGGGGCCACAGCAGAACCTCATCCGGGATACCCCACGTTTCCCGGAACGCTGCAATCTCTCCAGGGGTCATGCTACCCTCCGGTTCATCACACACCACAGCATCCTTCGCTCTGCCAATAGTGTAGCTCAGGGCCGGAGCACCCGCAAAGCGCACCCCATGCGGTATTTCAGTCTCCGAGGATTTAGCCCCGGAAGACGAAGACAAAGACGGAGACGAAGCCCTGCTCCCGGAGCAGTCAGCGACTTCGGTCTCCGGGGATTCCGAACCGAGCCAGTCCTCCAGCCTCTCCGCATCATCCACGATGGGACCCCTGGCAGCCGATTCGGAAGCCCGGTCAGAACTTGAAGAAGACATCTTAACCTAGGGGAAGAAAACAAAACCCTAGCGCTCATCAGCAACAGGCTACAACAGCGCCTTCTACTGCCTCTCCCCAAGTTTGCCGCAGAGCAGTTCAGTCAGCAACAGAGATCCCTCCCCCCCCCCCCGCCGCAAAACAACAAAACCAAAACAAGAACAACACCGGGGCAAAGAAATCAACAAACTTACTGATTAATATGCTCAACCGAGGACAGTCCGCCCTGCGAAAGCAGCGAGTAATGGTATGAAGAGAGTAGGGAGCGCTCGAGAAAACGGATCTCGTGGGGCAAAAGGCTCAGAGTTTTCGCCGGATTTCTCTCTTTTTCTTAGTTTCTCCAAAGCAAGAAGCAACAACAGAAAGAAGAGCAGAAGAGGCCTTTTTATAGAGGGGACCGGTGCCCTAGGCAATTGAAATCCCTCCAGAAACAAGTAATCAGAGCAACTCAAACGCCTGCGAATCCAGGCCCTTCATCTCAAGACCGCCCCCTGCTGGCACGTGTCCCAGCATTGGTAAACTGCCCATGCCATCATAACTGACGGGACTGATGGACTTCCTCCTTAAATGCATGTCAGCCACTTGTCCCACACGCTGGCAACAGGAAGGTAGGAGCGGGAACCAAGGCATCAAGCCCTCCCACACTTCCCCAGGCTCCACGGTTGCACGCCATCATCATTACAGGTCAACCGGTTCCAACCGCTTCGAGAGCATCTATCCGGATATGAGCCATCCGCCCGGCACCATGGCAGTTCGCGGTTATGATCTTTCAACCGGCTGCATGGCTTCTTCGCTGTATATCTCGAAGACCTCTCACCGGTGGTGATCATCCAACCGCTTCGAGAGCATCTATCCGGGTATGAGCAATATGGACTCGTCTCCATATGGCAGGACGCCCGGTCGAGTCCCGCCCGGCTTCATTACAGTTCACGGTTAGGTATCATTCAACCGGCTGCATGGCATTTCACTGGGGGCCTTGTCTCGATATGGCAGAACGCCCGGTCGAGGTCCACCCAGCTACATCTCACTTGGGGGACTCGTCTCGATATGGCAGAATGCCCGGTCGAGATCCGCCCACCGGTTACGACGCATCCAACCGGCTCGAGAGCATATTTCGGGAACAGGATCCACCCGGCCCCATGGCATTTCACTGGGGAACTCGTCTCGATATGGCAGGAAGCCCGGTCGAGTCCCGCCCGGTACCATGGCTTGACCCCGGTCATGAGAACATTCGACCAGCATGGGCTTTATACACCCGGGTGAGTTTACATCTAACCCATGTACGCTTATCCAGCAGGATAAAAACCCTGCATCGCACCAACTGCGGCAAACGGGGGCTGCACGGCGAGCCTTGTCACCTCAACGCCACCCCCCTTACCTCAACGCTTATTCAACACAAGCTGAGAAGAACTAGCAAGTGTTCACCGGTGCTTTAAACAGCCCGCAACACCGGGGTAATCTCCCCGCAGCCTAGCAATATGGGACTCGTCTCGATATGGCAGAACGCCCGGTCGAGGTCCTTTACTCCACCTCGTCCCGATATGGCAGAACGCCCGGTCGAGGTCCAGTACTTAAGTTCACCTGGGACTCGTCTCGATATGGCAGAACGCCCGGTCGAGGTCCCATGAACTCCGCCCCATTATCATCCCATGCACAAATCTCTTGCATGGCGGATTTCAACGCCCCATTATCATCCCATGCACAAATCTCTTGCATGGCGGATTTCAACGCCCCATTATCATTCCATGCACACGTCTATTGCATGGCATCATGGCATCATCTCATACACTCTCCGGGTTCCACCCCACTCCATGCTCATAGCACCACAACACTTGAGCACAGTACTACTTATATTACAAACGTACTTATAAACTATTACTTACCATCGGTAACAGGTACTCACCTCGGTCACGCCCAATCTTCAACGCGGACTTGGGGGACTGGGCACCGTTAGGTTGGTAACCCTGCGGGTCTGCAGGACAAGAGCAAGACAGATTTAAGTCCCCATTCAAGATTGCACTTGATCGGGAACTTGGGGGACTTGTTGACAGTAGCCGCAGAGGGGCTACAGCAGGCCCACAGACCCGCCGCAAGCACACCAGGGCCCGGCCCAAGGCCCGGGACCGGATCACCAGCACCCGGCCTCGGGGTCCAGCATTCTATCCTGCCTCCAGGGACCCTGGGACTGGGGGCGCCTGCCTGCCAAAGAGGGCACCAGAATATACAAACAGAAGGGAACCAGTCCCACATTGAAGGGTGAGGCCAGCCCTCACCCCCAACCACCTATATAAGGGCCCCAACTACCCTCTTTAATAGGTAACTTATCTCTCTCACCGCTTACATACGTGCTCAAGTTATATATACTCCAACTATACTAACTTAGGCATCGGAGAGGAGAAGGCCGGCCCGCCCGGTATTCCCCTTAGTGAGCAGGTTTGCAGGAGATCAAGTTGGATTCATCTGTATCTACCAGGCCCCCGGGTTTAGGCAGAAACACTCGGTATGAGGAAATGGAGATGATAAACGCTGCCCTGGAAAGAGGACAGCAGCGCAACGCCGCTATGGCAAGGGCAATTACACCCGCGCCGGGCCAACCTCAGCGCCTTGAGGCGGGACAGTCATTGGGAGGAAGGTCTAACGACCGCAGGAGGGCGGAGTCCCCGGGCGGCGCGGTTTTGCTAATGAGCACGCCGGCACCCCCGCAGTAGCGCACTTCATTCGAGGATGAGGTCGTGACCCCGACCGCACGGGCATTACAGATACTCACCGACTCTGTGTCGGATCTAAAGGCCCAAATGGAGGCCAACGAGAGAAGGGCAGCGCAGCCGATGGAAGACACGCGATTCAACGAACGCATGGGCCCTTTCTCGCACCGGGTTCTGGAATCAGGGAGATCTGGTAACCAAAAATTCCTAAAGCTCACGTACTCAGGATCCGGCTGCCTATACCAACATTTGGATAGTTTCCGGTCCCAAACGTGCGCCAAGGGCTATTCCGATGCAGTGTGCTGCAACATATTCCAGGAAACCCTATCTGGAGAGGCGCTCAGCTGGTTCTATGAGCTCCCGGCAAACTCCATCGAGACGTTTGAGCAACTGGCCGACAGGTTCGTAGGCCGCTTCATCCTCCGGGTCGAAGGAGCCCGGACATCAACCATCCTCTTCAACTGCAGACAGGCACCTGGCGAGGAACTAAGGACGTTTGTCAACCGCTGGCAAACGGCGACGGCCGGGGTTCGGAACCTCGACAAGGGTATCGCCGAGATGGCGTTCAAACAGGGGCTTCGGCCAGGAAAATTTTCCTACGCCGTACGGGTGGAACTTCCGCAGGGGTATGACGAGCTAATGGCGATGGCCATCAGGCATGCTCAGACGGATCATGAAATGTATGGGCAACACCTGTTGAAGAGAAAGCAGGAGGAGCACCCCCCGGCCGGCCGAGAAAACAAGGCCAGCCAGCGGAGCGAGAACCGGGGCGCCCAACCAAGCAGACCCAGCAGAAATTGGGGGAGCCAACAGCAGCAGAAGCCCTATCATGACAAACCCCAGGGCGAGCACAAGCCGGCGCAGTACCGGCAAAAACGCCCCCTGGCAATCATGCCAGCAGAACGTCAAGAGGTCTTCACCACTCTAACCTCTTCATACGAGGACATCTTGCACGAAAACGGGAACATCATTCCCCCACCACCGAGGAGCAAGTACCCAAAGGGGAAACTTACCCAGGCGCGAACAGGCAAGTACTGCTCCTATCACGATGAAGCTACCCATCGGACGAACAGTTGCTTCGCCCTCAAGATAGCGGTGGAGGGTTTGATTAACAGCGATCAGCTTCAGCGGTATATAGGGGAAATGAGAGCAGATCCCGACCGGGAGTAGGGCCAGGGCTAGTAAACACGCCCGGACCCGGTGAAGGGTTAGGTGCCAGAAATTCCAAGCAGTTAGTTTGGCATATCAACGGTTCAACCAACGCAACATTTAAGATATGTATGCCAGCTATTTTAAGAGAAATCCAAGGAATTCCACCGGAGCAAAAATGTACATCCAAAGGGCATAATACAAAAAAAAAAAACCGTTCCAGCAGATTTACAAAAAAAAGATAGCAAAACAAAAATCTTAAGGAGCTGCGTCTCCCCCCTCAGCGGGCATCCCACCAGCTTCCCCAGATGGAGCCACCGCATCCTCTCCAGCGGTTGCAGATGGTCGAGGCCCGCCTTCCCCTTCCGGCTGCTCCTCTTCTGCCAGTTGCCCATGGGTATCGTCATCGGCCCCCGCCTTCGGCATGCGAGAGGTATCCAGGTACCCCTTCTCTTCCCACTCCACGTAGGCGTCGGCGACACCCGACTCCCTAGCCTTTTCCAGGAGCTCAAGAAACTGCTCGCTATCGTGATATTTGAGGACAACCTGTTGGAAAAGCTCTGGGCCCTCTTCTCCAGCCGCAGCGGCAGCGGCGGCACGCACAGCGACAGCTCCCACCTGGAGCTCATCCACTCTGGCCTCCAGCTCGGCCCTCTCCTCCTCAGCCCGCTCCTTCTCCTCCTCAAGGCTCCGGACCTGGCTTTCTAGCTTGGCCACCTGTTTCTTGGCCCTCTCCTCCAGCTTGACCTTCTCCCGCTCAAGCCTGGACTTCTCAACTTCCAGGCGCTCACGGGCTCCTGTCAGAGCGGCCACCTGCCTCTTCAGCTCCGACAACTCCTCACTCGGGTCCGGCTGGTACAGATTGTACAATAGCTACAGAACAACAGGGAGCCAATTAAGCAAACAACAAAAGTAACAAGACCCGGCAGAAGTTATGAGCAGTACCATGACACCAAGCAATTCTTACCCGGAGGACCGACTCCTTGCTCTTCTGGCGGTTCTCCCCCGACAAGGCTCTAGCGGCCCCAGGCCTATCCAGACCAAGGCCAGCCACATCTGCCTCAAGGTTCCGGACGAAGGGACTCTCCGGACCTCCCCTCTGTTCCTCCGCAGGAGCGGGGTTACTCTGCTGACCGGCAGAATTTGAGGCAGCAGTGGCCTTGTCCCCAGCGGAACTCGTCGCACCACTGGTCAACTTGAGCCGTTTTGCCAAGTTCTCACCAGACGACCGGCCAGTCAGCGTCACCATCGTGGAGGGAGGGACGTCCATGATCCTCCGCCTCTTCTCACCTAGGTCGACTGGTGAAGAAGATTGTGCGCCTGTCCGAGAGACCCTGGTGACAAGCGGGACCGATCCCGATCGGTACAGAATTGTATTCATCCCACCAGGAACCTTTGGTGGCCCCCCGGTGGTCTTGCCCTTTTCGGGTCCCACCTTGGACGCAGCGGATTGAGTCTTCACACGCCTTAGGCTATAGGCGTCGTCCGCAACGTCCAAGGCTATCGGTTCGGCATGAACGGTAAGCCGGCCAGACTCCTCATCCACCGAGGTCCGTGAAACGGCTTCCCCTTTCTCCTTCAACCTCGAAACAAGGTCTTCACCGTCCATGGATAGTGTGTTACCGGGCTTGACGACCGTCCGAGAAGATGCACTTGCAGAACAAACAAAGGGTTAGTATCAACTCGGTCAGCAGGAACGTCACTACTAAAATCCTGCTACGCACCGGGATCCCGCCCGAGACAGCAGTACTCCAACACCTCCCGCCGTATGAAGTTGTAGGAGCTTCGCTCAAGATCGTCCCAGCACCCGAGTATCGTCATAATCCTATCCCGCTCCAACTCGGACAGTACGAACGATTGGTTACCAAGGGGCTGGAAGGCACCAGGAACCCGGTACATCCTCCTCATTTTCTGCAACTTCCCACCCGCCATCACCACCTTCTTCCTCCAGTTATTGTCCACCCAGGAAGGCAGGTGGGTGATAATAGGCTGAAAGTGTTGGGCGCTAAAAGTCAGACAACCCCGACACCCTTTCTTCTTCGAGAAGGACAGTCTGTACAATGCCCGGAATTCGTTCACCGTTGGCATGCTTATCCCGGACAGCTCGTACAGACAACCAAGGCTCAGCAGCTGCCTCCATTGGTTCCCGGGAAGCTGCGCGGGAGACACATGCAACCCTGGTGACAAGCGGGACCGATCCCGGTCGGTGCGAAATCCTGTTCGTCCCACCAGGAACCTTGGGTGGCCCCCCGGTCGTCTTGCCCTTTCCGGGTCCCGTTTTGGACGCAGCGGGGTGAGTCTTCACACGCCTTAGGATATAGGCGTCGTCCTCAACGTCCAAGGCCCTCGGTTCGGCGTGAACGGTAAGCTGACCGGACTCCTCATCCACCGAGGTCCGTGAAACGGCCTCCCCTTTCTCCTTCAACCTCGAGACAAGGTCTTCACCGTCCATGGATAGTGTATTACCGGGCTTGACGACCGTCCGGGAAGATGCACCTGCAGAACAAACGAAGGGTTAGTATCAACTCGGTCAGGAGAAACGCCACCACTAAAACCCTGCTAAGCACCGGGATCCCGCCCGAGACAACAGTATTCTAACACCTCCCGCCGTATGAAGTTGTAGGAGCTTCGCTCAAGATCGTCCCAGCACCCGAGTATCGTCATAATCCTATCCCGCTCCAACTCGGACAGTAGGAACGATTGGTCGCCAAGGGGCTGAAAGGCACCAGGAACTCGGTACATCCTGCTCCTTTTCTGCCACTTCCCACCCGCCATCACCACCTTCTTCCTCCAGTTATTGTCCACCCAGGAAGGCAGGTGGGTGATGATAGGCTGGAAGTGTCGGGCGCTAAAGGTCAGACAACCCCGACACCCTTTCTTCTTCGAGAAGGACAGTCTGTACAGTGCCCGGAACTCGTTCACCATTGGCATGCCCATCCCGGACAGCTCGTACAGACAACCAAGGCTCAGCAGCTGCCTCCACTGGTTCCCGGGAAGCTGTGCGGGAGACACTTGCAGATCGCTAAGCATATACTGCACGAAGTCTGGCAGCGGGAGGGAGAACTCGTGGAGAAATTGGTCTCCGTGAACAGCAACCCAACCCGCCTCCGGGTTGCAGGCCGATTCTCCGGGATTCAGCGGCCGCAACGCCACCTCATCGGGGATATTCCATGTCACCCGGAAGGCAGAAATCTCTGCAGGGCTCATAGTACCCTCCGGTTCATCGCACACTACAGCCTATTTCCCACTCCCGATAGTGTAGCTCACGGGCGGAGTGCCAGGAAAGCGCACCCCGTGCGGAATGCCCTCAGAACCCAGAGACCCGGAAGACGAGACCCTGCACCGGGAGCGGTCAGCGGCTTCGGACTCCTGGGAATCCGAAACCGAGCCAATCCTCCAATCTCTCCTCATCGTCCACCACGGGACACCTGTCGGCTGATTCGAAAGCCTCATCAGAGCTCGCAGAAGCCATTTAACCTAAGGGGAAGAAAACAAAACCCCACCGCTGGTCAGCAATAAGCTAGAACAGCGCCCTCTGCAGCTGCTCCCCAAGTTTGCCGCAGACGCCCCGCTCAAAACGACTCACAGTCGGCGACAGAGCACCCCCCCCCCCCTCCCCCCCCCCCCGCCACAAAACACCAACCAAAAAGAAAAAAAGAAAGCAAGACTTACCGATTACTATGCACAACCGAGGAAAGTCAGTCTTACGACAACACCAAGCAATGGTAGGCAAAGAACCAGAACGCTTGAGGCACGGATATCGCGAGGCACCTCCACAGAACTTTCGCCGGATTCCTCTCCAACCTTCTCTTCTTCTCTCTGGGTCAAGAGCAAAAACAGAAATAATGAAGACAAAGGAGGCCTTTTTATAGACGGGTCCGATGCCCTAGGCACCCCTGTAATCCCCCCAAATACTCAATCGGGGCAAGTCAAACGCCTGCGAATCCAGGCCCTCCATATCAGATCGCTCCCTACTGACACGTGTCCCAACATCGATAACCTTCCCACACCATCATAACTGATTGGACTGATGGGCTTCCTCCTTAAATGCATGTCAGCCACTTGTCCCGCCTACAAGCGGCAGTTAAGGGAGATAGGGGCAGGAACCGAGGCGTCAAGCCCCCCCCACTTCCCCAAGGGCCACAGCATCTCACCGGTTATGTAGTATCCAACCGGCTCCATGGAATCTCGCCGGTTAGGTACCATTCAACCGGCTCCACGACATCTCACCGGTTAGGTACCATTCAACCGGCTCCATTGCTCACCGGTTATGTAGTATCCAACCGGCTCCACGGCATCTCACCGGTTAGGTACCATTCAACCGGCTCCACTGCATCTCACCGGTTATGTAGTATCCAACTGGCTCTACGGTATCTCACCGGTTAGGTACCATTCAACCGGCTCCACTGCATCTCACCGGTTAGGTACCATTCAACCGGCTCCACTGCATCTCACCGGTTATGTAGTATCCAACTGGCTCTACGGTATCTCACCATTTAGGTACCATTCAACCGGCTCCACTGCATCTCACCGGTTATGTAGTATCCAACCGGCTCCACGGCATCTCACCGGTTATGTAGTATCCAACCGGCTCCATGGCATCTCACCGGTTAGGTACCATTCAACCGGCTCCATGGCATCTCACCGGTTATGTGACATTCAACCGGCATGGGCTTTATAAACTCGGGAGAGTTTACATCTAACACATGCAAACTTTTCCAGCAGGCTAAAAACCCTGCATCACACTGAACTGTGATAAATATAGGGATCCAAGGCGAGACTTGTTATCTCCACGCCACCAAAACGGGCAGATTGTTTCTCTAACACAGAACAAATCTCCCCGCAGACACGTTGCCCCACGCTTATTCCAACACAAGCTGGGCCGAGCCACCGGGCTACTCCTCGGCCTGCCCCACCGTTGGCAGCAATTTTACCTTGGGAACTTGGCGGATCTCAACACCACATCATCATCCCATGCACTCGTCCGGGTTTCACCCCGCTCCATATCTATTGCATGGCGGATCTCAACGCCACATCATCATCCCATGCACTCGTCCGGGTTTCACCCCGCTCCATATCTATTGCATGGCGGATCTCAACGCTACATTGTCCTCCCATGCACTTGTCCGGGTTTCACCCCGTTCCATACTCATAACTGTCGCATGTCATCATTAATAGGTACTCGCATCACCACGCCTCCTCTGCCCGAACGCCCGGTCACGCCCAATCTTTAATGCGGACTTGGGGGACTGGGTATCGTTGGGTCGGTAACCCTGTGGGTCTGCAGGACAGGAGCGAGACATATTAAGTCCCCATTCAAGATTGCACTTGACCGGGAACTTGGGGGACTTGTTGACAGTAGCCACAGAGGGGCTACATAAGCCCACAGACCCGCGGCCAGTGCATCCGGGGCCGGACTGAGGCCCGGAGCAGGATCACCAGCACCCGGACCCGAGGTCCAGCAGTCTACCTTGTGACCAGAGGCCCGGGGACCGGGGACGCCAGCCTGCCAAACAGGCCACCAGAGCTGTCCTTTTGTATGCGCACAGAAGGAAACCAGTCTCACATCGAAGAGTGAGACCAGACCTGACGCCCGACCACCTATATAAGGGCCTCAACTACCCTATTTAATAGGTAACTGATCTCTCCAACTGCTTATCATACGTGCTTAAGTTATCTATTCATCCCAACTGTACTAAATTAGGCATCGGAGAGGAGAAGACCGGCCCGCCCGGTATTCCCCTTAGTTAGCAAGTTCGCAGGAGGAGATCACATCTAGATTCACCAGTCTCTACCAGGCCTACAGGTTTGTGCAGAAACAAGGAAGATACCACCACCTCGACCGCACGGGCACTACAGATACTATCTGACTCGGTGTCAGAGATGAAGGCCCAGATGGAGGCCCAGATGAGGCCAACGAGAGAAAGGCTGCGAGATCGCCGGAGAGCGCACGATTCAACGAACGACCCGGACCCTTCTTACTCCGGGTATTGGAATCCGGAAGAGCGGGCACCCAAAAGTCGCTAAAACTGACATACTCTGGGGCCGGCTGCCCATACCAACACCTGGACAGCTTCCGATCCCAAACGTGTGCTAAAGGCTACTCCGACGCCGTTTGCTGCAACATATTCCAGGAGACCTTGTCCGGGGAGGCACTTAGCTGGTTCTACAAGTTGCCAGCGAATTCTATAGAGGCATTCGAACAGCTGGCCGACAGGTTCGTGGCCCGGTTCATATTACGGGTCGAGGGGGCCCGGACCTCGACAGTTCTTTTCAACTGCAGGCAGGCAGACGACGAAGAGCTCCGAGCTTTCGTCAACTGTTGGCAGACGGCCACTGCCGGGTCAGAGACTTGGACAAGGGGATTGCCGAATCGGCCTTCAAGCAAGGTCTCCGGCCCGAAAAATTCTCGTACGCTGTGCGGGTGGAGACCCCGCAGGGTTACGATGAGCTAATGGCGATGACCATTAGGCACGCCCAGGCGGACCACGAAACTTATGGATCTCGCCAACACAAGAGAAGGCAGGAGGAACATGACTCCGCCCGGCAGGAGACAAGAAACTGGCAGCAGAGCTACGACCGAGGAGCCGCATCCGACAAGAAGCCAAGGAGCTGGCCGAACCAGCAGCGCCGAAGGGACACTATTGACACCCCCCAGCGAGGTGGCAAGCCCCCGCCCTATCAACAAACCCGCCCCCTCACAATAATGCCAGCGGGACGACAATAGGTATTCTCCACCTTAACCGCTTCCTACGAGGACATCCTATATGAGAACGGGAACAACATCCCCCCTCCACAAAAAAGAAAGCACCCAAAGGGAAACCTGACCAGGGCGCAGACCAGTAAGTACTACTCCTACCACGATGAAGCCACGTACCACACAAACAACTGTCTTGCCTTGAAAACCACGATTGAGGGCCTGGTCAGCCGCGGCGACCTGCAGTGGTATCAAGGGTAACCCGGACAGTGGGGACCGCGCGGAATCAGGATGCCTATCCCGCAACACCAACGCTCACACAACCGGTCGAAATCTTACACCCGTATAGAAGCTCAGCGGTTCAACAACCTATCAGCCCGAGTAAAATGCTAGTTTTTTCCTCCCTTCTAAACACAACTAGCTAGGCATCCCAACCAGTTCGGCAGGTGTAATTTCAGCTGTTATCTATTCCAACTTTATTTTCAACTAAGTACAGAGCGCAATCCATGGGTAGCTAAGCCAGGCAAATTGAAAAAGGCATAACACAAGATCAGGCAAAATGTCCATTCATTGTAATTCAGGACAACACTTACAAAAAAAAGAAAGAAGAAGGAGAAAACATGATAACCCTCCTGCTAGGGCGCTTCCGCCTGCTCCGCCTCTTCAGCAGGAGCTCCTTCACCAGCGGCGTTTTCGACAGCAGGGTCCTCACCGACCGGTTCGGTACCACCCTCCAGCCCTTCCTCTTCGTCTGCCTGTGGGAGTGGCAACTTTGAGACGTCAAGATAGCCCTTACTCTTCCACTCGTCAGAAGCATCGGCTATCCCCGCCTTTTGGGCCTGGTCTAGCAGATCAAGAAGCTCAACGCTTTCCTGACACTTCTTCACTATCCGCTGGTACACCTCCGGGTCATTTTCATCGACCGCCCCGCCAACAGAGGCGGATACCGTCGCCATCTCCCGCTAGAGCTCCTCGACCTTTGTCTCCAGCTCGACCCTCTCCTCCTCCAGATCCTTCTTCTCCTCTTCAAGAGTCTCGACCTGGGCCTCCAGCTTCGCAACTTGCTTCCTGGCCCTCTCCTCCAAGCAGGCCTTCTCCCGTTGGAGCTTGGATTTCTCCAACTCCAAGAGGTCCCGGGCGCTCGTCAACGCCGCCACCTGCTTCTTCAGCTCCGACATGTCTTCACTTGCATCCGACTGATACAAGTGGTACAACAGCTACAGTTTAACAGGCACCGATTATAAAGCAACAATGGAAAACTATCCTTACTTGGAGGGCCACCTCCTTGGTCTTCAGCCGGTTCTCCTCCGGTCGCCCTCCCGGAGCAACAATCTTCTCCAGCTCCATTTCCTGCACATCTATGAGCAGCCTCCGGGCGAAAGAGTACCCCGGGCCCGCTGTAGGATCCTTCTCCACCCCTGATGCTTCTGTGTCGGCAACAGTAGAGCTAGAGGCAGCAGGAACATCGTGGGGGTACTACGTGTCAGCTTCAGCCGCTTGGCCAAGTTATCGCCAACCGACAGGCCGGTGAAGGTTACAACCGCGAAAGCCAGCATCTCCCGGGACCTCTTCCTCCTCTCACCCAGGTCAACCTGTAAAGGAGAAGATTGGGCGGCACCTAGAGGGGACCTGGCGACTATTGGCACCGGGCCCAACCGCTGTGGAATCCTCGATGCACCACCCAGGGGCTTTGGCGGCCCAGCAACAGCCTTCCCCGGTCTAGAAGCCGCTTGAGGACCCGAAGCGTGAGTCTTTACGAGCATTATGGCGTAATCCTCGTCCGCAACGTCCAGCGAAACCGGTTTGTCATGTACAGTCAGTCCCCCGGTTCACCGGTTCGCCGTTCAACCGTAGACTGCGTAGCGGCGTCCCCTCTTTCCTTTAGCTTCGAGACCAGATCCTGATTGTCCATTGATAGCGTCTCGTCAGCTTTAATTGCCGCCCGGGAAGATACACTTGCAGAACATAAGGCAAGTATATTAGCCAACACCAATACGGTCAATAGGATCAGAGATACATCCTACATTCCACAACCCACCAGGACTCCCCCCCAGGTGACATAGTTCCAACACCTCCCGCCAGATGAAGTTGTAGGAACTCTGCTCCAGGTCCGACCAACACCCAAAAACCCGGGCGATCCTATCTCTCTCCAGTTCAGATAAGCGATACGACTGATCGCCGATCGGTTGAAAGGCAGCGAGAACCCGGTAAGCCCTACTTCTCTTCTGCCAACCCCCCTGCCATTACTACCTTCTTCCTCCAGTTATTGTTGAGCCATGAGGGCAAGCGGGTTACCACCGGCTTAAAATCCCGAGCGGAAAAGCTCACACACCCACGAGCCTTATTCTTCTTCGAGTATGTCACCCGATACAATGCCCAAAACTCATTCACTGTTGGGCAACTCATGTCACTCAGCCAGTACAGACAGCCCAGACTTAGTAGTTGCCTCCACTGGTTCCCTGGTAGCTGGGCCGGTGATATTCTGATGGCACTCAGCAGGTACTGCACAAAGTCTGGCAGCGGGAGAGATAGCCCATGCCGGAATTGGTCCTCATGAATGGCAACCCAACCATCCTCCGGGTTGCAAGCCGATTCTCCGGCATGTAGGGGCCGTAGATCTACCTCTCCGGGAATATTCCACCTCGCCCGAAAAGCGGCAATCTCCCCGGGAGATAAAGATCACTCTAGCTCATCACAAATTATGGTTCTATCCCCGTCCACAATCATGTGGCGCGTGGCCCCTCCTTGGTAGGCAGTGTCCAAGGACACTCCGTAGGGAGCATCCTCCTGTCCTGGCGACCCGGACGTCGATGCCTCGCCGGCCGAGCAAGCGCTGGGGCTAGGCCCTGAGGAAGAGGAGGCAAGCCAGTCCTCCATCCTCTCTTGGTCGTCCCTCACCGGTCGCCTGGCGGCCGATCCGGAAACCTCATTGGAGCTCCCATAATCCATGTAACCTAGGAAAAACAAAAAACCCCCTTGCCCAATCAGAAACACGATCTAAAAAAAAAAAAACCAACAACCACAGCAGGCCTGTATGAAGGATATTGTGCCCCGGCACAGTCCACACCGGGCGATAGGCATCTCAGCCGACAGTTCCTGGTTCTCGCAGAGATCCGGTACTACAACGGTCCTATCCAAAAGGCTAATCTGGGTACCACCAAATGACCATCGGATCCATCCACGAACAAAAAAAGGGGGAGGAAAAACAATTTCAGAACCGCAAAGGACTGTGACTCACCAATTAGTGTGCACGACGACGGAAACGCAGCAGCTGGAAAGCACCGAGCAATTGTGTTGAGCGAGGCTAAAACAAAGGATCAGTTATCAGCCAAACGAAAAACACACGAAGTGGCAAGGGTTTATATGCAGCCCCAGCGCCCTTGAATTCCCCCCCCCCCCCCCCCCCCCCAAACTACTCAGTAGGGCCATCCATCTCTGACCGTCTCCTACCGGCACGCGTCCCAGTATTGGTAACCTCCCAGGCCATCATAACTAATGGAACTGATGGAATACCCCCTTCAATGCATGTCAGCCACCTGCCTCGCATGCGGAGGGTAGTTGAAAGAGTAGGGGACTTTCTCGAACCGTGACACCTACAACCTACTCCAACTAGCGCTGAAATACTCCACCGGACGAGCTCTTCCTCTAACACAGGAGACTTCTTCCCGCAGGTTAGAAACCCTGCACGGTTATTATTGTTACCCCTGAAATATTCCAACAAGTACGGGGCATTCTAACATATAGTCCAACGGTACGGGCCGCTCCACCGGTTGAATTTATTCCACATTTACAGCCAAAACAAAAAAAGGTTTTGTATCCCACCAGGAGAAGTCTTCCTCTAGCACATGAAACATCTTCCCGCAGGCTAAAAACCCTGCAGCAATATTATGTACAGGCTACGATATTCCAACCGTAGTGCCTGCTCCAGTTCAACGGTTTCCTAGTCCTCAGCCCATCCAGCTTCGACTAGCGGATGCGGTATCGGACCGGCCATGATGGCACTTGCTTACCGCTCTCCTATGGAATAACCGGTTCAGCGAACTGAGACATTCCTATGGACAGCTTTGTACGACCTAACAGATCCAATCTACCACTGGGATTTATAAACCCGGGAGACTTGTTCCTCTAACACAGGACAACTCTTCCCACATGCTAAAAACTCTGCATACATCCCACCTGCATGAACAAATGCAGCGACGTGGGGACGGCTACCAAGGAATAATGCGGGCAACGCCACCCACCGGGAGACTAAATCCTCTCATACAGGACAACTCTTCCCGCAGGTGCACATCCTACATGCCTGCAAGAACAAGGGGCTGTGTGACACGTGGGTACGACAACCAAGGACTACTCCTGCCCACGCCACCCCACCGGGAGACTTGATCCTCTCATACATGACAACTCTTCCCGCAGGCTAAAAACCCTGCACATCCTATATGCCTGCAGTAACAAAAGCAACAGGAAACGACAGGAATGGCCACCGATGCTCTCTCGGCCACACTACCCACCGGGAACTCCTCTAACACAGGGCAAGTTCCCCAGTTATACATTTCACCACGTCACCCACTGTTTACGTCAACCGATGCCCTCTGCGGCTACGGTCCTCAAACATGGGGGACTCGTTCATCCCATTCGCTATATTCACCGGGTTTTTCCCGGAACATAGCACGGCAGATTTCAACGTCACATCATCCCATTCGCTATATTCACCGGGTTTTCCGCGGAACATAGCATGGCGGATTTCAACGCCACATTATCATCTCACGCACTACATCTGGTACTCATATGCAACTGTCAGCATCAACATCATAACCATGCACTCATCACATTAAGCATCGTCATAACATGTTTATTTGAACGCCCGGCCAAGCCCAATCTTAAACGCGGACTTGGGGGGCTATGGTACCAGTGGGTAAGTGCCCCAGCGGGTCTGCGGACCTGTAAAGCAAGACATATTTAAGTTCCCATTCAAGATGACACTTGACCGGGAACTTGGGAGACATGTTGACAGTAGCCATATAGAGGCTACCCAGGCCCCCAGACCCGCAGCCAGGAAGTCTGGACCCGGCCCAGGGCCCGGGGCCAAAGTATGAACACTTGCACCCGCGCCCGGGTAGGTCTTACCTGTGACCTCGGCCCAAGAACTGGGTATGACAGCTCCCCAAACAGGGGCCGAAACAGTACAGTATTATGGGCAGAAGGGGGCTAGTCCCACATCGAAGGGTGATGACAGTCCTCACCCCCGGCAGCCTATATATGAGTCTCAACTACCCTCATTAATAGGTAATCAATATTCCAACTACTCATTCCCGTTTAAGTTATCAGTTTATCTCAATTCCCAACTATACTGACTTAGGCATCGGAGCTGAATAGGCCGGCCCCGCCCGGTATTCCTTTAGTTAACAGGGTTTGCAGCTAAGAATCACACCAAGATCCACCGGTATCTGTGAGTCTACGGATTCAGACAGAAACACGAACATTATGTTTAAGTTTGTGACTTTCTTCTATGAATAAAATACTGGTCACTCCTCATATTTTGAGTGACTCGACAGTTTACTCCTTATACTCTCAATTTTAGACTAATTAGTCATTTCTGTTATCCTCTATCCAAAGTAGCTGTTAAGTTGCTGATGTGGAAATCGTGAGACGACACGTGACACCAGGTGTTAAAACTCCCGAGTGTTAAAGGTCATTTATAACCTTGTCATTTTGAGTCTCTCTCTCTTGTGTCGCCCAAGTTCCATGGCCGACGGCTTCCCCATTGTAGGCGCGCGCAACGTCGGGTGACTCGGGTCCAATTCCTCCAGACCTTCCACAGCCAGAATCTGATTTTTCGCCACCAGTAACTAGCCAAAACCGTCCATTTTAAATTTGTCTTTTTTGTCCGTGTTAACCCAATCATCACTTCGTCTTTCTCTAATTCAGAAACCAGAAAGCTCAGACCATGCCACCACAGAGTTGAACGAGATGGGTCATACTCTAGCAATGAGTTCCCTAATTCTATTTGGTTCTGGAAACACAGATAGATCCTATTGAATTAAGTTTTCTTTCTTTCTCATAGATGAAAAGAAAGAAAAAAACGAGCACCAGAACAATTGAGAGGATGAAGAATATTGGGCTTTGTTTAATCCCGTACGGGGTTTGAGTTCTTACATCTATTTTACTTAAATTTATCTGTAGTGTGACATTTCTATTCAATTCAGAAGATTGATTCAAGCTACATGTGTTTCAAAAGCCTGGAAATTTCATATGGGGTAATTACAGAGGTATGATGGAGGGTGACAACTGACAAGTGATATAATTTGGTGGATGTCAGTCATAACTAGACTTTTCTTCTTTTGTCATTTTCCCTTAATTAATCAACCTAGCTTTCAATCCCAGTTTCTGGGTTGGGAAATCATGAATCAAGTATCAATCTTTGAGAGAGATCAATAGTAGAGCTTGGCAGATGAGGACGGAGTAGGATTTTTGAAGCTGGACATTTTTGCAATTTTGGGTTCAAAGCTCCAGCTTTTGTTGGTGTTCTTGAATCAATGCTCACAATCAGTCTCGGAAAGATATGTGCTTCTGGTGGCTAAGAGGGGTTTTAATGTAATTTTTCTTTGACATAGCATGTATCCAGCTAAGTTGGTTTGGAAAAGAAGACAGTCATCAGACTAACGACGCAGTTAGACAGATATTTGACAGAAGGACAACATTGTTTAAGATTGTATAGTTGAAAGAGTGATTAATCGAAATTGAAATTAGAAGGACTAAACCGTCGAGTCATTCAAGGTATAGGAAGTAATTAGTATTTTGTCCTTATTCTATTGCAACATTTTCAGTTAGGATCGTTTTAAACAAAATTTTCTTCTTGCTCTCATGGAAGCTGCGCAATTAATTTTTCACAAATACCATTCTTCGGTAAATGCCCCCCCTATTTTTAATTTATTGGGGTTATCGCCGTTGCAGCGCACAACTCCAAGCTTCATACCTATCATATGGCAGCCTCCTCTCCCAAATTGGCTAAAAGTCAATACATATAGTTCTTTTATAGACCCAAACATTGCTGGTTTTGGTGGTGTTTTTAGAAATGACAATGGGCAGTTTGTCGGTGCCTTTGCTTTTAAGGCCAGGGTTTCTAGTGCTATTGATGCGGAAGTTCTCGCAATCATTGAAGCTATTCGTGTGGCTTGGGTTAGGCGGTGGACTCATGTTTGGTTTGAGACAAATTCATTCTTAGCGATACGTTACTTTCATTCTCCTAATCTAATTTCTTGGCGTCTTCGGCGAGTTTGGTTCAACTGTCTGCATCAAGCTAAAGACTTGAATGTGCTTGTTACTCACACTTATAGAGAAGGTAATGGGGTAGCTGATAGACATGCGAAATATGGTGCTTCTGTGGAGGGCTCTATTTGGTGGGTGTCCCCTCCGTCTTTCTTATGGTCTCATTTTGGTTAGAATGCTTCATTCCGTACTACATATCGGCCATCTTAAAAACATGTTTCTTGTTTATTATTTCGATGCCTTTGTTCGTGGCGGATTTAGCACCCGGTGAACAGTCAACACTTGGGGGTGGCGGATGTAACTTCCTTCGTGTGTCTTCTGTGTGCGTAGGCGTGCCAGCACCTTTGGAGTGGTGCAACTCGACTGCGGACGACCCCTGGCGAGTCCTCTCGTCTGCTCCCAATAGACTCTGACTTCTTGACCAAGCAACTGTTACGCGGGCGCTGACTAAGCCGGCGTACAGGGCTCGAACAAGACCTGAATAGAACTGGCTAACAAGATTTTCTTCTCAACCTCCTACGGATTGAGGATCTTACTTTGATCCGGAGAAGCAAAGCAGAGCTAAACCAAGATCACGGGTGTTTGTTACCGGGGTAACGACTCGATTGCTACCGGAGTAGCGGACTGACTCGATAGGCTCAGCAACCGCTCGACACGAGTGCGAGATGTGATCAATCGCAGGTGGAGACAAATTGCGTGAGTTGCTCCGGAGAGGCTTTGCAAGTTAGCGTTGTGCTAGAACTTGTGTTTGTTTGTAGATGGTTGAGAACCCCTTTCCTAGTTACAAAAGAGTTATGTTTATATGATTCACGAAACCCTAATGCTTGAAGATCCAACCTGGCGGATTCCGAGATTGACTAGGATTGTCCTTCCTTAAACAACCTCTAATCAGATCGGTTAAGAATAAATTGAGATCAGAATTTCCCTTAACTTGGGGAACTCAATAAACCCTGTAAATGGTCCAGATTAACATTCGGTTAATCCCAAGATAAGCCAACCCGGCTCCAAAGATGATCATTTCTTGATTTGGCTAAGATATCTTTATAAATGGATTGCTATACGCAACAACCCCTAAATTACCTCAATCAGCATTTATGCATTATTATCCTTCAAGGTAATTCATATATTGTGTAATTGGGTTACCACAAAATAACCCCCATCGGATTGTTCGTGGCGGATTCGCCAGCTAACGAATTAATACTTTCTCTCCAAGTATTCTTTCCAAAGAAGGAGTTAGGACGAAGCATATTGGATTTGGTTTAACCAAAACCCCTCTGGGCCTCGGAGTAAAGCCCAATTGAAGGAAGCTCCAATTGTGGCCCAAACATTGCCCCCAGTCTCCGAGATTGAGAGCCCCACGAAATTGAAGAGAGACTGAGCCCAAAAGGTCGGCCCATCCGCAACATTTAAATATGTGGACTGTTGCATCGTTCCCTCAACAATCACAATTCTCCCAAATCGAAACGGTATCACTGTTCACATAAACCCTTGATTGCCACAAAACCCACCGTTTCAAAATCTCCAGAACCCCTTTCGAATCCCCTATAAATCTAATTGAGACCCTTCAGTTTCTCATTCAGACCATTCGCTTTCCTTCCTCAAATCAATCTAGAAAAACCCAAGCCCTAACCCAATGGCCTCAACAATGAACTTCACCGTGCGCTGTTCCACAGCAAATGATGCCAAGAATCAACTCCTCCCTCTCATCACCTGCTCCAGAGCTGATGACCGGACATGCCTTGGGCTTCCCCAAGAGCAACAGGCCTCTTTGGGTCCTTATGTTGTGGGCTATAACGCTGACGACTACAGCGGAGCACACCAAATTCTCGACGGCCCGGCTCGCCCGCTGCCGGTAATTTTCCGCTCTGAAGACCCAGTCGAATGCCCCAACTTCCAATCCAATCACCACCAAGCCTCCGTTAATCACGCTGCCTGGCCTCTGGTTAAGCCTTGGATGAAGGAATGGTACGCGGCCAGGCTCCCTCTTGACAAGGAAATCTGGAGAAAGGCTGGAGTTGCTGATGTGATCAAGCTCTGCTTCAGTCTCAGCCCAAAAGAGGGAAACCGATGTGCTCTCGTCCCGCTTATTAGCCTCTGGAACCCCTCAGTCAATGCCTTCGAGTTTAGGTTTGGCCACGCCACCGTCACGTTGCTAGACCTCTATGCGGAATCGGGTTCCCTCTCGGCACCAAACCCTATGATGAGAGCGACTATACTGAGAAGGCGTTCCCCCGATACCCTATTGGTAGTGCTGAGGCTTCTGGGTTCGAGAGCTGGGTGAGAGCCTTCTCCAAGGCAGACAGTGCAATTGGTGGAGTATATTTTTTAGCCTTCTGGCTCAACAAGTTCGTGTTTTGCTCCACCACCAACAAGATGACCAAGATCTATCACCGCATGGTGGAGGTGATCTATGCTGGCCAAGAGATTGGCCTTGGCCAAATTGTTCTGGCGCATCTCTACCGCTGCCTTCACCAGATATCCGCCCAACCGATGCACTGCGCCCAATCTGGTCCGCTCTGGATATTGGATATCTGGTGCCAGATGCATTTTCCCCAGCTCATTCCGACCATGAAGGGGCAACCCAAACCGGATCAGGTTGTAGGGCAGGAATACGTTGGATGCGCTCCCAATCCTGACCTCAGCTACGCCATCTGCCTCGACATCTTTTTTAATACCACCGCCAGTGAGTTCTTTGCAGAGACACAGCGGCTGATCCATCTAAGATATCCAAGAGGGCTATCTCAGGGCTTCCTCCCATCCAGGGAGCTAGGAGGAAGAGGTCGAAGGATCTTCGTGCATTGTACTTCCATGGCAGACCTGCCCCTCTTCTCCAGCGACAAGAGGCAGCGTAGCTATGAGGTCTATGCGCCTCACTTCTTTGCCAGGCAGTTCGGGCTTATTCAACTTCTGCCATATCCGCCGTTGAAGAGTGTGAAGCTCTTTTCGGCATGGCGGAACAGCAGAGAATTTCCTCCCATATCCGCCGTCAGCCAAACATCACGCTTGGAACCCCTTGACATTCCAGTCTGGGAGCAATATCCGAACCTGCAGGCCTCCATGGATGCTACTGGCCCCTACCAGTGCTGGTGGGCGCATCTAAGAGGCTCGCTCTTTGATCAGCCATCCATCTACTACTTCCTGAGGCTTTTCAGAAACCAAGGCAAGCACATTCCCCAACCTGACCAAAAGGTGCTGAGGGGCGATCCGCTGTATCTCAGCCTGCCCCCAGGAAAGGTAACAACTCCTGCTTTTAATCTGCTGTTTTTGGTTTGCCAGGATTCTCCGTATAACCCCTAATTGTTTGATGGAAACAGGCATCTGGCCAAACCTCAACGGATAGAGGAAAACGGAAGGCTGATTGTGAGCTTCATCCGCGCCCAAAGAGGGGTAAGACCGTCATCGAGGCGGATGAAGAGCCTGATGATGTGGAGGATGACACCCCCGTAAGTGATTTCAACCCTCCCTCGTCTCCTTGTGGTTTTTAATTACCAGCTTATAAATGCATATGTGATGTAGATATCCAAACTCTATCCATCCCTGCAGACCCTTGTTCTCCAGAGGAGGAGCTTCTCATCTGCTGCAGCCGCCAGCCGAGGCCCTGAAGTGATTGAACTTTCCTCTGGTGAGTCTTCTGACCTCTTTGAAGATTCCACAAGTTCTTCTAGTCTTGAGCAAGATTATTTGGACCTCTTCCAAAATCTTCAAGAGATTTGTGGCGATCGTTTTCCTCAACCCGTTCCCCTGCGCTATCTTGATCCTCATGCAGGTACATCCTCCAGTCTTCCACTAGCAGTTGGTCAGAGTTCAATTATGCCAACCCTGACATCTTCTGCCGTTGCAGAAACTGGGCCGGAGATGAGGGAAGATCATGAATCCAGTGTGGCCTAGGCCACGGTGGATGAGCCCCTACTACTGCCTAGTGGGGCGCATTCTTCATTATCCCATCCGCTGGCCTCCACCTCGTCTCCAGGATTAGAGATAGAAGAAGAGCCGCCCATCATTGGCGCCGAGCCTTCCACTCCTCCACCTGATCTGGCACTAGCAAAAGCGGCAGAAACCATCACTACCAGCTTTGACAGAATAGCCGACGAAATTTTTTTCGTCGGCTATTCCAAATTTTCGTCGGCTATTCCTTCTACCGACGAAAATTTCGTCGGCTATAATTCGTCGGTAAAACCCCGTCGGTAATACCAATGGCCGACGAAAAAAACCAATTCGTCGGCCATTCCAACCTCGGCTGACGAATTATGGCCGACGAAAATGATTTCGTCGACCAAAGCTTGGTCAAATATATTAATATTTTAAAGTTATAGCCGACGAAATTTGAATTCGTCGGCTATTTGTTCTGAAGTATAGCCGACGATTTGAGCTATTTCGTCGGCTATTTCATGGGAATATATTAATATTTTAAAGTTATAGCCGACGAAATAATGTCAATTTCGTCGGCTATAACTGCATTTTGGGCAAAAAAAAATACCGGATCGGAGGAGGAGGAGGAGGCTGGAGGAGGAGGGGAAGGAGGAGGAGGAGGAGGAGAAGGAGGAGGCCGGAGGAGGAGGAGGAGGAGGAGGAGGGGGGGGGGGGGGGGGGGGGGGGGGGGGAAGGAGGAGAGAAAAAAAGCGGGAGGAAGCGATTTAAAAGATTTAGAAGGAGAATAGCCGACGAAATTAATATATTTCGTCGGCTATACTTTGGAAAATCAACAGCCGTTGGATCTGAGCCATCCAACGGCGGACAATAAAAAGGCGCGGATCGCAAGAGTTTAGCCGACGAATTCAAATATTTCGTCGGCTATGCTTTGGAAAAACAGCAGCCGTTGGATCTGAGCCATCCAACGGTGGACAATAAGCGGATCGAAGGAGTTTAGCCGACGACATATACTTAGAGAATAGCCGACGAATTACAATGTCTCGTCGGCTATTCTATGAAAACATACTAAACTGCCGTTTTGAGGCCCTAAACGAACTCGAAAGCCCGAAAAATCCCACACAACGTGGCAAAGCTATGAGTTTGATTCCTAGCGTCGTTCCCTTTCCGGAATGGTATCACAATCGTCATTCGGACGCCGGACGCCAAATCTGCAGTAAACCGGGTTTTGACTTATTTCATTATTTCAGCACACGGATTTTATCAGAATCTTGTCATTTTTCAACCGTAGACGTATTTCATTATTTCGGTCATATCTTATTTGACGACATATTTGCATTTGAAGAGTGTACGTATAGTAACTATTTGAAACTATACATTCATTTAAACACTTAGTAAACAAGTTAAGGAATATTAGTGCATATGTTCCGATTTTGAATCTAAAAGTTTGGAAAATCTATTCCAACCATCAGATATCACCGTTAAGATTAAATACATGTATGAAAAAAAATCCAACTACATCTGACAACGTTAAAGGCTCGATCGGGACGGTCAACCGGTGTGAGTCAACCCCTTTAAACGCTTAGAAATGGTAATTGGCCTGTCTAAATGACGTTTTTTGGCCTGACCTTCAATAGATAATAGTTTCAAATCGATGAGACGCAACTAATCGTATAAAAAATTTTCCTCAAAATATTTACCGACCGTCAGGCTACCCATAGGAAAACGGATGTAAAAAACAGTTAACCGCAACATTCGGCACACAGATTTTGTCGGAATCTTGTCATTTTTCAACCGTAGACGTATTTCATTATTTCGGTCATATCTTATTTCACGACACATTTCCATTTGAAGGACGAAGCAATGGTTTGTCGATAGTGATAGAAAATGGAAGCTGTTCTTTTTTTTTTTTTTTTTTTTTAATCATAGCCGACGAAATCAAACCTAGTACTCGTCGGCCATACTTCCAAAAATTTTCGTCGGCTAAAGTTTCAGAGAAAGGCCGACGAAAATTCAAATCGTCGACTAAAATATGAATATAGCCGACGATTTTTTTTTTTTACCAACGAAAAAAAAATTCGTCGGCCATTCTAGGGCAATAGCCGACGAATTTTTTTTTTTAGCGACGAAAAAAAAATTCGTCTGCCATTCTTGGGAATAGCCGACGAAAATTTTATTTCGTCGGCCGATTTTTTTTATTTCGTCGGGAAAAGCCTTTTTTCTGGTAGTGCATTGGTGAAGCATCCTTGGCGGATGCTGCCCCCCGAGTCGAACAAATTCCAACCCCAGCGGATGACCTGCCTGGACCTGACCAAAAAGAGCAGCAAAGGCTTCCTCTAGACAGGCCAAAGGTTTACTCCGAGCCAGAGATTGTTAAGATATGTTGTACATCCACCTGCACTATCACCATCTCTGGTTAGAACTGTTCCTAACCCTCCTTTCTCAGGAACAGGTGGATGATGACGTTGTGGCCACTATCAGTGCCACCCCACTGGCGGCGGATCCTGGTCCAGTGGAGTCAGCTATTGTGCCGAATCCCAAGCCACAGAATCAAGCACCCACGGGCTTGGTCGTCGCCTCTCCATCCGCCCAATCCTCTGCCACCCCTGGCGGATCTGGTTCTGGAGTCCAGGACCACCCTGCACCTTCCTCCACCTTGGCCGAAGACTTCTTCCCCTCGCCGTGCAGCCCAGAAGAGGAACCTGTGGAAGTGCAGGAGGCATGGAGCTTCCTGGAGAGCTTGGGAGAGAAAGATCCTGCTGACGCCCAGGGTAGCGGACGAACTCTTCTCCGCCCTAGAAGTTCTTAAGGGCCAGTTCCAGCAGCTGCCTCCCGAACTCCAATCTGAAGCCAATGCCTCCCTTCTTCGCCTCCCAGCAGAACTAAAGAGTCTGCAGGAACGTCTAGCTACCCGGTCCCCTCAGCATGCCAAGCTCCAAGAAGCTGACATGGCCTTTGCCGACGCTGCCCGTACCTATACAGACTTGGTCGCTGGCGGCCAGTAACGATACGGAGGCGGCCGAAATAGCTAGGCTCGAGCAGCAAATCGCACTCCTCCGCCAGAAACAAGCTTGTCGCATGGACTAAGTAAACCAACAAAAGCACTTGGCGACCAGACTACAAGAGGAAAAGCACCAGGCGAAGAAGGCCAAGACAGAGCTTGGACCGCCTGATCAGCAAGACCAAGGCCAAAATCAAGAGATTGGGCCTGCACCTGTATGAGTTTAGGCCCAACCCATAATAAAACTGGCTTGATATATATATATATATATATATATATATATATATGTATTTTGTTTATTGACAACCAAGCCCACCAACTAAGCCCAACTTAGTCTGGTTCAAAAATCAGACCCTTTCCACGTCTGTCTTATCAATGCTGGCAAAGCTGCAGAACCGTTTCTCAAAAATTTGAAATTCAAACGCAAACGGTCCCCATACCCAACTGCCTAATAACTGCGCAATTCCAACTCAGCCCTTAGATTGCTTCCCAACGAGGCTATAAAAGCAACACTCTTTGGCCGAAACTGAGAACCCAAAATCGCCTGATAATGTTGTTCCTTATTTCTTTCCTTAGGTTCCCTCACCAGCCGCTATGGCTTTCTCAATCTTTTCCACCAGATCTAATTCAGATGTTCCTCCGAACACCCCTGAAACATAACACCCCATGTTAAACAAATCCTGAAACATAACATCTCATGTTATGTCCTGGGCGGATGTGATCATAGATTCGGTAGCTACTGACTGAGCGCCCTTCTATTCGCATTGGCCGGAGGCCTAATATGGATGCAGTTTCGGGTACCATCCCCCTGCCTCATGGGACCATTTGTCTCCACCTGAGTTGAGGCCACGCCGGTGTGGGGGGTGGTTATGCCTTAATAGACCCGTTGTCGTCTTCGTTATGAAGGGAATTCTGTCTCAGTGATCGTCTCCCGGATCTGAGATTGGCCCTTCTTCGGCGGAAATAGATGGCATTCGTCTATTGGGCTCTTGGAGCAACAAGAGATTCAAGGCAACAAGTCCCTATTCGCCACTCTGCTCCGAAAGGAACCAATACTGACTCTGCCAAACAATCTTCATGCTCGCAATACCAATGCCCTTGGAATTTCCCTCATCTATCCGCTCGGAGGAATTCCAGATTGAAGGGCTGGCGGATATCCCCTACGCCCCGGGATGGTATCAGAGATAGTTGGCAGATTTGTTTCCTTATTTAATTTCTGCCTTTGTAATAGCCGCGGCCGCAAAGCCCCTTATTTTGCAAATAAAACATCACTTTAGAATCAAGACTTGCACTGAATGTCCTATTACCAAAGGCGAGAATTAGGGCGCACCCCAAACGGATGCTCCTGAAAACCCTAATTCAGGGGATGAAAGGGCCTAACCCTACGGAGTGTTCAAAAATTTTCAAAATTCTGCCCTCCGAAAAATCCGAAAAATATAGCGGATAGCCCTAAAAATATAGCGGATAGCCCTTAGGTTGCCCCCTTAGTTCACTTGGCTGCGCGGATGTATGGAAGACAAAGCAAAGCCCAGTAAACTAAATAGTAAATATAAATGGCTTCCCCCCCAAAAGTGGGCTAGGCTCAAACGGGTGGGAGAAACCCATCCGCCGTGAGGAAAATTGGCCTGCTAAAAATAGATAACAAGCCTAACGACAGGCGGCCCACCTTGGAGGCTGGAACAGTCAGACTGTAGTGAATACAAGATTTGACCACCGCAAAAACCGAAGGAGGGGAGGAAACCCAATAAACTGGCAGTTAAACCCCCTTTATTACCCATATCGGTCCCCAATGGAATGGTCGCCCAGAGTGACCAACCTCATAAATATGGTCGAACCATAGTAATAAAGTCATGGCAGATCCCAACCGCTAGATTCCCCCTAACTGCAGTATAAAAGGAACCCCTTGTGGAAGAGAAAAAGCATTCACCCAACCCCTATCCTGAAGTAACAAGGCGGCTATGTTGTCGTCTGCCTACTGTGTCCAAACCCTATGGCTGCCACAAGCTGTTCCACCAGATGGGCCGACGGGCCGCTAAACAACTAATAACCTCAGTCACCTAGCGTTAAACAAACCCTAACCCCGGTCACCTAGCGTTACGCGCCCTGGGCAAGCGCTTCGAGGCGGTCAGGTAAAAGCTGGCCACTCTTGGTTATCCCCCAAGGCCAGTAACACTGGTGACCTGGTTAGGTACCACTCCCAATGGCGGAAGAGAATCCCGAATCCTAATTTGGCAGCTACGGAAGGGCACATGGGAACGATGAGGGTAGTGCGTCAATCACCACTGCTCTCCAGCACGCGGTCGGGTGCTGCCCCATTTACCTTTGCCCCACATCTGCCGCACGCCGTTTTCCAAAGCGGGGGTGCCATGAGTTCCCCGGTACGGGTCCGTCAACCGGTGATGGTTCCAACAGTGCGTGGGAACCCCGTTCTTTAAGCCTCCTCTAGCGGATCTAGAACGGGCTAGAGATATCCGCCAGTAGTGAGGACTCAGAAATGTAGATATGGTTTCAGAGCTAGTTAGTAGCTCCTTGTGTTTTCCTCTCCTTGTAACGCCTTTGGCCGCAAAGCCTTATATGAATGTAGCAAGTTGCAATTTCAATACTTATAGCCAAGAATCAGCAAAGATGGGAAATTGATTGATAAATAAAAGTACAAGAACATAGCCACCCCAAACGGATGTCTAGATAAAACAGGGAAAACACAAAACCCTAACAGTTTTGCAATGAAAACTAGCAACCCCAAAACATGGCGGAAGCACCCCTCCCGGATGCGCCGCTCAGACTTGATGCCCCCCGAGCCCGTTGGACTAAGAAAAACTCTAACCAGTGTCATCATTTGCCGGGGGGGGGGGGGGGGGGGGGGGGGGGTTCATACTCCCAAACACTTGGAAAGTATTTCTTGAGGTAGCGCCCATTAATTGGGTTTCTGTGAACTTCTCCTTCCAAGTCTCTGAGATGGTAGGCTCCCTTGCCCACAATACGATCAATGACAAATTGACCCTCCCAACGAGCACTCCATTTGCCCCGACCTGGCTCGTTAAGGGGTAAAGCTACCTTCCAGACCAAGTCTCCCTCGCCATAGGACTTACCCTTGGTCCTTTTATCATATACCTTGGCGATCTTCTGCTTCTCCAGGATGATATTATCCAAGGCTTCTAGTCGTTGCTCATCAAGGTCTTCATGCTCCTGGAACATGGCCTGCACATAATCCTCACCAAGCAGCTGGTGTTGCTCACGAACCCTTAAAGAAGCTACATTGATTTCCAATGGCAGAACGGCATCATGGCCATACATCAACGAGTAAGGAGTAGTACCCGTAGGAGTCCTTTTGGAAGTCCTATAGGCCCATAGTGCACTACTACAAAAAACTCAATACACAACACAAATCAGACAACACTTTGAAAGTTACATGTTGTGTGAATGACTGAACCGTTTCACACAACCTAAAGTGAATAATTTGTGTTGTATGATGGTACACATTTTCCATATTTTGAAAAATATTTTTCCAGATTTTGTCACACAACTCTAACACATATTTTTTGTTGTATGATTAATGAAAATCTTGGCGGCAGAACTCCCTCCGACATTGAAACTCAAATTTGGGTAAGGTCTAAATGGACAGACAACAATGTTCTTATTATGTGTTGTATGATAATATCACATTTTGCATTAGGTGCCACTAGTGCAAAATGAAAAATACTTGTACAATAGAATTTTGTAATTCTGTTGTATGACTTGTTTTGCTTGTCCACGTGCTACATTCATTTTGGCTCCAATTGCTTAAAATTTGGGAAGACCGGCGGCAAATTTCCCTCGGTTGCAGATTTGAGCCAAAATAAAAAATAACACATATTCAAGATATTTTGTGTTGGAAACTTAAAAAAATTGAAGACAAAATTTTATAGAAGTCCTCGACTCTCTCCTTACAGAAGTCCTTCCTCTCTCTTTTCACTCTCTTCTCTCAGAAGAAAAACCGCGACCTCCACACCACCTCTCTCGACCTGGAATGTCACCAAAAATCTCCAGATCCTCACTCTCACTCTCTCTCTCTCTCCACTCCAAACCCACCCCACCCCACCCCACTTCAGTTCGATTCCTCCCTCCAAACGACTCAAACCCCGGACTCTCTCTCGATCCCGAGTTCGTTTTTGGCTCCGGCAGAATCTTCCACCATAACCAAATCTCTCAGCCCACAAACCCAGTTCGATTCCTCCCCAGATTTCTACTCAAACCCTCCTCAGATTTCTACTCCACCTCCTCCTCCCTCCAACCTGTCTCTCTTCCCATACAAACTCTCAGATCAGTCCAGGCACCAGAAACATGACCATTCTGACACACATAAGCCCTCACAACGGGCTCACCGTCATCATGGTAACCAAAGCCACGTCGCAAACAGAAGGCTGAATGCAGATCCCAAGTGTGGTTGCAGCTACAATAAGCGCAATTGAGGTCGACTTGGGTCCTCTTGCCATCCTTGATGTTCCTCCAGACTTGAGACCCCTCGAAGTCCTTGAAGAAGCCTCTGAACAGCATATAGCTACGCTTCTCTTCCACGTGGACGCATCCCGGCCAGTCACAAATGTAGAGGCAGTCGCCACGGAACCGGCTGTGGAGAAGCTTGTTGCCTTGCTCGCGGCTCAGATTCCAGGCCCCGGAGGCCAAATGAGACCTCATCGACCGGCAGATCTTTAGTCTTTTGCTGATCGGAAACTCGCCGCCGACTGCGACCGAGACGGCGGCGGTTTCGTTACCGGAGGTAGCGGCTGTTGCGAAGGAGGATTCGGAGTCGTCGTAGACCGTGTCGAAGTAGAGATCGTCGTAGAGAGACCAAGCGCAGTCCGGCGGCAGCGGAGGCGGCGGTTGGTGAGTGATTTGGGAGGAGGAGGTGGAGGATTGGGATTGGTGGTCGGGGCCGAGCTCGCGTTCGAGGCCGAAGTCGGAGTTGTCGAAGAGGACGCCGGAGTGGAGGAGGCCGGGGCAGCAGACGGCGAGCTTGTGGAGGGAGGCCCAGTAGCCGGGTGGGGGGTCGGAGGAGGAGGAGACGACAGAGGGGAGGGCGGAGAGGCACTTGGTCTTGCAGCAGACGTTGCGAATGAGGGACGAGAATTTGGTGCAGGAGCAGGCCAAGCGTGCCCAGTGCCGAGGGTCGTCCTCCAGCTTGTTGAAGATGTTCAGAACGACGTCTTCCGGGAGCCGAGAGAACATTTTTGTTCCTTCAGTTATTCTCTGCTTCTGCTTCTGCTTCTACTTCTGCTTCTTGTTCAATCTACTACTACCGTCTCTACTGGGCTGTGCAATGGAAGCCTCTTGTTTTATGGCTACCATGTTTTTTTGTGCTTCTTGACAGGTTGCTTGGTCAGCTGATCTTGGAAGACTATTGGTAGGATGTGGAATGGGGCTTCTATCTTATGTGGTAATTTCTTTGGGCTTGATAAGTACAACTCCTATATAAGATTCTTGTTATTGAGGTGATAGATGCTTTACCTGATGAGTATGTTTCAAATGCAAACAGGTGCCTATATACATAGCAGAGATAACACCAAAGAATCTGCGAGGAGCATTTACGACAGTTCATCAGGTAAAGCATAGGTATTTTACTAAGCTTGTTGATTTTTGAGTTATAGAGTCGATAATTGAAGCCATGCTAGTGTGTGAATGTGATTGCATTGTAAATTAGGGAGCTGTTTGAGTGTTTTCGTTTTCGAGTTTTCGGTACTTTACTCTCCTTGTTTGTAAAAATGAAATAGGTATGTCTGTGGTGCTTACTTAGGAAGACAATGAAGAACCTGAGGAGAAAATTGAAGAAGACATGTCTGATAGGATTGCCAGAGAAAGGGCTGAGGAAGAAGCACGGCAGCAGGCATTACTTAGGAAGAGATCAAAAGTACTTCAAAGGGAGCTCCCTAGGCCTCCTGCTCCTTCAGTGGAATCTCTGAGAAAGTCCTTGTTGAGAGCAGATGAAGATAAGAGTAAAGTAGTTCCTCCTACTCCAATTGAGCAGGCAAACGAAATGATTACAAAGGAGCTTCTTAGTTTGTTAGAGCATGATAATGCAAAATACCCACTTGATGAGAAAGTAGATAAGCGGAAAAAGAAAGGTACCAAGCGCAGTACAACCGGCTCTACTTTTGCTGTCCCTGAGATAGATGATTTTGAAGAAGATGAACTGAAGGAGGTATTATAAATTTCTTGTATGTTTTTTTTTAATTGCCTATTTCCTGTTGTGTTGAATCTTTCATATTCATGCACACACATCGGTGTTCATTACTGAGTTTAGAGAAGTAGAGATTGTCACACACTTGTACTGTTTCTTTGCTCGGGTCTGAGTATATTTCGTATTCAAGCTTACTTCATACAACTCATACAATCATAATTGGTGATCTAGGTCTTGGAAGGATTGTGCTATGATGATATTTTTGTGTGTGTGTTTTTTTTTTTGAGAGGGGGGGGGGGGGGGGGGGGTGAATTAATCTTATAATCACCATCTATATTATAAAAGAAGTTAAGTGATAACAATTATCATGTTTGGCGGGGTTGGAATTCTGGCAAACAGATATGGCCCCTGTTTATGCCTATCTGCTTTCCTATTTTTGTAGATGTTTTTCATTGAATGTTGCTATATATATATATATATATAATGTTCCTGTTTTTGTAGATGTTTGAATGTTCCTATATATATAATGTTTGGGACTTTGAACTCCTCATTGTGTTGACTTCGTACACTTGGGATATGTATCTTCAATATTCTGATACTGGCATTTAGTATGTATAATGATTTGGAACTTATCAATGACCATTTTGTGAGCAGGCTGATTCGATTATAAACGAAGAGGTTCAATATCTTCGTCTTGCAATGGGACATGAAGATAAATCCCTTGATGAATTTGTTGAAGCACACAAGACATGCATGAATGAGTTCATGTTTTTTCCCAAGCGCAATGCTTATGGTGAATCAAGTGTTGCTGGAAGCGAGGAGAAAATTGAGGCCCTGCGAAATGAGTTTGAGAATGTGAAAAAGAAGTTGGAGGATGATCTTGGTAAGGCAGCGAGCCTTGAGAAAAAGGTTAAAGTCCGAACACATGGTTATGAGGTATGGTCCTGTCTTATTTTTATTTTTACTTTTTCAATTGTTGGACAATACAAATGATTATTCTCTTGCTCATTCCTCTCCCCTCCCCTTTGCCTAGTTATTCTATGTCATGTTCTTCTGCCATCATAATTAGTGTAAATATTATTGCCTTTGTAGGCACACAAAAGTGTTTAGGTTAATGATTTCTGTTGGCAATGATAATGAGTTGCTCTGTAAAACTAATTATTAAAATATTCTTGGCATCGTTAGCATTCGTCTTCAGCTTTGTGTCTTATCTGTTGCACCCTGCTAAACCTTACGATAGCTTTCAGAAATGGAAGATATAAAATTAATATATTGCATCTCAATAATCCCTAGGTTATTGTAATATTCAAGAAGTGGATTTACTTTCTTTTTCTGTACTAGGCATGGTGGGTGGTTATTGAATGCTGTATCATTATTTTCAAACTCTTAGTAATGGTTTTTCTGTTCAGCCTTGTAGCAATGCAGATTGTATGTATCTTCATGATTTTGGCTCTCAGGAAGATAGCTTTTCTAAAGATGAACTTATTTCGGCCTTTGAAAGGTATTAAATTCTTGAAGCATATGCTTTCATCCAGTTTCATAGTTCTTTTTTCTTTGGGCAATAGCGTATTAAGACTTGACCTGTACTGGCTTCACAGGAGTAAGGATTTACAGATTATCGGTGTTACAAACAATATGCATCAGCGTCCAGGGAAAGGGTTACTTCCGCCAGTGGATGAGTATAGCAAATGGGCAACAAGTCCTTTGTCTACGTAGACTTTTAGGTGAAGTTAGAAATTTGTTTTTGGAATCTGTATGCCATGTTTGAAACACAGGCTACTTAAATGATATGGAAGTTTTATGCAATGTTTTAATGGTAATGGCTAGCTGATACTATTTTTATGGTAAAGCTTCAGGTTTTGATATACAACAGTTTATGTTTTTGTGAATATCATGTGTTGTACAATATGACTAAAAGCCACATCAAACCTGTGTCACAAAATTCTCAAATCTGTTGTTTGATTTGTAGAATCATACAACTCAATAAATATGAAACAAAACCAGTTGTCTGAATCAGACAACTAAATAAGTGGGAGATGAAATCTGTTGTGCGAATGAGACAACAGAATAAAATTGCAATATTCTGTTGTATGTTTAAAACTTACACAACATAAAAGTATGTATATTCTGTTGTATGAACTAGACATGTCAGTGCAGCGAATGCCAAGCCAGCCATGGCATGGCATATAAGTTGTACAACAGAAATTATAAGTTGGTTGTTGGACGTTTCATCACACAAGCTCGAGATATACGACGGTTTTTTCGAACTTACACAACGGTGCAGCACCGTTGTGTAGTGAGTTTTTTGTAGTAGTGGTGTGTTATCAAGTTGAGTGTGCCATGACCTTGGGCTATCCGTGAGCATCTTCTTCATGATGGAGATAACAACTTTGTTAGTAGCCTCTGCTTGACCATTGGATTGAGCGTAATAAGGAGAAGAATGTAGGAACTAAATACCATAATCTGTGAGCCAAGTTTGGGTTTTCTCGGCCATGAAGGCTGCCCCCCGGTCCGCTACTATGCATTCTGGGATACCATACCGGCAAATAATATTTTGGAACACGAAGCGGATGACGGTGTCAGCATCACAGTTCCTCGTTGGGATAACCTCAACCCACTTGGTAAAGAAATCAGTACCCAACAGAATAAACTTGTGTTGTAAGGAGGAATGGGGGTTAATCTCTCCTACGAAATCCAATGCCCAACCCCTGCCAGGCCAAGATTTGATAATGGGTTGTAAAGGAATGTTTGGAATCCGCTGAACTGGTCCATGTTTTTGACATTCCTGACAACCCCGAGCAAAACTATGATAGTCTTTCAAAACAGATGGTCAGTAGTATCCATATCTTCTAATAAGCCACCTCATTTTGGGTCCGGTTTGATGAGAACCACAGACCCCTAAGTGTACCTCCCTCATGATCCGCTTGGCCTCTGTACCAAAGATACACCGTAATAAAACTCCATCTTCCCCTCTCCGGAACAGTTCATCTCCCCTGAGAAGGTAATTGGTAGCAAGGTATCTGATTCGCCTTTCGGATGGCGCCGATGGGTCCTTCAAATATGCAATGATTGGTATCCGCCAGTCAGTGTCAATAGGCTCGAGTGTAGCAACCAACCACTCTCCGCGGTCCTCCCGGCGGATGGCGAAAGATGGTAAAGTCCTGCGCTCTACCTTAAGAATTCTTTCCTTTACTCCATAGGCTAGGCTGATTTCTGTGGCCAACTGTGCCAACTCATTAGCTGCAAAGTTCATCTCCCTGGAAATGTAGTCCAAGGAAACATCAATGAACCGGTCCAGCAACTCAACAGTCCGTTCGTAATAGTGCAGCAAATGGAAAGAAACACACTTGTAGACCCCCATAAGCTGGTTAATGACTAGCATAGAGTCTCCAAGTACTTCAATTTCCTGTGCGCCCAGATCTAGCAGTAATTCCAGCCCAATGAGCAGTGCTTCATACTCTGCCTGGTTATTGGTGCACGTCCATTCCAGCTGAAAAGAGTAAAGATACTTGGAACCTGCTGGATTCTGGATACAAATCCCTGCACCCGCCAGTTTACTGGTACTGCTACCGTCAAAGTGTAAAATCCAAGACTGGTACCGGATCATGCTAGCAAACCCTGGCAGTTCCGAGAACTCCTCCTCAATAGGATGGTGCAAAAGAAAATCCGCTATCGCCTGACTAGTCATAGCCTTCAGTGGCGCATATTGCAAGGAAAACTCTGAAAGGGCTAACACCCACTTGCCAATCCTACCCCTTAGGATAGGTCTTGTTAGCATGTACTTCACCAAATCTGTCTGTGCCACCACTATTGTCGTGAAGGAAAGCATATAGTGGCGGAGCTTGACACCAGCAAAATATAGAGCTAAACACAGCCGCTCGATTGGTGAATACCTGGTCTCTGCATCTAACAGTGTCCTGCTAATGTAAGACACTGCATATTCAATCTTCTTTCCATCCGCCAGAGTCTCATCTTAGGCCAGCAGGCCTGCAATGGAAATATCAGACGCAGAGATATATAATTTGAGGGGAATACCAGGTGTGGGCGGCCGAAGGACTGGCGGACTAGCCAAGTATTCCTTGATCCTGTCAAAAGCAGCTTGGTGCTCAGGACCCCATTTAAACACTTCTCCTGATTTGAGTTTGAGCAGAGGAGAGAAAGGCGCAACCTTGCCTGCTGAGTTGGATATAAACCTTCTGAGGAAATTAATTTTACCCAACAGGCTTTGTAACTCCTTCTTATTCCTTGGCGCTGGTGCATCTAGCACAGCCTGTACTTTGTCACCAGCCACCTCAATGCCTCTCTCATGCACCACAAACCCTAGAAAGTCGCCAGCACAAACCCCAAAAACGCATTTGGCTGGGTTCATTTTAAGCTGGCGCTTTCTCATGATAGTGAATACCCCACGGAGTTGATCAATGTGGTCTTCCCTTTTCTTGGACTTTACCACCACATCGTCGATGTAGACCTCTAGGATATCCCCCAATATCTTACTGAAAATAACGTTCATTGCACGTTGGTATGTAGCTCCTGCATTGGTTAAGCCAAATGACATACTAAGATATTCAAATGCTCCTGTGAATCCGGGGCAGCGGAAAGCCGTTTTAGGGATGTCTGGCTCATATATAGGGATCTGGTGATAACCCGCCGTTCCGTCCATAAAGGACAACATCTCATGCCCCGCTACTGCATCCACCAGCATATCTGCTATAGGCATAGGATAGACATCCTTAGGCGATGCAGCATTCAAATCTCTGTAATCCACACAGACTCTAATCTTGCCATTCTTCTTCCTAACATGAACAATGTTGGATAACCATTCCGGATACAAAGTCGGTCTGATTATCCCAGCCTCAACCATGCTCTGAACCTCTTGTTTGACCGCCATTGCAGTTTCAGCATTCATCCGCCGTTGCTCTTGCTTAACTGGCCTGCATCCTTCCTTGATGGGAAGACGATGGCAAACCAGCTCCTTTGACAAACCCGGCATATCTTGGTACTTCTCTGCAAAGCAATCCCTAAACTCCTGCAGCAACCCTATCAGTTGTTGTCTCAAGTCTGGTGCAAGGTACTGACTAATCCCCACCTCCATGGGCTCTGTTTCTGTGCCCAAGTTAACCTTTTCTACAGGATCACGTACCTTGGGTGGAGTATCATCCAACGCTGCTGGAGCAGGTTGAATTACTTCCACCCCTGTAAAAACGTCAATGTCTTCTTCCTCAATGCACTCAACCAGCGCAACCCCTTCCTAGGCCATTTGCTCTAATCTATAAATAGACAATTGTTGCATTAATAGAACAAAGACCTCCGACTCCTCACGTGAGAGGACGTCACTCATTGGATACGTTGGGAAGAAGCTCAATGGAAATTGGCCGGCTGTAATCCGCCATAGCCTGGGCAATTCCCCATTGAGACAATTCATTCTGGGTCACCCCGATTGGATGTCCCCTATGATCAATACCCTCAACCCTGAGAGGTCTCATGTTTCTTGTATAATAGCTGGCCTCCAACTGGACGGCCGCTATCGAATAAGGACGCTCATCCGCCTTGATGAGCACAGGTAAATCTGTGACCGGATCCCACATGATCAACTCTTGATGAAGAGATGAGGGAACTGCTAGTGCTTTGTGGATCCAGTCCCTCCCTAAAATCATATGATAGGGAGCGTCCGCCTCAGCGACAAAAAACCCTTGGTAAGCGTCTGAAGGCCCAATCTTCACCTTGAGCATGACCACCCCAGCAGTAGGAGTAACATTCCCTGAGAACCCCTTAACCTTGGAGACAGTATGAATGAGCTTCTCCTTTGGAATTTTGAGCTGTTCCTTGGTGGGGTGGTGATAATACTCACGGCGGCTCCGGTGTCTATCAAAACCTTGTGGACCTTGATCCCTTCCACCTCTGCCGTGACATACAAAGGCTTCATGTGCTGGGACATGTTTAATGTTGGTTTGGCGAACATCACGCATTGCTTCAACACATCTCCAACCCCCTCAGGATACTCGTGGTTGGATTGGAAAACCCCAGGCTTTGCCTCTGCCTCATTCACATCCTCAGGCTCCTGCACCAAATATACTGGTTTGGCCGATTCTTCATCATCGATAAAGTGCGCAGTGGGCATAGGCTCTGGCAGAACATAGGCTGACGAGAGTATAAAAGCCATGTTACAATCCAGGTCTCCAATATCCAAAGACACTGTGTTACAGTGATGGACCTCAGCTTTACCCTCAACATGCTCCTCTTCCATTGGCACGTCATTCTCATCCGCCAACTCTGGTTCATCCTCATAGTCGACCATTTCGTCCTCCTTGTCGAGGTCTGCGTCTCCTACTTCAGAGTCAGCCTTCACGCTAGAGGCGACCGACGATGGTCTTGTTGGCACATGCATCTGCAGCTTCTTAGCTGCATACTCCACGAAGTTGGTAGGCGCCTTTGGCTCCTTTGGCCTGGCCTGAGACAGGATGGTGAGTGGCCTGCTTGGCTCTGCCAATGCTAAACTGGATTCCTTGGAAGCAACAGCCCTCGCCGGAACCCCCACGATACTCGTGCTTTCCTTAGGCACCCACCTCATAACAGTGGAGTCCTTCTTGGTGTCGATCACCATCACATCATCCTGAGGCTCTGGCACCACTTGTCTCCCAACAGCCTCTGGCTGTGCCTTCCTTGGGGAAGATTGTCCTGCCTTCGATCGCTCAGGAGAAAATGTCAGTTTCCTCCTTGGCCTTGACTGAGGTGCTCCAGTGGCCCTTGGCAGATCCGCCAGCCTGTCATGAACGTTCCTCCGGGGAGCAGGTGGAGCTTCCATGGAGCGCTGCCGCCTGGAATACACATAGGACTTAGTCCTGACTCTGTACCGCCTGTGAACCTGCTCCACATGCTCTACTGGCACCGACAGCTCTTCCTCAGTTACCTTCCCCGCTGCCAGATCCGCCAAGGTCTTCTTTGCCTTGCCAAAACGCCTCCTTTCATTCCTGGTGGTCACGGCAGCAAGCTCGACCGTCTTACCGTCCCGCTGTGTCTACCATCTGTCCGCCTTTGGGTCATTCCTAGAAGCTGGCGGAATATAAACTTTCACAGATGGCTCTGGATTCACACCCTTGTGCGAACCCCCAGCCGTGGCTGACTTCACTCCAGAAGGTCCTGGGTCCTACCTGGACTTTGCCCTACTAGCATAACTATCCTCAGAGCCATGGTGATACTTCATCCGCTTGAGGTTCTCCCTTCCTGCCCTGTCAGGAGGCGGATGTTCCAACTTAGCCTTTTCTAAGGCTCTCTTCTCAGCCTTGTCCTTTGCCTCCTTCAACGCTGCCTGAAATTCATCAAAGCTGATAGGCTGCCCTGTATTTAACCGGCAAGTTAGGCAAAGCTTAGACCGAGAAACTAACACCATGTCCTCTTCTTCAATAGCCCCAACCCACAACTCTGGGCAAGGACTAGATTTGTTCTCTGCAAACTCCAGCTTTCCATCGTTCAGTCATTCCTGCAGCTGATCCTTCAGACCTACACATTGGGAAGTGCAATGATCAGATGACCGATGGAAAATACATGTGTGTCTGCCATCCCCACTATTTGGATGGCATTGGTAAAATTCCCTAATCTCTGGTGCCCCCTGGTGCACCATAGCTTCCCAGATTTCCTCAGCTTTGCCTGCATCATACGTATATTCTTGAAACCTGGAAACTTGCTTCCTAAACTGCTGTGTTGGACTCAGACCAGCACTGATTTCAATCGCGTTCACCCGCGGCCCGGTCTTAGCAGCTGCCCACTGAGGCTCCTTGGGTATCTCCAACTGCAAGGTTTTATCATTAATCCAGGTCTGCAGCTGATCCTTCAACTTCACACAATCCTTGGTATTGTGGTTATTCATATTGTGGAAGCTACAATACGTCTTTCCAGCCATGTAATCAGGTTTAGGAATGAATCTGCCCTCATGCTGCAGACGCCCCTGGTTGAACAGCTCCTGCAGGATTTCTGGAGCCTTTTGAGCGTTGTAGGTATATGAATCAAAAGCTGACTTGGTTGGAAGTGGGGTCACTATCTTCACAGTCTCCCTGACCAACCTCGCGGTTTTGGACTGTAATGGTCTCTGGTCGGTCCTCTCTATAGCCGCTACTTCGTGTTCCAAGTCCTCATCATCAACCCATGTAAGGATTGGTCTAGGCACTGCATTCGCCTAGATCGTCGCCACAGTCTTAGTAGCAGCAGGAAGTGGAGTCTTGGGCTTCAGAGTCCTCGGATAATAGGACAAAGGAGTCCCCTTCCTCCTTTCATTCCTTTCCTTAGACCGATCCACATAATGCTGCTCCTGACCTAGCCGATTGGTCAGATCCGCCATAGTGGTCACGTGAACCTGCCTGAATCCCTGGCGGATCTCATCCACCAAACCATCAATTGCCATCTTTACTGCATGCTCTTCTGGAATATCCATCTCGCAACGGGTTAATTCCAGCTTGAACCTTCTTAAATAATCAGTGGCGGATTCGCCAGGCCTCTGCTCTGTTTCGGCTAGGTCCTTGACCCCAATCTTTGCCTCAACAACACCAAACATAGTTCTGAAAAGAACCTCCATAGTCTTCCAGTCTGGTATTGTCCCAGGCCTGAGCCGCTTGTACCAAATAGCTGCTTCCCCCGCCAGAGATGTGGGAAAGAGCTTCAACTTCATGATTGGGTCTTCAGCATATTGACCAGACTCATTAGTAAAACGCATAATGTGCGTTTCGGCATCCTCTGTCGTCTGGCCAGTAAACGGAGTGAAACGGATTGGCTTAAATCCAGCAGGGAACGGTAATGCATTAATCTCTCGAGTTAATGGATTCTCATACGTCTTGTCGACGTCGGGCAACCCCTGTAGTTCCCTAAGCTTCTCAGCAAAAACTCTGCCAATATCCTCCATGGTCAATTGGGCCACGACATCCGCTGGTGGCTCTGGCGGATTGTTGCCACCCGGTCCAATGGGAGGAACGTTGCCACCTGCATGGTTGTTAGCCGCCCTGGCATTAGCTCCAGGTCCGCCGTCAGCTGCTACTCCGCCGGTCCCGCCACAACCAGCCGCCCGTCCCCGCCTGTCTCTCGGTGTATTCGTACGGTCAGCTCCCTCAAACTGGTCGAAACGATCATAAAGCTGCCCCATCATGGTGGTCATGTTCTCGAGCGTGGCATTGGTAGCCACCAACTGCTCCTGTTGTTGTCGCCAACAATTGTCAGAGTTCCTGACATGGGCAGCCATGCTATTCGCCAGTAGCCTCTGCTGTCCAGCAAGATAGTTGAAATTGGCAGTGAACCCCGTTTGTTCCGTCTCCATTCGCTTAACGGATTCACATAGGTTCACGACCACATTGTTCGCCTTCTTCAGAATTTCATCTTTACGACAAGATTTGTCGATCAGCATCCTCAGCGTGTCCGTCACCTCAGTGGGAGATGCAATCTCCCCAGTAAATGGTGCAACAGGTGACGCAGGCGGATCCGCCGACTCGTCCGCGAACCCCTCTTCTAAGAAACCAAATGAGGCTGCCCGGTTTGCAATGCCCAGAGCATTGTTGTCAATCTGGGAAGCAGCCGTCACCTCCAAAATCTCCCCCTCAGCCGCAACAACCGGTGCAACGGCCGTTGGGATCAGATTTCTTCTGTCTCGCACGGCCTTAAGGGTTGCAACAATAGTTGCTTCATCCCCAAGGGCCCCGCCAAACACTTCTCTAACTTCAGCGTCAGTTAATCCCCTACAATCAGCTGTTCCGTGCTTGAGCAGCTCCTTATGGGAATTCTTCAAACAATTCATGGTTATCCTTTTGTAAGGATCACCCTTCGTAGATCCCGCAATCTTGACACTGGTCCCACTGGGCGTGCCAAAATGTTCGTGGCGGATTTAGCACCCGGCGAACAGTCAGCACTTGGGGGTGGCGGATGTAACTTCCTTCGTGTGTCTTCTGTGTGTGTAGGCGTGCCAGCACCTTTGGAGTGGTGCAACTCGACTGCGGACGACCACTGGCGAGTCCTCTCGTCTGCTCCCAATAGACTCTGACTTCTTGACCAAGCAATTGTTACGCGGGCGCTGACTAAGCCGGCGTACAGGGCTCGAAGAAGACCTGAATAGAACTGGCTAACAGGATTTTCTTCTCAACCCCCTACGGATTGAGGATCTTACTTTGATCCGGGGAAGCAAAGCAGAGCTAAACCAAGATCACGGGTGTTTGTTACCGGGGTAACGACTCGATTGCTACCGGAGTAGCGGACTGACTCGATAGGCTCAGCAACCGCTCGACACGAGTGCGAGATGTGATCAATCGCAGGTGGAGGCAAATTGCGTGAGTTGCTCCGGAGAGGCTTTGCAAGTTAGCGTTGCGCTAGAACTTGTGTTTGTTTGTAGATGGTTGAGAACCCCTTTCCTAGTTACAAAAGAGTTATATTTATATGATTCACGAAACCCTAATGCTTGAAGATCCAGCCTGGCGGATTCCGAGATTGACTAGGACTGCCATTCCTTAAACGACCTCTAATCAGATCGGTTAAGAATAAATTGAGATCAGAATTTCCCTTAACTTAGGGAACTCACTCAACCCCGTAAATGGTCTAGATTAACATTCGGTTAATCCCAAGATAAGCCAACCCGGCTCCAAAGATGATCATTTCCTGATTTGGCTAAGATATCTTTATAAATGGATTGCTATACGCAACAACCCCTAAATTACCTCAATCAGCATTTATGCATTATTATCCTTCAAGGTAATTCATATATTGTGTAATTGGGTTACCACAAAATAACCCCCATCGGATTGTTCGTGGCGGATTCGCCAGCTAACGAATTAATACTTTCTCTCCAAGTATTCTTTCCAAAGAAGGAGTTAGGACGAAGCATATTGGATTTGGTTTAACCAAAACCCCTCTGGGCCTTGGAGTAAAGCCCAATTGAAGGAAGCTCCAATTGTGGCCCAAACAGCCTTAGGTTTCATAGTTTCGAGTTTGTCTGTAATGAAAAAAAAAAAATTTGTTCTTGGATGCTATACAGGCTATAGGTATGCCCTGCTTATTGAGTGGTGTCCTGGAGGTAGTTTTGGCCTAGTCCCCCCTTCTTTTTGTACTTTGTTTTTTTTTTTTTTCTATCAATAAACTTTTAGCCAAGGGTGATAATTTAGCCCTCAGGTCGCTTACAAAAAAAAAAAAAACATTTTCAGTTAGGATGATTTAGTCTTGATCTTCCATTATCATGATTTGGCCAAACCACCTTCATGATGTTTAGATGTTGTTTTAGACTTGTAGTTATAGTGTGTACTCTTCGTGATGTTTAGCTGCTCTCTTATACTTGTAGATTTGGAAAGGAGCTCTAGCTGAGTTCTTATATGATTGAATATGTGTTTCACGGGATTCTATTAGTCAAGTTACGTAATTCAGCACCAATTTATTTAGTCTTCAATGTATAACAGGGATACATAACTTTTTTTTCCTAAAACTTAGAACGCGCCTCACGCGTGGGCGAAAACAGAAATATCGAAGCAACCTCTTCTCCCGGCCGAGCGCCGCTAGCTTTGCCGGCGCTGCGTTCCTGCCCGGGAGGGGATTGAAGACATGGCTATTGTCAGGGGTCCGAGGCGGAGCAACGGTCTAGGGAGGGATGGCTGTGGTATGAAATTTGGTTGGACTGTATCGATCTGATTCTTGCCATTTCAGATGAGGATTTAGAGCAGTTCTTGGTGGGTCAGCGACTAGGCGACGGCGGCTACAGGTTCATCGTCTGCACTCAAAGTCTCAGTGGCGGGTTCGAACTCAAGGCGGAGAAGACCACTGTTCTCAATTGGGGGTTCGATCTAGATGGTTGACTGGGCTTTTGGTTGCTGGGCGGGGTTGTGACGACGTAGAATGGCGGAGCAGCGTCAATCTGCGACGACATGGCGGCGTCTCGAGCAGTGATGGTGATGCCAGTGTGCTCTGGCAGCGAGATCTATAGTGGGCGACACTGTTCCGGCAGATTTGGCGTCTTGGGGCTGGGCTGATGCATTTGGGCCTTTGTGGTGGGCTATGGTTCTGAATCGCCTCATGATGGTTGGGCCTGGACCTGGGTCTGGGTCATGGCTTGGGCTTGGGTTTTGAACCTACTTGAGGTATATATCTTATACACTTTGTTTATTTATGCATTATTTTATCTTGGGTTTCATTTATTTGAGCCCATATCACCATTATGGTGCAATTTTTATCCTTATGTGGATCATTCTGGCATTGTCCAGCACTACATGACCTAATTCCTCATATCGATGGCAAAGAATCGCATATTTTTCTAGATTTTTGGACACCCAACACCAAAACAACCTGTCAATTACCATTGTAAACCTCTGTGAAAACATAAGTGTCTGCACGCTTAAAGTGTAATTTGGCACTTACCTATTTGATTTTGGGTGCTCACGCGTGGGTTCATCACCCCCATTTTCTTTGGTCTGGATACTTGGTACCGGTTCTTGGTTCTTCTTCGTCAGCCTCAGCTTTTTCACGGCTTGGGTTCTGATGGTAGTTTATATAGTGTTTGTTGACAGTAGCCATAAAGAGGTTACCCAGGCTCCCAAACCCGCAACCAAGCCTCCTGGACCCGGCCCAGGGCCCGGGAGCAGAGCATGGACACCTGGTCCTGTGCACGGGGAGGTCTTACTTATGATTGGGGCCCGGGAACCGGGGACGTCAGCTCCCCAAATAGGAGCCGAAATAGCTCAACAATATGTGCAGAAGGGGGCCAGCCCCACATCGAAGGGTGAGACCAGTCCTCGTACCCGGCAGCCTATATATGAGTCCCAACTACCCTCATTAATAGGTAATCAATACTTCAACTACCTATTTCCGCTTAAGTTATTGGTTTATCCCAACTATACTGACTTAGACATCGGAGTGGAATAGACCGGCCTTTTCCGATATTCCCTTAGTTAGCAGGATTTGCAGGAAGCAATCACACCAAGATCCATCGGTCTCTGTAAGTGTACGGATTCTAACAGAAACAATGTTGTTTTGAGGGAGGGTACCCATATGATTTGTATTATGGGATTAGTTTGGCATCAATTTCTTGGCCAGCAATTATTGCTCCGATTTGGTACTCCACACTACTTCAAGGCAGCTAGCGGTCATGGCGACAACAATGTTTGTCACGCCCCGATCCCAAAATTAAATATGGGATCTCAAGTTTTTCCACAAATACCACAACAGAAAGGTAGAATAAGGTAAATAAGTTTTATAATAACCAATACATAACATGAGTATAGTTTTAGCTCAAATCAAATGAAACTGGAAAATATACTATTTACAAGTACCGTAAATATTACAATTAAAGGAAACGAGTTCAACCAAAGTTTCAGAGTCATCACCCTTACTACCACGAAATCTGCAAACACAAATCACGATGAGGGATGAGCAAAATAGGCTCAGTGAGTGACTCAAAAGTCAAAGACAATACACAAAACTGAAATCGATGATCACACTAACAAAATTCAATAAATCATAACAACAAAGAACACTACACAGGTACACATTGCCATTCAACAAACATCTCACAACAAAGCACCAAGAACACAATAACCAAATCACCCACATGAAGCATGATCAACACAATGATCAAAGAAATCACCGAAAACGTCAAGTTGTCATTGCCAGCTAATAAGTCGTTTCAAGACGTTACTGCATTCCACAATGTATATATCATATGGCGATGCCTCTGCAAATATGTTCACTAAGATAATAATAGGAATGTCATCGCAAACCTGTTAGCTATGTCTTGGCTTTATTATTTAGCCCGAGCTACCTAAGCTCAATGATCGCGCCACTTTATATGGTCACATCATAAGTAATGTGCACATTGCCAATACCCCCTTTCTTGTTGGCTAGAAATAACTAAATATATATATAATTCTCGTGCTCTCCCGGCACAAAACGTGAATTCTATTTTGCATTCACAACAACACATAGCACCGAAATTAGAAGGCCACAAAATAATAAAGCACAAGTTAAAATAAGAGCCTGCTACATAATCGTACACTAGAGCAAAGGGATAAACCAAACATAATTGAATCTCAAGAAGTCTTCCTCAATACCAAACCTTACAGCTAGCCTTGGTATTTAGTTTTTAAACTACTAATAGAATAGTAATAGAACATTCAAAACCAAACCAATTCAAAGCTCAGATTATGAAACACCAAACTCTAATTAATTGATTGGTAATCTCACATCCATAAGACCATGCTAATAATTCAGATATAAGCCACAACAACATATCATCAAGAAGAACACCAACTCGAAATAATATAATTGTCACTCACAATTATATCGCTCCAGCAACATAGCCCATAAAAAAGAAACTAACCAAGAAAAAATATTAAGTAAACACGACATTAGGAAGAGTAGCCACTTACAGTAGCAAGGGAAACATAGACTAAATCATGAACAATTGAGCTAACCCAATCCCATATTGTAGAAGACCCACCAAATAATTGAAAGGAAGCATCACAGACAACAAACTACTAATCAAAAATAGGTTATAAGAAACATAAATTGAAAAAGAGAATCATGAAATCAGAAAGTCACTCACCGAAGAAAACGTACTCAAAAATAAGTTCAGGCTTTTAACCCCAAACCAATTATCCTCTCTCCTCCTTCGATTCTGATCTTCTCTAACTTAAAAACCAACTCCTCCAAAAGACAACCCTCTGCCTCTTCCCTCTTTCTGTCATTCATCTCTCTCGTCTTCTTCTCTCTTTCTTCCTCTTTTCCTTCTCTTCTTCTTTTCTTCTCTAGCTCTCTCTTCTTCTCTCACTTTCCAGCCCCCATCTCTCCTCTCTTCTTTTTTCCCATGTACCCTCTTCTCCCTTTATTTCTCTTTTTATATTTTATATATATTTTTATTTTTTTATTTTATTTTTTTCTTTCTTCTGGTCTCTCTCCCTCTTTTCCCCTGTTTCTATCCCTCTCTCCCTCTTTTTATTCCCCACCGTCACCACCAAAACCAAAACCATAATTATCCCTTCCCAAAAACAAAAATCAAAGTAAAAAAATAAAACTAACAGTAAATAAGAAACTAACTACATAAATAAGATAACTAAATATTATAACTAAGAAAAATTACCACAAGGTAAGAAAGAATAAAAATTAACCAAAATAATTCTAACTCAAAGATAATAACAAAATAAGCTCCAAATTTAGGTGTGGGATATTACAATGTTAGTTAGCATGGATGGTGTGTGTGGTAGATTAGGTTGTATTCATGTTATATGGTTTTCAATTTTTGGGCTTGTTTTCGTCTCAATCCGAAGACTCACAGAGACTGATGGATCTTGGTGTAATTTCTTCCTGCAAATTATGCTAACTAAGGAAATATCGGGCTGGCCAGTCTATTCCTCTCCGATGCTTAAGTCAATATAGTAGGGATAAGCTGATGACTTAAGCGGTAATAAGTAATTGAAGTATTGATTACCTATTAATGAGGGTAGCTGGGGCTCATATATAGGCGGTCGGGTGTGAGGACTGGCCTTACCCTTCGATGTGGGACTGACCCTCTTCTGCATACATTATGGGGTTGCTCTGATCCCCTGTTTAGCAGGCTGGCGCTCCTGGTCCCCGGGCCCTAGTCACAAGTGAGACCTGCTGGGTCGCGGGTATGGACATCCGTGATTCGCCCCCGGGCCCTACGCCGGGTCTGGGAGCCATGGTAGCGGGTCTGGGGGCCTAGGTAGCCTCTCTCTGGCTACTGTCAACAAGTTCCCCATGTTCCCGGTCAAGTGTAATCTTGAATGGGGACTTAAATCTGTCTTGTCTTACAGGCCCACAGACCCGTTTGGGATATGAACCCACCGGTGCCCCAGTCCCCCAAGTCTGCGTTTAAGATTGGACTTGGCCGGACGTTCGGATAAACCTAGTATGAGTGCATGTTTATGATGTACCTGTAGACAGTTGTATACAGGTATAAGATATGGCGTATGGGATGACGATGAAGTGGCGTTGAAATCCGCCATGTCATGCTATGCCCTGGGAAAATCGGGTGAGTATGGTGCACGGGTGGGACGAGTCCCCCAAGTTTGCCAAGTTTAGAAGAGCATTCGCTAAGGTCAGCGGGTGTCTTAGATGGAGTGCTTTGATGTTTGGTAACTTGGTACCAGCGGGAAAAGTGTCCTGTGTTAGAGGAATTCCCGATGGGGTGGCTAGGCCATGTGTTGACATTGGCCGTCGTTCCCAAATTTTTCACAGCCTTTGTTCTAGCAAGCGTGAAGTATGTGCAGAGTTTTTAGCCTGCGGGAATATTTGTCTTGTATGAGAGGAACGAATCTCCCGGTGGGTGTAGTGATCATGAGTTCGTTTTGGCCACGGCACCGATAGTTTCACAGTGTTTGTTCGTACAGGCGTGAGGTAGATGCATGGTTTTTAGCCTGCGGGGAGATTTGTCCTGTACGAGAGGAACGAAACTCCCGGGTTTATAAAACCCGTTGGTGTTTCTAGCCATGAGCTGGTACTGGCCTATCCGTTGAGAGGACCCGGTTGGTGCAACCGGATATACCGTAGGGACCTTCAAGTGACAACTCGGTATTGGTTGATTCGACAGGATACCGTAGCCGTTTGTTCGTTCTGGCTCGACTATGGAATACCTTAGCCTTTAGTTGGAATAGGCCCTACTGTGGGTATGTACTTTACCCGGTGGAATGTCTCAACCTTCGTTGGGTTTGGCTCTTGGGGAGGTGGGGGGGGGGGGGGGGGGGTTGGGGTTGTTTAGACGCCTCGATTTCATCCCCCTGTCGCTAGGGGACGAACAGAGATGGACTGTGCGGATCCGCGGTCGTTTGACACGCCCTAAGTAGGGTTTTGGGGGGAAACGACAGGGACCATTTAGGGTGTCGGACCTGTATATAGATCTCTTTCTTCTCGTGCATTTTTACTTTCGACTGAGAATCAGAGAGAGAAGAACAATGCTAAGGAGAAATCGGAAGAAGGAGACTGTTGCTCTAATTATTCCTCCGCTGTGCTTATTCACATACGATTGCCCGGTGTTTTCCCTTGATGGACTTTCCGTGGTCGTGCATATTAATCGGTAAGTTCTGGCTTTCTCAATCTTGAATTTACACATTTTTGTGGGTCGGTCCGATTGGGCCCTTGTTTTGTGTTGGTTTAATTTTGTTGGGGGATGTCGCTTGTACCGATTTTAGCCGTTGGAACTGGGAATCTTCGGCGGATTTGCCTAGTTCCCGCAATGGGGCTGTGTTAAGACACCACATGCTCCATGCGGCCTTGCGGCAGTGGTTTTAGGTTGTGTTGCAGACTGGCCGCTTGGTTTGATTTCCTTCCCTTAGGTCACATGGATTCCGGGAGTTCCAGCGGGACCTTCGAACATCCCCCTAGGCGACCGATAACAGACGACAACAAGAGGATGGAAAACTGGGTTGCCGCCTCGGCCTCCGAGCGAGATGCCATTGCCTGCTCGGCCGGTGAGGTGTTATCGTCTGGGTCTCTAGGGCCAGAGGATAAAATTGCTTGTGGTTTACCGGTGGGCGCACTGGGTGGGCCCAGCCCGCTTTTCACAATTGTGGACGGGGATCACATCTTAGTCTGTGACGAACCCGAGCGCTCCTTAGATGTTGCGGAGATTGAGGCCTTTCGAGCAAAGTGGAAAATTCCCGATGAGGTGAAGCTTCGGGCTATGAGTCTCGGTGAGTCGGCTTGTAACCCGCAAAAGGGTTTGGTTGCCGTACATGAGGACCAGTTCCGCCATGGGTTCTCCCTCCCGCTGCCGAACTTTGTGCAGTACCTGCTTAGCGCGCTTAGGATATCACCGGCACAGCTTCTTGGTAATCAGTGGAGGCAACTGCTGAGCCTAGGTTGCCTTTATTACTTCTGTGATATTAATTATCCTACGGTGCACGAGTTTCGAGCTCTCTTCAGACTGACGTACTCGAAGAAGAGGAAATCCCGGGGGTGCGTTACATTTGCGGCCCAGGATTATAAGCCGATTATAACCCACATGCCTTCCTGGCTTGCTAAGGATTGGAGGAAGAAGGTGGTGATGGGGGGAGGAATGGCAAAAGAGTAGCCGAAAGTTCCATGTACCCGGCGCGTTCCAACCTATCGGTGACCAATCGTACGAGCTGTCAGTCAGAGAGGGATAGGATAGCCCGTATTTTTGCATGTTGGTTCGATCTGGAACGGAGTTCTTACAACTTCATCTGTTGGGAGGTGTTGGAAAGATGCGGTCTGGGGAGGCATCCCGGTGGGTATTAGGGAATGTTTTTTTTTGTGCCCACTCCGCTGGCGAGTTTGGTACTTTGTTTCTAACTCCATTGTTGGCTTTCTGCAGGTGTACCTTCCCGGACGGTCATTCAATCCCACCATACTCTAATCATGGACAACCAGGAGCTCGTCTCCCGATTGAGCGAGAACGGGGAAACTGCAGCGCGGACTACCGTGAACCGGGAAACCGGTGAAGCGACTGAGCACGAAGAAGTCGTGGCTATGGATGTCCCAGATGAGATGTACCTTTCAAGACGGGTGAAGATTCCTACTGCGGTTGGTCCGGCGACCTCTGGAGTGGCCGAGACTCCTGCTGGACCGCCGAAAGTTCCGGGTGGCGCAGGAAAGATCCCCTGGAGGTTGGGACCTTTGCCGATCGTCACCAAGAATTCCTCTCTCGTTGGCCAGTTTTTTTCCGTTCGTGCTGACCTGGGTGAGAAGAGAAGGAGGATCAGGGAGGCTGTCCCGGCCTTCGCTCTTGTTACCTTTACCGGTGGGCACAATGGGGAGAGTTTGGCCAAAAGGCTGAAGCTAACCAACAGTTCCTCGGCCGCTGCCAAAGGTAAAGTCCCTGCGGTATCATGCTTTCCCAATCTGGGTCAAGACGAACCGTTCATCCGGAGCCTGCTCAAGGACATGAAGGGTATAAAGCTGGACAATATCCGAGCTCTGGAGGGCCGGCCTGAGGAGAACCGGCGGAAGGCCCGGGAGATGGCCATCCAGGTGAGAGCAGCTTTGACACTTAGTTCTGTCCTGTTTTGTCCTTTTTTTGTTTTGTTTTTTGTTTTGTGTTTTTGTGTTTTTGTTTTTGTTTTTGTTGTTGTTGTTGTTTTTTTTTTTTTTTTTTAAATTTCTGACTTTTGCCTGAGTAGCCTCTCCTGTTGTTTTCTTACTGATGCCTGCCGACTTGCAGATGCTGTACAACTTGTATCTGACAGATGCAAGTGGAGAGCTGCCCGAGCTAAAGAAGTAGGTGGTAGTACTAACGAGTGCTCGGGACTCCCTGGAGATGGAAAAGTCCAAGCTCCAGTGGGAGAAGTCCGGGCTGGAGGAGAGGGCCAAGAAATAGGTGGCCAAGCTCGAGGACCAGGTCAGGACTCTCGAGGAGGAGAAAAAGGGTCTGGAGGATGAGAGGGCCGAGCTGGAAGCGAAGGTGGAGGAGCTCCAGCAGCAATCAGTGGTGGCCGCTACCTCTGCCCACGAGGCGGTTGATGAGGATGAACCGGAGCTGTATCATCGGTTTGTTGAGAAGTATCAATAAAGTAGCGAGCTTCTTGCACTCATAGAACAAGCTAGAGAAGCAGGGATCACAGATGCCCTCGACGAATGGAAGGAGAAGGGTTATCTTGATACCTCTAAGATTTTGCTGCCGCAAGCTGACGCCGGAGAAGGTCATCCGTAGAGATTCTCCATTTTTTTTCTCACTTTTTTGTATTATAGAGATTGGTTTATAAGAGCTGTTGGAGCAAAAAAAAAAAAAAAAAAAAAAGTGTTTTTCTTGTGGAGATGCTCCTATAAATTGGAATTTTATAGAGAAGTCCGATATGGATCCTGCACAAGGATGATTTGTATAAACTGAGAAATAGTCCTTTTTTTCACCCTTTTCTTTAGCTGTGTTCAATGTCTTCCTTTGATCTGAGTATTGATCCTCCTCTTAGAATTTAATGCACTGTGATGGCTTAACATACATTTTCTGGCTCTTCTTATTTTTGGATTGTCTCTTACACTGGTAGTTGGTTGGGAAGCTAGCTGGGATCGCATATATATATATATATATATATATATATATATATATATATGACATTCCGTATTAGTGTTGCATAATCGGCTGAAAGTCTCAGAACTTGGATTGAGTTTAGATCAGAAAAACCTAGGATATGACTATTAGTCAAGTTAAGACAGCACATTAGTTTACCACTGGATGATAGGAGCACAATGTGCGTCGTTCTTAATATGTTTTTACCCCCATTTATCCAATGTCTAACCCTTATTTTTGTAAGATAGAGTCATATTTTAGTTTAGTGTCCCTTTGGTAGAGTTTTGGAGAAAATGTGCTTAATTGTCAGAAAAATGACTAAGTAAAGAAATCTGAGCAAAAAGTGCAAAATATATCTTTTTCGTGATTTTGAGGCTCGTGCTAAACTGATCTATCCTTTTCCAAATTTGATGAAATTTAGTATGCATATAATTGGGAAGCTAAAGTGTATTGTGTCAAAATTTCAGATCAATCGGAGTTCAGGAAGTCACCCAAATGAAGGCTGCAACTTGGCAGTTTGAGCAAACCTATCCAGGGACTACCAGGATTTTCCTAGGACTGTGTCCTGACTTCCGGAATTTCTGTGGGACACATCGCTTGGAACCAGAGAACGAGCCATACGCCGTTGGAAAGCTCTACGAGTCTAGTTTCTCTGGGACTTAGAATCGCATCAAAATATTTCCTGAGCAAAAAGTTATGCCAGTTTGAATACACGAAGGTCAAGTCTGCCGAAAGAAGAAAACCTAAACCGAGTTCTACATGGATTTGGCTTACGAATGTGGACTGAATTCCATCCTTTGTGCAAGATTTTTGGCTGAATTAATTCATGGAAAACCTAAAGAGATATTGCTCAATTATTCAGCCATTATCTTGGGAATTTTCGGCAGAAAATAGAGGAAGAAAATCGCAACAAATCCTGATCAAATTCGGCAGAATTCCTGTGCACGTCATCCAACTTCCACGGACTCTCCCGGACAGCTCACAATGAATCAGAATTCGAGCCTTATATGGATAGAAAGCTACCGGAGTCTAGTTTCCAACCCAACTGGAATCACCTCAATATCTATTTTCTAGAGAAAGATATTCCATAATCTTCACTCGAAGGTCAAATCTGTCAGCAGGATAAGTTTGAGAAAAACTAGGTTTTGTAAACCCTAGCTGCCTCCCTTGCCTCTATAAATACCACAATATAATTTCAGAATAATCATCTTCTCTTCCCCTCAAAATCCTTGCCGAACCTCTGCCCAAATAAATTCAGAAATTCCACCAAGAAGCTTTGCCGAATCCACCTTCCATCTTTCACAAAAATCTAACCTCTACCAATCCTTGCCGAATCTTCATAAGGTTGTAACATGGATTGTACTTTATTGGCTTTTGATTCTTTGTATTTAAACATACTTTTGTCTATGAAATATGTTTTGGTTTCTGGATTTATTTTCGGTATTGATAATTATATATGGGATCTTCGGATCTTTGTTATAAATGTTTGGGAATTTTGTATATGATTGCCGAATTTTATATGCGATGTGATTAAATTTGTATTATGGGCAGTAGCTTTAGCATGTATTCTTGATTTAATTAGGTTTATTTTCATAATTCGTGTGCAACCGAAGGAGATGTCTAGATGCAATCGTAGGCCATGGTTGTTATCTAGATGTTGAATTCATATGCCGATTTAATATATGTTGGATCTCACGCGTTGTGGATTTTAATATGTATTAATCTAAGGGCTAGAGTAATTATGGAAATTTACATGTCGATGTGGGATGAGTGACGCCATACCTGCTAACATGTTTCTAATTCGACATATTGTGCTTATGTGCTATTTGTGTTTAATTTCTACGCGTTGTGTTATTAAACCGATTAGTACCATGTTTAGGATTACACGCGTTGTGGATTCTAAATACTTGTGATGTCTTGAATAATTAGAATAACCGCGTTGGCTCTAATTAAATTGGAACTTAGTTGATCTTGAATCCGATATTTGCTGCTGCCCCTATTACTTGTTTTAATTTTGTTGCATGTATAATGAGATTTGTGTTTGGTGATTGTGTGGAAGATGTTGATCAAATGTAAATAATAATGTAGGATTTAAAATTTTCGTAAAAATTCAGTAGGTAATTAGTAAAAAAAAAAAAATCGTTACTCCCTTTTTATGCAATACTTTATGTAATTGAAAGCCCTTGATTTCCCCGGATAGAACGATCCCTACTTGTCAATACTACAATTGACACAAGAAGGGTATTATTTGTATGTAGTTGTTTTGCAGGTATTTTGTGCTTGGATAACACCTCCATCACTGGATGTTGGTTGCATGTAGGATTTGTAAAACCTAGCCGCAAAGTACTCCAGATTACGGTCTCTCAAGACTACTGAGGTTGAGAAATTTTTAAATATGACAGGAGGACCACGTGGCAGTGCCTAGTGGTTCTCCCTCCTAATTAAATTTCAAAACGTGGAATTTTTTTCACATAAATTATAAATTTATATATTTTACTTTTTGTAAAATGACTTTAATCAATCTTTTATGAGTTTGGACTAGGGTTTACGAGTTTTAGAGTTTAGGGTTTAGAAAAATAATAATAAATCTAAAATGATATTTAACAAAATAACTGAAATAATTTTATAGTCACAAAATCCCACATGTTAAAATTGCATTGGTAGGGAGGACCACTAGGCACTGCCACGTGGTTCTCCCGTAGTACTGAAAAATTCATCCTTTACAATTAAGATTCTCCATCAAGATAGGGAGAAATTTTTAAATACGACGGGAGAATTACGTGGCAATGTCTACTGGTCTTCCCTCCCAATTAAATTTGGACTAGGGTTTAGAGTTTAAGGTTTAGGGTTTAAGGGTTTAGAAAAATAATAATAAATCTAAAATGATATTTAACAAAATAACTGAAATAATTTTATAGTCACAAAATCCCACATGTCAAAATTTCATTGGTAGGGAGGACCACTAGGCACTGTCACGTGGTTCTCCCGTAGTACTGAAAAATTCATCCTTTACAATTAAAATTCTCCAACAAGATAGGGAGAAATTTTTAATAGTAAATTACACAATAGCACCCGACCAAATTTACAAACACAAATAACTCAATTCCAATAATTTTTAAACAAAAAAGGACATAAGTCTGGCCCAAAATCGAGTTGACAAAAAACTGATTGAATAATAGAGGCTGAAATGCCTAAAATGCCACTGATTTCGCTAAAATTACCATGCTGCCACTCTACTAATTGACAAGTTTCTCTCTCATCATTTTGAGTATTTTCGGCAATTTCAAGTTTTCCGGCCAAACCGTTAACAATTTGGAGAAGATTCAAACTACAAAATTGTTCTTTATCTCATGCGCTTTCATTTGAGTACAGTGTTACATATATTTTGAGAAACTTTGAAATTTCGAATTTCAACCACCACGAGCCACAGTAGCAAGTTAGTAGGGTTGACAGTAGCAGCAATTTTTAAGGTCGACAATGACATCTAACTTCACGGTCGACAGTAGCATCTAGGTTCTCTATCGACAATAGCATTTAGTTTCTTTATCGACAGTAGCAGTTAGTTTCTCTATCCACAGTACCAGCCTTATGATTGGTAAGGTTGTAAGGAGGTGACTAAACACACATATAAATAGTAGCAGTAGCAGGGATGAAAACAATAGTATCAACAACTTCTCAGTCGCAGTCACTAGTAGCAGCCATGCCACTTCCCAAAAGATAGTAGCAGTAACTTCCTCATCAATAATAGCAGCGTATTCCCAATCAGCAGTAGCAGAAGCTTCCCAATCAACAGTAGCAACGACTTCCCAATCGACAATAGCAGCTATATAGTCAGCAGTAGCAGAAGCTTCCCAGTCAACAGTAGCAACGACTTCCCAATCGATAGTAGCAGCTATATAGTTGGCAGTAGCAGCTACATTCACGATAAACAGTAGCAGTTAGTTTTGCAATAGACAGTAGTAGCTAGCTTTGCAATAGACAGTAGCAACTAGTTTTGCAATAGACAGTAGCAGCAACTGGGACTAAATGCATGCTTGTAAATATTAAGGGCAAAAGAGTCAATTGGTTGATAACATGTGGCAGCTTATCATGCACATGGTATTGATTTGTAAATTTTTGTCCTAATTTGTTCAATTCAATATGTATGTGATCTATTTGTTAAACAAATTATTGTCATGCATTTTTTTGTAGTTTGTTAAATTTTTAAATATGACGGGAGAACTACGTGGCAATACCTACTGGTCTTCCCTCCCAATTAAATTTTAACACATGGAATTTTATGACACAAATTATAAAGTTATGAATTTTTTTATTTTTTATAAAATGACTTTAATAGATCTGTGATGAGTTTAGACTAAGGTGTATGGTTTAAATTTAAAGGGTTTAGAGTTTAGAGATTATGATTTAGGATTTAGAGTTTTGGGTTTTGGGTTTAGGGTTTAGGGTTTAGGGTTTAGAGTTTAGGGTTTAGGGTTTAGGGTTTAGAGTTTAGGGTTTTAGGATTTAGGGTGTAGGGTTTAGAAAAACAATAAGAAATCCAAAATGGTCTTTGACAAAATAACTGAAATAATTTTCTGTCATACCAAAATTTAATTGGAAGGGAGGACCACTAGGCATTGCCACGTAATCTTCCTGGAGCACTGAAAAATTCCTTATAGATAGGAGACCAAGAAGAGAAGGAAACCTACTGTAATTAATACAATTGATACAAAAAAAAAATCTAATATACACTACCAGAAAAAAGGCTTTTCCCGACGAAATAAAAAAAAACGGCCGACGAAACAAAAATTTCGTCGGCTATTCCCAAGAATGGCCGACGAAATTTTTTTTTCGTCGCTAAAAAAAAATTTCGTCGGCTATTCCCCTAGAATGGCCGACGAATTTTTTTTTTCGTTGGTAAAAAAAAAAATCGTCGGCTATATTCATATTTAAGCCGACGAAAATTTTTGGAAGTATGGCCGACGAGTACTAGGTTTGATTTCGTCGGCTATGATTAAAAAAAAAAAAACAGCTTCCATTTTCTATCACTATCGACAAACCATTGCTTCGTCCTTTAAATGCAAATGTGTCGTGAAATAAGATATGACCGAAATAATGAAATACGTCAACGGTTGAAAAATGATAAGATTCTGACAAAATCTGTGTGCCGAATGTTGCGGTTAACTGTTTTTTACTTCCGTTTTCCTATGGGTAGCCTGACGGTCGGTAAATATTTTGAGGAAAATTTTTATACGATTAGTTGCGTCTCATCGATTTGAAACTATTATCTGTTGAAGGTCAGGCCAAAAAACGTCATTTAGACAGGCCAATTACCATTTCTAAGCGTTTGAAGGGTCGACTCACCCGGTTGACCGTCCCGATCGAGCCTTTAACGTTGTCAGATGTAGTTAGATTTTTTTTCATACATGTATTTAATCTTAACGGTGATATCTGACGGTTGGAATAGATTTTCCAAACTTTTATATTCAAAATCGGAACATATGCACTAATGTTCCTTAACTTGTTTACTAAACGTTTAAGTGAATGTATCGTTTCAAATAGTTACTATACGCTGAGTCTTCAAATGAAAATATGTCGTCAAATAAGATATGACCGAAATAATGAAATACGTCTACGGTTGAAAAATGACAAGATTCCGATAAAATCCGTGTGCCGAAATAATGAAATCAGTCAAAACCCGGTTTACTGCAGATTTGGCATCCGGCGTCCGAATGACGATTGTGATACCATTCCGGAAAGGGAACGACGCCAGGAACAAAACTCGTCGCTTCGCCACGACGTGTGGGCTTTTTCGGGCTTTCGAGTTCGTTTAGGTCCTCAAAACGGCATTTTAGTATGTTTTCATAGAATAGCCGACGAAACATTGCAATTCGTCGGCTATTCTCTGAGTTTAGCCAACGAAACATTGTATTTCGTCGGCTATACTCCAAAAAAAAAAAATTTCCAAATCATAGCCGACGAAATTAATATATTTCGTCGGCTATACTCCAAAAAAAAAAAAAAAATTTCCAAAGCATAGCCGACGAATTAATATATTTCGTCGGCTGTTCTCTAAGTATAGCCGACGAAATATATTAATTTCGTCGGCTATTCTCCTTCTAAATTTTTTAAATCCTCCCGCCTTTTTCTCTAAGTATAGCCGACGAAATTAATATATTTCGTCGGCTATTCTCCTTCTAAATTTTTTAAATCCTCCCGCCTTTTTCTCTAAGTATAGCCGACGAAATATATTAATTTCGTCGGCTATTCTCCTTCTAAATTTTTTAAATCCTCCCGCCTTTTTCTCTAAGTATAGCCGACGAAATTAATATATTTCGTCGGCTATTCTCTAAGTATAGCCGACGAAATATATTAATTTCGTCGGCTATTCTCATTCTAAATCTTTTAAATCCTCCCGCCTTTTTTCTCTCTTCCTTCCCTCCCCCTCCTTCGGCCTCCTCCTCCTCCTTCCCCTCCTCCTCCTCCGGCCTCCTCCTCCTCCTCCGGCCTCCTCCTTCCCCTCCTCCGGCCTCCTCCTCCTCCTCCGGCCTCCTCCTTCCCCTCCTCCTCCTCCTCCTCCTCCGCCTCCTCCTTCCCCTCCTCCGGCCTCCTCCTCCGGCCTCCCCCTCCTCCTCCTCCTCCTCCTCCGGCCTCCTCCTCCTCCTTCCCCTCCTCCTCCTCCTCCGGCCTCCTCCTTCCCCTCCTCCGGCCTCCTCCTCCGGCCTCCTCCTCCTTCTCCTCCTCCTTCCCCTCCTCCTCCTCCTCCGGCCTCCTCCTTCTCCTCCTCCTTCTCCTCCTCCTTCCCCTCCTCCTCCTTCTCCTCCTCCGGCCTCCTCCTTCCCCTCCTCCTCCTTCTCCTCCTCCTTCCCCTCCTCCTTCCCCTCCTCCTCCGGCCTCCTCCTTCCCCTCCTCCTTCTCCTCCTCCTTCCCCTCCTCCTCCGGCCTCCTCCTTCCCCTCCTCCTTCTCCTCCTCCTTCCCCTCCTCCTCCGGCCTCCTCCTTCCCCTCCTCCGGCCTCCGGTATTTTTTTTTGCCCAAAATGCAGTTATAGCCGACGAAATTGACATTATTTCGTCGGCTATACTCCAAAAAAAAAAAAAATTTCCAAAGCATAGCCGACGAAATTAATATATTTCGTCGGCTATACTCCAAAAAAAAAAAAAATCCAAATCATAGCCGACGAAATTAATATATTTCGTCGGCTATTCTCTAAGTATAGCCGACGAAATAGCTCAAATTTCGTCGGCTATAACTTTAAAATATTAATATATTTGACCAAGCATAGCCGACGAAATCATTTTCGTCGGCCATAATTCGTCGGCTATACTTGGAATGGCCGACGAAATTGAAAATTTCGTCGGCCATTGGTATTACCGACGGCGTATTTCCGACGACTTATAGCCGACGAAAAATTCGTCGGTAAAGGGTATAGCCGACGAAATTTTGGCATAGCCGACGAAAAAAATTTCGTCGGCTATTCTCCCATATCTGGTAGTGATATCTTCCTAAACAATTGTCATTAATGACAATACACTTTCTAACACTCCGCTCTCTGCCCTTGTTTGATCTTTGAGTTAATGGAATTCTTCAAGACTTGCTACGCACTACCAGAAAAAACACTTTTCCCGACGAAAAAAAAAAACGGCCGACGACCTAAAATTTTCGTCGGCTATTCCCAAGAATGGCCGACGATTTTTATTTTCGTCGGTAAAAAAAAACAATCGTCGGCTATTCCCACAGAATGGCCGACGATTTTTTTTTTCGTTGGTAAACAAAAAAAAATCGTCGGCTATTCCCATGGAATAGTCGACGATTTGTATTTTCGTCGGCCTTTCTCTGAAACTTTAGCCAACGAAAACTTTTGAAAGTTTGGCCGACGAAATTGGCATTTTCGTCGGCTATAAGTCTATATAGCCGACGAGTACTAGGTTTGATTTCGTCGGCTATGATTAAAATTAAATTTTATTTAAGTGAATGTATAGTTTCAAATAGTTACTATACGTACACTCTTCAAATGCAAATATGTCGTCAAATAAGATATGACCGAAATAATGAAATATGTCTACGGTTGAAAAATGACGAGATTCCGACAAAATCTGTGTGCCGAATGTTGCGGTTAACTGTTTTTTACTTCCGTTTTCCTATGGGTAACCTGACGTTCGGTAAAAATTTTGAGGAAATTTTTTATACGATTAGTTGCGTCTCATCGTTTTGAAACTATTATCTGTTGAAGGTCAGGCAAAAAAACGTCATTTAGATAGGCCAATTACCATTTCTAAGCGTTTAAAGGGTTGACTCACCCGGTTGACCGTCCCGATCGAGCCTTTAACGTTGTCAGATGTAGTTGGATTTTTTTTCATATATGTATTTAATCTAAACGGTGATATCTGACGGTTGGAATAGATTTTCCAAACTTTTAGATTCAAAATCAGAACATATGCACTAATGTTCCTTAACTTGTTTACTAAGTGTTTAAGTGAATGTATAGTTTCAAATAGTTACTATACGTACACTCTTCAAATGCAAATATGTCGTCAAATAAGATATGACCGAAATAATGAACTACGGCTACGGTTGAAAAATGACAAGATTCCGACAAAATTGAAGAGCAGATTGACCGTTGCAAGTGAAAACCCGGTTTACTGCAGATTTGGCGTCCGGCGTCCAAATGACGATTGTGATACCATTCCAGAAAGGGAACGACGCCAGAAATCAAACTCGTTGCCACGCCACGAGGTGTGGGTCTTTTCGGGCTTTCGAGTTCGTTTAGGGCCTCAAAACGGCAGTTTAATATGTTTTCATAGAATAGCCGACGAAATATTGTAAATCGTCGGCTATTCTCTAAGTTTAGCCGACGAAAATGGTATGTCGTCGGCTAAATTCCTTCGATCTGCTTATTGTCCGCCGTTGGATAGCTCAGATCCAACGGCTGCTGATTTTCCAAAGCATAGCCGACGAAATATAATTTTCGTCGGCTAAACTCTTGCGATCCGCGCTTTTTTATTGTCCGCCGTTGGATGGCTCAGATCCGACGTCTGTTGATCTTCCAAAGTATAGCCGACGAAATCTTTTAAATCGTCGGCTATTCTCTCTTCTTTAAATCTTTCAGCCCGCCTTTTTTCTCTCCTCCTCCGCTCTCCTCCTCAAATCGGCGCCGGTGTCCTCCTCCTCCGGCATCCTCCTCCTCCGGCCTCCTCCTCCTTCTCCTCCTCCTCCGGCCTCCTCCTCCATCCTCCTCCTCCATCATCCTGAACCAAAGAAAAATTTTATTTTTTTTTCCAAAAAAATTAAGAATAGCCGACGAAATAAACAAAATCGTCGGCTATATTTAAGAACAAATAGCCGACGAAATTGATTTTCTTCGTCGGCTATAGTTGCCAAAATCGTCGGCCATACTCGAAAATACCCGACGAAATTCGTCGGCTATTTCTCCCACGTTTGGCCGACAAAATAAATTTTCGTCGGTAAATTCGTCGGCCATACTCTACTATAGCCGACGAATTGGTTATTTTCGTCGGCCAATGGTATTACCGACGGGGCTTTTCCGACGAATTATAGCCGACGAAAATTTCGTCGGCAGAAAGTATAGCCGACGAAAAATTCGTCGGCTATTTACTCCGATCTGGTAGTGACGTTATCTAAAGATAGACTTAAAGGTTGGTTGGTAAATATCTGTTCTAGCTACTAGGGTATGAAGATACTAGATTCGAGATTTTTATGAGAAATTGAGAATGGAAGAATGATATATATTTTTTGATTTCATATGATCATCAGTAAGAGAACTATATTCAAGGTTTATATTTCTGATTAATTTTTTTTTTTTCAACAAGGGTTTATATTTCTGATTAACGACGTCAACTGATGTTTCCCCTATGAACTTGCCAAATGTCAACTCACCACATGACCACATGCATAGTAGTTCTTCAATTTAGTTGATTGACTTCATTCTGCAAGTAGCTAGCTAGAAAATCCTATCTCCTTCTTTTAAGCTCACTAGTATTCTATTTTGGCTATATATATGCACGTACATCTCGGACTGCATATATCAGATCGATATAGTGATCACTCGAAAATCCTATAAGCAGCGCGCTGTCGATCGAGATCGATGTCGACCATCCTCACCACCCCAGTACCGGAGATCACCAAAATCCCCGTGATACTTTTCTCAAATGAGGATTGCATGAAGCCAGGGACAAGTTCTTGGCTCTCAGTTAGCAAGGAGGTTTGCCATGCACTTGAAGAGCTTGGCTGTTTCACTGCAGTACTACTACCCAAATTAGCATCTTCTGAGCTTCACGACACCATGTTTGGTGCCGCGAACGAGTTGTTTGATTCTCCCATGGAATTCAATTCCAAACCAATTGCAAAAACAAGAAAGGCTTCTTTGGTTATTTGACTTATTTCAAGGGGAATCCTTCCCATGAAAACTTGGGAATTTGGAACCCTTCAGACCCAGAAGAAACCAACGAGTTCACGCAGCTCTTTTGGCCTAATGGGAACGACCAATTTCGGTATAAATTGTACTAGATTTCATACACATGATCAGCTGTTCGCAACTTCGATTCCCAGTATATATATGTTAGTTTATTCATTTAGATGTAGGTAACATAAAAGTTAATTAACATGTTTATTCTTGCTTTGTGGCATGGCTCTGTATACAAAACCGATGGAAGAACCAGATCAAGCTGTGACAAGAATGGTGTTCGAAAACTATGGTGTAGAGCAGTACCATGGCGACCACATTCAATCGACTCTTTATTCTTTCCGATATAACAAGTACCTAGATCCCAAGAAAGCTGAAGGAGATGTAGGTCTGGTTGGTCCTAAAGAGAAGAACTTTACCAGCATACTGCATCAAAACGACGTCAATGGTCTTGAGGTGAATACCAGGGAGGGCAACTGGATAGCTTATGATTCTCAACCTCTGTCAATCATCTTTCCTGTTTCTAGCAAGTGATGTATTAATTCAGGTATACATGCACTCACAACCCCTTAATTATCTTCATGTTTTTCACGTACAATTCGACAGATTCTTGAGTCAGAGACTTTCGATCAATTAACACTTTAACAGCATGCATATCGATCTCTTAAAGTCTTGGTAGTAATTACTTAATTTGTGGCTTAATCAGGCTTGGAGCAACGATAGAATCAGAGCTTGTAGACATAGAGTCACCCTGATCAGTCACATGAAAGAGGATGAGGTAAGATACTCGTTGGGGCTCTTTTCACTCAAACAAGGGATCACGCACATTCCCAAGGAGCTTGTGGACGATGACAATGAAAGAATAATTTGGACTTACACAATAATTCTATGTCTTGAGTATTAAGCAATTGATTAAACATGATCTAAGTAATAAGAGTTAAATAAAGAATGTAGTCTTTGTGATATATTGAAGACACATAAACAATATATTGAGTAAGAATCCACTTTAGAATCTGATATGAATCTCATGTCTTTAAGGAAACAATATTGAGATCAACTAGAACTCTTTAATGCGCAAGACACTAGTTGATCACTATATATACATGAGCATTAGTCCCTAGTCTCATCACTAACGCATATAGTATCATATCTCATTCGAGGAGCAATTGTGAGAGAGTTCAGAAGACTAAAGCTAAAGATTAGAAGTTATCTTGTTCAGCAAGCAATGGCGATTAGCATCAACGCAGCAGGTATAATCCTATTCTTAATTTTGATTTTGTATTTACATGGTTAATGTTCAACTTTAGTATTAAAGGATTATTTGGTTTTTTATCTTTTAATTGGTATCAGAGCCTTAAAAACCATGCATGTAAATCGATTAAGAAAATAAATTTAGTATTCAGGGTTTTTATAAAAAACTTTTCCGCAATAAAAAAAAAACTTCAGAAAACGGGCCAGCTAAGCTGACCCATTCAGAAACAACCTTGGGCCTGTGAGCCGTGCTACCCAGTCTGCGACCCTACCCAAAATCCTTCTGCAAAGAAGTTAAGTCAACTAGTCGTTATTTCACAATGACTATTTTCTGGGTTCTGGTTCTTCCTGGGAAGGAAGGCGCGGGATTTCATTCATGAAATCGATGGGATTCAAGACCCGCAGGTCGTAATTCAAGTTAGGTTAAGAACATCTAGAGAACCCTAGAAGCATCCCCGGCGTGCAAATTAGGTTAAGTTAGATGGGGACCGGATGAAATTTGGGATTTTTTACTTGATTCTCTGTGTGTGTTCTTGACTGCTTCAATTTGATTTGTGTTCTGTGTATTGGATTGCTGTTTGCTTTAACTAACCATGCAGCGCTGTAGCAGAGGCTAAGGTATGTCAATTAGGTGAAATAGAAAATTTTGACATCTAGATTGACTTAAGCTTTCTGCATCAAATCTGTAAAATTTTCTTTGGTTATTGTTGTGATGTGGTCTCCCATGTTTAACTTTTATCATAACAAGAAATTTACAGAAAAAAGGAATGGTTTTTATCAAGATTTGGTTTAACTTGATTTCAGTATGAACATATGGAAATTCCTTGAGTTTTATGATTTTCTGCTTTTGTGAATTGTATATTGCACATAACATAACTCTTCATGATTGCAGACGATCAATTGAGCATAAAAAAAAACTTGAAAACTCATGTTACTGGTTTCTTAAAACATGTATATTTTGTCTTCCATAGAAGTATTGATGCATTGCTTAAGAACTAGAACAGCTGCATACATGGTTTCTAATCTCATATTTGGTTTTGTTTGAAGCTTTTCTTCTGCCATATAGGTGTTGCCTGCTTCTTTTATAAAACTTGAGTTTAATTACTGTGGGTTGTAGATTCAGAAACTTCAGATTATGTGTTTAATCTACTGCTATATAAGTGTAGTTAAGCATGTGTTACAGTTGGGATATTGAGATGTTTTGTGAAGTATGGTTTTGATATTTGTGTTTGTTTTATGCATTCTGTGTTTGTGTGATTGTTTTTACTTGATGGATTTCATTAAAAACACAGAAAAACACTTAACAAAACCTTAGACTTTACAAACATATAAATACAGAAACAAGAATAATAATTGAAAAATCTTTTGTTTGCTCTCTAGGTGTCCAAGTGGTTACTCTCAACCAAATTGAGCTTTTGACTGGTGCCAATTACATAGCATGGAGGAGGCAACTGGACATGTATTTTTCACTCAATCATGAGTTAGATGATTGTCTCAGGACCCATGCAACACCACACATAGAGGAGTGTGATAGAGATGAGTTCCCTGAAGCTTATGAGTATGAGAGATCATGGCATAGGAAGAATGATATCTGCAGAAACATAGCTAGAGCCACCATGACTGAGACCATCACTGGATCAACTCCAGAGATGGAGTATGCATATAACTTGCTAGAGTATGTGAAAGAAAAGTTTAAGAAGACTGGCAAGTCAGAGTCATCCACATTATCTCTGAAATTAAGCACCCTTAAGTATAATGGTGTAGGAGGTGACAGGACCCGCCCCAGGTAACACACTGTTACCCAGAGTAAATCCTGCGGGGACCATTTCAAGGGAGGTTTCTACCGAAAATTCGGCATGACCTTTCTTAAAATGGACAACCCTGACCTGGAAAACAAAACTCAAAAACACTTCGATAAAATCCAGCCTGACTCATGGAGCCACCTGCTCCCCCGAAACTAACTAACTTCTCTCTAACCAACAACAGTTCACTTATATAGAAAGAAACGATAATCAAAAAGTTTCCGAAAATCATGACATTTGGAGTTCAACCCAAAAGTAGTAAGAGTAGAGTTTACAACAAATACACACTCGAGTATTAGAGCACTATACAACCAAAGAAAAATAAAAGGTACAAGTAGGCTATACTAATAACCTACATTTCAAGCAGCGGAAAAGAGGAACTAGGATCCTTGTCTCGGGCACCGGACTACTCTGCAAAACTGGGCAGTTGAAAACAAAAGGGCCCAGGGGAAAGTAATTTAAAAACATTAGCGTGAGTGGACAAAAAGTTCTACAATTAAATATAATAATTTAACGAACATTTATATTTTACTTTCCACGCTTTTCATAATATAAAGAAAATCACGATGCATGTCTTTACCATAAAAATGTCATTTTAAAAATAATCTTTCCATGAAAACATATCCCAGCCTCTCTGGTTCGGGAATCTATCAAAAGTCGAAAACCTCACAGAGAAAATATTCCCGCAACCAGTCAATGGAAAAAGAAACATGTCATCATGACCAAATCCCATTGGTCATGTAACAGGGGAAAGTCTACCCACCATAAATAACTGGAACCTCGTCAGGCTCCGGGTCCGAGAGTCCTATTGACTCCCCCCGTGTCTAAGTCTACCACCCAGACACGTCACCGCCTCAATATATACCATCCTACGTCGACCACCGAGCGTGAATCTGACCTATATGGTCAAGTCGTCACCTCGCGTGGGATGAGGCCTCGCTAGCTAGCATCAATATAATAATACCGTAGACCCTCGTATGGTGAAAATCTCCGAAATCAAATCAAAATACATTTCCCCTATGTAATCATAAAATAATACGGTCCCCGACCGTATATCCAAGGCCCATAAATATAAACAACGTAAAGCATGGGCTCAAGAACAAATAAAACCAACGTCAACGATAAATAATAATAACCAAATAATTCAAAGCATATAACCACGGAATTCCCATTCCGGCTAAATATCAATAAATAATAACTTCAAGATATCAAGATACTTTGCTTACTTCAAATCATTTATAACAATTCGATATAAATAGTTTATTCGTTTAAATCACAATATCCAACAATTTAAAATCATATAGTCCACGGAAATCCCATTTCCTATTACATATAAATAAACACAAAATTTCTATAATGTCAAGTTAATTTATGAAATTTATAACCCTTTGAAAATCGACACCGAAAAATCATCCTTTCAAATAACTTATTGCTCTTCGAAAACCCAAATATTTCCACACATATATATATGTATATAAACCCACAAAATCAATTAATCATGCATGCATCAATTTTAAAACAAAAGTCCACTCATTGTACTAGGTCGATCTCCGTCCAGAGTCCTCCTCACGCTGAGGCTCTCCTCGACCTATAGGAAAAAATATTTAATGAAACCAACTCACAACCAAAAAGTAACAAATCTAATTTAACGACATCCTCACTCGCACGTACTCCTTCGATTACACCCAAATACGTAGGAACTATTTGTCATCGGCCTTCGTTTTCTCGCCGCCGCCACCGCTGCCATAGCAGCGGCAGCTCCGTCCAAGGCCAAATCGTCCCAAACGGCAACCCAAATGCCCCTCCTTCCTCTCTCCGCCGTCCTGCTCCGCTGCAGCCGCCACACATGGCGGCCATTCCTCCCCCAACACCATTTACCAACAATTTTTCAAATTTACTAACCGAAATACCTTGAACAATTATCTTAACCCCTTAAAAATTCTTCAAACATTCCCAAAAATAATGTTAATACATTGCATTAAACATAATTAACCAAATTTCATTCTCAAAATACCCCCACGGCGGCGGTCAACGGCGGTCAACACTGCCGCCGCCACCAAAATTTTCCAAAATTTAACATAAGTTTCATCTCATTAATTCGAACAACTTTCCCTTCTACAACAATCATCAATTTAAAGCTTAAATAGGTCGATTAACAAAAACCCCCAATTCGGTACTATTCAACATAAACCCTAAAAATCAAATTCATTGATTCCTCCTTGCTTACTGTAAATTGAACCAATTCCTTTTAAGGGGTTGTTTACGACGACAAGACCTACAATTCAAAACCAAGAACTCGTCCTATTTCGACCCGAGGAGAGAGAATCGCTAAGGGGCTCAATGAACAGTAAAACGTCCTTAATTCGATTGATTCCTTTTAAATTTCTGCAAGAGGGGATGGGATACTTACCTAGAATTGTAGAGGAGGAGAAAAGCTTCGTCTGGACTCCAAGATCACCACCCATGGTGGCCGGATGGCGGCGCAAGGGCGGTCGGAAAATCCGACAGAAAAGAGGCACGGGGAGAGAAAGGAGGCACGGGGAGAGAAGAAGAGAAAAGGAAAAACATTTCTGATTTTCACCCTTTTTACCATCTTACCCTTTCCTCTTCCTTTTATACTTACAACGAAACCGGAAATTATCGTTTTCACGTCACAACTTTTGTGTTCTAACTCCGATTATAACCAATAATATACCGATAAGTTCGCAACGACGACCTCTTCAACTTCCTCGAGCAATAAAATTATCGGTTTAGTCGACTTATAAAAAGTCAACCAATAAAATTTTCGAATCTTAAAAACAATTACCGGAACGTAAAAGTAAAAGATAAAACTGTCAAAAGTAACTCGAGATTCGGGTCGTATCAGGAGGGGTCAGGGATCACATTCTGAAGATTGAGAATATAGTCAATAGGCTTAAGAATCTCAATTTGATACTCCCTGATGAGTATGTGTTGAATACTGCACTTCACTCTCTTCCTCCAAGTTTCAATCAGCTTAAATCGAGTTACTATGCTCAAAAGGAAAAGTGGGGACTTAATGAACTCCTCACTATAGCAACTGAAGAAGAGACTAGGATCAAAGCTGATGATCCAACTTATGGTGTCGTTAAGGCAACAATCAATATGGTAGGTGTTGACAGTATATATGGTGCACCGCCAAGCATGATCGGCGACCTCGTGGGCCGTGCAACCGGCGCCATATGTCCTACTTCCGGCATCCGGCGGGTAGACCGCAACCCCAGCTACATTCCCAATGTCAGAGATCACCGGTGCCGCACCCGGAGAACGTGCCACCGGGCTCCTGAAATAGCTTCGTGAGTAGGGAAATATGTAGTAATGTGGGTTTGTGTCCCACATTGGAAACATTGTAAAGGAGGGAGCCTTCCTTCCCTATAAATAGAAGGATTCCCCCTTAGTGTTAAGGACTTTGGATCATGATCTTGGTCCCAAGGCATTCCACCCTAGTACCACCGATGGCTTATTAGCCGGCTATAGTGTATTCCAAGTGGACGTAGCCGTGCCCTCCGATGGCACGGTGAACCACTATACGTGCTTGTGTTCATGTTCTATATTTATTATTGTGCTTCTGTCAGGCCTACGGGTTTGTACAGAAACAGTAAGCAAGAACAAGTGGAATAAGAAGCTAGGAGCTAAAAAGACCAACTTTAAGCCTCATTCAACTAAGGGTGCAGGGACATCCAACACTGGAACTTTCAAGTTCAAGTGTTATTTCTGTAAGAAGCCTGGCCATAAGAAGAAGGATTGCAGTGGTTTCAAGGCTTGGATGATTAAGAAAGGTGAGAACCTAAACCTATCTAAAAACTTTAATTTTCCATCTCTTTACTTTTTAGAAGTTGATTTAATAAATGTAGAACCAAATACCTTTTGGCTAGAGTCTGGCTCTCCCTTACACATAGTTAATTCCATGCAAGGCTTCACAAAGAGGAGGAAACCAAGAAGTGATGAAGCTCACATTCGAGTAGGCAATGAGATGAAAGTCTCAGTGAAGGCCATAGGCAGTTTAGTTTTATGTCTAAGTTTATGAAATTTTCTTTTTCTGGATAATGTTTATTTTGTACCCACAATGAAGAGAAACTTAATCTCTTGGGATCTTTTGGTTCCGCTGGGCTATAGTTTTCTTTATGACCTTAATGGAATAAATTTTATTAAGAATTCATTATGTGTTGGTTCTGCTTTGCGTTTGAATGGATATTTATAGATACAATATAACATTGAAAATTCTCCTACAGTTTATTCTATTGAGAATTCAAGTTTAAATGCAGCTTCTAGTAATAACACTGTTTCTGGTGTTAAAAGAACCATGTTTAATGATAAGCCAGCGTATCTATCGCATAGAAGACTATGCCATATATCAAAAGAAAGATTAAAAACTCTTGTTAAGAACAAAATGTTACCAGAATTAGATTTTCCTGACTTGAATGAATGTGTGGAATGCTATAAGGGAAAAATGACTAACTTAAACAGAAATGGTGCATATAGAGGTACTAGTCTATTAGAGTTGATTCATACAGACATATGTGGACCAATAAGTCATAAAACTATCTGTGGAAACGTCTACTTCATTACATTTATAGATGATTTCTCACATTTTTGTCACATTGAGTTATTATCTGAAAAAGCACAGTGTATAGAAGCTTTTAACGTTTTCAAAGTTGAAGTTGAACTTCAACTTGGCATGAAAATAAATACTGTGAGATCAGATAGGGGGGAGGGGGGATAGAAAATTCTATGGTAAGTATATTGAAACTGGTCAACACAAATGGCCATTTGCTATGTTTCTTGAGGAGTATGGCATTAAAGCATAGTATACAACTCCACATAACCCTTAACAAAATAGAGTGGCAGAAAGAAAGAATAGAACTCTTCTAGGTTTGGTTAGGAGTATGATGTGTACATTTGGTTTGCCTTTATATCTTTGGGGAGAAGGTTTAAAAACTGCAAATTATATTTGCAATAGAGCACCAAGCAAATCAGTAGATAAAACACCCTATGAAATTTGGCATGGAAAGCAGCCAAGCCTACATCATATGCATGTTTGGGGCTGCAATGCAAAAGATAGGATTTATATTCCAAATTTAGAAAAGCTTGAGTCAAGGTCTGTTAGTTGTTATTTTGTAGGTTATTGTGAAAAATCAAAAGGGTATGAACTCTACTCAAGTAAACATACTCCAAGAATATTTGAGACTCATCAAGTCAAATATTTAGGAGAGTCCTCACGTAATACAGAGTATGTAGATTTATCTACAGATTTTGAAGAAATTGCAGAAAATTCAGAAAATTCACTTAACTTACAGAGTAATGTTACTCCAACAATATTTTCAGATTTAGCTGAAGCAAACCAAAATTCATCTGAAACTGCAGTTTTAGGGGAAGAATTAGTCAGTGAGCCAATAAATGAAATTTTTTCAGAAAATATGGAAATTGATCAACTTCTAGAGAATACAGAACCTCAAGAAAATATGATACCACTAGAGCCTCAAGAAGAACCTGAACCAAGTCTTAAACGTAGAAGATCTCAGAGGGAAAGAGTTCACACTTTTGGAGGTCAAAGTGAATATCTAGTGTTTTCTCAAGAAATTGATAATGCATTAGATGATGACACTGATCCAGTCACTTTTAATGCTGCAATTAAAAGTGAAAACTCAGCTAAATGGCAAGAAGCCATAGATGCAAAAATTGAGTCTATGAAGAATAATGAAGTATGAGATTTGGTTAAGGCAGATGAAAATCAAAAGGCAATAGGTTGTAAGTGGGTTTATAAAACTAAAAGAGATGCTAAGGGAAATATAGAAATGTTTAAAGCTATATTAGTTGCTAAGGGTTTCACTCAACAAGAATGAATTAATTTTACTGAAACATTTTCTCCTGTGTCTACAAAAGACTCTTTCAGAATAATTATGGCATTAGTGGCTCATTTTGATATGGAGTTACATTAAATGGATGTCAAAACTGCTTTCCTAAATGGTGAGCTTGAAGAAACAATTTTTATGAAACAATCTGAAGGTTTTATTGTTCCGGGGAAAGAGAAAATGGTTTTTAAACTTAAGAAATCAATTTATGGATTAAAACAAGCATCTAGGAAGTGGTATAGGAAATTTGATTCAGTGATGTCAACTTTTGGTTTTACATAAAATATTGTTGATGAATGCATTTATCTCAAGACTATGGGAAATAATTTTATTTTTCTCATACTATATGTAGATGATATTCTCTTGGCAAGTAGTAATGTAAAATTACTTAAAGACACTAAAATCTTTATGTCAAAGAAATTTGACATGAAAGATTTGGGGGAAGCATCTTATGTCTTAGGTATTGAGATAAAAAGGGATAGAAACCGTGGCTTTTTGGGTTTGTCACAAATAAGTTACATTACAAAAATTCTGAAACGTTTTGGAATGGAACTTGCAGTTCTGGTGAAGTCCCTATGTCTAAAGGAGATAAATTGCATAAAAATAAATTACCTATGTCTACAGAACAGAAAGCTGATATGGATTCAAAGTCATATGCTAGGTTAGTTGGTAGTTTGATGTATGCTCAGGTATACACTATACCAGACTTAGCATTTGCAGTTGGTATGCTTTCTAGATTCCAAAGTAATCCATCAATTCAACATTGGAATGTAGGTAAGAAGGTTCTTAGAAGTCATATGCTAGGTTAGTTGGTAGTTTGATGTATGCTCAGGTATACACTAGACCAGACTTAGCATTTGCAGTTGGTATGCTTTCTAGATTCCAAAGTAATCCATCAATTCAACATTGGAATGTAGGTAAGAAGGTTCTTAGATATCTTCAGAGAACCAAAAACCATTTGCTTGTTTATAGGAAAGTGAAAAACTTAGTTCTAGAAGGCTTTACAGATTCTGATTTTGTTGGTAACTACCCAAATTTAGATAAATCTACTTGTGGTTATGTGTATATGTTAGCAGGAGGTGCTGTTGCATGGAAAACCATGAAACAGACTATAGTTGCAACCTCTACTATGCAAGCAGAAGTCATAGCTGTTTATGAAGGTGTATGTGAAGGTTTTTGGATCAGAAATTTTCTAATAGAGACCAAAATTTTGGGTCATGTGATTCCAAATAAGCTGAGTGTATACTGTGATAATGAGGCTGCAGTATTTTTCTGTAAAAACAGTAAGAGATCAACTAATTCTAAGCACATTAATCTTAAGTATTATGGTGTGAGGAAAAGAGTCAAGGATGGTGAAGTCAAGATTTTGAATATTGCTACAGAAGAACATTTAGCAAACCACTACAAGTTCAGACATTTAAAAAATATTGTGCTAGACTAGGTGTTCTGGAAAAATTGGATTCTGGAGTTTAGTGGGAGCATTCAAAATTTAGTTACAGATTTTCAATATTTTATTTTATTCTTGTATTTATGTTTTTTCTGGTTATGTAAACTTGATTCTGTTATCAAATAATTAATAAATTGAGGAATTCCATTTATACTTTTTTTGATTACTGTTATGCAGTATCTGAATTCAAGTTATTGAGAAGTTCAAGTGGATACTTATGTACAGTATATGTTCTGTACATTGTTGGCTTTTCAGTTAACAAGTATTTTCATGTCCACTGGTGTTAAGTTACTTGTGATTTTGGAGTTTTTGTCTAAAACCATACAGAGGACAAGAGATTTTTGACAATGCAGTTATATGTGTTAAAATGTCATTAGCTCTATTCTAGTTCATATATGAAACTCTTGTGCTTTACATGAACTCTTGCAGTGATCTTCAATATGCATTTTCTGATGAATCTGTTAGATCTTAGGTTCTGCATTTGTTAATGTGAAGTGACTGAGTTGTTTGCTTTTGGATTTATACATTTTATTTAGCTCATTCATGTCTTAAGTTTATTGCTTATTTTCTGTTTTGGTTCTTTTGCTTACATTTGAATCATTGTACAGTCCAGTGGGAGATTAAAAGAATAATTTGGACTTATACAATAATTATATGTCTTGAGTATTAAGAAATTGATTAAACAGTATCTAAGTAATAAAAGTTAAATAAGGAATGTAGTCTTTGTGATATATTGGTGACACATAAACAATATATTCTGTAAGAATCCAATATAGAATCTGATATGAATCTCATGTCTTTAAGAAAACAATATTGAGATGAACTAGGACTCTTTAATGGGCAAGACACTAGTTGATCACTATATATACATGAGCATTAGTCCCTGGTCTCATCACTAACGCATATAGTATCCTATCTCATTCGAGGAGCAATTGTGAGAGAGTTCAGAAGACTAAAGTTAAAGACTAGAAGTTATCTTGTTCAGCAAGCAATGACGATTAGCTTCAACGCAGCAGGTATAATCCTATTCTTAATTTTGATTTTGTATTTACATGGTTAATGTTCAACTTTAATATTTAAGGATTATTTGGTTTTTGATCTTTTAGACCACCCCTTGAGATACAAGCCATTGGATCAAATTGAGTACATTCAAGCACAACGTCCAGGAGCTGAGTGTTCCCTCAAGGCATTTTGTGGAGTTTGAATTTCTTTATTTCTGGTTTCTTCTTTGTCCAATTATGACACTAATGGGTATTTGTAAAAGAATAAAGTTATTGTTTAATTACATATGTACGTACGTACCATCTTTAATTTGCACTAGATCTGGGTAAAGAGTGTTAGGAGTTTGAAGCAACAATAATTTTGATATGATGTGTAAGGACTCATCCCAAAAGATCGCGGGTAGAGCTTGAGAGAGTTGAGGTTGAGTTGATTTGTCTTTGCGACAAACCGCTAAAGATAGTGTAGTGGTCGAGCACCCTATACTGGTAACCACTTTAAGTCGGGAGTTCGATTCTCCATGAAAGCAAAGTGGCCAGGGAGGGGCTGCAATGCCCCCGTAGGATGACCTCCCCCTAGGGATTAGTCCTTGGGCATAAGAAACATTTGAGATACCCTTTGTGATGCAAAAAAAAAATATTGTCTTTGCAACTTTGCTTAACAAATACTTCTATCTGTATCATTAATCATTATGTATAGAGCAATCGTCCTCTCCGATTTGCATACAATCAAATCTAAATCCAACATTTAATTTAACCGTTTAAAAGTTAGTTAATCATTCGAGATCACCGTTGAATGAAGCAGCCTTTAATACTGAAGCACCCATTTGTGGGATGCGCGCTTTCTGACTCACTGCGGTTCGGGGTCTTTAAACGAGGCGTTGCTGAATGAGTACCAATTGGTGTTTCTGCCAAATATAACAGATCAGATAATCAATGCGAGAATGATGAGCTGTGATTTCAAAGTGGGAGTTGAAGTTGAGAAAGGAGATGAAGATGGCTTGTTTAGCAATGAAGGGGTCTGCAAAGCTGTGAAAGCTGTTATTGATGAGGACAGTGAGGTTGGAAAGGACGTGAAGACCAACCATGCTAAGTGGAGAGAGTTTATTTCCAGTAAAGGGCTTGAGAGCTCATACAAATCTCATACATTAATTGATGGTTTTGTGCAGAAGTTGCATGAACTGCTAGGGTGATCGAATAGAATCGACCTGCTGGTCACTGCGGCTTTGGTGGCTAGATATTTGTCTTCTTCCCGCCCTTTATTCATTTATTTTCAGTTGTGTCGTTGCTCGTTTTACGAGAGCTATAGCTTCTTCCTTCCATTCTGCTTCCTTCTTTTATTTAGTTGTAAGTCTGGTTCTTCTTGTTTCCTTCTGATGAAGATAAAGTTTAAGTGCTATTCTCCCTTATTTTCGTTTGCACATGCAAATGCTATCCCGTTGTGGTTCTCATATGTGGTAAGTGAAAGTGCTACCACAAGCTTGTAGTTTCTTTTTCTATAATAAACTTCTCAAGTCTTTCCACGTTTCATCAAAACTTTGAAATATTTACAAATACCGATTATAGCTTTTTGGCTTTTTCAAAGAAGTATTTCTTTTGAACAAAAAAAGAAGAAAAAAAGAAGAAGGGGGACAAACCCATTTTTTAAGGAGTTTTTTCCCCACTAACAACAAATAGTATCAGAAATTCTCACTTGCACAAAGACTGTAAGAGAATGTTTTTACTTGTCCACATTTATACTTTTTTCATAATTTTCGTGTCTAAAAATACCCCTCTCAATTTTCCCCCTCTTCCCTCTCTAATGGGTCAACAGTCAATAGTCAACGGTCAACTGTTATCGGTTGTCGAAATCCGATCGCCGGTCAACAGTCAACAGTCAACCCTCTATTACCCTAATAGATGTCTATTTTTTATTTATTTAGAGTTTAAGGTTATCAAGATTATATTGAGGGGCAGTAGGGGTCTATTGGCTCATTAGGGTTCTATTGAGGCAGTAGGAGTTCTATTGGGGGGCAATATAAGTAGTAGGGGCTCTATTGGGGTAATAAGAGGTTTGTAGGAGGTCAACAATCAATGGTCAACGGTCAACCGTCACCGATAGCCGGAAGCCGGTCATTTTTCGCCGGAATCTGGTTACTTTTCGATCAATTAACAGCATGCATATCTTTAAAGTTTTGGTAGTCATTACTTAATTTGTCGTTAATTAGGCTTGGAGCAACGATAGAATCAGAGCTTGTAGACATAGAGAGTCACCCGGGTCACATAAAAGAGGATGAGGTAAGATACTCGTTGGGGTCTTTTCACTCAAACAAGGAATCACGCACATTGCCAAGGAGCTTGTGGACGATGACCACCCTTTCAGCCATTGGATCAAAATCATCAAATTGAGTACATTCAAGCACAACGTCCAGGAGTTGGGTGTAGGTGTACCCTTAAGGCATTTTGTGGAGTTTGAGTTTCTTTATTTCTGGTTTCTTCTTTTTCCAATGATAACATACACTAATGGGGGTTAATGAATAAAGTTATGCATTAAGTTACATCTGTGCCATCTCTGTAATAAAGGAGTTTGAAGCAATAATAATCTTCATAGGACTGTAGATGAAAGTGTCACAATTAATTAATCTATGGGTTTATTAAAGTGAAGAAATTAATCTATATATGGGAAACTTGTGGAGCAGTCCCAAGGACACATACGAAAAGATCGCGGGCTGAGCTTTAATTGTTTGACATCGAGATCAGGGGTCGTAGAATGATGACCCCTACTTCAAGCAAACTCGTAGAATATGCAAAAATGAAATATAAATAGATCATTAATTTGTAAAAGGAGCCTTTCTAGCTAGCTAGGTCGGTATTAGGGTTTGAAATCGAGAGAGAACAGGGAGATAGAAAAGCGAGATGTTAACTGTTACATGCAACTTAGAGCAAGTCCAACAGATTCCCTATAATAGAGATTTTACTTAAATTTGGAGATTTTGGGCTCTAAATCTCCTCCAACAGATTCTCCATCTCATTCCCTAAAATGGGGATTTGGATGAGAGAGAATATATGCATCCCTATATTTGTAGAGAGAGAAAGAAAAATTTGCAGAATGAAAAATTAATGATCAAATCAATTTGACACAGAAAACTAAAAAGTAATCATTAATTATAGAATTTTATATGGATTTTTATTTAAAATAAATAAATTTATTATTATAGAATAACTTAAAAGTAATCATTAATTACAATTTACAATAAATGTTTAATATTTATTATTGTGTTATAAATGTCAGAATCTGCAAAATAGAGAATCTGTTGGAGTTGGAGTAAAAAATTATAGAGAAAATGAGTTTTATTTCCCCATTTTAGAGAAACTTTTGGAGAAGCTGTTGGACTTGCTCTTAGAAAACTAACACAATTCCATCTTAATAGTTAATATAATAGATAAATTCATAACTCTTACATGCACACATTTTATTCAATAAAATAAGAACGTATAGAGCGAGCATTGCTAATCCAAACATAAGTGAAACTGCACTAATTGTAATAACCAAAGAATGTATGCTTAAACTCCATTTACAAATTCTAATTCGACAATTAATCATGCAATGGTTGGCTGTTGTACTCACACTCTGTGTTCTTTCTACTCTTGTGTATAATCACAACGTACGTCTATGGTTGGCATTAAAACCCATGGGTAAAATTTGTTTTGGGTATTTTTTTTGAGTAATGGGTAGTTTGAAAATACCCATGGGTGGGTAATGGGTAACTTAAAAATACCCACAGGTAAAATGAATGGGTACGGGTAATACCCACGGGTAACATCAGACACCCAAATACCCAAAACCTACTTCACCCAAATTAGATCCCCGATTCTTCACCCCCGGCACGGCGGCACCCTCCTCTCCACGGCGCTTCACCGGCGCCTTCCCCCCCGCGCCTCAATCCCGACAAGTACCCATCTCCGACGTCAACTTGGATTTCCATCTCAGCTCTCAAGCTTCGAACACGTACTCATTATTCTCTAAGGTACTACCTGCGTTTTTATTTCTCTTGGGTATGCCTGAAATTGAATTTGAACTTGAAATTTCAAGGTAAAGAAAGAAACAGCAAAAGAAAGGTATTTATATCCGGTACAGACCCAAGTCACCCAACCAATCCAACACTGGAACACATTTTACAGCTTAAAGCAGTAAACTTGAGTCTCTCTCTCTGCCGCCGTCCCATCAGTGGCAACCAACCAGGTACGTATAGTAAGATGTTCCAAGATCCCATATATGTAGTCAATGGTTCAGTCTCTCTCTCTGCCTCAATCATAAGATTAATTCATTTATGCATTTCATGCTTCATTTGAGTTTCCAAACAAAAACAAGCTTCAATCAGAAAATTTGGGGGTTTTTGTTTGTGATTCACTGGTTGATATACTGTGCTATTCCAATTTCTCCATGTTGGTCGCCTTTTTCCCTTTTCCTTGAGAAAAAAAATGCTAAGAAAAAGCAGGATAAATGCAAAGGATTTTAGGAAGGTTGAAGTATTTTAAGTGTCTTTATCTTCCACACATTGCTTTTTTACTTTGAGCAAGTTCACCAAATGTTTCCATTGAAAGCCAAGAGAATCAGTTGTTTGACTGAGTAATGAATCAAGGATACTATTCTAGCTGAGTGGGTTGTTAGAACTCCAATTGGCTTTGCTCGCTCACTTGATGCGCTTGGTCTCGCCGAAAAAATGGTTGTAGATGATGCTGCTAACTAATAACAAGTATGATCATCTTGGAATTTGCAAGATGATTCTTGATGATTTATGGCCATAACATCACATTTTATTGATGATTCTTGGAATTTGCAGAGTCGCCTTTTGAGGTACATATATTGAACTAATTGTAGATTACTTTTGAGGTACATATATTGAACTAATTGTAGATTAGTTTGCATGAATATGAAGTACTTGTAGATTATAATAATACATAATAAATCACTGCATACATATTAAAGTTTTCATATATAGTTATGCAGTATGTAGATTAAATTACTTGGTCTGATTGAACTTATTGTTATATAGGTTTGTATATGTTCCATGTCCACATGATGCCGATACGCTTCATAGGGTGTTGATGGAGTGTCTATATAGTTGGAATATTCATCACAATTTATCGACATTAACTGTGGATAATTGCACCACTAATGATGCTATGATTGATTTACTTCTTGTGACTTTGAGATGTAGTTCATTGTTGGTTGGTGGAAAGTTATTGCATATGCGGTGTATTGCACATATTTTGAACTTGATTGTTAAGGATGGTTTGGATGTCATTCGAGAGAGTATTGAGACAATTAGATCTAGTGTTGCTTATTGGACGGGTGGCCCAAAAAAAGAAGAAATGTTTGCTAAAGTGGCTAGACAAATGGATGTTGGTTGCAATACGAAGTTGATCCTTGATTGTAGGACGAGATGGAACTCCACTTTTTTTATGTTGCAGACAGCACAACAGTTTAAGGCAGTGTTTCCGGCTCTAAAGACTAGAGGATATAAAGATGTGCCAAGTGAAAATGATTGGAATCTTGTGAAGGAGATCGCTGAAAAGTTACAATTATTTTATAAGGCGACTGAGTTGTTATTTGGTACAAAGTATCCCACAGCCAACTTGTTATTCCCAAAGATTTGTCAGATTAAGTTAGCTATATCTAAGTGGCTTGATTCTGAAATCTTGGAAGTGAAGGAAATGGCAAAGAAGATGGAGGAGAAATTATAGAAGTATTGGGGAGTGATTGGGACTATAGCTGTTGCTACTATACTAGATCCTCGGTATAAACTGAAATTGATTGAGTTCTATTTCAAGCAGATTTATCCTCGTAGAGCTGCATTAGAAGTTGAGAGAGTTAAGAAGTTTGCCTATGACTTGGTTAAGGAATATAGGTCAAGTACTATATCACATGTAGCTGATAACTCATCTTTGTTTGATAGTTCAAGGACGAGTGATGTTGATTTAGAGGATGATGACATGGATGCCTATGATGCTTATGTTTCTGGCTCTAATAAGGATAATGACAAATCTGATTTAGAACCAACCCGGCAGCTCCAACCTAATCTATACTCACAATCTTTGTAGCTAATGTCACTGTCATGACGAGTACAGGACCCTTTTGTTGATTCTCTGGCTGTGAGCACTGACTACTCCCTCCTGCTTATGTTGCATTTCAACCTTTGGTCCATTATCAATGAAAAATGCCTTTAAACTCCCTTTTGCTCCTTTAACTTTCTCAGTAGTTTATATTGCGGTTCCTAAACTGCTTGGCTCTACCACTCTCACTCACCCAAATCTTGTTTCTCTCTCTTCATCATCTCTGCAACTTTCTATCTCTCCAGACCGGCCTGCGTCTATGGACCTCAAGCACCTCAAGCTCGTGTTCGGCATCTTGGGTGCCTTTTCTCTCTCCTCGCTCACTTTCTCTTCTACCTTTTCTCTCGCTCGCTTGCTCACTTCTTTTTCTTCTTCTTCTTCGTTGTTTCTTTGCAGGTGATGTCACCGCTTTCTTGCTCTTCTTGTCACCAGTGTAAGTCTCTCTCTCTCTCTCTCTCTCTCTCTCTATCATTTTTGTTGAAGCTTTGATGTTGAATTTTGTGAATGAGTTCTGGCTAATTTTGATATATACAGGCCCACAGTCTGGAAGATAAAAAAGAAAAGAAGCACTGGCCAATTTTCCTACCTGCCTTACGTCGCCACTCTGATCAAACGAAACTTAGATGAAACAAAGATTCAGATTATGTCCTTGTAATAAACCCGAGTTCTTCAAAAATCTACTCAGAACAAGAACATTCAGAGAGAGGAGCTTACTAGCTTGGTATCTCTGGAAGTGTCGTCTAGAATGATCTTGAAGAAATGGGTTGTTGTGGTTGGATCACAAGATGGTGGCCGGCGGAGGCGTAGCTGAAGAATGAAGAGAGGAGCTGAATGAATCCCTAAACCTAATGTAAAAGACCGAACTGCCCCCACCTGTCCAACACTATTTGGCGTGTCCTCCATGCGTTAGGACTAGGGGTTTGGACCCGAAGGACCGAAAGCCCAGCCCGAAAATTCAAAAAAAACTCGAAACGAACCGAGCTCAAATTTTTCAAGCACCCGCCTGAAAAAAGTCCGGTCTGAAAATTAGAAATTTGGTCCGAGTTCGGTCCCTGTTTTTTTTTTAACCGAAAGCTCTGCCCGGACCGAAACTATGTTGAGCCCAATAACCAGGCCCAGGCCTGTAATCCACAATCCCACTTAGGCACTTACCCAGAAGCCACTCCAGAACCCTAAAGCTCGATTGAGTCGATTCAGTCCCTCTGTCCCCCCCCCCCCCCCCCCCCCCCCCGCAGCCACTCCAGCCAATCCCTCCACCGAACCACCGCCTCCACTCCTCCGGACCTCCACCACTCCCTGAGTCTCCGATCGTCTCCACTCCTCCTCGCCTCTCTTCTCCGATCGTCTCCACTCTCCAGGTGTCTCTCCTCATTAGTTCATCTGGTCATTCGGGACAAAACCAGAGGCATTTTTCGCACTGAGCTATGCGTAGAGATACTGAAGATCGGAGAGGCACCTGTTTTGAATTGAAGATCGGCGGCTAGGAGGACGTCGACGACGGCCAGGATCTGATCGGAGCCGTCGATCAGCGGCTCGGTTTCTTGTGCGAGAATGGTGAAGTCGCGAGAGCTGTTTAGATCTCGGTTCTGTAAGAGCTTGTCGGCGAAATTAACTTCTGTGTTGTTGGAAAATGCAGGATCTGATATTTGTTGGAAAATGCATCAACTTCTGTGTCTTTGATGATGCTTTCGAAATTAAGAGGTATTGCAGAATGAAGATTGCTTTCCTCTTCTCGTCCATTCCGCCGCCCTAGCTCCTAGTTTTTTTCTTGGGCCCGAAAAAGCCCGAAAGCCCGCTCGGCCTGTCGGGCTCGGATCGGTCCTCAACTTGGAAAAAGCCCAGCTCGGCTCGGACCGAGGGGGTCGTGCTTTGGGAATTTTGGGTTCGGTCCGGCCCGCGCTCAGCCCTACCATGCGTGTCCAAGCCGTGTCGAAATCCCAGTTCGCGTGTCCGAATTGTGACTTGTCCGTATCTGATACGTGTCGCGTGTCCGTGCTACCTAGCTTCCCAGTAATAATGATCACAAATATATAGTTTTTTCCTGTAAAAGTTTGAAACTATCAAACGAGGAATAGTATGAGATGGAACTCTAATATATGATTTGTAAGACCAACTTACAATTTCACTATTACCCCAAAAAACGGGTGCGTAGTGTTGGGATGATTGCACGTTAAGAACCCACCCAAGTTCGAAATCTAACTTGATAAATACCTGTGAGGCTGCTCATATTAATTTGGGAATTGAAGAGAGATTAGTTTTTCGAGTTACCATGTGCCACTCTGGGATGGATTGATCATTTCAGAGAGAAAATCCTCAACCAAAACAAACCTCGTAACCTTTTTAATTTTTTGAGTGTGCGCGTAAGAGTCCACGACCATTTAGTGTCTTTCATTAGAAAAGAAATAAAGTTTAAAACTGAAACGGTGCGTATATGCAAGATAAATGAGACCCCGTAACCGCCTTTAATTCTTTGTTCAGACTAATAAATTTGCTGGACTCACATCCTTTCCTTATTGAAAGAAAGAGCACCAGAGAATATCGCCGTAGAAGATCGAATCGGAAACCTAAGATGCCGCCGAAGAAGATGGGAGTGAACAGCAAGGCGGAGGCCGCCAGGGCACGGCGGAGCGCCACCGAGGCGGAGCGGAAAGAGAGCGAGGCTCGGCAGAAGGAGGAGCAGTACTGGCGCGAAGCCGAGGGCAGCAAATCACGCGCCGCCAAGAAGAAGGAGGAGGAGGCCGAGAAGCGAGCAGAGGCCGCCGCTCGGAAGGCGGAGGCGCGGCGGCTGGCGGAGCTGGAGGAGAAGGAGCTGGAGAAGATGGCGGCGAAGAAGGCGGACAAGAAGGTGAGCCGCGTGGCGATCCCGGTGGCGAAGGTGACGGAGGCGGAGCTGAGGAAGAGGAGGGAGGAGGAGGCGGCGGCGATGGAGAAGAAGTCGGAGGAGTCGAAGAAGAAGCAGACGCGCACTGCGGCGGAGGAGGAGTACGAGAGGATGGTGCTGGTGTCGAACACGAATCGCGATGAGTCGGTTATTGAGGCGAGGTCGGTGGAGGAGGCGATTGCTCAGATGGCTGTGGCGGAGCCCTTGCCGGTGGATCGCCACCCCGAGAGGAGGCTCAAGGCTTCGTTTAAGGTGCGTTTTCGGCATTGGTTTTGATTAAAATTATGGTTAATTGATGGTTTACGTGGTTTAATTGCATTGATTTTATTGGCTATAGTTTTGGTAGAGTTACGATATGCTTAGCACTAGTTTACGTGAATAGATTTGTTGCTTTCCATAGAAGTTATAGAACAACGACCTTTAGGACTTGGTTTGTATTGGTAAAATGACCTAGGAATTGGCACTGGCAATGAGACTTTGAGTGGTGGAGTTTCAGGTATCATTAAGTAAAGGAATTGAAAAATAGAATATACAACACACATTATCGAAGTGGCTACTCTAAAGGAAGAAGTTGTTGATGTGGGGGTGCGAGAGAGTGTACATGGTTGTTCTATATACCTTTTGTATACGCAACCTTATTCAAATCCTGCTTCAGTTTTTTTTTTCCTGGGTACATGTTATGAGGAATTCATATGACAAAATGTTTTTCTCACGAAGAACATAGTTTATGCTCTTCTGGTGGCATATGATATGTGGGATCAAATTCTCATTTGTAGACTATTGTTCTCGATTTATGAGTGCAATATCCAAATATCTCATGCAAAATGCCTCTTGTAGAGGTATTATTATTTTTATTTGCCATTACTGCTGCCGTTTCAAATATTAAACTGCATGTGCTATAGGATATGAGTTATCCACACTAGAAATGGGATCAAATTCTCATTTGTAGACTAATGTTCCTGGTTTATGCATGCAATGTACAAATATCTCATGCTTAATGCCTCTTGTAGTGGTAAAATTTCTTTTGTTTGTCATTACTGCTGCTGTTTCCAATATTAAATTGCTGATCATTATTTTTTAAAATTGGCAACTTCATAAGTACAATTACATGGCTATTGCTCGAAGCTTTATTTCTTACAAACTGTCGAATGACCCAGTTTTTATATTACTTCCTCTGTGTTGATAACTTGTTAATGTGACGAATTGTTGTAAACATTGCAGGCATTTGAAGAAGCTGAGCTTCCCAGGTTGAAGGAGGAGAAACCAGGACTCACTCACAATCAATACAAGGACATGATATGGAAGCTATGGAAGAAATCTCCTGATAATCCTCTTAATCAGGTATATCACAATTGTCATGTGTCTTAGTTTCACCAATATAGGTTATTTTTTCTCTGTTTTTTAAATTATGTTATAAACTCATTATCATGCAATTGACTTTTTTATGGTCTGGTGCATCAATAACCAATTTAAGAGGAAATTTTAATGAACTGGAAGCCTGATAATTTCCACTTTTACATACTCAGGTTGCTGTTGAGTGATCGCTGAGCATGTTCAGTCTAATGATGGCGGGTAGGCTTCTCCTGAGCTTATTTTGTTGATTTCATTATGTGAACTCGCTTGCATTTGTAATTTTATATGCATATATACTTTTTACCCTATTGTATATCCTATGCCTGTTTAATAAAGCAACGAGTCTCTTATCTTCTAGCCTCTGTACAGAAGTGTTTTGGTATATTTATTTTTGTTATATTTTGTCTATACTAGCCCTTGATTTTGACCACTAAGTTCCAAGATGCCAAACTTATGTACCGAAGAACTTGATTTTTCAAAACAAATCCTTTATTCTAACTTTTTAAATTTCCGGTCAACAACCTTGGGTCTAGAATCTTTCTTGTAGAGTTCTGTAAGTGAGGATTACGTGTCATATATTTTCTTTACGGGAACTTTGTACAGTTTTATTTGGTTCTGAGGAGTCAATAAACGATCAACCCTCTTTTGAGTGGATATAAAACATTTTCCGCCTTTTGTGTGTGAGTAGTGCACCCTTCTCTTCTTTATATATCTTTTATAACTCATTTCTGCAACTCAACATTTAAAAATGGTGACATTGGCTTAGTTATGTAGGTTGGGCTTGTCTTGTAGAGGTTGGAGATTGGACATACTTAACAAGTCGTTGCGGCAATCTTGGATTTCTGGAGAAGTTCATTCATGTGAGGTTTGACTAAGGTGTTCTATGAATTCTGAGGAAGTTCATACTTCAATATCCACTTCACAAGTTGTTGCAGCAATATAGAAATACTGTCTTTGGCTCGGCCAATTTCACCAGCCTTACTGATGAATAAAAAATTTGTTACCTAGTTGCTTCTGCTGGATCAGATCTTAAGATTGCTCCATTAAAAAAAAATCAAAGCATTGGTTTGCTTTGTTTTTATCATTTTGTGTTTTGTATTGCAAAAGTTTAGGAATGCTGGTGTTTTGTTTTTTAGATATCATCACTATAATGACACTGACATGTCTGCTTATCACTGAAGCAGTTCATAGGTCCAAATGCATTTTCAATTTCCGTAGTTTAGCTTGATTTGTAGCTTCATCTTGTTAAGTGTTAATAGCTTCTAGTTCAATGTTTGCAACAATCAGTCCCTAGGTTTATCTTGGAGATACTGTTAATTACAAACTTTAAACTAGTTTCATATTCCTTGAAATTACATGAACGAAACTGATATTTGGTGAAACCATTAGCAGCTCTCTTTCATCCAGAAGGTCCCCATCATTATGTTTAGAATTAATTTCAGTTTATCTACTTCAACTTTGGCCCAATCATCATTTCAGTCCCGGTTTTTTTTATTTCATCAACTACACCTTGTGCTTCCTAAATTAATCAACCATTACCAATTTTGCTAGCTCTAATTTTTGGTTTTGATTATTAGAGATAATCTGGACAAAGCAATGCTTTTGAACTTTTTTTGGTTGTTGGATGTAAAACAGTTAATTACATCTTACTGGCTTTGTTAATCTTTTAGACAATATTATTCCTATTATTAATGAAGTGTATGTTGTGTTATGGTTGTGCTATTTCAATGTTTTAAACTCTAGGTTTGGTTATTGCAATAGTAGTGTTTATATACCCAGATCTATATCAGATAAATTTTTTTATTTTTTTTTTATTTTTATTTTTTATGATAGTACATCAAATTGATTTATACCGAGCTGTAGATAAAACTTTAACTTCTCTAGCCTTATCTGAATTTGTGGGGCTATAATACTTTTCGAGGAAAAAGATTTGCGTCTAAACTCTTGTTTGTTTATTGTATTGGTATAAAAATGTAACTTGTCCATTATAGCCCTTATTGTGGGTCTGGCTCTTCTGTCACGTCATCAATTGACGGATCGTTTAGACGGAATTTGCAAAAGTGGTGACAGCTGATTAATTTAAGAAGCACAAGGTATATGTGATGAAATCAAAAGATGATTGGGCTAAAATTTAAGTATGTAAATTGAAGTTAATTCTTATGTTTAACTATGAGACTTTTTGTTTTCTCTCTCTACATCTGTAAGGACATTTCACCGTGGAGCGAGTTTCTCGAGAAACCTCAAATGGTAGAAAGATGGAAAATTTCATATTTCTGCTCTTGGGCATGATTAGCCAACCCGAAGATGAATCTGGATCCAGTCACTCACTCACCCCAACTATTTTCTTCCTTTGATACCAGACTATCACGGCCATTGAATCTCATATTAACTGATGCAATCCAATTGTTCAAACAGATGATTTTGGTATAAAAGGCGTACCTAACTCTCCCACTTTCCTCTCTTTAAGTTTGGCTGAAATAGTTGCTATACTATATGGAAAGAGTTATATTAGCCATCATTACTTACCAACTGCTGGTACACTCTTAAACCCATCAGCTGCTGCAGCTCATGAAAACAAAACAACAATATGTCCAAATAGATGGTACCCAACCAATGAGTTAAAGGCCATTCCAAACCAGAAAGCAATGAGAAGGACAATGTTTTCCAATTTTTCAATGAACTGGTGCTCCAGCCTCAAGGGCCAGTTTGTATGAGATGGTTCGAAGTCACACAATTGAACCCCAAATGCTATCGTGCCGCTGCAAGATAGTGAAGAACAAGAGGACAATTATTGCAGGCCTAAATTCAGATACCTGCAGTAGAGAAATGCTGCTTGGATTGCTCACTTCTATTGTTAAACCAGAAGACAATGTGATAGCTATTCATGTTGAAGAAACAGATGATACATTTGATCCAAACACTTTCCACATTCATGAAGATATCTGCAAGTCCAAAAAGGTAGAATCTTTTCATTCTCCTTACCGTGAAAAAATTCATTTGGAGCTTATGGTTCTTGTGTGCAGGTAGATTTCCAAGTAAAAGTATGCATAGGAGATTCATACATTTCTGAATTAACTTACCAAGTCAGAGTCAGCTATGCTACTGTCCTCACCCTTGGTTGCAGCTCTTCAGGGTAATGAAACTACTCTAATCAATCTCTCTCTCTCTCTCTCTCTCTCTCTCTCTCTCTCTCTCTCTGTTGATTGTAATTTACCATGCAGGCTCAATGTTTCAGCTATCAGTGCTTGCTTGAAAGGATTACCTCCTTCATGCACACTTCTGGTCATGAATAGTGTTGGAAGAATCTTATTTCAGAGGGAGGGAACTTGCCAACAAGGTTCTGTAAAGGTAGCCCTGCCCCTGCAATCTTCTCAATCCTTTTCTTCAGTGTATAGCAGTTATAATCAGTCGAATACCACACGGAAATTGCACAAGTCCTTGACAATACCATCTGCTCCTCCCCTATCATCAATGCGGAAAATTACTAGAAGGGCACTCTCTTCTGCACATAAGACAGTGGAGGTTTCTGACTTTGTGGCCCAAAAGCTGTTTCATAGACTGGCGCTACTAGAAGCAGAAGGATCCAGCAGGCATTTCGCCTCCAAAGAGCTACGCTATGCAACTAACAATTTCAGCCCTGACATGGTGATTGGAGAAGGTGGACATAGCAAGGTGTACCGAGCCACTCTTGAACATGGTCGAGCTGCAGCCGTGAAAGTTCTCAAAACCACACATCATTCAGTTAGTGATCTTTTTCGCGAAGTAGATTTTCTATCTAGTATGAATCACAAGAACATAGTTCAGATTATTGGGTTCTGTGATAGTGGAGAGATGCTTGCAGTTGTGTATGATCTTTTACATGGAAGCTTGAGGAGGAATTTGAGACAGCTAAGGTGGAGTGAGAGGATGAAAGTTGCAATTGGCGTAGCAAAAGCTTTGGAGTACCTTCATCATTCTCACTACCCTCCCATCATTCATAGGGATGTCAAGTCTTCTAACATTCTCCTCTCCCATGATTGTGAACCAATAGTGAGTTCTAGAATAACACCTTGACTTCCTAAAACCTTCCAACATAATTAGTTTCATTTTTATATATATAAGATATTGATATGTGCTGTTACTTTTGCTTTTGATTATCAGTTGTCCGATTTTGGAGCAGCAATGGTACTTCGTCAATCTCAGCATACAGATGTTCCATGTGATGTTGTTGGGACGTTTGGATACTTAGCCCCAGAGTACATGATGTATGGCAAGGTTGATGAGAAGATAGATGTGTACTCATACGGGGTGGTGCTTCTAGAACTCATTACTGGGAAAGAGGCTATACAAACTGACCAGGACATTCGTGAAAGCTTAGTACTTTGGGTAATGGAAGAAATTGTTGAGCTTTATAACTTTCTGAAAATGGTCAGTTCACCTGAAGCTGCTGTAGTCTTTGCTCATTGACTTGCAGGCAAGGTCCCTACTGAGCTGTGGCATATGCGAGCGTCTAATTGATCCTTACTTGTCTGAGGAATATAAAAAGGAAGAAATGGAAGTAATGATGATAGCTGCACGCCTCTGCCTTATGCATTCATCTTCTAGAAGACCAACCATGAAAACAGTAAATCCAAAACTTAATTAGCATGCTACTTTGAAATTATAAATCAAGATTTTGTTTTCTTCTACGCATATGTGCTCCCTGAAACTTTGTGACAAATTGTTTCAACAGATACTTAGGCTATTTGAGGAGCCAGATCACTGGTTAAGGATGCAGAGAGAAAGAGATGAGTTTCTGAAAGGGACTAACTCAAAAGATGATACAGTTACCTGAATCCCACCAAAGAAAGAAGAGAATGTTACCTGAAAGCTCACTTATGTAACACAGGGACTTCACCATGTGATCAACAGCAGCAAAGTCCTGCAACATCGCCGTATATATACACAGATATGTAGTGGAAATTTATTGTTGAAAAAATGTAGAATGATAAGTCCATCATAAATTGTCGTCTTGGTCTCCTGATATCTGAAACCATTATTGGATGTGTTTGCAAGGAGTTTGGCTAGCTTTAATAAAATAAAACTGTTCAGATTCCATTAATTATTTCATCATTGTAAACTGATATCTGATACCTGATGCTAGATGTTCATTTGCATCATCTATACAGTTCAAGTTTACTTGCTTTGTTGTTCAAGAATCTATCAGCAGTGCCTCATTCAACTTATACAACACGGTTAAGCTAAAATTGGGTTTGGGCTGATATTCATGATGATTTCTTTATACATACAGAACTGAACTTTTTGGATATATAGAATCAAGAGCTGTTTGCATGAAAGTCTATACAAATTGAGATATCTTTTTTCCCCTTAATTAAACCTTACACTAAGAAAGAACAGATATTTAAAAGGTAGAAGTAAAAATATGTTTGTGGAAAACTGGAAATACACTTGATCATTATCCAGAGGGCAATCTTTTGCTGTTGATTAGGCCTTAGCCAACTGAGCAAAATTAATTGGGGTTACAAATTGTGGTCCGCCACCATAGAGGGTTACGGCAGCCAACTTATAAGCAGCCTGTGTTGGATGAACTAGATCCCAGAACAAGTATTGATCACGATTCGGACAGAGATTTGCATCTGGTTTACAGAAGTTTTCAGCATTCAGCTTCCCGGTTCCACAGCATGCAGCTTCCACTTGTGTAAAATCTGAAGAATCAAAAGTAGTGTTTGAAGGTAATTAGTACATTATACGTTCTCCCTTATTCACTTGCTAATGTTTCAACTGTATTTAAACCATTGAAAAAATTCCTTACTGAATGCAAGAGGGTTCTGTATGACATTTATAGTCATTTCAAATGCATTTCCAAGTGAGTACTTCAAGCCCTCAAATTCTGAACTGAGCTTGTGCATTAGCACAGCCAGCTTTGCATGGAAATCTTTTGCATGATCATTCAGCTCCTCTATACAGCCGCCTGTAGCATTGAAAACTCTCTGAGATGGGCAGCAGCCAATCGGGGCGACGCTGATAATTCCCAGCTTCCTTGCTCCAAGATTTAGTAAAGTCTGAAATATCATTACAGGCATCAGTATAAATATAAGACTTCTAAACTCCAAAATGTTCAATCTAACAACATGAGATCAGTCTGTGAATTCTAGACTTAATGTCTCAGTCGTATTCAAACCCTGCCAGGAATCATTATCCCATTTTGTACATATGATGCAGAATTTCTTCTGTATGACGTCTTTTTGTAGCTCAGAAGCCTCATAGAATGTGTTGCTATGATAACCAACTGCAGGAAGCACTTGGAAGTGCTTCATGTCAGGTGATTCCTCAGAAAGCACATAAATATGCTTCTATAACCCTGGAAGGGAGTGGAAGCAATTTTAACATTTTTTGTACCAGACATCAATTGAGCAGTTTTCATTATTTGAATGTGTTTGCAAGTGCCAGAAGCAATGCCAAACCTTTATTAATAAGATATAAGATATTTCAAAAAAACAAAAAAGAACAAGAAACATAGAGAAAAGTATGTTAACCTTCAAGTGATTCTCATAAGCTAGTACAAGAGAGGACAAGAACTGTTCCTTAGGAATTGAACTGTTTGATCTGTAGTATTCAAAAATGTCATTGCTACCAATGCTGATAAAGAACAAAGACTTCAAAAGATACGTCTCAGTTGCTACAGGGCCCATTAAGGCAGTTAAATTACTCCTGACAAAAGAAAATTGTAGTATCTGCTCTGTTAATGATATACAATTTTTCATCAATCTTTGTCCAGTGGTATCAAAAAGGCCAGACCCTCCGGAAGCAAAGCTGAAGCCTCCAAACCACTTGAGAAGAGTAGTAGAGTTGAGGGAAAGAAAGGGCTTTGGACTTTTCTCGTAACCGAATAGCTTGGCTACATATCGTCAAAAGACAATATGTTAAGCTAGTTCCAAGATGCAGCAATGCTGTCATGAATATTGCAGAAATGTAACAATTTCAACTAACCAAGAAAATCAGCTGTGTTAAGGCCATTGCTGAACCTTCCAGTGGGTGTTGAGTTAGAAAAGTCGATTCCATTGTAGGGGAAATCAGCCCTGGCCATGCTACCTGGCAAGAAGTTATTGGTGCCAACATCAGCAGTGGAGTCACCTAGGATAAAGATTGCTGGAACAGCTGCTTCTGTTAAATTAAGATTAGCTATAAAGGGCAGAAGAACTAAAAGAAAACAACATTTGTTTGCCATGAGAGAAAAAAAGAGACGTGAACAAGTTAGTACAAAAAATATGTGTGTTGCTTGAAAGATCTACTAGTATGGGGATTTATATGCATGTAGGTTTTAAAATTTTCATATAGTTCTAGTCACTTGCTTCCAGGAATTCACTTAGAGACATATACAAGGGGTTGATTACTCGGCAGGCAAATTGGCCTAGTGATTGTCTATCTTTTGTATATGGCCGGACGACCATTGACTGAACAATTACCATTTGTAATTACCTAAGCTTTCTCAACTAGTATTCGTGAGCTTAAAATTAATAGGTTCTGAAACTAGGATCCAGTAAACTGGTTCACCTGCTTTGTTAGAGTTTAGCAGGTGTGCGACATTCATTCATAACATTACAGATCACTTATCTCCTAACTAAAATCATAAACTACCAATTTCCCATTGCTAATCACCTTAGCTTTCTCAACTAGCTAGGTTTATCACTTTATTAGAGTTTATCTCGGGTGCAACATCTGTTCATAACATTATTGAAACTCAATACGGAAAGAATTGACTGGCTGGTGTAGACCTTTATCATTCTAGACAAGTTCTTTCGGCATAGATTCCCTTATAAACACAAGATACTGAGTCCATTTTTGTAAGACAGAAACAAGGAGACGAGTTGCCGGTTTATTTGTCCTCATGGGGTTTAACTTTCTGTATCATCTTCTTAGTTGGGTCCAAAAGTACACACTGCAATAATAAGTATTTCATTCTTCCCTCTTCTTCCAATTAATCTCTACTCTTTCGCTAAAGGAGGAAACTTATATACCATATTCTGCAAATTTTGTATTCTTTCCTATCATTAAAAAAAAAATAAAAAAATTCTAAACATGCAAAAAGTTGTTCAAATGAACTTTCATCTTGGTTAATTCACCGTCCAATTAATATTCAATGCTTTGTCTACATTCAGCTTCTATACACTGCAAATTTTGTAGTGGAGGCCATATTACTGAATCCTGATCCAATCCAAATTGCTTAGTTTCGTTTGGTAGTTTATACTTAAACAAAAAAGTGGAAGCTGAAAAGTGCACTCATTAATCTCTGTGAAACTGAGTTTAGCTGATATTCAAAATGAACTCTTCATTACAGATTGAAGTTTGCAAAATCAGCATCAACATCTGCTTGGATTTATTATTTATTATGAACTAAATTTCCAATGCCTGCTTAAAATAAAGGATAAGTGAATTAAAAAGCAGAGTGAAAACAGTTTGCAACTGCAGAGATAATGTCAAGTCATGACCAAATAGCTAAACTTTTCTCTAAGCCTCGGCTAACTGAGCGAAGTTAATTGGGGATACAAATTGTGGCCCTCCATTGTAGAGGGTCACAGCTGCCAACTTAGAAGCAGCCTGTGATGGATGGAATAGATCCCAGAATAAGTACTGGTCGCGGTTCAAACAAAGATTAGAATCTGGTTTGCAGAATGATTCAGCATTGAACTTCCCAGCTCCACAACAAGCTGTTTGCACTTCTGTAAAATCTGAAAAACCAAAATGCACCATGAAGGTAAGCCTTTAATGTTACCATTTTGTGATCATGATTTAAGATGCTAAATCTACATGTACTGATGAGACAACATCGTCTAACATAAGAAAATGTATCAGATTGACAATTTGTGAGCATTATGCTAGTAAATAATTTTCTTACTGAATTGAAGAGGGTTCTGTATGACATTTATTGTCATTTCATATGAATTTCCAAGGGAATACTTAAAGCCTTCGTATTCGGTGCTGAGCTTGTACAAGAGGGCGTCCATCTTTGAATGGAAGGCTATTGCATACTCATTCAACTCCTCCAAACATCCCCCACTAGCATTGAAAATCCTCTGAGATGGACAGCAGCCAATTGGAGCAACGCTGATGATGCCAAACTTCCTTGCTCCAAGATTGTATAGAGTCTGCCATTTCAACACAGGAGATCATTACTCCTTCAAATCTTGTCATATTCGATCAAGGTGAATTATCTATCTATTTATGGTTCTACCTGATTAATGACACAAACAAGACAATATTCTGCTAAACATAAAAAGAAGTAAGTCAATTAACTACGTCACCTTCAAATGGTTCTCATAAGCGAGTTCTAAAGAGCACAAGAACGTTTCCTTCGGAATGGAACTCTTTGAATGGTAGTATCCGAAAAGGTCATTGCTGCCGATGCTGATGAAGATCAAAGACTCCTTAAGAAACTTCTTAGTTGCTACCGCACCCAGCAAGGCTGTAAGATTGTTCTTGACAGATGAAAATTGCTGTATCTGCTCCGTTAATGAGATAACATTTTTCTGGTCTTCGAATGAGGAACTAAAAGGAATATTTCCAGTTCCAAACTCCATCAATGTCAGCTGAAATAAAAAGAGAAGAAGAGGAAAAATAAATCATCGCCACCGTCATGTATTTCTTTTTCCCGATTAGACATTAGATTGACAAAGAGCCATCTTTTGCTTAGGGTAACTTGTTCACCAAGAAAGTGACTTACCATTGTCTTTCCAGTTATGTCAAGAAGACCAGACCCTCCAGAAGCAAAGTTGATACCATTAAACTTCTTCTTTTGAAGAGTACTTGTTTTGAAAGAAAGAAAGGGGCTCGGACTTCTCTTATAACCAAAATGCTGGGCTATATCACCGAAAGAAACAATGAAATGCTAAGCCTAAGAATGAGCTCTCCCACATTTTTTCTTATGAATGAGAAACTATGGGAGTAAGTTAAAACATAAACTTACCAAGAAAATCAGCACTGTTAAGGCCATTGCTGAACCTTCCTGTGGGTTTACTGCGAGGAAAGTCAATGCCATTGTGGGTAAAGTCAGCTCTTGCCATGCTACCCGGCAAGAAGTTATTGGTGCCAACATCTGCAGTTGAATCACCAAGTATGAAGACTGGTGGCAGTACTGGCTTAGCTGCTGCAGCTAAGCTAAGAATAGCTGCAAACAAGGACATGATTAGAGGAAAAACCCATTTGTTCTCCATGAGAACAAATAAGTCCAAAAAATCTGTTAGTCCACTCCAACAAATGAGGGTGTGTGTTGCAAGAAAGATTCAGTTCTAGTTGGAATTAATGTACAAGGAAAATGATGGCTGTTTTAGAAGTATATATAGTACTCCTGGTTAGGCGGTCACTTGCAGCAAGAATATACACATACAAACATAAGAGGTTCACTAGGCGGATTGGCCTAGTGATCGATTTTCTATAGCCGGATTGAGCAGTCACCAAATCATATTGTTAATCTTAATTTGCCGGAGACTAGACATAATAAGTTTGACATCACAATTGATAGGAACAACACTCTCATGAATGACATGTACTCGTGACATTACCAATACATCTATCAGATAAATGCATCCGAGACCATTTAGACAGAACTGGCCTGAGCCATGCATGCCAAGCCACTCCGATACTTTGGTTTCATGACATTGATTCGATCTGGAGTAACTTGCAAATTTGTATCTCACTATACTGAGAATTTCGTATTACTGAAAGGATAAAAGGTGTTCGATGAAATGCAAACCAAGACTCGCTAATGAAAACAGGACGGTCTAGAATCAAATATGTACTGTCTATTGGTGATGACTTTGTACAGACACAATTTTACATTATTTTCTTTGATAGAAACAAGGGAACCAATGGCCGGTTTAATTTGTCATGATTGGTTAATTTCTCCGTTTCACCTTTGTAGAAAGATCCCAATTATTTCACACAAAGTGAGCCTGCCAGTATTACATTGATGTTTACACATGAAAATCCTGTGTTTTGAGTACTTCATTCGAAATGCGCAATTGTAAGATTTAGATGAGCAACGATATGAGAATAATTGTATGACTAGCTAGTTATTATTTTAAACGTCCATGCTTCAATTCTAGTTTCAATCAAACCTTTCTTGAAATATTGAAGGGAACTAAAGATTTGTTTTTATGTTGAAAGAGGTGCATTTGAACCATTTCTGATACATTCGGGGCAATACATTACCCGAATGATTGTTAGTTGCGACATATAGTGTTTGACAACTTGAGAAGTGCATACAATTCAATGCCCGTTGTCATTCATTTGGTGCATTGTCTGATTTGTCTCATTGTTTCCCATTAAATATCTAATAGTCTATATGTTTTCCCAAAACCATTACAACCTTAATCGTTTTCTTGTATGTAGTTCAGTAAGCTGAAGTGAATTTATTTATATTGATTGGCCATAACTTAATTAATTTACAAATTTGTTTTAGTTATCTCTATGGAAAACATCAAGATTAGTCATATTTTCAGAGAGTATAATACGACTGTTGACTCCCTTGCTAAATGTAGTATTGATCATGCTCTTGGGCCGGTGAAGTTTGATAATCCTCCTATTCATGTTACTCAAGTTTACTTGGATGATCCAAATACGGCAGATAGTGATTCTAGAGCTAGGAGAACAGGGAACTCTATTGTTCCTTAATCTGTTTGTTTCTTCTTTTGTTGGGTGTTAGTGCCCCCAGTGTAACAAAAAAAAATATAGATTTCATCAATATATATTCATACATATGACGAAGATGAAGATTAATTAATACTTTTTCATTGTTGGCTCCTATTTAACATTTATATATATATATATATATATATATATATATATATTATATATATATAAATTATTCAACTTTTTCATAGTTAAAATAAGGGAGAAGCTGAAAAGTTATCTTTGTGGAATTGTGACAGAATTGCATTTGGGCTCAAAAAATATTTACAAGAACCCTTCACTAGAGAGTAGAGGAGAAATTTTATACACTCCCCCAACCACTTAATACACACCCCTATTATTATATATTTCAAATAAGATTCCGTAAGTATGTTAAATGACTAAAATAGACATATGTAATAATTAAGAAAATTAAAAGAAATTAAATATAAAAATAGATTTTTTTTTTTTAATCAAAGAAAGAACTTTATAAATATAATAAAATGACTCAATCAAGTGAGTCGAATACAATGGTATCGCAACACATCCAGAATATTTTCTGGAGCATCATCAAAACAAGAAAAACTTGTTCAAGCCTCAAACCAGAATGACCGTTACATACCCTCCCGCTGCCATATACAGACAGAACAAGAAGTTGTTGTAGTACCCACGATGGTATATAGAAATAGGTCCATTCATTGAACACTCCATGCTCCGCTTTTACAGAATAGCTCGAATCATCTTTCAGTACTACTCCAGAAGATTCGAAGGTACCACAAATGTTAAACCAGAACTTAGTATGCTGGATCAAGCCACCCGGATCCCAAATTCGAAACCCTAGAGAGCTAGAGTTTATTTGTTGGGGCCATAGTTAGGCCCAAAACTTCCCCCACATGTTGTTGTCAAACAATATGAGCACCCATACTGTTTTAGACACCCAATAAATTTGGGCCTCCAAATAGTGGTGGGCTGACCCAAAGATTTGGGTACCCAATTTAGTCCTCCATCAGCCGCCGAAACATCTTCAGCCTCCATCGCAGCCACAGCCATAATTGCACCGCCGTTCACCACGTCATCTGATCTGGGCAATCCTCCTTGCTCCACCATCGCCCCTGCAACACGAACCCATCTTGATCGTCTCTCTCTTGCACTGCTTTGGCTTACCGACGCACCCCAGGACGACCAACCTTCATGATTTTGTGGCTTGCAGCTTGCACTGGCCACAACAATGTAATCTACCTCAATCCTCATCAAGATCGCCGCCTTGCTCACCCACCACCAAACCATATCGGAACAATAGAGCTGATGTGGTGGATTAATCCAGGTCGCCCCTACACTCAAGCCTTTAGAATTGGACGCTCCAAAAAAATTTGAGTCTCGCTCGTCGTGGTCGGGCCCGACCTGAGTTTTCCATCCCAATAAACAAACGCCGGAAGGCTATACCACCCCAACGGCGGAGGAACGATTTCAGTTGAGAATCTTGGTGGAGGTTTTGGAGATCATGGTTGATGGATTCAATTTGCCAAAGAGATTGATGAGGCTGAGAGGCTGCGTTGTCCGATAGAAATGTCAATATGCGAGATCGACCTTGGAGAGCCATGGGAACATGGCTGATAGTAGAGACCAGAGGAGGCCACCATAGTTGAAAGCTGGGGAGGCTAGGGTTGAGGGAGAGAAAACTTCTCATCCTTAGGGTTTTCACTGTGTTGCACTTTTTTGTTCTTGTTTCTTTTTCATCTAAATACAATGACGAGAATATATTCTTCATTTCATTTATCATTTTCATGTTTAAGAATTTAAAATGAACAATAATAGATGTGTAATGATTTTATATAAGTAATCGCATACTTAATAATAGTCTTGTCTGATCAAATAATATGGTATTTCGTGTTTTTTTAGTCTAAGAGTATTTTAGGTAGTTTGAGTTGTGTATTAGTAAAAATATTGGATTAAGAATTTAAATAGGTGGTGTATTAAGTATGCATGTATGTGTATTAAGTGATTTGAAGAGTGAATTTAAAACTTCTCTGAGTAGAGACGGTATTTTGCAAAAATAATATCTGCTTGCATAAATGCCAAACTTCAGTATAGTCAAGCTTGCAAATAAAGAACACAGAATTATAACATAGAATACAAACTAGTTTAATTTGCTGCTACAGACACAATTGGTCTGGAAATAATGGTTAGTTTTGCTGCTAAGCCTCGGCTAACTGAGCGAAGTTAATTGGGGATACAAATTGTGGTCCTCCATGGTAGAGGGTCACAGCTGCCAACTTAGAAGCCGCCTGTGATGGATGGAATAGATCCCAGAACAAGTATTCGTGCGGTTTGAGCAAAGATTAGCATCTGGTGTGCAGTAAACATGCAGCTTCCACTTGTGTAAAATCTGAAAAGCCGAAATAGAATTAGAAGGTAACCCTTTTCCTTGATTACTTCTGATATCATGTTACAACATGCATGAAATTGTGTTTAGCATTATGACTTCATTAAGTACTAATTGCTTACTGAATGGAAGAGGATTCTGTATGACATTTAATATCATTTCATATGAATTTCCAAGGGAGTACTTAAAGCCTTCGTATTTGGTACTGAGTTTGCACAAGAGAGCATCCAGATTTGAATGGAAGCCTATTGCATGATCATTCAACTCCCCCAAACACCCCGCAGTAGCATTGAAAATCCTTTGAGATGGGCAGCAGCCAATTGGGGGGACGCTAATGATACCAAACTTCCTTGCTCCAAGAGTGTATAGTCTGTCATTTTAAAACAAGGATCAGGTTATGAATGATGATACTCGAGAAATTTTCTCTTACCAAACAGTCTGACAACATATATATATCATGTTTATCTAGCTACAAGATGAATCTGTGTAGGTTGAATTTAGTTAAATATTTGCTTCAGATCAATGCTAGAACATTTAACTGTTGCTTCCAAACTTGTTTATCTGTGACACTAGACAATGTGCTATAATTTTAAGAGAAGTTTGTTACCTTCAAGTGGTTCTCATGAGAATGGAACTGTTTGAATGGTAATATCTGAAAAGGTCATTGCTTCCAGTGCTGATGAAGATCAAAGACTTCAAAAGAAACTTCTCAGATGCTGCCGCACCCATTAAGGCGGTGAGATTGTTCTTGACGGATGAAAATTGCTGTATCTGCTCTGTTAATGGGACTACATTCTTTTGGTTGTTGATGGTATGAGGCACCAAGTGGAACATTCATGGTCAGCATCAATCAAAATGAAAAATAAGATAATTAATCATGGTTTTAGCCATCTCTTTTCTGGATACGATACCAGAATGACGAAAAGCCATTGTATGCATTAAATAACTTGTGTATCAAGAAAGTGACATACCAATGTCTGTCCAGTTGAGTTAAGAAGACCAGATCCTCCAGAAGCAAAGTTATACCTCTGAACTTCTTCTTTTGAAGAGAAGTAGCATTGAGAGAAAGAAAGGGCCTTGGACTTCTCATGTAACCAAAACGCTGGGCTATATATCTCACCAAAAGAAGCACCATGTTAACCTTCAAAATAGGTAGAAATGTAAAATATTCAAAGAAGGTTTTTAAACTTGAAAGTGAGCTCTACTAAATTCACTTGTACCAACCTAGAATATCAGCAGTGTTGAGGCCATTGCTGAACCCTCCAGTGGATCTTGATGAGTTAGGAAAGTCACTGCCATTGTGGGGAAAGTTTGCCCTTGCCTTGCTGCCTGGCACGCAGTTATTAGTTCCTATATCAGCAATTGAATCACCTAGTATGAAAACTGGTGGCAATACTACTGGCTTAGCTGTTATAACGAATGTAAGAAAGAACACAGATTTACGTGGTTCACTAACGATGTGTTAGCTACGTCCACGGGCAGAGGAGAACAATTTTATTATCTTGAGGAAAACAGAATACAGAATACAATTAGGTTTAGAACGTTTATATACTAAGCCCAACAGGAAAGCAAGGCATATTCACGTTGTGCCCGGTCAGCGAGATCCCCGACACTGTCAGTACTACCGGATGGCTAGTTCAAGGCATATTCACGTTGCACCTCCGAACCCCCAAAACCAGGGTGCGTCGCCCGTGGACCCCGACTCGCTGACCGGGCAGCTAGATCCCCGACACTGTCAGTACTACCGGATGGCTGGTTCAAGGCATATTCTAACATTAGCTACTGCTGCTAAACTAAGAACAGCTGTAAACAAGGGTAGGACTAGAGGAAGAACCCATTTGTTTGTCGTCAAAAAAGAAATTAGGGAACAAATTAATCGTAAAAAAATGTGTTATTATACAATTTATGTGTTTCAAGTAAAGCTTCTAATGTGCTTGATGATTGATACTGAATGCCTTACAACTATATATAGTCCCGGCGAGGCAGCCGATCACTTCATAGTAAGAATATACACTTACAAATATAAGAGGTTCATTAGGAGATTAGTCATAGTTATTATCTTCAGATTATTGACGAAAATCTAGAATAGCATCGCTAGAATAATTGAGAGAGACTTGGATACACTCTTACTGATCCAACGCATTTGCTGATTCCTTATTCCAGAAACGAGACAAAAGTAGATAGTGACCTCAAATAACTTTATTCTATCATTCCAGCAGTTTCGAGCAAGGAGACCATTGGCCGGTTTATTTGTCCTCATGGAGTTCTTTGTCTAGTTCACCATTCTAGTTAGGTCCTCCCAATACACAAGTAGTTCCAAGTTCCCAGAACTAAACTTTGTATTATTCGTTTCATTGATTAAATTTTTTTTACAACACATTTATGCACCGTTGCCTTCTAATTGCTCAATTACATTCCACAGAACTAACTGATATTGCTTCACCTTATTGCCAAACTATAAAAAGGTTCTTACAAAAGAATGACACTCAATTTGAATGGTTAATGTTGTATATGATAGTCCTCAGCAGCTAGCTTGTTTATAACTATCTACTTGTTCTACCAGCAGCTCTGCCACAAAGAAGAGCATTCCTTGGAAGAGGGTACTCGTCTCTAACAGACCCCACAGGTGAGTAAACTCGGAGGTAAAACTGTTGTCCAAGGTATTGTCGAGTCCAAAACTGACTCCTGACGTTCCACATACCTACATTGTCTAATGCTACATAAACTGCAGTCCATGATTTGGGATACACCTGTTGCATCAACCAGAATTTTGTAAGCATGAGTACTAGATGAACACAGTGATGATCCTTCTCAAAAAAAAAAAAAAAGATGAACACAGTGATGCAGTTTGTTCGAACTGGGATTCTTAATAACTAGGCGGAGAACTGACCTGTACGGTGTGTCTTGAAACTGCATCTACAAGATTGTACTGTTTTCTACTATCTGCTGTCCATTTTCCTCCATCCATTCTGGAAATTCAACTAAAAATGTGAGTAATGGTGAAGGACATCAATGATTTTGTTTTTTTTGAAAATAAGTTACTAATGGTATATCATTGAGATGCTTACCCAACAACCCAGAAGTAGTATCCATCAAGGTGCCAACTTTGAACAATGTTCTCGGGGTTCTCGAACACAATCTCTACAAAGGCTCTAAAGTCAGCACCCATCACTGCAGTGTCAAGGTACAAGCTCCTTTGGCCAGTGGGAGTATCTTGAATGCTTCCTACTTTGAAAACTCCATCAATCTTGAAGTAGTCAGCAAGCTTCAGTGGAGTGTCAGCAGGGATGAACGACACACCGTTCACTCCATATCTCTGCTTCCCATTTACTTGAGCAGCTGAGCTAGATAGTCTGATGGTTCTGCTTACAGGTACAAGACCATAGTGGTATGAGCCTTGTGGATTTGGTCTAGGTCCACTGGCTGTTAGGTTTGTCCTGAAATGCACAATTTATAGGGACAAGGATCAGATCAAAAGTCTTATAAATATGCTTCTACTTAGGTATGTGACACAAAAGTATAGTACAATTAGCATTACTTTGACAAGTTAGATTAACTGGAGGAAATACATACCTAATGGAACGAGCCTGGCTAAGAGACCAGCCGGTTTGGATGGTAGGTCCACCGGGAATGGGACCGGAAACTTGACGACCAGAGTTGCTGTAGTGAAGCACGGCAGTGGAGGTGAGGACTTGGGAGGTGAAACGGGTTGAGGTGACAATGTAGTAGTCCTGAGGGGCCTGATCCGCTGTGACAAGCACAGAGTATGATTGGCCAACATGGATATCGAGTGAATCATATGTGGTCTGGACAGTGTGAGTTCCTTCTACTTCAACCAACTTCATCTGGTGACCCTGGATCCGGAAGTTGAGTGAGTTCTGCATACCCACATTTGATATCCTGAGTCTGTAAGTTTTGCCTGCAGGAATAAAATAATGAAGTGAGCTTCCAAACTTGAATAAAAGTCATTGTTACTCTATAATGTGAACAAAAAATTCATGAAGTAAACTGGTGGTTCTAGCAGTCGCATTGTCTAGAAATTTACCTTGTTCGACTGTGAACCATGTATCATTGCCTCCGCGGCCATTGATTAAAAGACCGTGTGGGTTAGGAAGACGATGACCATAATCAAGAACAGCTTGTAGTCTCTGCAATATTCCAAACAAATATACAACTTGTTAATGAAATACAGAAAAATCTTACATGGGTACTGAATAATATTACAATGCAGGAAAAGATTTATCATTGTATGCTAGCACATAGAGAAGTTGTTACCTTGTGATCAAGATTGTACCAATCTCCAATTAGAACAGAGTAATCAGCAGCTGGTTCTGGAAATGGGACTGGGATTCTAGGCCTGCTCAGGATTTTGATGGCTCCAAAGCCACCAGCAGCCTTGTGAAATGCGAGGGATGGGAAGTAGTAGAAACTGCCGATTTGATCCTTCATTTGGAGTGTGTAGGTAAAGTTCTTGCCTGGTGGGATAGGGCATGTTGTCCCATACACTCCATCTTGGTATGAATTTCTCCTCTGTTGAACTCCATTCCTGTTTTGTTTTCCCCATATTCAGATTCAATTAATTTTATAGAAAAAATGTAACACAAATGTATTGATAACTTGAACCATATACGAAAAAATATAATTAATTGAATGCCGCTGTACTCATCAAATTATTTTAAATATTACATGTATCGACCATATAACTAGACTCTTCTAAAAGTAACATAACAAGATCTATCTTAAAATTCGTTTCGATTCACATTGCTTCACACCATTTAGAAGAAGTTGATACAAAATAAGACGGACAAAAAAGAGCTGTATCCAAGCTGTAATGAGCTTGAGAGTTGGACTAAGAAATGGGACAGATTTGGAAGTAATTAAAGAAACTTTTTTCTTTACCATGAATTTTGGATGAAAAATAGTTTCTGCTATTGCTGAATTGGTCATAAACTTTGAACGTGGTGACAATTTCTTGCTATTGGCACCTATCTAGTCGGCAATAAATCTCAAATTGTCACATTTGGCGACCAATTCACATGTAAGAAAATTTCGAGTCAATATTTTGTTGCTTATGTATGAGCTGTTTGGAATCTGACTATATATATGAAGGCAGGAATGCCGTCTAAATTGGAATGTACAAATCATTATATTAATAAGATCAAAGATCTAGTCACATTTAACGTAAGCATGTCTAGCTCTATTTGTTTTTGTACGTCATATTATATATATATTTGGAAATTAAGAAAAGTAACTCTAAGGAAATAAATCATGCAGTAATAAATACACGGTGTTTCTTCTTGCAGAGAAATACGCAAATCGCTAGCTGTAAATATGTGAAGGAACTGAAGAATTAATTACCATGAAATTCCTTGATTTACTTTTCTAACAGATGACATTTAATCAAAGTAAATATGTTTCTTTCCATAAAAAAAATGGTGATAAAAATGGTGATCGGAAAGAAAGAAAAAAAGGCGAGACAAATAAGAGGTTGGTGAAAAAAAGGACGGACCATGTAAGGAGGAAAGGCTCCGGCAAGCTATTGTGAACGTTGATAATGAGGTTGTCATTGGTGACAGAGTAGATTTCCGGCCCCGGAAACTGCCCGTTGATCAGAATCCCCTGCAAAAACAAACCGAAATCCAATCAGTTTCTCAGTCAAGAAATCACACAAGACAAACGATCAAAACCATCACAATATCTCAACACGCTCATTAATTACGAACCCTTTGTTTGACGCCGAGAGGGTATATGTCACCGTAGGTCACATTCCACTCGAAGAACCTATAAGGATCTTCACCATTCACAAGTGTGACGAGAGCCAGAGCCAGAACGACGGCACCGAAATGCCACGTAAAACCCATGATGGAACTAGACCGGAATCAACAGCTAGTTTTGGACAAAAGCCGACGAGGAGAAGAAGATCAGAAATGAGGTAATGGAACAGTAGTGAAGAAGACTCCGATGAATAATAATAGGTATTAGGATGGGAGAGGTATAACTGACCAGGACTCGTATTTAAAGTGATCGAGTGGAGTATTAGCCTGGGTAGCGGTGGGCTGTCCACGTGTCGGGGATCGATTTGTGGATTCGGTTATCGTCTTAGCAGCATGAGGGAGAGTTGGGGGCGAATGGAAATGGAGGAGGGAGGGAGGAAATGACGGGAATGGGCTTGGGTTGGTGGCGGGCTAACCGCGTAAAAGCGCATTTGCAAACTAATGCATGGCTGGCTAGATGGGAGTGGGAAATCCCCGTGATTTCGGACGCCTAACACGGTTTTTTCATGTGCCCCTCTTCGTTTTTATTTTCTAACCAACTACACACGCCACTCTTTTTTATTTTTATTTTTTTTTTCTCAAAGAAAAAGCTTGCGGCCTTTTTCGGTGCTTTAAATAAAAATTAAGTAATGGCGGGCGAGAGAAAATGACTTATTAATATTTTGTTCAGGATGAAATTATGTGAGTTTTTTGTTCATAGTTTTCAAGTATGAGATTGTCACGTTAGTGTGTCTAGATACTGTTTTAATGGAGATTACATAGTTGATATCTAAGGAACAACTTTTGAGGGAATTTAATAGATGAGTGAATCAATCTGCTCAAATTTAAACAATTGTTATGACTTTAAATTTTATATATGTTGTTGATCAGATTTTACCGTCATTTCTATTCCGCTAAGAGCATTTTCAGCACTTTCTCTATTATAACTCCTTAGTTATTTTCGAGAGCATATTTAGTTTTTTATAAAAAAATAGCAGTTATATTAAACTCTCTATTATAACTCTATATTAACTTTTTGAAGGAAAGTTTACGGCATTAATTCGGTGCACGAAACAAAATTAAGGGCAAGGTTGGTGGGCACTGGGCATCAAGAAAAAGACAGAAATGGAACAATGAGAGAGACAGACTATTAGTGATTAACTGATTGCCAATACGGGAGAGCGATTTACGTACGCGGAAACAATAATTGCTTTGATTTTGATTGTATTTGCTTGTAAAGCATACGTAGGCGACATTCTTAATCATACATATCATACTCGATCTCTTCCTTTTCGGTTCTTTGCTTGTGAAAGGAATTAAGAACCACACCATGCATGAAGCTTCGCGTCTTTTTGTTTATGTTTAATAATAGGGCAAGATTGTGGGCTGGAAATTTGTAATGCGATGGAAGTCATGGAAAGTAATGAGGTTAATTTATTTGACTAGTGCATGCAGTTTGCTAGCTAGCTGTGAAGGCATGCATGGATGGAGTTGACTATGGAGTGACACCTATTTTATATGGTTAAAATGAGAATGCATGGCAAGTGTATAATGTGCATGGAAATGTCAAAGTTTGTTATATAATTATTTTATTTGAAATACTTATGTACATTAAGTCACATGCATGAGATCGATGATCGAGTAGTCTTTGTTCTAGAACACAAGAAAATGGAATTTATCTACTTTTTCTTTGTTTTTGTGGAAGCTATCAGTATGGACAATTAACCATTTACATAGAAGACAATGTACGTTGTTAAGCTGATCTTCATCTTTGAGATTACGTATTGGTAAACTATTCGTAGCTTATCCAGGACATTCATCTCTTAATTCATCCGTTTTACTTTGGGTATATTTTCAGTGAAATTAATTTTGTTAGTGACAAATTAGTTGACTTTAGACATGATAGAATGCACCTTGCATTCTCGTTACGGATACTTAAAGCAGCCTCCATGTTTAAGCATTCCATCTAAATCACGCCCTGGGCGGGGGTGGTGCTAGTACTGGTTTTTCATTATAGTTGTTCATTCTCTTGTATTAGCTGCTCATTAAACGCACACCATCAGCTTAAGCCCAAATTTGAAACCTTTCAAATGCGATTATGATTCAAATACGCCCAAATTCAAAAGGCCCAGTGGTATATGCCCCACTCTTCGCGCGAAAACAAAATGAGAGAGAGAGAGAGAAATGGATCGGATGGGATTTCTTATCCACACCACGACTACTCTCACCTCTTCACTCTTGACTCTCTCGATCAAACCTCATCACTAAACCACCGGACTCCAATGGACGCCCTCTTCATCAACCAGTACTCTATCTCCGGTGGCCTCAACCTCTCCCCCAACCTCACCGCCTCCTCCTTCCCATCCCAACCCCACCTCATCCGTCTCCGACCCTCCCCCAAACCCAACCCCACATCCATCTCCGTCATCCAAAACCAACAAAACCAATTCCTCGAACCCCTCTCAGACTCAAACGACGAGTCGTACGGCGAAGTCGACAAGATCATCGGCAGCAGAGCCGTAAACGGCGCCGCCGGAATGCAGTACCTCATCCAGTGGAAAGACGGCCACGCCCCTTCTTGGGTCTCCGGCGATTCCATCGCCGGAGACGTCGTCGCCGAGTACGACAGCCCCTGGTGGACCGCCGCGAAAGCCGCCGACGACGCCGCTCTCCGCTCCCTCCTCGACGCCTCCGACGACCGCGACGTCGACGCCGTCGACTCCGACGGCCGCACGGCGCTCCTCTTCGTCGCCGGACTCGGCTCCGAGGCCTGCGTTAGGGTCCTGGCGGAGGCCGGAGCTGACCTGGACCACAAAGACAGCAACGGAGGGTTGGCCGCGTTGCACATGGCGGCAGGGTACGTGAGGCCAGGTGTCGTGAAATTACTGGTCGAGCTGGGCGCGGATCCCGAGGTGGAGGATGACAGAGGACGTAAGCCGTTGGATTTGGCGAGGGAGATACTGAGGACGACGCCTAAAGGGAACCCGGTTCAGTTCGCGAGGCGGTTGGGGTTGGAGAGTGTTATAAGGGAGCTGGAGGGGGCGGTGTTCGAGTACGCGGAGGTGCATGAGTTGTTGGAGAAGAGAGGGAAGGGGGATGCCGTTGAGTATTTGGTCAAGTGGAAGGACGGTGGAGATAACGAGTGGGTCAATGTGCGGTACATTGGGGAGGACTTGGTGAGGGACTTTGAGGCGGGGCTGGAGTACGCTGTGGCGGAGGGGGTGGTGGGGAAGAGAGTCGGGGATGATAGGAAGATGGAGTACTTGGTCAAGTGGACGGATATAGATGAGGCAACGTGGGAGCCCGAGGAGAATGTCGACCCTGATTTGATCAAGGAGTTTGAGGAGAAGGAGAGTAGTATTGCTAGTACTGGGGTGGTGCCCAATGTGGGATAGTTTTGATTTTGGCTGTAAATTCATTCATTTGAAAGTTTGAAACATTTCCTACTGCTGTAAACTAGAGTGCTTAAAATTGCACCCTGAATAAGGTTGTGCAAGTTTTTGATTTATGGGTAAGCTCAACCAGAAAGAATGTCCAAGGTCCGTCAGGGGCCAAGGGCACAGGAGATACGTACCATCAGAACAAAAGACAACTTTCTGCTAACAAAAATACACAATCACTAGTTACTTGGAGTCTTAACAGAATGGAGAAGACGCATGCGGAAAAAATTATGCTCGACTTAGAGAATTAAAGTGCATATGGTTGACACAATATTTGTAACGAATTGAAAGGGAACTGACAGAGAGATAGAGTAAGAAGAGAAAAGATGATCCGGATTGAGAAAGAAAGAAAGAAAGATCAAGGAATGATAGCTAGCATACTGTCACGGGCCTAGCCATTCGGCTGCCACACCTTGGCCCATGCGGCGCTCCCAGCCTCTGGAAGTCAGCCATATCGATCGTGCGACGTACTGGTTTCGCCCTGCCTCGGGCTCATCAGGGGATCGGCTCCAGACCCCAACCAGTGTGTGTAGGGATACTCAATCCCTCCATCAGCATCAAGTCCTTGACTAGTGACAAGCTCCCCAAACTTAACCGGGTCGGCCTGCCTGAACTCCGAAGGGACTCCCCACACGCACTCTTCTGGAGTCACCCCGCCAACATCGTCCACGAGTGACACTCCCGAAGAATCGGGACGTGACAATACGCCCGCGCGACACACATAAGAGTGATAAGACGAGATCTCGGAAGGCGTCCTTTAGTAGGCAACAATGGTTTCCGTCGTTGCCGCTCTACTGCTTGAAATCCTAAGTTTCGTCTTGCAGAGCTCCCAGTTTCCTGAAGCTCTATCCTTTGAATTATTGATTCGGGTTTTTTGATTTAGTAACTTTTTGCAAGTACTTAGCATTCCCATATAACATAGGAAACATGAAATATCAAGATCGTAATCAAGGAATATAGACAAAGCCTTCAATCATCAAGGATGCAATCAAGGAATCAATGATCTCATATCATTAATATAAAGATATAATTGACATAAACATTCATTGTTTTGTAGATCTCATTCTGTTTAGGAAACAAAATTTCTATTTTATGTGACTTCGTACTTGTTTCTGCCTAAACCCGGGGGTCTAGCAGATACTTGATGAATCCAACTCGATCTCCTGCAATCCTGCTTACTAAGGGGAATACCGGGCGGGTCGGCCTTCACCTCTCCGATGCCTAAGTTAGTATAGTTGGAATGTATGTAACTAAGGCACGTATGTAAGCAGGGAGAGAGACAAGTTACCTCATAAAGAAGGTAGTTGGGGCCCATATATAGGTGGTTGGGAGTAAGGAATGGCCTTACTCTTCGATGTGGGACTGGTTCCCTTCTGTTTATACCTTCTGGTGCCTTCTTAGGCAGGCTGGCGCCCTCTTAGGCAGGCTGGCGCCCCCGGCCCCTGGGTCCCTGGAGGCAGGATAGAGTGCCAGGCCCCGAGGCCGGGTGCTGGTGATCTGGTCCCGACCCTTGGGCCGGGCCCTGGTGCGCTTGCTGCGGGTCTGCGGGTCTGCGGGCCTGCTGTAGCCTCTCTGCGGCTACTGTCAACAAGTCCCCCAAGTTCCCGGTCAAGTGCAATCTTGAATGGGGACTTAAATCTGTCCTGCTCTTGTCCCGCAGGCCCGCGGGGTTACCAATCTACCGGTGCCCAGTCCCCCAAGTCCGCGCTAAAGATTGGGCGTGACCGAGGTGAGTACCTGTTACCGATGGGAAGCAATAGTTTATAAGCACACTTGCAATATAAGCAGCAATATGGCTAAGTGTGGTGTTATGAGCATGGAGCCAAGATGATAATGATGATGTCATGATGTTATGATGTTATGATGCCATGATGCCATGATGCCATGCAACAGATGTGTGCATGGAATGATAATAAGGCGTTGAAATCCGCCATGCAAGGAATGTGCATGGAGTTTCGGCGGGGCACTCTGCCCTATCGGTACGAAGCGGAGCTTCACTAGGCTTCAACTGGCCGACCTGCCGAATCGAAGCGGAGCGGAGTGACCGCTCGAAGAGTACCGGGTCATCTTCCCCGGCCGGAGCAGCAGAGGCGGCGCGCAGAGCAGCGGCTCCCGCTTGGAGCTCGTCCACCTTGGACTCCAGTTCCGCCCTCTCCCTCTCCAGGAGCCGGTTCTGCTCCGCCAGTTCGGCCCTCTCCTTATCCAGGATCCGGTTCTGCTCCTCCAGCTTCTTGGCCCTCTCCTCCGATCTGGCCTTCTCCCGATCCGAGCGAGACTTCTCCACCTCCAGACGCTGCCGGGTCTCGGATAGAGCAGTTATCTGTCTCTGCAGCTCCGACAGCCCCTCGCTCGCGTCCGGTTCGTACAAACTGTACAACAACTGCGCAACACCAAAGAGTTAGTCAAGCAGCAAGGTAAAGCAAGTTAGTCAAGCAGTACAGGGGTACCGTGCGGTGCTTACCCGGAGGACGGATTCCTTGTATTTTGGACGGTTCCCGCCCGCCAGGACTCCAGCAACCCCGGGCCTATCCAGTCCAAGGCCGGCCAGGTCCGATGCCACCTGTTGCGCGAATGCACCACTCGGGCTTCCCCTTGGTGCATCCGCAGGCGCTGGACTACTCTGCCGAGCAGCAGCAGCAGCATTCTCCCCAGCAGCGGTGGTCTGCGAACTGCTGGTAATCCTGAACCGTTTGGCCAGGTTCTCCCGAACCAACTCGCCGGTCAGCGTCACCAGCGCGGAGGAAGGAACGTCCCCGACCTTCCGTTTTTCTCCCCGGCCCTCCGGAGAAGAAGATCGTGCGCTTGCGGGGGGAGCGCGAGCCACGCGCGGCACAGTCACCGGGCGATTGGGGATCCTGTTCGCTCCACCGGGAATCTTTAAGGCCCCCCCAGTGCTCTTGCCCTTTCCAGGCGCCAGCAGGCCTGTAGAGTGATGAGTCTTCACCCGCGTCAGGACATAGGCGTCCTTATCAACGTCCATGGCTCTCCGCTCCGCATGGGTCACAAGCCGGCCGGACCCGTCCTCCACCGACGTCCGCGAGACGATCTCGGCCTTCTCCTTCAGCTGGTTGAGGAGATCCTCCCCGTCCATAGAGAGAGTGGTTTCGGGCTTGATAGTCGCCCGAGAAGATGCACCTGCAAGGAAAGCAAACAGTTAGTATTTTCCAAGCGCCTAGCATAAAGTATCACCGCTCAACCGCTTCCTACGCACCGGGACCCCGCCCAAGCTGGCAGTATTCCAGCACTTCTCGCCGGATGAAGTTGTAAGAACTCCGTTCCAGATCATCCCAACACCCGGCTATGGTCGAGATCCTCTCGCGCTCCAGGTCCGATAATTCGTACGACTGGTCACCAATGGGTTGGAAGGCGCCAGGAACACAGTACATTCTATTCCTCGCCTGCCACTTCCCGCCCACCATCACCACTTTCTTCCTCCAGCTGTTGTCTACCCATGAAGGCACATTGGTGACGATCGGTGGAGGCTTCCGGCTGTTGAAGGACAGGCAACCACGGGACCCCTGCTTCCGGGAGTACGACAGCCTGTACAGGGCCCGGAACTCGTTCACCGTGGGTATGTTCATCCCAGAGAACTCGTACAAGCAGCCGAGGCTCAGTAGTCGTCTCCACTGGAGCCCAGGAAGCTGAGCGGGTGACACTTGCAGCGCACTGAGCATGTACTGCACGTAGTGTGGCAGCGGGAATGACAGTCCATTCCGGAATTGATCCGGATGTGCCGCAACCCAACCTTCTTCCGGGTTGCAGGCTGACTCTCCAGGATTCAAGGGCCGTAGCAGAACGTTATCCGGGATACCCCACGCTTCCCGCAACTCTTCAATCTCTTCTAGGGTCATGCTCTCCTCCGGTTCGTCACACACCACAGCGTGCTTCCCTCTCCCCATGGTATAGCTCGCAACCGGAGCATTTGCAAATCGCACCCCATGCGGTATTTCGGTCTCCGAGGATTCAGCCCCGGAGGACGAAGCCGAGGATGGAGTCGAAACCCTGCTCCCGGAGCAGTCAGCAACCTCGGTCTCCGGAGATTCCGAACTCAGCCAGTCGTCCAGCCTCTGCGCATCGTCCACGAGGGGACCTCTGACGGCCGATTCGGAAACCCGGTCAGAACCTGAAGACGGCATCTTAACCTAGGGGAAGAACACAAAACCCTAGCGCTTGTCAGCAACAGGTACAACAACGCCTTCTACGGCCTCTCCCCAAGTTCGCCGCAAAGCAGTTCCGTCAGCGGCAGAGATCCCTCCCCCCCCCCCCCCCCCCCCGCCCCCAAGGCAAAACAACAAACCCAGAAACAAGAATAACGATGGGGCAAAGAAATCAAACTTACCGATTAGTATGCTCAACCGAGGACAATCGGCCCGGGGAAAGCAGCGCGCAATGGTAGGGAGCGTTCAAGGAAAACAGATCTCGTGAGGCAAGAAAGGCTCAGAGTGCTCGCCGGATTTCTCCTTTTCTCCTAGTCTCTCTAAAGTAAGAAGCAACAACAGAAAGAAGAGCAGAAAAGGCCCTTTTATAGAAGGGACCAATGCCCTAGGCAATTGAAATCCCTCCAAAACAAGTAATCAGAGCGACTCAAAAGCCTGCGAATCCACGCCCTCCATCTCAAGACCGCCCCGCCCTGGCACGTGTCCCAGCATTGGTAACCTCCCCACGCCATCATAAACTGACGGGACTGATGGACTTCCTCCTTAAATGCATGTCAGCCACTTGTCCCACACACCGGCGGCAGGAAGGTAGGAACGGGAATCAAGGAGTCAGGCCCTCCCACTTCCCCAGATTCCACGGCCGCATGGCTTCTTCGCTGCATATCTCGAAGACCTCTCTCGCGGTTATGATCATCCAACCGCTTGGAGAGCACCCAACCGGGTATGAAGCCTCGACTCGATATGGCTGGACGCCCGATCGATGTCCGCCCGGCACCATGGCAGTTAGCGGTTATGATCATTCAACCGGCTGCATGGCTTCTTCATCGCATATTACTGGAGACCTCGTCCGGATATGGCATGGCGTCCGGACAACGGTCGAGGTCTGTCCAGTCGCATCTCTTTTGGGGGGACTCGTCTCGATATGGCAGGACGCCCGGTCGAGTTCCGTCCACCGGTTTCGACGCATCCAACCGGCTCCAGAACATATTCCGGGAATAGGATCCACCCGGACCCATGGCAATTCACTGGGGGACTCGTCCGGAGATGGCATGATGTCCGGGCAACGGTCGAGTTCCGCCCAGTACCATGGCTGACCCCGGTCATGAGAACATTCAACCGGCTTGGGCTTTATACACCCGGGTGAGTTTACATCTAACCCATGTACGCTTGTCCAGCAGGATAAAAACCCTGCATCGCACTAGCTGCGGCAACAGGGGGATGCATGGCGAGCTTTGTCACCTCAACGCCGCCCCCCTACCAGGAACATAATGCACCTGGCCCATGGCACTTCACTGGGGGACTCGTCCGGAGATGGCATGATGTCCGGGCAACGGTCGAGTTCCGCCCAATACCATGGCTGACACCGGTCGAAAGTATTCGACCGGCGGGCTTTATACACCCGGGCGAGTTTGCATCTAACCCATACACGCTTGTCCAGCAGGATAAAAACCCTGCATCGCATTGAAAGGCGATCAAACATGGGGCTACATGGCGAGCCTTGTCACCTCAATGCCACCCCTTTACCTCAACGCTTATTCAATATAAGCTGAGAAGAACTAGCAAGTGTTCGCCGGTGCTTCAAACAGGCCGCAACACCAGGGTAATCTCCCTGCAGCCTAGCAATATGAATCCCGTTTCGGCAGATAGCCCGGTAGAGGCTCAGTGAATCCCGTTTCGGCAGATAGCCCGGTAGAGGCTCAGTGAATCCCGTTTCGGCATATCGCCCGGTAGAGGCTCAGTGAACTCCGCTCCGCTTCGATTCGGCAGGTCGGCCAGTTGAAGCCTAGTGAAGCTCCGCTTCGTACCGATAGGGCAGAGTGCCCTGCCGAAACTCTGTGCACATTCCTTACATGGCGGATTTCAACGCCTCATTATCATTCCATGCACACATCTGTTGCATGGCATCATGGCATCATGGCATCATGGCATCATGGCATCATAACATCATGACATCATCATTATCATCTTGGCTCCATGCTCATAACACCACACTTAGCCATATTGCTGCTTATATTGCAAGTGTGCTTATAAACTATTGCTTCCCATCGGTAACAGGTACTCACCTCGGTCACGCCCAATCTTTAACGCGGACTTGGGGGACTGGGCACCGGTAGATTGGTAACCCCGCGGGCCTGCGGGACAAGAGCAGGACAGATTTAAGTCCCCATTCAAGATTGCACTTGACCGGGAACTTGGGGGACTTGTTGACAGTAGCCGCAGAGAGGCTACAGCAGGCCCGCAGACCCGCAGACCCGCAGCAAGCGCACCAGGGCCCGGCCCAAGGGTCGGGACCAGATCACCAGCACCCGGCCTCGGGGCCTGGCACTCTATCCTGCCTCCAGGGACCCAGGGGCCGGGGGCGCCAGCCTGCCTAAGAGGGCGCCAGCCTGCCTAAGAAGGCACCAGAAGGTATAAACAGAAGGGAACCAGTCCCACATCGAAGAGTAAGGCCAGTCCTTACTCCCAACCACCTATATATGGGCCCCAACTACCTTCTTTATGAGGTAACTTGTCTCTCTCCCTGCTTACATACGTGCCTTAGTTACATACATTCCAACTATACTAACTTAGGCATCGGAGAGGTGAAGGCCGGCCCGCCCGGTATTCCCCTTAGTAAGCAGGATTGCAGGAGATCGAGTTGGATTCATCAAGTATCTACTAGACCCCCGGGTTTAGGCAGAAACAGTACTGAAATAGAAATATTCGTAATCAAGGAATATAGACAAAGCCTTCAATCATCAAGGATGCAATCAAGGAATCAATGATCTCAGATCATTAATATAAAGATATAATTGACATAAACATTCATTGTTTTGTAGATCTCATTCTGTTTAGGAAACAAAATTTCTATTTTATGTGACTTCGTACTGAAATAGAAATATTGTGTGTCATTATAAATGATTTTTTAAAAATGATTCAAGAGTTGTCAAAACTGTTTTGATAAGCTTTTAATTTATTGTGATAAGGTCTAATTTATTATATATCCAATGTATCTCAATCAAATTTGAATGCTTATGGGATTCCCTAAACATTGAAAATATTTATTTACCACTGAGTTGACAGTAGCCAGAGAGAGACTACCCAGACCTTCAGACCCGCTACCAGGACTCCCGGATCCCGTCCAGGGCCCGGGAGTGAGGCACGGATGTCTGGACCCGCAGCCCAACATGTCTTACTTTTGACTAGGGCCCGGGGACCTGGGACCTGGGGCACCAGCCCGCTAAACTGGGGTCCATAGCAGCCCCATAATATATGCAGAAGGGGGCCAGTCCCACATCGAAAGGTGAGGCCAGTTCTCACATCCGACCGCCTATATATGAGCACCAGCTACCTTCATTAATAGGTAATCAATACTTCAACTGCTCATTACCTCTTAAGTTATCAGCTTATCCGTACTATACTGACTGAGGCATCGGAGAGGAATAGACCGGCTAACCCGGTATTTCCTTAGTTAGCAGAATTTGCAGGAAGGAGTTACAATAAGATCCATCGGTCTCTATGAGTCTCCAGATTCAAACAGAAAAAATTGGCGTCGTCTGTGGGAAGATTTACGTGAAAGTCACGTCTGTAGTGTGGGAGGAGGATCAGGATTAGAAGTCGATGTAGGGAGCCCAGAAGAAACTCACCAAATCTTAAACCCGGAACCCGCACCTACTTCCCCCGATGAACTGAGTAGAGGGAAGGATAGACTGGCCAGCAACAGCAGCAATGACGATGTTTCCAGCCCCGACCAGTTTGATATGGCGGCAGAATGGGAACATATGAGAGCGAAAGTTAACCGCTTGCGAGCAGAGAGTGACCAGGACAGAGCAGAAGCAAACACCCGGTATCAAGAAATGGAAACGGTGAATGCCGCGCTGGTGGCTGCCTTGGAAAGAGGACAGCAGCGCAATGCCGCTCTTACAAAGGCATTTACACCACCGCCAAAAACATTCCCACCCCTGGAGGTGGGGCAATCGTCAGGAGGAAAAGGCGTTGGCTCAACGGGAGCAGGGTCCTCAGGTGATATGGAGCTACCGAAGAGCGCTCCGATTCTTCGCCTGGTAAGCGCTTCGTTCGAGGACGAAACCATGAGTCCAACCGCGCGGGCAATCTAAATACTATCTGACTCAGTATCAGATATGAAGGTCCAGATGGAGGCCAACGAGCATAAGGCTGCGAGACCATATGAAAGTGCACGGTTCAACGAGCGGTCCGGACCTTTCTCCTATCGAGTATTGGAATCCGGAAAGTCGGGTACCCAAAAGTCACTGAAGTTGACATACTCCGGGGCTTGGTGTCCATACCAATATCTGGACAGCTTCAGTTCCAAATGTGTGCCAAGGGTTACTCCGACGCGGTGTGCTATAACATATTCCAAGAAACCCTATCCGGAGAGGCACTCAGCTGGTTTTACGAGCTACCGGCAAACTCCATAGAGACATTTGAGCAGCTGGCCGATAGGTTTGTTGGCCGGTTCATCTTGAGGGTCGAAGTAGCACGGACTTCGACGGTTCTCTTCTACTGCAGGTAGGCAGAAGGTGAAGAGCTGAGAGCATTCGTTAATCGCTGGCAAACAGCCACCGCTGGAGTTAGGAATCTGGATAAGGGAATCGCGGAGATGGCTTTCAAACAAGGTCTCCGGCCCGGAAAGTTTTCATGCTGTGCGGGTAGAGATCCCGGAGGGTTACGATGAGCTGATGGCAATGGCGATCAGACACGCCCAGGCGGATCACGAAACTTATGGGAACCGCCAGCATAAAAGAAAGCAGGAGGAGTCGGAGCCCAACCGACACGAAAACAGGGATTGGCAGAGGGGCCAAGACCAGGGAGCCTCATTCAATAAAAATGGTAGGAATTGGGGGAATCAACAACGTCAGAAGGGAAATTTCGAAAACTCCCAGGGAAGGCGAAGACCCGCACCCTACCAACCAGCACAAGAGCGCCCCCTGACAATTATGCCAGTAGGGCGACAAGAAGTCTTCACCACCTTAACCTCTTCCTACGAGGATATCCTGTATGAGAACGGGAATACAATCCCCCCGCCACCAAAGAGGAAGCACCCAAAGGGGAATCTGACCAGGGCACATACCGATAAATACTGCTCTTACCACGACGATGCCACCCACCGGACAAACGATTGCATTGCTCTAAAAACAGCGGTGGAGGGATTAATTCGCAGCGGTCAGTTGCAGCGATATCAAGGAGAGTCTGACAGATAGAGACTCACGGGACTAGGCCTGGAAAGCGCGCCCAGATACTTAGCACTCATTGCAACTCCGGAACCTTATACGCCGAATGCCGGTCACATAGCTTCCCTCTTATCCTTTATCCTATAGCACCAAGGCTCGTATTACCGGATGAAATCTTAACCACCCACTCAAGCCCAGTGTCTTCCCCAGTTCAGGCTCCGGTGACGAGTCCAGCGGCACTACAACTTTTCAACCCAAGAGTGAAGTGCTAATTTCTCCAACACAATTAGCTAGGCATTCCAACGGTTAAACCGGTGTAATATCAGAAGTCATATATTCCAATTTTGTTTTCAAGCAAGTTCAAAGGCAAACCACTGGTAATCAAATCAAGAACAGGAAAAAAGTTCGTTTCGATAATAGCAAAATATTGTGAAAAACGGGTTCGTCCACCGACAAGTTTTTCACAAAGAGAGGAAAAAAAAAACAAAGGAACGATTTACACGTGAAGTTTAAATTAAGGGGTTGTAGCCTGCTCCCCTTCCTCTGCAGCAACCCCCTCTTCGGTGGTCTCCGCCACCTCAGCTTCCACCACCGCCTCTTCCCCGGTCGGTCCGGCCTGGTGCGGATCTTCGTTCTCTCCTGGACGACCTTCTCCGGCGTCAGCGACATCTTCGAGGTATCAAGATAACCTTTCTCCTTCCATTGGTCGAAGGCATCTGTGATCCCCGCTTCTCTAGCTTGTTCCAGGAGTGCGCGAAGCTCACTACTTTGATGATACTTCTCAACAAATCGCTGGTCCTCGAGTTTGGTCACCTGCTTCCTGGCCCTCTCCTCCAGGCGGGCCTTCTCCCGCTAAAGCTTGGACTTTTCCATCTCCAGTGAGTCCCGGGTGCTCGTTAGAACTACCACCTGCTTCTTCAGCTCGGGCAGCTCTCCACTTGCATCTGTCAGATACAAGTTATACTGCATCTGCAAGTCGGCAGGTATCGGTAAGAAAACAACAGGAGAGGCTACTCAAGAGAAAGTCAAAAAAAAAAAAAAAAAGTGGACAGAACTAAGTGTCAAAGTTGCTCTCACCTGGATGGCCATCTCCGGGGCCTTCTGCCGGTTCTCCTCCGGCCGGCCCTCCAGAGCTCGGATCTTGTCTAGCTCTATGCCCTTCATGTCCCTGAGCAGGCTCCGGATGAACGGTTCGTCCGCATACCCATACTCAGTGACCAACTCTCCGATAGGAGTTTTTTCGACCACCGACACGCCTTGACCCAGATTGGGAAAGCAGGATACCGCAGGGCCTTTACCTTTGGCAGCGGCCGAGGAACTGCTAGTTAGCTTCAACCTTTTGGCCAAACTCTCCCTAGTGTGCCCACCGGTAAAGGTAACAAGAGTGGAGGCTGGGACCGCCTCCCTGGTCCTCATTCTCTTCTCACCCAGGTCAGCACGAACAAAAAAAAACTGGCTAGCGGGAGATTAATTCTTTGTAACGATCGGCACAGGTCCCAACCTCCAGGGCGACCTTTCCTGCGCGGGCCAGAACCTTCGGTGGACCAGCAGGAGTCTCGGCCGCTCTAGAGGTCGCCGGATCGCAGTAGGAATCTTCACCCATCTTGAAAGGTACATCTCATCTGGGACCTCCATAGCCACTACTTCGTCGTGCTCTGTAGCCTCACCAATTTCCCGGTTCACGGTGATCTGCGCTGTAGCTTCTTCCTTCTCGCTCAATTAGGAGACAAGTTCCTGGTTGTCCATGGTTAGAGTGTGGTGGGGTTGAATGACCGCCCGGGAAGGTACACCTGCAGAAAGCCAACAACGGAGTTAGAAAAAAAATACCAAACTCGCCAGCGGAGTGGGCACAACAAAAACACTCCCGAATACCCACCGGGAAGACTCCCCAGTTCGCATCTTTCCAACACCTCCCAGCGGATGAAGTTGTAAGAACTCCGCTCTAGATCGGACCAACAGGCAAAAATACGGGCTATCCTATCCCTCTCCATGTCAGACAGCTCGTACGATTGGTCGCCGATAGGTTGGAACGCGTCGGGCACACGGAACTTTCAGCTCCTCTTTTGCCATTTCCCCCTTCTCCGGGTTGCAAGCCGATTCACCGGGATTTAGAGCCCGGAGCTTCACCTCATCAAGAATCTTCCACTTTGCCCGAAAGGCCTCAATCTCCACAACATCTAAGGAGCACTCGGGCTCATCACAGACTAAGGTGTCATCCCCGTCCACAATTGTGAAAAGCGGGCTAGGCCCACCTAGTGTGCCCACCGGTAAACCACAAGCAATTTCATCCTCTGGCCCTAGAGACCTAGACGATGATACCTCACCGGCCGAACGGGCAATGACATCCCGTTCGGAGGACGAGGAGACAAGCCAGTCTTCCATCCTCTCGTCGTCGTCTGTTATCGGTCGCCTACGGGCCGGTTCGGAGGTCTCGTTGGAACTCCTGGAATCCATGTGACCTAAGAGAAGGAAATCAAACCCTGCGGCCGGTCAGCAACACAACCAAAAACGACGGCCGCAAGGCTGCACGGAGAGTACAGTGCCTTAGCACAGCCCCATTATGGGCACTAGGCAAATCAGCCGAAGATTCCCAATTCCAACGGCTAAAAATCGGTACAAGCGGCCTCCCCCAACAAAATTAAACTAACACAAAACAAGGGCCCAATCGGACCAACCCACAAAAAAATGTGTAAATTCAAGAGTGAGAAGGCCAGAACTTACCGATTAATATGCACGACCACGGAAAGTCGTTCACGGGAAAACACCGGGCAATTGTATATGAGTAAGCACAGCTGAAGAATAATTAGAGCAAGAGTCTCCTTCTTCCGCTTTCTTTTCAGCGTTTTCTCTCTGATCCTCAACCAATAGTAAAGTGCACGAGAAGAAAGGGCTCTATATACAGGCCCGATGCCCTAAATGGTCCCTGTCGTTTCCCCCCAAAACCCTACTTAGGGCATGTCAAATGACCGTGGATCCGGACCGTCCATCTCCATCCGTCCACTTGCGACACGTGCCCCATTATCGGTAACTTCCCGGGACATCATAACAGATGAGATTGATGGACTACTCCTTTAAATGCATGTCAGCCACCTGCCTCGCATGCAGAGGGTAGTTGAAGGAGTAGGGGGATAAAATCGAGGCGTCCAAACCCCCCCACCTTCCCAAGAGCCAAACCTAACCAAGGCTGAGGCATTCCACCCGGTAAGCCAGTACCAAGGCTGAGGCATTCCACCGGTTAAACAATATCCTACTGGGTAAAGTACATACCCACGGTTGGGCCTGTTCCAACTGAAGGCTAAGGTATTCCACGGTCGAGCCAGAACGAACAAATGGCTACGGTATATCCGGTTGCACCAACCAGGTTATCTCAATGGACAGGCCAGTACCAATTCATGACTAAAAACACCAACGAGCTTTATAGACCCGGGAGATTCGTTCCTCTCATACATGACAAATCTTTCCGCAGGCTAAAAACCCTGCACATACTTCATTTAGGAACGGCGGCCAATGTCAACACATGGCCTAGCCACCCCACCGGGAATTCCTCTAACACAGGACACTTTTCCCGCTGGTACCAAGTTACCAAACATCAAAGCACTTCATCTAAGACACCCGCAGACCCTAGCGGATGCTCTTCTAAACTTGACGAACTTGGGGGACTCGTCCCACCGGCGCACCATACTCACCCGGTTTTCCCAGGGTATAGCATGCCATGGCGGATTTCAACGCCACTTTATCATCATCCCATGCATCACATCTTATACCCATATACAACTGTCTGCATGAACATCATAAATATGTACTCGAACCATTGTGCGTCTTCATAATAGGTTTCTTCGAACACTAGGCCAAATCCAATCTTAAACGCGGACTTGGGGGACTGGGGTACCGGTGGGTTCAGATCCCAACGGGTCCGTGGGCCTGCAAGACAAGACAGATTTAAGTCCCCATTCAAGATTACACTTGACTGGGAACTTGGGGGACTTGTTGACAGTAGTCAGAGAGAGGCTACCCAGGCCCCCAGACCCGCTACCAGGACTCCCGGACCCGGACCAGGGCCCGTAGGGGAGGCACGGACGTTCGGACCCGCGGCCCAGCAGGTCTTACTTGTGACTAGGACCCGGGGACCGGGGGCACTAGCCCGCTAAACTAGGGTCCAGAGCAGCCCCATAATATATGTAGAAAGGGGCCAGTCCCACATCGAAGGGTGAGACCAGTCCTCACACCCGGCCGCCTATATATGAGCCCTAGTGTTTATGTCTGAATCCGTAGACTCACAGAGACCGGTGGACCTTGATGTGATTCCTTCCTGTAAATCCTTCTAACTAAGGGAATACCGGGCGGGCTGGTCTATTCCACTCTGATGCTTAAGTCAGTACAGTTGGGATAAACTGATAACTTAAGCGGGAATGAGTAGTTGAAGTATTGATTACCTATTAATGAGGGTAGTTAGGACTCATATATAGGCTGCCGGGTATGAGGACTGGCCTCACCTTTCGATGTGGCTCTGGCCCCCTTCTGCACATATTGCTGGGCTGTTTCGGCCCCTGTTTGGGGAGCTTCCATCCCCGGTTCCCGGGCCCCGATCACAAGTAAGACATGCCCGGGCGCGGGAACATGTGTCCATGCTTTGCTCCCGGGCCCTGGGCCGGGTCCAGGAGTCCTGGCTGCGGGTCTGGGGGCCTCGGTAGCCTCGGTAGCCTCTCTATGACTACTGTCAACAAGTCCCCCAAGTTCCTGGTCAAGTGCCATCTTGAATGTGGCTTAAATCTGTCTTGCTTTACAGGCCCGCAGACCCGCTGGATACGAACCCAACGGTGCCCTAGCCTCCCAAGTCCGCGTTTAAGATTGAGTTTGGCCGGACATTCGAATAAACCTGTTATGATGATGCATAATGTGATGAGTGCATGGTTATGATGTTTATGGTGACAGTTGCATACGGGTAGAAGATGTAGTGCATGAGATGATGATAATGTGGCGTTGAAATCCGCTGTGCCATGCTATGTCCCGGGAAATCCGGTTGAATATAGCCCACGGGTGGAACGAGTCCCCCAAATTAGAACGGTAGCCGGAAAGGTCAGCGGGTGCCTTAAATAGAGTTGTCTTGATGAGGTAACTCGGTACCAGCGAGAAACGTGTCCGGTGTTAGAGGAGTTCCTGGTGGGGTGGTGTGGGACCAGAGTAAGCTTTGGGCGCCGTCCCCACGTTTGACTGCCTTTGTTCCTGTAGGCGTGTAGTATGTGCAAGGTTTTTAGCCTGCGGGAAGAGTTGTCATATATGAGAGGATCAAATCTCCCGGTGGGGTGAAGCAGCCCTGTGTTCGTATTAGCCAACATCCCCGATCGTTTCTCAGCCTTTGTTCTTACAGGCATGGGGTATGTGCAGTGTTTTTAGCCTGCTGGAAGATTCGTCCTGTATGAGAGGATCAAACTCCCGGTGGTACTTGGAGCCCGTAGGTCGTACAAAGCTGTCCGTAGGAATGTCTCGGTTCGCACAACCGGTTATTCTGTAGGAGTGAGCGATAAGCAAGTGCAGACCTGGCCGGTGGAATTCCGCAGCCAATGGTTCAAGCTGGATGTACCGGCGAATAGCCTTTAGTTGGAGCAGGCTCTATATTGCCGGATGCCGTAGCGTTTAGGCGGAACATGTATTATAGTTGGAATATTGCAGCCTGTACATAATATTCCTGCAGAGTTTTTAGCCTGCGGGAAGAAGTCTCATGTGTTAGAGGAAGAGTTCTTCCGGTGGGATACCTAGCCTTTGTTTCCTGGCTTTAGTCAACCGCCCGGCGGCGAGATAAAATATGCGCAGGGTTTTTAGCCTGCTGGAAGATTCGTCCTGTATGAGAGGATCAAATCTCTCGGTTTTAGCCGTTGCCGCTGGCCGTAAAGGTGGAATAAGTTCAACAGGTGGAATGCCCCGTACCGTAGGGATATATGTTGGGATACCTAACTGTTGGAATATAAGTTAGAATGCCCGTACCGTCGTAATATTTCAGCCTTAGGTTGGAATAGGCTCTATGCGGAACGGTTCGATTTTATTCCCTGTTCTTTCAACTACCCTCTTCATGCGAAGCAAGTGTCTAACATGCATTGAAGGGGGTATTCCATCAGTCCCATCAGTTATGATGGCCTGAGAAGTTACCAATACTGTGACACGTGCCGGTAGGGGACGGTCAGGGATGGATGGCCCGGATCCGCGGGCGTTTTACTTGCCCTACTGAGTAGTTTCGGGGGAGGGGGGAGGTGGTGGGGAACTCAAGGGGCACTCAGGATGCTGGACCTGTATATAAACCCCTGCTGCTTCGTGCATTTTTACTTTTGGCTGAGAACTGTTCCCCTGTTTAGCCTGCTCAACACAATTGCTCGGTGTGTTCTAGCTGTTGAGTTTCAGTCGTCGTGCATACCAATCGGTGAGTTCTGCCCTTGTGATTATGAAACTTCCTTTTGTCTTGTTCATGGGTTAATCCGATTGGCACCTGGTTGTATCTTGGTTTGCACGTTGGATGGGACCCCGCTAGTACCAAATCTCAGCGAGATCTGGGAATTTTCGGCTCATAAGCCCAGTGGTAGCTGTGGGGCTATGCTGAGGCATTACACGCTTCGTGCTGCCCCGCGGCCGTTGTTTAGGTTGTACTGCTGACCTGCCATAGGGTATTTTTTTTCTTTTCCCTAGGTTACATGGATTTTAAGAGCTCCAATAAAACCTCTGAATCAGGCGCCAGGCTACCGTTGACGGACGACCAAGAGAGGATGGAGGACTGACTTGCCTCCTCGTCCTCGGGGCCAGATGTCGTCGCCCGTTCGACTGGTGAGGCGTCATTGTCTGGGTATACGTCTCTAGGACAAGAGGATGCTCCATATGGAGTGTCCTTGGGCACTACTCACCAGCAGGCGCCCCGCACTACACACTTGTGGATGGGAATAGAACCATACGCTGTGATGAGCCTAAGGGCTCTTTAAGTCTTGGGGAGATTGCCACTTTTCAGGCAAAGTGGAGTATTCTCAGAGAGGTAGATCTCCGGCCTCTGTATGCAGAGGAGTCGGCCTGCAACCCGGAGGAAGGTTAGGTTGCTATTCACGAGGACCAGTTCTGGCATGGGTTCTCTCTCCTGCTGCCAAACTTTGTGCAGTAAGTGCTTAGTGCCATTAAGATATCACCGGCACTGCTTCCTGGGAACCAGTGGAGGCAACTACTGAGTCTAGGTTGTCTCTATTGGCTGTGTGATATGAGCTTCCCTACGGTGCCCGAGTTTCGGGCCCTGCACAGGCTGACATACTCGAAGAAGAGTAAAGTCTGGGGGTGTGTGAGTTTTTCCGCCCGGAACTATAAGCCGGTGATAACCCGCCTGCCCTCCTGGCTCAACAATAATTGGAGGAAGAAAGTGGTGATGGTGGGGCAAAATTGGCAGAAGAGGAGTAGGAATTACCGCGTTTCCGGGGGCCTTTCAGCCGATCGGCGATCAGTCGTACGAGTTGTCTGACTTAGAGAGGGATAGAATCACCCGGGTATTTGGGTGTTGGCCTGACTTGGAGAGGAGTTCCTACAACTTCATCCGGCGGGAGGTGTTGGAACTGTGTAGCCTGGGGGGGAATCTCGGTGGGTGGTGGGATCTAGATTGATTGTGCATGTTCCTGTTGAGTAAGTTGGTGTTTTGTATAACCCCTTTGCTTGGTGTTCTGCAGGTGCTTGTTACTTTTACCCGCCGGTCGGCTGGTTAGAGCTTGGCCAAGCGGCTAAAGCTGACGAGTGGTGACACCACTACCACCCAAGCCAAGGTTCATGTGGCCTCTAGCTCTTCCGCTCCGGGCACAGGGGCGTCGGTGGTGGAGAAGACTCTTGCTACCGAGCTGGGACCGGAGCACGGTTGCCCGGAAGAGCCGTTTGTCCAGAGCCTGCTTATGGATATCAGGAGCATGAAGTTGGACAAGACTGGGGCTCCGGAAGGCCGGCCGGAGGGGCACCGGTGGAAAAGCAGGGAGATGGTCATCCAAGTAAGGATAGTCTGCCACTGGTATTCGTCCAACATTATTTTGTGCTTCGTTGCTTTCTAACCAGTGCCTGTCAAACTGTAGTTGTTGTACCACTTGTATCAGTCAGATGCAAGTGAAGAGTTACCCGAACTGAAGAAGCAGGTGGCGGCGTTGACAAGCGCCCGGGACCTCCTAGAGGTGGAGAAATCAAAGCTCCAACGGGAGAAGGCCCGGTTGGAGGAGAGAGCCAGGAAGCAGGTGGCCAAGCTGGAGGCCCAAGTCGAGGTTCTTGAAGAGGAGAAGAAGGGCCTGGAGGAGGAGAGGGTCGAGCTGGAGAACAAGGTCGAGGAGCTCCAGCGGCAGGTGGCGACGGCCTCCGCTTCTGTCGGCGGGGCGGTCGATGAGAATGACCCGGAGCTGTACCAGCAGGCTGTTAAAAAGTATCAGCAAAGTGATGAGTTTCTTGATCTGCTGGAACGGACCCGGGAGGCGGGGATAGCCTATGCCTTTGACGACTGGAAGGCTAAGGACTATCTCGACGCGTCAAAACTACCGCCGGCACAGGCGGATGCGGAAGAGGACTCGGAGGGAGAAACCGATCCGGCTGGGGAGGACGCAACGGGTGGAACGGCTGCTGAAGGAGCTGCTGCTGAAGAGGGGGAGCAGGCACAGACTCCATACTTCGTACACAACCCCCCCTCCTCTCTTTTTTTTTTTTGCACTCCCACCGTGTTGCTTGCCTGTGGCATAGTCCCTTGTAAACATTGCCTTGAGTTTTAATGAAGGGATATTTTGTCTGAGCATGTGTTATGCCTTTTTCAATTTGCTCGACTTGGCTACCAATGATTTGCCATTCGTATTTACTTGGAAACAAAGTTGGAATAGACGACTCCTGAAATTACACCGGTCGAACCGGTTGGAATGCCTAGCTAATTGTGTTGGAAAAATTAGCATTTTATTCTCGAGCTGATCAGTTGTTGGACCGCTGAGCTTCTCTACGGGTTTGAACTGGGGGAGGCACCGGGTTTGAGCGGGCGGTTAAAATTTTGACCGGTCATACGAGCCTCGGTGTTGCGGGATAGCAGTCCTGGTCCCGCGCAGTCCCTTCATGCCGGGTTCTCATTGACACTGCTGCAAGTTGTCGCTTCAGACTAGTCCCTCTATTGTTGTTTTCAAAGCAAGACAGTCATTTGTCTGGTGTGTGGCTTCATCGTGGTAGGGGCAGTATTTTCCGATCTGCGCCCTGGTCAAGTTCCCCTTTGGGTGCTTTCTCTTTGGCGGCGGAGGGATGTTGTTCCCGTTCTCATACATGATATCCTCGTAAGAAGAGGTTAATGTGAAGAATACCTCTTGTCTGGGGGCCTGGGTAACCTCTATATCTGCAGCCACCAGCGGGCTGCTCCTGCCCCGCCCCCGGGATTTTGGCAAGCACCGACCCCAAAACCCGCCGGTCCTCCTCTGGATTTTTTTCCCTCCTTTCTTCTGTACTTCCATACATACTTGCCATGTAACCCTTTTTTTTGGCGATCTGTAGGCTGATCGATTCCCTTCCTGCTGGTAGGACAACACAACTTTTTAGACTCTTCCCACAGACGGCGCCAATTGTTTCTGTCTGAATTCGTAGACTCACAGAGACCGGTGGATCTCGATGTGATTCCTTCCTGCAAATCCTGCTAACTAAGGGAATACCGGGCGGGCCGGTCTATTCCGCTCCGATGCTTAAGTCAGTACAGTTGGGATAAACTGATAACTTAAGCGGGAATGAGTAGTTGAAGTATTGATTACCTATTAATGAGGGTAGTTGAGACTCATATATAGGCTGCCGGGTATGAAGACTGGCCTCACCCTTCAATGTGGTACTGGCCCCCTCTGCACATATTGTTGGGCTGTTTCGGCCCCTGTTTGAGGAGCTGCCATCCCCGGTTTCCGGGCCCCGATCACAAGTAAGACATGCCCGGGCGTGGGCTCAGGTGTCCATGCTTTGCTCCCGGGCCCTGGGCCGTGTCCAGGAGTCTTAGCTGCAGGTCTGGAGGCCTGGGTAGCCTCTCTATGGCTACTGTCAACACCCAGCTACCTTCATTAATAGGTAATCAATACTTCAACTGCTCATTACCGCTTAAGTTATCAGTTTATCCCTACTATACTGACTTAGGCATCAGAGAGGAATAGACCGGCCAGCCCGCTATTTCCTTAGTTAGCAGGATTTGCAGGAATGAATTACACTAAGATCCATCGGTCTCTGTGAGTCTCCGGATTCAGACAGAAACAGTTGACATAATTCATACCTTAATCCTATCTCTTATATTGGATGTGTTGCATATGCATTATTCTCATCTGCATAGATACTGCTTGTGAGATTGATTGTTCCTTGTGAGACTAAGTCACTGAATCTATGAAGATCTAGACTGCGTGATAGAGTGACTCAAAGATGTGTTCTTGTGGTGTTCGCAACTGTGTTGTAGAGTTGAGATAGATCATACATATTTCTAACTGTGCTGTAGTGCTAGCAACTTTGTCTGGTAGGTGTAATAGAGAGTGTAATTCAAGGAGAGGGTTAGATAAACAAGTTAGCCGTATTGAGAGCTAACAAGAAATTGTATTTCGATCTTTCATATTACAAAATACATTTTAATCACGGTGAATATTCCTCATTATTTTGTTCACTTTGTACTTTGTTATCAATTCCATTACACTTTGATTCAATCATATATTTGCACTGTTATTGACACCGTAAGTTCAGCCAAGTATTTTAATAAATCTTGGTGTTATCAATTCTATGTAGTATGAACCAAATAACCAAGGTATTCAAAATCGATAATATCGGCGATATTTCGCTGATATTTTCGTTTTTCCGTGGGATCGATATTTCGATTCAATTCTTTCAGTTTCTCGTCGAAATTTCCCGATATTTTCCGATATTTCCGATATTTCACCGATTTTTTCGATATTTCCGGCGAAATTTCCGATATTTCCGATATTTTTCAGAATTTTTTTATCTTACCTTCAAAAACTAATTTTCAACAATTTAAAACATATAATTTTCAACACCAAATTTTAATTTCTAACTTACCTTCAAGAGCTAATTTTATCATACTTCTGTTTTGATAATTTCCTAATAAGTTTCTTACTCGTGCATGCTTAATATTAATGTGTCTTACACTATATATTTTACTATAATGTATATTTTTGTAACATATAATCAAAATAGTAATGTGTAATGATTTTACATGATAATGTATGTAATTACAATTTTATTGACATGATTTTTCTATGATGTTCTAATAAGCTTGTTTTTTTTTTGTTTTTTTTTATGTAGCGATTCAACGACTATATAATAGCTAGTGGCAACGGGTCAACGACTATATAATATCAATTTATGTATGGTTTAAAAAAAAATTCATGTAGTTGCTTTTGTGAAATATTATGTACAAATAATGTTAAAGGGTGTGATGGTTTAACCTCATTTTAGGTTTCAAGCATAAATTATATATATTAAATTATATTTCAATAAATATCAGCTTTATTCACATAGTAATTCATATAACATTTCAATAAATTGATATATATTTGAATTTATTAATATTTTCTTCTCACATATGATCGATAACATAGCATAAAACAACCTTAGAAAGTTTCAATACAAATTTCCATGTATTTCTTATAGTTTCCATCGTTTTTGTCAAAATTTCTAATTGATCGATATTTTATCGATATTTCCGTCGAAATATCCGTATTTTGAAACGCCGATATTTCCTCGATATCCGATATTTTACTCCTTGCAAATAACAATGGTATTGCATAGTTGAATTTGTTGTAAATTAGAAAACAAAATAAAATAGATTATAACTTGAACATTGAAAACATTCTGTCCTAGCCTGCAGTGTACCAAACTAGAACCTCCCAGCATTTATAACAAAAACGTACATCAGAAATAATCTCATCCTGGCCGTTGATCAAGTCCCACCCCACCTCTCGTTCTCTCTGTCCTAGCTTCTTAAACCCTCTGCACTTTCTTCTTCGTCGTCTTCGTTTCATGTTTCACACCAACACCCAACAAACAAACAAATAACCCAAGAACCCAAACCCTCTCTTTCCTTGGCATTCATATCACAAAAGCGACGACAATGCACGCCAAGTCGGACTCGGAGGTGACGATAAGCGTCGAGCAGTCGACTCCTCCGCGCTCCCCGCGGCGGCCCCTCTACTGCGTCCAAAGCCCCTCCAACCACGACGCCGAGAAGATGTCGTACGGCTCAAGCCCAATGGGCTCTCCTGGCCACCCTGCTGCTTACTACCACTGCTCCCCCATCCACCACTCCCGCGAGTCCTCCACTTCTCGCTACTCCGCCTCCCTCAAAAACCCTCGCAGCAACCACCTTTCCGCCTGGAAGCGCCTCCACCGCGCCGACCCCGACGACGACTCCGACCCCGACGACCAAAACGACGCCGTCTCCTCCCCCGGCCGCAACGTCAGGCTCTACCTCTGTTTCTTGCTCTTGTTCTTCGCCCTCTTCACCCTCTTCTCCCTCATCCTCTGGGGCGCCAGCAAGTCCTACACCCCCACGTCCTCGTCAAGCTAACGCCGTTAAAGTTTAATATAGCAAGTCAGCAAGTCTTTCCCCAATTTAACGCCGTTAGGTTTTCCTGTTTGTTTACAGAACATTGTGTTCGAGAGCTTCAACATACAAGCGGGGGTGGACAACTCAGGGGTGGCGACGGACATGTTGTCGTTAAATTCAACGGTCAGGATCCACTACAGGAATCCCGGGACGTTTTTCGGCGTCCACGTCACCACTACTCGTCTCGAGCTCCACTACTACCAGCTCAAGGTCGCCTCCGGTCAGGTAAAACTCTGACAACAGGGGTAGTGTCGTCATTTTACACTTCAGGTCGTTGGGAGGTGGGATAGTGATAGGAGAGAGATGGAAGTTTGAATCTTTTTTAGAGTGATGGGTCATCTGGGCCATCTCTTTATTGGGGAAGTGACTGCCTGCAAAAGCTAGCCTGAACCAACGAGATATACGTATTAGAGAGTCAGACATCTTTGTTGGGATGCGTAGGGCGCTTTGAAAGATTCAAACTTTAGGCTAAGGTTAATATTAAACAAGCTTACCCGTGGTGGTAGTCTTGGTGCAATTGTTGCATTGGGGATACCCAGACTTGAAGAGAAAGTCTTGCCCTTTATGCATTGGAAAATTGCTCGTTCATTATTTTCTGGGCTAAAGCTTGTTTATTTGCTATTTAGTATTAAAGCTAAAATCTTTGATGACTAGTAATTGCTTACTTCCTAATATAGGAGGAACAACTTGGTCACAAACGGGGGAGGGGACCATTATCCTTTATAATGCTCTAGATTATATAGAGATATATAGAGATTTACCTTATTCCAGCCTATTTTCAAATTGTTTCTTAGGGTTGTTGATATGGAGTTGTGACCAAACAGCCAAACACAGGGATGTGGTTATTGAATTTCAGAACTTGATGGATACCCCAATAGAAAGAATAACTATTTTGGCATCGTCTCTTTCACTTTAATGGGATAATGTCCTTCAAAAGGTGGTGGGTTGGGTTTTCCTATAAGTGTATAAGTTTTTGCTTCTCTCATTAGCTTGGACAATGCAGGAAATGTATATGACTATATGTAGAACAAATCAATTAAGTACCCTTAGAATTGACAATAGCTTGCTGTCAAGAAGCTTTCATCAATGTAGCTGATAGCAACAACATTTTAAAGCAATTTTTGGTTTATTTGTAGTCATTGCCAGCTTTATTTCAGTAGGTTTATGTTATTGTTTTTGTAATGATGAAATCAAACAGATAAAAAAGTTTTACCAAGCAAGGAAGACTCATCAGACAATATCGACGGTGGTGCTAGGGTCTCAAGTGTCTCTCTATGGTACAATTTCAGTTCTTGATGTTAGAGCGAATCACGATAAGGTAGCAGTGCCGCTGAACCTGACATTTGTTGTGCGTTCCAGAGCCTACATTTTGGGGAAACTAATGAAGTCCAAGTTTTATAAGAGAGTTAGATGCTCTGTCACTCTGAGGGGCAGCAATCTAGGCAAGCGTTCTAATTTGACGAATTCTTGTGTCTATCACTGAATCACATACCCTGTTCGTTTTTATCAGCTAAGTTTTTGCGGATCTCACTGTTCATTCATTTTTTCCATTGTTTCTACCACGATTGTTTTAAGTTTAAACTATCATGCTAGTCACTCCATCAGCCTCCAAATTTTATGCACACACAATTTAAATTTGGCTTCAGCCTCTCGGTCGATTTGCCTTTCATTTACATTGTAAAACTTGAGTAGTTGTAAAGAATAGATTGGGGAAGGAAAAAAGCATTAGTAGCATTCCATTAATCTGTAAAACTGATTGTATAAAGCATTGTCATTGATCAATTTGTTTCACGAGCATATGACATTATGTGATGAATCTAGGATATGTTTCGGTCTGGACTATGGTAAGATAGAAATTGCGGAGCAAAATGTTGAGCTAATGTGCTGACATCATTTTGTTATACTCTGATATTATAAGGCTATATTAGTTAGTAGGTTAAGGACCTCAAGTCAGTTAGGCCTTAGAAAATGCTGAGAAGGTAAACTAGGGGAATAGAAGACTTGCAGGACTACATGTCTAACAGTACATGAAAATTTCCAATAAGTACATAGGACAATAAAGTAGACAGAATACAAACAAACACTTATACAAGTACAGAAAGGAAATCAAGCAAAGACACATTACAAGCAAATATCATAGCTAGGCCACTACTACCGACACATCTAAACATCTATTGGCTCCATCACCTGCTGCGTGTTAGTACTCCTTGGGCTTCTCCTCTTCATTCTTGTTACCTCCAGGGAGCTTCTCCTTAATCTTCTCCATGATTCCTTTCTTCTCCTTTGGCTCACCTTCATGTGGAGCATGTTACTCAGGAGGAGGACCAACTTCAGCTTCCTTGTGCTGTCCAGGAAGCTTGTCTTTAATTTTCTCTATGAATCCCTTCTTCTCCTCTCCATTTGAAACTCCACTCTCGATATCATTGCTCTTTGCAGCCGGAATGGGTGCATGGTAAGCATCTTTCTCTTTCTTTTTGCTGGTGATCTTCTCCTTGATCTTACCCTTCAGTCCCTTCTTTTTCTTCTCCCCAGCCTTCTTCATCACTGCTAGACTGAAAGAAACATAGATCAATTCATATCACACACCTTTATATACCAAAATAGGGCAAACATTTGTTTAGTTCTTGTAGTTCTGGTCGTTCTCTATCCAGTCCATGAAATTTCAGTTTCATATAAATAGTCCTTAAAGTTTCAACTACTAATCTAAAAAGTTCATTCCGTTAATTTATCTGTTAAAGACCTTTCAAAAAATTGTAAAATGACAAAAATACTCCTACAATAATATTCCTTTGGATATTTATTAAATATTTCAAATAAATTTATCATTTTTATTTTAAGTTAAATTAATCTGATATAGACATAAAGAAATAAATGGAAATAAATTTTGGTGAGTAAAGACATGCACTTATTCTTAATATAACATGAAAACAATAAAAAATGAAAATATTGAAGAAAATGAACAGGGAAAATTAATAAAGAGTATTTTGGTAATTCTGATATATTTTTTTAGGGCCTCATCACAGTAACGGAGGAACTGACAGAGTTGACTTTTCAGATTAAAAATTGAAACTTTAAGGACTATTTAGATAAGACTGAAACTCCATGAATTGAATAGATGACCAACCAAAAATACATGGACTAAACAAAGGTTTGCCCACCAAAATAGGATCAAAGAATAATGAAATGGAAGACAGCTGCTTACCGAGCTAGAGTCGCTGCCATCATCACGGTGGTGGAGCTTTTCAGCCAAGGTGTGCTTTTGTTCGTCAGGTTGGGGCTTCTCATTTTCCTTCTTCTTCAAGAAATCAAACATCCCACAGCCAGTAGCAGGCTCTTCTTCCACGTTCACTGCTGCATGGTTCTCTTTGACCTCTTTTGGGTACTGATCTGCCATAATGTTAGTGCTAAGTGAACTCAGAAACAAGGCTTTGAACAATAATATGTGCTTCGATATCAGTGATTGATACTTTGAGTGACGATTCAAGGTCTGATAGTGCTGGTATTTATAGTCATTTTGAGCACGGATTGCTGACAAGGCAGTGCATTGTTATATGGCTATATACATACATGGGCTCTTGTATCGACCAATGGGGAAGAGCAAATTAAGAAGGGTCGGTGTGGACGGTGTGGACGGTGTGCAGAATCTGCAGTTATCAAGAGGTTTCAGTAGAGAGTTGCCTAGCTTCGATATTAGGATCTTGCCGAGGCATCAATGGTACGGCTCACATGGATGGACTTGGCCGGTGCTCGGAATGTTTAACTTTGATGAATAGATTAGTCATAAACTAGTTTGGTAACCTTAAATTAATCAAAGCATATAGGAGAACTGTTTTCAAGATAAACAAGAGCACTATGTTTTCTTAAACTTGTCTAGTTTCAGAGGCCAAATGAGAAAAAAAAACTTGTTTAAATTAGAAAATCTCAGCCCAAATATGTATATACGTATTTCTTAGCAAAATGTAATAGGAAGATCAACTACACATTGTCATTTCAGAAGAGTTCATTGCAAGCGTGAATTCTATGCCGAATTGTGTTTCTGAATCGAGCAATGAGTTCTCATTCATCCTGTTACATGAGTTTCTAGGTTTCAATAATATTTTCGGTTTATGTTGACAACTCCATTCATCATTGTGAGGCTATTAGCTTGGTATACTTTCTCTGTCAGACTGTCACTAACAACTTCAAGTTTCTGATAGTTCCAGTGATTGTCTACGATATGGTATGAAAGTTCTGGTCATAGATGATCTTGGCTCGAAACTTCCAAATTTCCAATCCACATTTATGACATCTGGGATAACTTAAAAATTCTTGGTTGCTGATAGCATCAATGTGTATTTCTCTGTCCCTTTTGCGACGAAAGGTTGTCTTAACTATACAAAATGGTATGTGAATATGTTCTGTATTAGATATTCAGCAATTGTACAGTAGAGTTCATATATACATGAATCAGTGAGTCCTACTACATATACACACTACCAGAAAAGGCGTCATAGCCGACGACGCCATCTCGTCGGCCGTTTCCATTAATTCGTTGGCTATAGTCATAGCCGACGAAGTATCGTCGGCTATTATCTCGTCGGGATTGCTCCGTCGGCTATAGTATAGCCGACGACACACGGGGTAAGTCGTCGGCTTATGAAACACCAGGTATAGCCGACGAAAAAAGCGTCGTCGGCTATACTTCGAACATTGCCGACGAGAAGATCGTCGGCTTTAAAAATTACGTAACTGCCCCTAACCCGAAGTATAGCCGACGACACTGTCGTCGGCTATCCGTCCGTTATAGCCGACGACACTATCGTCGGCCATACCAATCGCCGGTACCAGGAACGGCTTTTTTTGCCGGAAGCCGGGAGGGTATAGCCGACGACATATGTCATCTTCGTCGGCTATAACCGTTATAGCCGACGAAATTTGGTAAAAATCGTCGGCTATAACACTTATAGCCGACGAAATAATGCCAATATCGTCGGCTATAACCCCTAAATATTTAAAAAAATTAAAAAATTTAACTCGGGCCCAATTTCTCTTCGTCTTCGGGGGCTGCAGAAAATGCACAAACAAACATCCAAATATCCAACAAATATCCACATCAATCCATCCCTAATATCCTACATACTGTACAAATTAACCCACTATATCTACTCATCATCACCCCCTAAACGCGTAGCGTCGTCGACCGGATCGTTCGAGTTCCGGTGGCTATGGCTGTCCTGATCGGCTGGCGTACTCCGATGCGGGGGGGGAGTGGGGACGACGAACTGGGGCATCTGTGGCGGAGGCGGGGGCTGGAGTCCAGCCTGCTGGGCCTCCCAAGACTGCTGCATCCACCGGTACATCTCCGCCACAGATGCGTCTCTGGCCTGCTGCGCCGAAGCCTCCGCGGCCCTCGCCAACTCCGCCTGCTGGAGCGCCTCCACCGCCCTCGCCAACTCCGCCTGAGTCCTCTGCAGCTGCGTCTGCAAGTCTCCTCTCGTCGAAGCCGCACGCTGCGTGCTGGGATTGGCCGGCGTGAACTTGAGAACCCCATCTCCCGCCGCGCCTAGGCCTCTCTGGTAGAAGTAGTTGTTCCCCGTCCCTACCGCCGCGTGCATGATCTGAGAGGCCAAGCGCGGCTCAAGGGTGTCGATCGTGGAGGCAAACTCCGCGATCGCCTCGTCGGACGCCCCGTCTCCCAGAGTGTCTCGCGCGATCCCGAAGGTGATCGCGTCGGTCTCCGCATCTATTTCCGCCTAATTGACAAGAAAATATAATAAACGAATTAAAAAATATATATATAAATTAATTTCATGAAACATTTTTATTGAAGATGGACGAATACTTACCACTTGGTCGGGACGCCCCGGATAGATCTGCGCATGAATCCACGACAACGGCCTCAGCGGTCGGTCCCTCCTCGCCATCTCTGCCCACTGCCTCCAGGAGCGGGCGCCGCCGTGGTGGGGGTGCTCGTTCCTCCTGCGGTTGTCGCTGTTCGTCCGCGAGATTTTCTGTATTATAACAACAAACATATAAACGCAAATATAAATTAGTAACTAAATTAAAATATTAGGAACTAACCAAAATAAAATTAATAACTAATTTAGTTACTAACTAATTTAATTTAATTAGTAACTACTTAACTAACTAATTTAATTAGTAACTACTTAACTAACTAATTTAATTTAGTAACTAACTAACTTACTAACTACCTAATTTTATTTAATTTAATTTGATTTAATTTAGTAACGAACTAACTAACTATGTAACTAACCAACTGACTTAATTTAATAACTAATAACTAACTAACTAACTAATTAATTGAATTAAGTAACTACATAATTTAATTATTAAATAACATTAAAAAGTTATATACTACCAGGCTAAATTTTCTTACCGAGACCCTGTCGCTCCCGAAGTAGGCTACCAGCCATAGCCACTCGTACTCCCTGTACCGGAACTCGTGGGGGGTTGCAGCTCGCCCCAAGCGCTGCTCCACATGGTACGTCCTGTAGTGCGTGGACAGCTCGTTCTTCCACTCGGAGTACCTATATTAACAGAACACAACTGTTAGATATATATATTCGTACACTGCCAATAAATATATTTATACAAAAAAAAGCAAAACACATAACCTGTTCTTCAGCTGCTCGTCTCTCCACCAGTCCAAGGTAGGATGGACTCTAAACCATTGCTGCAACATTATAAATTAATTAGAAAATATTTTTATATAGTTATAAGGACTGAATTCATAATTGTTTATTTTCTATAATAAAAATCATATTTAATTCACCGACAGTGCATTGTACACTCGCGCCTTGATCTCATCGGGCACAGAGCCCCAGTCGGGCCACAACAGTGGGACCCTGTCCCGCACGAGCATGCCCGTCGCGTTGATGTACTTGGTGGTGGTGTCTCTCCGCTCAATCGGGCGTCCATCCTCACCGGGACCGGGCAGGATCTCTCTGATCCCACCGGCCAGCTCCCTCTCCAGGGTCGACATGTTCGCTGGCCCTCTGGTCCGTCTCGTCCCCGCGGGTTTATTGACGAGGACGCCTGTTAAAATGAACACATAGTTAAATAATTATTTAAACTAACTAATTAAATAATTAATTAAACAATCTAAATAATTAATTAAACTAACCAATTACCTGCGTCGTTGTACTGCTTGTCCTTCTCACGAACGGCCCACAGGCCGCGGCAGTCCTCTGAGTCGAAAGGACTGTAGAAGTAGGCCTCCTCCCAGGGAATCTCGTGGGGCCGGTCGTGCCTCCAAATCTGCCTCCCCCTGGCGTCGTACTCAGGGATGGCAGGGAGGAACTGGACCATGTACATCCCCGATGGCGGAGACATACGGGGCGTGGACCCTGAGGGGCCTGCTCCCCCTGACGGTGGGCCCCGTAGCTGTGGACGCTGTCGCTGTGGGGGGACAGGGAGCATCTCTGGAGGGTCCAGATCGGCGCGCGGTGGGGTCGGCTGCCGATCCTGGAACAGTGCTGAAGTGCACTGGGGTCTGGTGGCTCTGCGTCCTCCTCCGACACTCGAGTCAGGGCCCGCTCCCGTCGACTCATACGAGGAGCCCCCACGTGGATCGCTCGGCGTCAATCCCATCAACGTCTCCTCTCGTCGACTCATAGGCCGGCCTAGGCCCCGACGACCGCTGGATCCGCTCCCCCCACGGCTGGATCCTGCCTGAGCGTCGGGGTCGCTCTCGGTCCGTCTGCCAAGCCATCGGTCTACAAAGCGACGGTTTCCTGCACAATTAGTATATAAATTCCATAAATTGCACAAAAATTTCACAAAAAAATTAAAAACTTCATTCAATGTATATATACCTAAATATATTTATACCTAATTATATATATATATATTCCGAAATATAACACAAAATTCCTTAAATTTCACAAAAAAATAAAAAACTTTTTTAAATATATATATATACCTAATTATATATATACATAACTATATTTATACCTAAAGGTATATATATATACCTAAAAATTCTTGTTAATTCCTCAAAATTAAACAAAATTCCACACAATTCCATAAATTTCACACAAAAATAAAAAACTTCATTAAATGTATATATACCTAATTATATATATACCTAAATATATTTATACCTAATTATATATATATATATATATATATATCCTCTTAAAAATTCCACAAAATTCCACAAAATTAACAAAAATTCCACAACATTAAAAAAATTTCCACAAACTTCCATATACGTAATTATATATATATATATATATATATATATATCCTTCACAAAATTCCACATAATTCCAAAAAATTAACAACAATTCCACAACATTCCATAAATTGCACAACAACCCTAAATTCCACATAATTTCACAAAAACCATAAAATTTCACAAAAATACCTAAATTCCACAAAATCACAAAATTCCACAAAATTAACAAAAACCCTAAATGAGGGAGAGGGGGACTACCTGACATGGTGGTGCGGCTAGGGGACGAGGACGGCGGTGCGGTGCGGCGGCGACGGCGGCTAGGGAAGGACGGCGCCGATCGGTTCGACTTCGGGTCGGGGAGGGCTCGGGAAGGCCGGGGACGGGGTGGGGAGGGGTGGGGGAGGGCCGGGGAGGCTTGGTCGGCGTCGGGGAGGCTCGGACGGCGTCGGGGAGGCTCGGGGAGGGGTGGGCGGCGATTTAGGGGTTTAGGTTTTCTGCCGAAATGGGGGAGAGGCGCCTCTGTTTCAGTTTAAATCGAGGGACTATAGCCGACGATTTCATTTTAATTCGTCGGCTATGACTATAGCCGACGATTTCGTCGGCTATAGTCTCTAACTAAATCCGGGCCGGGCCTAAGTTGGGCTTTGCGGGCCGGTTATAGCCGACGAAGTATGCACGTCGTCGCCTATAGTATGCATATCGTCGCCTATAGTATGAATCTCGTCGGCTATAGTCAAGGACCTCAGCAGCCGTCAGATCTCCCCCATCCAACGGCGGACAATGAAACGGCGCGGATCGCAACACTTTAGCCGACGAAGTTCTGTATGTCGTCGGCTATTCTTTGGTCAAACTTTCGGTCAAACCTCTAAACGCTTTAAAACGGCAATTGGCCCGTCTAGATGACGTTTTTTGGCCTGACCTTCAACAGAGAATAGTTTCAAATCGATGCGACGCAACTAACCGTATAAAAATTTTCCTCCAAATATTTACCGACCGTCAGGCTACCCATAGGAAAACGGAAGTAAAAAACACCTAACCGCAACATTCGGCACACCGATTTTGTCCGAATCTTCCCATTTTTCAACCGTAGTCGTATTTCAATATTTCGGTCGTATCTTATTTCACGACACTTTTGCATTTGAACGGTCTACGTATGGTAACTATTTGAAACTATACATTCACTTAAACACTTAGTAAATAAGTTAAGGAACATTAGTGCATATGTTCCGATTTCGAATCTAAAAGTTTTGAAAATCTATTCCAACCGTCAGATATCACCGTTAAGATTAAATACATGTATGAAAAAAAATACAACTAGATCTGACAACGTTAAAGGGTCGATCGGATCGGTCAAACTGCTTGGTCAAACCTCTAAACGCTTTAAAACGGCAATTGGCCCGTCTAGATGACGTTTTTTGGCCTGACCTTCAACAGAGAATAGTTTCAAATCGATGCGACGCAACTAACCGTATAAAAATTTTCCTCCAAATATTTACCGACCGTCAGGCTACCCATAGGAAAACGGAAGTAAAAAACACCTAACCGCAACATTCGGCACACCGATTTTGTCCGAATCTTCCCATTTTTCAACCGTAGTCGTATTTCAATATTTCGGTCGTATCTTATTTCACGACACTTTTGCATTTGAACGGTCTACGTATGGTTTCGGTCAATATACTTTAGCCGACGACTTGCAAGTCGTCGGCTACAGTATGGGCATTATAGCCGACGAATTGCAAGTCGTCGGCTAAAGTATGGGCATTATAGCCGACGAATTATGGTCCATTTCGTCGGCTATAATTCTGATCTTTCTGAAAATTTGCCATTTAGGGCCTGAAAATTGCCTATTTCACCTGATAAATTCCTGAATATCGCACAAACAAATCAATACAATTTCCCATAAATTCGAAAAACGGTAATTAAGGACAAAAATTATTTTCATACATGCATGCACCATCGTACACAAATACATACATAAATAGTATACTAAGGATGATAATCAGAATCATCCTCATCACTTGAGTCAGACGTAGTATAGTAGTTAATATCTGGCAACCGGTGCTCGTACTCGTCGTCTGAGTCATCGTCGGGCTGATATAGACGATTCGGATTAACATCATACATGGGCACCTGACCCCTAGGAAGTCGGACCACTCTGCCCGGCGTCACATTATTATCGCGGATGGTGGAGGATTCCGGAATGTCGCCGGCGTCCGGCTCTTGGTATGCGGTCGCTTCTTGACACTCTGTGCTCACACCAAGTGTGGTAGCACTGTATATGTCTCGCTGAGACACATGGTTAACTACCTTCCACGTGCCTTTGTTCAAAGGATCGTCAAGATAAAAGACCTTTTTGGCCGCTGTGGCGAAAACAAAGGGGTCGTCTTCATACACACTAGTGGCGGTATTCACCGAAAGTATGCCGTACTGATCGATCCGTGTGCGGTGCGGCCTAGTATCAAACCATCGACACTTGAACAAGTGGACTTTCATGCGGTTCCCATAAATGAGTTCAACAACTGACTGTAGGACACCGTAAAAATCCACGCCCCCCTCTGCACCATCGACCATCACCCCACAATTCTGTGTTTTGCGTTCCCCGTCTCTAGCTCCACATATATACTTAACGCCGTTGACATCACACATTGGGCGGACTGTGGAAGATATCGGCTTCATCGACAACAGCCTCAATTCCTCTGAGTAATTTGTATGACCACCCCTCGCAGCCACTTGCATCAGCTGAAAAATATAACTCAAATCACTCGGTGTGTTTATGATTAAAGAATAGGGAACTGTAAAAGAAAGCCATCTAATATATATATTTATACACTTACCCATTGTGGAAAATAGTCTGCAAACGTCGTGTTGTGGTACTCGACATCACCGCGAACTTCCTTGCTGTGAAGATGGTGACGTTTCCAATATTGTACCTCCGGACAGTTTATTAGAACCCACCAGTGGGCAATCCCTACCTCATGGTCAGGCAACTTGTCCACACCCTTTTTCTTGAAGCTTCCGTATGGTACAACAGAGTTGGCGACGATAGATAGGTTGAACTCGGGGTCATCTCGACTTGGATGTTGTGGGGGGTCCTCCATCGCTCCCAAGTACAACTTGGCGTACGTTACACACTCATGCGCAATGTAAGCTTCAGCAATACACCCCTCAGGCGCAGATTTATTGTGCACATATTTCTTGTAGTCTCCAAGTTGTCTGCAAGGTTAACAAGTGCGTGTTAAGAGCATGCAACTTTTATTTAAAAACATGTATAAATCAAATTTATGAATAACATGTACCTTTCGATGGGATACATCCAAGTGTAGTGTACGGGACCGGTAAGCAACAATTGTTGGGGAAGATGGATCATCAGGTGAGGCATGATGTCAAAGAAGTTTGGGGGAAATATCCTCTCGAACTTGCACAAGATAAAAACGATTTCCTCATGCATTCTCATGAGGTCTGATTTTCTAACTTCTCTAGCGCATAACTTCTGGAAGAATCTTGACAACGCCACCAACGGCTCAACCACTTCATCCTCCAAGTACGCTCGAATGAAAATAGGGAAGAGGCGTTGAAGCAGTACATGGCAGTCGTGACTCTTCAATCCGTACATCTTGTTGTCTCGGTAGTTAACACACTTGCTTATGTTACCCGCATAGCCATAAGGATACCTGCATAGCCATTAACAACAATTAGATTTCATGCATATATAGTCGTCCAACAACAGATGGATTCTTTAGGGAATACATGCCTAATTAATAAAAAGTTACCTGACATTACTCAGCCATCCAAAGATTTCATGTTTCTGGTCCCTGGTGACGGTGTAAGGAGCTTGGGGCATTTTGCTCCTGCCCTCTCTCAACCACAAATGGTCCCGCAGTCCCATATTTCTCAGATCAACGCGTGCCTTGGGGGTGTCTTTTGTTTTCTTCTCCCAATTCAAAACTGTGCCAACCACGGCTTCACCCACGTTCTTCTCTATATGCATGACATCCAGGTAGTATCTGGTAGCCAACCTGGCCCAATAAGGAAGTTCCCATAAGATGCTCTTGTGTGACCAGAACCTATACCGATCCGGCCTCTCTGGAATCGTGCGCAACACATCGGGATGATTGCTAAGCGGACCAAAGTCATACTCATTCAACACTGCCAATATTTCCTCCCCTGTCCATTGCTCCGGTGCCCAGCCCCTTTCTTCAGTCCCATCAAAAGCCTGTGCATCGTCCCTAAATGGATGGTCATGCGGAAGCCAACGACGGTGACGCATCTGGACAATCTTGCTGCAATGAGGACTGGAGCAATCAACAGTCATGCACTCTGAACAAGCCCTGTAACCCCTGGTGACGCTGCCCGACAACATACCCCTCCCAGGAAAGTCACTGATCGTGCCAACAAGCATGGCATGCATCCGGAACATCTCATTTTTGAACCGGTCGTAGACCAGGTGGCCGTTCAGACTCAAGTACCGAAGCTCCTCAATTACGGGTCTCAAATACACATCGAGACACTTTCCCGGATAACCTGGGCCTGGAATCAACAATGTGAGCATGTTATATTCCTTCTTCATGCACATCCACGGTGGAAAGTTGTACGGAATCAAAATAACTGGCCACACACTGTACTGAAGCTCTTTCTTGCCAAAAGGGTTGAAACCGTCGGATGATAGCCCTAGCCAAACATTTCGAACCTCTGATGCAAATTCGGGAAACTCCAACACGTTCTTCTTCCAAGCCTCTCCGTCGGCGGGATGTCTAAGGGTGTCATCGTCAGGCACATTCCTCTCAGCCCACCATCTCATAGCTTCGGCCGTGAAAGCACACATGAACAACCGCTCAAGCCTATCAATCAGCGGGAAGTACCGAAGTATCTTCACAGCTTTCTTGTTCCCTTTAGGAGTGAACTTATACCGCTCTGTATTGCATAATGGGCAGTATTCAAGATCTGCAAGTCCTTCCCCGTAAAACAGAACGCAATCGTATCTGCATGCATGAATCTTGATGTAGGAAAGGCCGAGATCTTTAAGGATATGTCGCACCTTATGATGACTGGTAGGAAGCCGATGTCCGGGGGGCATCGCCCCACCCCATAGCCGAAGCCAATCATCAACCGATTTGACAGTGCCTTTGTTCTCCGTTTTGATCTTCATCACTCCCATGACAGATTCAAGGACAGTCTTACTGCATCCGGGGTACAACGGAGTCTGTTGCAATGCGATCAGGTTGTTGTACTTTTCCATACCACTTGTGTTGACCGGAGATCGGGGTAATGGCTCGAGTGGCTCAATATCAGGGAAACACTCCATCTCCGGAGGTGGGAGTTGCACATCTGGTGCTTCCTCAAAGACACCGCTCTCACGAGGAAACATATCGTTGATCCAGTTCGTTGTCGGATCATTGGAGGAACTCCCTCTCTCGGCAAATTGTCCATGATCATGACGACCCGCAAACTCTGGTTCACCGTGATAAATCCAATTAGTGTATAGGACCCAAAATCCATATCTAGCCAGGTGTTGCTCCACTGTCTCTATGGAAAACCGGTGACGTGGGGTGGCACACTTGCACTTTTTACACGGACAATAATGAAGTGTAGTGTCTCCACAGTTAGCCATCACAAAATCCAGGAAACTCCTAACTCCATCATGATACGCCTGATCCCATCTTCCAAGGGTAATCCAACTCTTGTCCATCCTGTAAATTCAAGAAATAAATATAGCTATATATAGATATGTATATATGCACGTACTACGTACGTACTAATTAATTAAAAAATTCATCATTACACACACACACATATATATATATATATATATATACACATGCATCCCTAAATTAATTAAAACATCGTCAATCTCCCTAATTAATTAAACACAATGTATTTTTTATATATACCAACAATATATTTTTAATTACAATTAAATTAATTAATATATATACATTTTTTCATCAAATTCATCTAAAATCACCTATAAATCAACATTAATCAATCACTAATCTTCAACAAAACTTCAATTCTATCTAACCAATACAACATATATATCAACCCATTAATAATCTCATCTCAACACATATATATATATATATCAAATTAATCACACATTTATTCTAATTAAACTCTAAATTAATACACCTCTGCATATAACCAACTAAATCAACACACACAGCAATATACGTACCTTTCAAGCTTATGGCCGAGGTTTTGGACGATTTCAGAGCGTTTTGGACGATTTCATCGACGAATGAGCTCCCTGATGCAGAAGGTCGATCTGATATAAGAGTTATAGCCGACGAATACCCCCCTCGTCGGCTATAACAAAAACTTTTCGTCGGCTATAACTCTTATAGCCGACGAATACCATCCTCGTCGGCTATAACTAAAAACGTTTCGTCGGCTATAGTTATAGCCGACGAGTTGTCGGCAGTCGTCGGCTATAATATTATAGCCGACGATGTGGCCGACGAAATAGTAGTTCGTCGGCTATAACGGGTTATAGCCGACGAGGTACTATTTCGTCGGCCGTTTTTTCCCATATCGTCGGCTATAACCCCTTTTCTGGTAGTGACAGGCTTCACTTCACCCCTTTCAATTCTTTCCTGAACTGTATGGCAGTCTAATTCAATGTGCTTTGTTCGCTCATGGTACACTGGATTTGCTGCTATGTGTAATGCTGCCTGGTTGTCACAGAACAAACTTGCTGCCTCGGGATGACGCACCTGTAAGTCTCTCAATAAGTATCTCAGCCAGCTGATCTCACAAGCAGTTGCAGCATAGAACGGTATTCAGCTTCAGCTAAGGACCTTGAAACTGTAGCTTGCTTCTTACTCTTCCATGATACAAGGGACTTGCCAAGAAAAATGCAATACCCTGTCACTGATCTTCGAGTACTTGGACATCTTGCCCAATCAGCGTGGCAATATGCGTCCAAATGCCATGAACTGTCTATAGGAAACAATAACCCTTGTCTAGGGACTGCCTTAAGATATTGTAAGAGTCGATGTGCTATTTTAAGGTGATGTACCTTAGGCTCTTGCATGAATTGACTAAGTGTGTTGACAGCATAAGTAATGTCCGGTCTGGTGATTGTAAGATAGATTAGCTTCCCAATCAGTCTCCGATACCGCGAGGGATCTTGGAGAGCATCACTACCTTTCTCTGTTAACACCAAATCAGGCTCCATTGGCACCTTTGTAGGCTTCACACCTAGTAATCCTGCCTCCTCCAATATATCTAACGTATACTTACGTTGACAAACTGTAATTCCTGCCTTGGAGCGTGCAACTTCTATGCCAATAAAGTATTTGAGTGGTCCAAGGTCTTTAATCTTGAAGCAACTATTAAGAAACCTTTTGAGATCATCAATTGCCTTCAGATTGTTCCCTGTTATAACCATGTCATCAACATATAGCAGAATCACAGTAATAGAGTTCCCATCAACCTGTGTAAACAATGAATAATCGGCACGGGACTGCTTGAAACCAACTTCTTGAATTGTAGAATGGAAACGCCTGAACCAACTACGGGATGCTTGCTTAAGTCCGTAAAGTGATTTGTTGAGTCGGCAAACAACATTCTCCCCCTGTCGACAATACCCAAGAGGAGGAAGCATGTAGACTTCCTCAGTAAGGTCACCATGTAAAAAGACATTTTGTACGTCCATCTGGTGTAGTGGCCAATCTCGGACTGCAGCAATGGCGAGCAAGCAATGAACAGTGATCAACTTAGCAACGGGTGCGAAGGTGTCTTTGTAGTCGATGCCTTCGCGTTGGGTGAAACCTTTGGCAACCAGGCGAGCTTTGTATCGCTCGATTGTTCTATCTGCATGATACTTGATCTTAAAGACCCATTTGCAGCCAATGGGTCACTGGCCAGCAGGTAAAGAGACCATTGACCAAGTTTGATTGTCCTCAAGAGCCTTAATTTCAGATGCCATAGCAGCTACCCACTGAGGGTCATGTCGAGCCTGATCATAAGTCGCTGGCTCAACCAGACGAGAGATATTATGCACAAATGAACGATATCGATCAGACAACCCAGAATAAGAGACATACCGTTGCAGAGGGTACCGAGTGCCGGACGTGGAGGAAGAGGAGGTGTCAGGGCCCAGAACGGTAGCATGATAGGTATTGAAGTCCCGAAGATGGTATGGGTGTTGGGAAGGGCGAGAGGAACGGCGAAGGGAAGGGATGAGATTTGGAGGTGGTGGAGGTGGTGGTGGTGGAGGTGGTGGTGACGCCATTGAAGGGGGAGGAGTAGCCGACGGTAATGGTGTCGGAGGATTTGATGAATCAGAGGGAATCGATTGGGGGTGATCGGATGTGGAATCGATTGGAGGGAGAGATGACGGTGCGGGTGAAGACACTGGCGCTAGGTCGGGTGGAGGCACCAGCGTTGGGTCGGATAGAGGCGCCGACACTAGTGTGGTTGGAGAGGCTGGGTTAGGCGGAGGTGTCGACGTTGGTGGCGCCGAGAGGAGTGTGGGTGGAGGCACCAATGTGGATTTTCGTTGCCTGCTATAAACTTTCAATGATGGTTTTGATGTGGATGCAGGTGTAGAATCCTGCGAAGACTTGGATTGAGGTGAAGTGGGCTCAGGATGTGGGTTGGGATCTGGTGTATGAATGGGGCCGATAGAAGCTGGTAAGACTGGGTAATCATCTTGATCTCCTGGTGAAAGTTTAGTCAAAGACGGGGTGTTTTCATGGAAAATGACATCCCAAGAGGTAAAAAATTTCTTCCCTGCAAGATCGTAAAGTTGGTAACCCTTTTGGCCAAGAGGATAGCCAATGAAAATGCAACGACGCGCACGTTGATCAAATTTGTTGGTGGGTGTGAGATTAGTGGCATAGCAAAGACACCCGAAAACCCGAAGATCAGAATAATTTGGTGGTTTGTGATGTAGGAGTTCATAAGGGGATTTATGGGAGAGAAGGGGTGTGGGTAGACGGTTGATAAGATAACATGCTGTTTGAACACTCTCCCCCCCCAAAAACGTAATGGAAGATTAGCTTGAAATCTTAGGGCATGGGCAACATTAAGGAGGTGTCGATGTTTACGCTCGACCACCCCATTTTGTTGTGGGGTGTGAGTGCATGTATGCTGAAAAATGGTGTCGCGTTCGTCATGAAAAGAACGCATGGATTTAGATGTGAATTCCCCCCCATTATCGGCACGGAGTACTTTAATAGTGCGATCAAATTGAGTTTGGACCCAAGAAAAGAAAGATTTCAATAATGATTGAGTGTTGGATTTGAAACTCATTAGATGCACCCATGTGAAGCGAGTAAAGTCATCGACAATGGTTAAAAAATAATGAGCCCCCGAATGTGTAGTAGTTTTGTGTGGTCCCCAAATATCACAATGAATCAATTCAAATGGTGCAACTGAAGTTATGGAACTTGAAATGAAAGATAACCGAGTTTGTTTGGCTAGGGGACAAATTTCACAAACATGCTTATCAGAATTGAAAGCAATATCTGGAAAAACTTGAGATAGAGGTTGAAGAGGAGCGGATGATGGATGTCCGAGGCGTTGATGCCAAAGGTTGGAGGTTTGGGTTAAGTGGTTGACAAGGTGCGGATTTTGAGATGTTGAGAGGTAGTAGAGACCATCAACATGCTTGCCCAAGCCAATCGTCCTCCTCGTATCCACGTCCTGCACAACACAAAAATCCGGGTAAAAGATTACAATACATCTCAAAGCTCGTGTTAATTTACTCACAGATACAAGATTGACTCTAAACTTGGGAACATGTAAAACTCCGTCAAGAGACAAATCTGGTGACAATCAAATAGACCCAACAGTTTCTATAGTAGCCTGGTCTCCATTGGGTAATCCAACAAAATTGTGAGATGTCTTGTTTAAATTGTGAGTCGACACGTGATCTGTTGCTCCACTATCCATAATCTAATATAATGTTGAATGTGCATCATTGTATATACTAGTAGAACTAGGTGTGAATATACCTGTTGCATTTGCAAAATGTTGATTTTTACCCTTCTTTTCTTGCAGCATGGCTATGTATTCCTGATATTCCTTAGCTGTGAAGGTGTAACTCTCATCAGTAGACTCCTTCAACTCGATGTTGTGAGCTGCACGTTTCCCCTTTCTAGGCTTCACATTCTTCCCATGCCATTTGTGGCCCACTCGAAAACCTTTCAGAAAATTGCACGTATCCCCAGATGAGTGTCCCCCTCACAATAAGTACACTTGAGTGGTTTCCGATAGGAGGATGAGGAAGGAGGCTTCGACGCCGGTTTTGGTATGGGACGTGTGACCTGCATGGCATGGGAAATTGGTGGATGTTCTCGGCGAGCAGTTGCCTCCATCTGCCTCTCATGTTGTAGAATCAAGCCATGTACTTTCCGTGTGTTCGGCAATGGGCTCATCATCAGAATTGAGCCACGAACTGTAGAGTAAGTCTCATTGAGACCCATCAAAAATTGCATAATGATGGAGGTGTTATCCAAGCATAAAATACCTGCAAAACAACTTCATACACATAATACCCTTCTTGTGTCGAGTGTAGTATTGACAAGTAGGGATCGTTCTATCCGGGGAAATCAAGGGCTTTCAATCACACAAAGTATTGCACAAAAAAGGGGGTATCAATTTTTATGTATAATTATCTACTGAATTTTTACTAAATTTATAAATCCTAAATTATATATTTACATGTGATCAACATCTTCCACACAATCACCAAACACAAATCTCATTATACATGCAATAAAATTAAAACAAGTAATAGGGGCAGCAGCAAATAACGAATTCAAAATCAACTAAGCTCCAATTTAATCAGGGCCAACGCAGCTTATCCTAATTATTCAAGACATCATAAGTATTTAGAACCCACAACGCGTGTAATCCTAAACATGGTACTAATCGGTTTAATAACACAACGCGTAGAAATTAAACACAAATAGCACATAAGCACATATTGTCGAATTGGAACATGTTAGCAAGTATGGCGTCACTCATCTCACATCGACATGTAAATTGTCATAATTACTCTAGCCCTTAGATAAATACATATTAAAATCCACAACGCGTGAGATCCAACATATATTAAATCGGCATATGAATTCAACACCTAGATAACACTCATGGCCTTTCGAATGTATCTAAACATCTCATTCGGTTGCACACGAATTATGAAAATAAACCTAATTAAATTAAGAATATAAGCTAAAGCTACTGCCCATAACACAAATTTAATTAAATAGCATGCATAATTCGGCAATCATATACAAAATTCCCAAACATTTATAACAAAGATCCGAAGATCCCATATATAATTATCAATACCAAAAACAAATCCAGAAATTAAAACATATTTCATAGACAAAAGTATGTTTAAATACAAAGAATCAAAAACCAAATAAATACAATCCATGTTACAACCTTATGAAGATTCGGCAAGGATTGGTGAAGGATGAATTTTGGTGAATGATGAAGGTGGAATTCGGCAAAGGATTCTTGGTACAATTTCTGAAATTAAATGGGCAGAGGTTCGGCAAGGTTTTTGAGGGGAAGAGAAGATAATTTTCTGTGCAAAAGCCTTGGTATTTATAGAGGAAGTAACCTAGAGAAGCCAGCCACAAACCAAAACTGAATTGGTTTAGGTTTCCTTGATTTTCTGAATTCGGCAGAATGACCTCCGTGCATTTATTACGTCATAACTTTCTCTAGAAAATAGCTATTGAGGTGATTCCAGTTGGGTTGGAAACTAGACTCCCGTAGCTTTCTATCCATATAAGGCTCGAATTCTGATTCATTGTCAGCTGTCCGGGAGAGTCCGTGGAAGTTGAGAGACGTGCACAGGAATTTTTCCGAAATTAATCAGGATTTGTTGCGATTTTCTTCCTCTATTTTCTGCCGAAAATTCCCAAGATAATGGCTGAATAATTGAGCAATATCTCTTTAGGTTTTCCATGAATTAATTCAGCCAAAAATCTTACACAAATGATGGAATTCAGTCCACATTCGTAAGCCAAATCCATGTAGAACTCGGCTTGCTTCTTCTTTTCCATTCCGAAATTAATCTTTTCTTTTCTTTTTTAATTCAGCCAAATTCTTCATGGATCAATGCTTGATGGACTGAATAATGGACTAGGCTCATAACTCATTTGGACAATTTATCCAAGAGCTAGCCGTAGCTTTCCCTAGTTGAGCCAGGAAAGCATCCTTTGTATCTTCTTTTCCTGCTTGCATCAGGGAAACTTCTTTTCTTTTGTTCTTCGACTTCTTCCTTGAAAGGATGACTCTTTAATGCTCAAATATGTTCAGTAGCTCATCACTTACAACCTTGGACACGAAATTGTTGTAGAAAAATAGAAATCCTTCAAAACGGGCAGCAGGTTCTTCCTCTCGGCAGATCTGACCTTCTTGCATTCAAACCGGCATAACTCTCTACTTAGGAGAGCTTTTTCTGCGATTCCAGTTGCATATGAAACTAGACACACAGGGCTTTCATCCATAAAAATTTCACCTTCAAATTCCTTGTCAATCGTCGGGAATAAATTCAGAAAGTTGGATGTCGGACACTGAAATCTTCTGGAATTCTTGGATTTGCATCCGATAAGAACTTGAAGTTCTTGGCATTTTGTTCCACTCCGATTTTAATGATTCTTTCCTTTGTTCAATCCTTAGTATGTCAACTGCAAATGAGAAGAGAAAAATCTATCAAAAGCAAAGTTTATGTTTTACAGATTCAATAAAACATCTCAGAGACTTTGTGAATAGGCTTTTGACAATTTCTGCATTTTTATTCTATTTTCCACATGTTTTCACTTTAATTCCACCAAAACTCTTGACTCTATAACATGACTCTATATTACAACAATAAGGGTTAAGCATTGCATAAATGGGGGTAAAAACATATTAAGAACGTCGCATTTTATGCTCCTATCAACTACCCCACACTTAGCCTTTGCTAGTCCCTTAGCAAAACAAATAAAAAAGACTCAACACTACAGCCCCTAAATAATTGTCTCAGGATCTTTACACACATAGCTTTCAAGTTAAGCATTCAATGTAAGCACAATAATCCCAAGCGTCATAGACATGTATCATAGCATGAACAAGTAAGAAACGAAAATCACAAGCAATGACATGTTATGTTGATTCCATCCTCCTCACTAGGCATACTCTCTTCTTTTCACTCATGATATGGCAATATTCACTCAAAGTATATGCAAGAAAATAGATTAAGAGTTACAAAGAGTAACTTGCATATTTCATCAAATAAAGGCACTTTGTGAATAGATCTTTCAGGAAAAACTTCATATAACAACTATGTGCACCAATGAACCAAAGCCATATGCTCAACTCTTGACAAAAATCTCCACATACAAAGTTCACCTATTATTCGAATCATGAGAGATCTTACATGGGAAAATAGTGGGGCTAGGCATAAGGAATTCGCATTTAGAATAGTGGTGAGAAAATGTCACCAAGACTTAGCAAAGCTCAATACTCCTTATGACTTCACTCAAAAGGGCCAAGTTTCAACTTGTTGGGCCCAAACTTCATTCTTTTCTTCCCCATAACATAGTGAATATGAACAAAGGTCAAGTATGATAATAATAGACCTTCAATTGTAAAACAAACTCCAAATTCACCACAAGATCTCAATCCAAGCATTTCTATTTTTCTTTTCATTTGCCGAAACTTTTTCTTTTTATTTTTTATTTTTTTTATTTTCGGCACAAATTTTTTCTTTTATTTTCTGTCCGAATTTTCTCTTTATTTTCGGCAATCATGGTTTTTCATGCTTTTGGATTGGATCACCCCACACTTACTTCTCATCATCACATCAATTCACACACCATTAAATTTTACCAAGTCTTGATAACAATGGCAAGGATAAAATATTCTAAGCTCAAGGAAAGTGTATCAAGGTGATGAAATAAATGGCTCAATGTTGGCTCAAGGGGTTAAAACTAAGGAGTCCCACGACGGGCACAAATTAGGCATAAGCTTTGTTTGGCATTGGTGGTAATCCTAACAAGATCATCTCAATCATCTTCAAAATCAAGGCATGTTATGAATAATAGTCTCAAAAATCGTCAAAAGTGAGTTCTAGCATTCTAGAGTTCATTAAAAGCTATGGCACATAGTCATTGAATGTTCAAAGAATGATGAAGTTTTGAAAAATTCTGCCCATTTTTATCACTCAAGAAGGAAAGTATATGGCAATCAAAGCTCACAAAGGTTATTATGGAACAAAATCAACACAACATACATGCTTCTTACACAATTAAGTTCAAGTCTCAAATGTTCATACCAATCACAAAGTCCATGAAACTCACAATTATTTTCAAGATTATGCAAAACCATCATCTATGTATTAAAGATATAATCATCATAGACTATTTAGGGGCACTTAAGACTCAAAAATTAAAACACAAAAGCAACGAAATTTTTTAATTTTTCTGATTTTTTTATTTTATTTTCTTTTCTTTTATGACTCTAAACAAAAAACTTAAAACAAAAAAACAAACATGTGAAACATGTATCCCTACCCCACACTTAGAAAATTACATTGTCCTCAATGTACACAAAAATTATGTAGTAATTTCCAAGCATTTGATAATTCACAAGTTCCACATTTATACAATTCAACCAAAAAGAGTTTAGGGATTTAGAAAATTCAAACTCTCGTAGACGGCTCCTTCACAATTTTGGTTGAAATGGGTTGCCTCCCATGCAGCGCTTAATGTTTATAGTCTACTCAGCCTAGACTCTTCTCCATATCATCAGGATCTTGGTGCATCTCAGAATTGTATCTCCTCAATGGTGTGCTCCTTAAAAGGTTCGTAGTAAGGCTTAAGTCGATGACCATTCACCTTGAACGCTTTTCCTGTTTCAATACTTTGAATTTCTATAGCACCATGAGAAAACACATTAGTAACAATATAAGGACCAGCCCAACGAGAACGCAATTTTCCAGGAAATAATCTAAGACGAGAATGATACAACAAGACTTTTTGACCAATATGAAACTTTTTGCCTCTTATCATCTTGTCATGAACCAATTTCGTCTTCTCCTTGTAAATCCACGCAGCATCATATGCATCATTTCTGATTTCCTCAAGCTCGCTCAACTATAATTTCCTGTGAAGTCCAGCCTTGTCAAGCTCCATGTTGAATTGCTTGACCGCCCACCATGCCTTGTGCTCCAACTCTACTGGAAGATGGCACGCCTTGCCATATGTAAGCCGAAATGGAGACATCCCAATGGGTGTCTTGTATGCCGTTCTGTAAGCCCAAAGTGCATCATCAAGTCTGTCACTCCAATCTTTCCTTGATGGGCCCACAGTTTTCTCCAATATGCTTTTGATTTCTCTGTTGGACACTTCTGCCATTCCGCTCGTCTGAGGATGATAAGGTGTGGATACCTTATGGGTGACTCCATATCGTCTGAGTAAAGCCTCTATTGTTCTGTTGCAGAAATGAGAACCTCCATCGCTTATAAGCACACGAGGTACTCCAAACCTGGAAAATATGTTAGTTCTCAAGAAACCTGCAACAACTTTAGAATCATTAGTCCTTGTGGCTTTCGCCTCCACCCATTTTGACACATAATCAACAGCCAACAAGATATAAAGAAAGCCCTTAGATGAAGGAAAAGGTCCCATAAAATCAATACCCCATACATCAAATATTTCAACAAAGATCATAGTAGTAAGGGGCATTTGGTCTCTCTTACCAATGTTACCTGTCCTTTGGCACCTATCACATGTCATACAAAATGTGTATGCATCCTTGAAAATAGTGGGCCAATAAAAACCGCTTTCTAATACCTTGAGGGCTGTCCTCTTAGCTCCAAAGTGTCCTCCACATGCCTCATTGTGGCAAAATGCAAGGATCGGCCTATGCTCCTCTTGTGGCACACAACGTCTAATCACTTGATCATTACAAGTCCTCCACAAATATGGGTCGTCCCATATGTAGTGTCTTGCATTCTTTTTAATCCTTGTCTTGGCTGCCTGCAAACATGTACTTGGAAAAGTTTTAGTAACTAAATAATTGACAATGTCTGCATACCAAGGTTCTTTTGTGTCCACTCGAAAAAGCTGCTCATCTGGGAAAGTTTCCTAAAGTGGCAACGTTTCCTCCTCTCTCACAATTCTGCTCAAGTGATCCGCCACAACATTTTCGCTCCCCTTCTTGTCCTTGATCTCGATGTCAAACTCTTGGAGTAAGAGAATCCATCGAATCAAACGTGGCTTAGCATCTTTCTTCTTCATCAAATATCTTAAGGCTGCATGATCAGAATACACAATCACTTTAGAATTCAATAGATATGAACGAAATTTTTCTAAAGCAAATATAACAGCCAACAGTTCTTTTTCAGTTGTAGAGTAATTTAATTGAGCATCATTAAGTGTGCGCGAAGCATAATATATGGCATTTGGCTTCTTCTCTTTTCTCTGTCCAAGCACCGCTCCAACTGCATAGTCTGAAGCATCACACATGATCTCAAATGGTAGCGTCCAATCTGGTGGCGCCATAATTGGTGCTGATGTCAACAATTCCTTCAACTTGACAAATGCATCTTCACACCCTTTGTCCCATACGAATGGAACCTCCTTCTACAAAAGGGCACAAATAGGCTTGGCCACCAACGAAAAATCCTTGATGAACCTCCTATAAAATCCTGCATGGCCAAGAAACGAACGTACCTCCCTTACAGTTGTAGGGGAGGGTAAGTGAAGCATAATATCAATCTTGGCCCTATCTACCTCAATACCCTTTGCAGATATAATGTGTCCTAGAACTATCCCTTGTTTTACCATGAAATGACATTTTTCCCAATTAAGTACAAGGTTAGTCTCTACACATCTTTTCAGGATTAATTCCAAATTCTCTAAGCATGCATCAAAGTCTTTACCATAAACACTAAAATCATCCATAAAGACTTCAATGATATTTTCAATATAATCACTAAAAATGGAATACATACAACGTTGAAATGTACCTGGTGCGTTGCATAAACCAAATGGCATGCGTCGATAGGCAAACGTACCAAAGGGACATGTGAACGTTGTCTTTTCCTGATCATCTGGGTGAATGCATATCTGATTGTAACCGCTGTACCCATCCAAGAAGCAATAGAATTCGTGCCCAGCTAATCTCTCCAACATCTGGTCCATGAAAGGCAATGGCATGTGATCCTTGCGTGTAGTAGCATTCAACTTTCTGTAGTCGATACACATCCTATGACCTGTCACCAATCGTTGGGGCACGAGTTCATCCTTGTCATTCTTCACAACCGTGACTCCACTCTTCTTAGGTACAACTTGGACAGGTGCAATCCACTGGCTATCTGAGATGGGATAAATGACTCCACAATCCAGCAATTTGATCACCTCGTCTTTCACAATCTTCATCATAGGGGGGTGTAAACGTCTCTGACCCTCCCTAGTAGGCTTGGCTCCTTCTTCAAGTAAGATCCTATGGACACAAGTTGTAGGGCTGATTCCCTTGATATCCGCCAACGTCCATCCAATGGCGGTTTTGTTCCTTTTCAACATGCTAGTCAAGCGTGCTTCCTGCTGCTCACTCAGCTGTGATGACACAATAACTGGTAGTGTGTCATCGTCTCCCAAGTATACATACTTCAAATGATCCGGAAGCACCTTCAGTTCTAAAATAGGGGCCTGTTCCACAGATGGTAAAATTTTATTAGTGGAAATGGGAATTGACAAGAATTTACATGTTCTCATCACGTGGGGTGTTGCCTCTAGCTCGGCAACAATGCTCATCATGCTCGGCTCAAGATCAAGCCGAGCCATTGCCGAATTTACCTCCCCATTTGCATCAATTCCTGCCCCTTGCTCAATAGCTAGTTGCTATTGATCCAAAGTTTCTGATAAAACCTGCGCAATAGAATCAACTACATCAATATTATAGCAAGGTTTTAATTCAGAAATTGGATACCTCATAGCCTCATAAACGTTGAAGCTTATCACTTCACCATCAAACTCCATGGTGAGGTTGCCTTCAGCAACATCAATCTTTGTTCTTGCTGTCCTCATAAATGGTCGCCCCAACAATAATTGAGTGGAATTAAGGGGTGACTCTTCCATATGTAGCACATAGAAGTCTGCAGGAAATATCAGATTATTCACCTGCACAAGAACATCCTCAACATATCCCTCAGGATATTTGTTAGACCTGTCGGCAAGCTGAATTATTACATTGTCCTTTTTCAACTCGCCTAAACCTAGGGACTCATACACATTATAAGGCATGACATTAATTGAAGCCCCTAGATCTAGCAAAACTTTCTCAAAATAAGATTGTCCAATTTTACATGGCAAACTTAGAATGTATAAGTTAGTGTTAGGGTAAAAATATCACACACAAAAAAAATGTTAGTATGTATAATGTTACCGAAAATTTCAATAAAAGATCGTGTAAAAGTATGTATAAGTATAAGTACCACAATAAATCAAACATGTAAATGTAAGGGAACAAACGAAAATTATACAAGTATATCACACGAAAATTCACAAGTATGGTTCACACACAATTTTCACAAGTATCAAGAAATACATATCCTATAACTATAAGAGTATTAACGTCACACGAAAAATTCAAAAGTATATATGGTATCACACGAAAATTTCAAGAGTATATATGTATAAGAATGTGTTTTATGTATCCCTAGTTAAATTGCTAAATGATTTGTTCGAATTTTCAAAGTACGTGGAGCAGAGGAGATAACGGTGCAATGGACTGATACAGCCCCCGGTAGTATCATGCTTGATCCGATATACCTCGAAAATTCAAACCAAGAAATGTTTTCTTTTGAGATCAAAAATCTACTCATATCAAACTTATTTAAGGTTTTGAAGCTCGGTGGACGTGCGGCCTAGGTCTATCGACTAGACACAAGGTTCCGTGGTTTCAGAAGGCTAGAACAAAAGTACTAATAATGGAGTGAGGCAAGACTCATTGTTGGTTACCACGGAGAGCGAACTCCCAATCGACTCACTCACAGGGAATGAACATCAGTCTGTGGGCCTTGAGATCTAGTTAAACAAACCAAAATTAGAACAAACGAACTATGATTGCCCCTTACTCAGTTGAGAACCTTATGTTGTCAGTACCACTAAAGTGCATAAAAGCCGCCCTCAACCTCATAAAAACGCAAGCGCTAGTATGAAGGGTTAAGGCTAAAAGCAACATTAGTGACCTTACCTATTCCTCTTCCCCTCAAAATCAAAAACAAACTCAACATAAATAGACTTCTAAAACTCCTTAACCATTTAACTAATTTTACACATCACACGAAAAAAATTTTTTTTTTGTATTTATACATTGGTTCGGTTTTTTAGTTAATCGATTATGTGAGTATTGTAAATGCCGAAACTTAGGGTTTCTAGATGTCTTTCACACAACTTTAAAATTCGAGGTACATGGAGCAGAGGAGATAACAGTGCAATGGGCTGAAACAGTCCAAGGTAGTATCATGCTTATTCCGATATACCTCAAAAATTAAAGACGAATTTTATCTTTTGAAGAAAAATAGATTCACATATGCTCAAGTTATCTTCTAGCGTCTAAAGTGAGGTGATGCTTCGGCACAAGCGGTTGTCTAGGTCGAGGATACTTTACTTTTCTAAGGCGGTGTCGTTAAAATTCACGGAGAGTAAACTCTCTTTAGGAATAAGGCAGGTCTCAAAGTTTTTAACCACGGAGGACAAGTCCCCTATCGACTCACTCACAGAGAATGAACATCAGTCTGTGGGTCTTGAGAACCAGTTTTACAAACCTCGAACCAATCAATGAAAAATAACTTGCCCTATACTTTGTAAAATAAACTCGGGTCCTAGCGGTCTACAAGTGTTGATTAAAACCGTCCTCAACCTCATAGAAGTAATACTATTGCCGAAATGTCGATTGTATGCGTGGGGGGGAAGTATCCCGCGTTTCCCAATCTACATAAAAACGGATTCAACAAAGCACTATTCATATGAAGGGTTTTGGTTATGATCAACAAAAGAGGCTTCACCTACATGTTACACTTTAGAAACTACAATAAACTCAAAGTATACACAAAAACTATCAACTTCCTAGAAATTATCTAAGTGTATCAACATCACAATATACATCACACACATCGGCAATTAAGCAAAATAAAAACCAAAAACCAACAACCAAAAATCGGATAAGTCCTATTTACTATTACACTTCCAAAAATCCTATTAATACATATCCCAAAACTATTGCAAAAATTAAATAATTTACAAATATACAAAGTTACAAACAACACTTTATGAATCAAAATATTATAATTTCCCCGGCAACGGCGCCAAAAACTGATGGAGGTGTTATCCAAGCATAAAATACCTGCAAAACAACTTCATACACATAATACCCTTCTTGTGTCGAGTGTAGTATTGACAAGTAGGGATCGTTCTATCCGGGGAAATCAAGGGCTTTCAATCACACAAAGTATTGCACAAAAAAGGGGGTATCAATTTTTATGTATAATTATCTACTGAATTTTTACTAAATTTATAAATCCTAAATTATATATTTACATGTGATCAACATCTTCCACACAATCACCAAACACAAATCTCATTATACATGCAATAAAATTAAAACAAGTAATAGGGGCAGCAGCAAATAACGAATTCAAAATCAACTAAGCTCCAATTTAATCAGGGCCAACGCAGCTTATCCTAATTATTCAAGACATCATAAGTATTTAGAACCCACAACGCGTGTAATCCTAAACATGGTACTAATCGGTTTAATAACACAACGCGTAGAAATTAAACACAAATAGCACATAAGCACATATTGTCGAATTGGAACATGTTAGCAAGTATGGCGTCACTCATCTCACATCGACATGTAAATTGTCATAATTACTCTAGCCCTTAGATAAATACATATTAAAATCCACAACGCGTGAGATCCAACATATATTAAATCGGCATATGAATTCAACACCTAGATAACACTCATGGCCTTTCGAATGTATCTAAACATCTCCTTCGGTTGCACACGAATTATGAAAATAAACCTAATTAAATTAAGAATATAAGCTAAAGCTACTGCCCATAACACAAATTTAATTAAATAGCATGCATAATTCGGCAATCATATACAAAATTCCCAAACATTTATAACAAAGATCCGAAGATCCCATATATAATTATCAATACCAAAAACAAATCCAGAAATTAAAACATATTTCATAGACAAAAGTATGTTTAAATACAAAGAATCAAAAACCAAATAAATACAATCCATGTTACAACCTTATGAAGATTCGGCAAGGATTGGTGAAGGATGAATTTTGGTGAATGATGAAGGTGGAATTCGGCAAAGGATTCTTGGTACAATTTCTGAAATTAAATGGGCAGAGGTTCGGCAAGGTTTTTGAGGGGAAGAGAAGATAATTTTCTGTGCAAAAGCCTTGGTATTTATAGAGGAAGTAACCTAGAGAAGCCAGCCACAAACCAAAACTGAATTGGTTTAGGTTTCCTTGATTTTCTGAATTCGGCAGAATGACCTCCGTGCATTTATTACGTCATAACTTTCTCTAGAAAATAGCTATTGAGGTGATTCCAGTTGGGTTGGAAACTAGACTCCCGTAGCTTTCTATCCATATAAGGCTCGAATTCTGATTCATTGTCAGCTGTCCGGGAGAGTCCGTGGAAGTTGAGAGACGTGCACAGGAATTTTTCCGAAATTAATCAGGATTTGTTGCGATTTTCTTCCTCTATTTTCTGCCGAAAATTCCCAAGATAATGGCTGAATAATTGAGCAATATCTCTTTAGGTTTTCCATGAATTAATTCAGCCAAAAATCTTACACAAATGATGGAATTCAGTCCACATTCGTAAGCCAAATCCATGTAGAACTCGGCTTGCTTCTTCTTTTCCATTCCGAAATTAATCTTTTCTTTTCTTTTTTAATTCAGCCAAATTCTTCATGGATCAATGCTTGATGGACTGAATAATGGACTAGGCTCATAACTCATTTGGACAATTTATCCAAGAGCTAGCCGTAGCTTTCCCTAGTTGAGCCAGGAAAGCATCCTTTGTATCTTCTTTTCCTGCTTGCATCAGGGAAACTTCTTTTCTTTTGTTCTTCGACTTCTTCCTTGAAAGGATGACTCTTTAATGCTCAAATATGTTCAGTAGCTCATCACTTACAACCTTGGACACGAAATTGTTGTAGAAAAATAGAAATCCTTCAAAACGGGCAGCAGGTTCTTCCTCTCGGCAGATCTGACCTTCTTGCATTCAAACCGGCATAACTCTCTACTTAGGAGAGATTTTTCTGCGATTCCAGTTGCATATGAAACTAGACACACAGGGCTTTCATCCATAAAAATTTCACCTTCAAATTCCTTGTCAATCGTCGGGAATAAATTCAGAAAGTTGGATGTCGGACACTGAAATCTTCTGGAATTCTTGGATTTGCATCCGATAAGAACTTGAAGTTCTTGGCATTTTGTTCCACTCCGATTTTAATGATTCTTTCCTTTGTTCAATCCTTAGTATGTCAACTGCAAATGAGAAGAGAAAAATCTATCAAAAGCAAAGTTTATGTTTTACAGATTCAATAAAACATCTCAGAGACTTTGTGAATAGGCTTTTGACAATTTCTGCATTTTTATTCTATTTTCCACATGTTTTCACTTTAATTCCACCAAAACTCTTGACTCTATAACATGACTCTATATTACAACAATAAGGGTTAAGCATTGCATAAATGGGGGTAAAAACATATTAAGAACGTCGCATTTTATGCTCCTATCAACTACCCCACACTTAGCCTTTGCTAGTCCCTTAGCAAAACAAATAAAAAAGACTCAACACTACAGCCCCTAAATAATTGTCTCAGGATCTTTACACACATAGCTTTCAAGTTAAGCATTCAATGTAAGCACAATAATCCCAAGCGTCATAGACATGTATCATAGCATGAACAAGTAAGAAACGAAAATCACAAGCAATGACATGTTATGTTGATTCCATCCTCCTCACTAGGCATACTCTCTTGATTTTCTGAATTCGGCAGAATGACCTCCGTGCATTTATTACGTCATAACTTTCTCTAGAAAATAGCTATTGAGGTGATTCCAGTTGGGTTGGAAACTAGACTCCCGTAGCTTTCTATCCATATAAGGCTCGAATTCTGATTCATTGTCAGCTGTCCGAGAGAGTCCGTGGAAGTTGAGAGACGTGCACAGGAATTTTTCCGAAATTAATCAGGATTTGTTGCGATTTTCTTCCTCTATTTTCTGCCGAAAATTCCCAAGATAATGGCTGAATAATTGAGCAATATCTCTTTAGGTTTTCCATGAATTAATTCAGCCAAAAATCTTACACAAATGATGGAATTCAGTCCACATTCGTAAGCCAAATCCATGTAGAACTCGGCTTGCTTCTTCTTTTCCATTCCGAAATTAATCTTTTCTTTTCTTTTTTAATTCAGCCAAATTCTTCATGGATCAATGCTTGATGGACTGAATAATGGACTAGGCTCATAACTCATTTGGACAATTTATCCAAGAGCTAGCCGTAGCTTTCCCTAGTTGAGCCAGGAAAGCATCCTTTGTATCTTCTTTTCCTGCTTGCATCAGGGAAACTTCTTTTCTTTTGTTCTTCGACTTCTTCCTTGAAAGGATGACTCTTTAATGCTCAAATATGTTCAGTAGCTCATCACTTACAACCTTGGACACGAAATTGTTGTAGAAAAATAGAAATCCTTCAAAACGGGCAGCAGGTTCTTCCTCTCGGCAGATCTGACCTTCTTGCATTCAAACCGGCATAACTCTCTACTTAGGAGAGCTTTTTCTGCGATTCCAGTTGCATATGAAACTAGACACACAGGGCTTTCATCCATAAAAATTTCACCTTCAAATTCCTTGTCAATCGTCGGGAATAAATTCAGAAAGTTGGATGTCGGACACTGAAATCTTCTGGAATTCTTGGATTTGCATCCGATAAGAACTTGAAGTTCTTGGCATTTTGTTCCACTCCGATTTTAATGATTCTTTCCTTTGTTCAATCCTTAGTATGTCAACTGCAAATGAGAAGAGAAAAATCTATCAAAAGCAAAGTTTATGTTTTACAGATTCAATAAAACATCTCAGAGACTTTGTGAATAGGCTTTTGACAATTTCTGCATTTTTATTCTATTTTCCACATGTTTTCACTTTAATTCCACCAAAACTCTTGACTCTATAACATGACTCTATATTACAACAATAAGGGTTAAGCATTGCATAAATGGGGGTAAAAACATATTAAGAACGTCGCATTTTATGCTCCTATCAACTACCCCACACTTAGCCTTTGCTAGTCCCTTAGCAAAACAAATAAAAAAGACTCAACACTACAGCCCCTAAATAATTGTCTCAGGATCTTTACACACATAGCTTTCAAGTTAAGCATTCAATGTAAGCACAATAATCCCAAGCGTCATAGACATGTATCATAGCATGAACAAGTAAGAAACGAAAATCACAAGCAATGACATGTTATGTTGATTCCATCCTCCTCACTAGGCATACTCTCTTGATTTTCTGAATTCGGCAGAATGACCTCCGTGCATTTATTACGTCATAACTTTCTCTAGAAAATAGCTATTGAGGTGATTCCAGTTGGGTTGGAAACTAGACTCCCGTAGCTTTCTATCCATATAAGGCTCGAATTCTGATTCATTGTCAGCTGTCCGAGAGAGTCCGTGGAAGTTGAGAGACGTGCACAGGAATTTTTCCGAAATTAATCAGGATTTGTTGCGATTTTCTTCCTCTATTTTCTGCCGAAAATTCCCAAGATAATGGCTGAATAATTGAGCAATATCTCTTTAGGTTTTCCATGAATTAATTCAGCCAAAAATCTTACACAAATGATGGAATTCAGTCCACATTCGTAAGCCAAATCCATGTAGAACTCGGCTTGCTTCTTCTTTTCCATTCCGAAATTAATCTTTTCTTTTCTTTTTTAATTCAGCCAAATTCTTCATGGATCAATGCTTGATGGACTGAATAATGGACTAGGCTCATAACTCATTTGGACAATTTATCCAAGAGCTAGCCGTAGCTTTCCCTAGTTGAGCCAGGAAAGCATCCTTTGTATCTTCTTTTCCTGCTTGCATCAGGGAAACTTCTTTTCTTTTGTTCTTCGACTTCTTCCTTGAAAGGATGACTCTCTAATGCTCAAATATGTTCAGTAGCTCATCACTTACAACCTTGGACACGAAATTGTTGTAGAAAAATAGAAATCCTTCAAAACGGGCAGCAGGTTCTTCCTCTCGGCAGATCTGACCTTCTTGCATTCAAACCGGCATAACTCTCTACTTAGGAGAGCTTTTTCTGCGATTCCAGTTGCATATGAAACTAGACACACAGGGCTTTCATCCATAAAAATTTCACCTTCAAATTCCTTGTCAATCGTCGGGAATAAATTCAGAAAGTTGGATGTCGGACACTGAAATCTTCTGGAATTCTTGGATTTGCATCCGATAAGAACTTGAAGTTCTTGGCATTTTGTTCCACTCCGATTTTAATGATTCTTTCCTTTGTTCAATCCTTAGTATGTCGACTGCAAATGAGAAGAGAAAAATCTATCAAAAGCAAAGTTTATGTTTTACAGATTCAATAAAACATCTCAGAGACTTTGTGAATAGGCTTTTGACAATTTCTGCATTTTTATTCTATTTTCCACATGTTTTCACTTTAATTCCACCAAAACTCTTGACTCTATAACATGACTCTATATTACAACAATAAGGGTTAAGCATTGCATAAATGGGGGTAAAAACATATTAAGAACGTCGCATTTTATGCTCCTATCACATAACCCTTTCTTTTTCTTCTCGGATCATCAGCTTCTTCAACATATCACAGGCACAATCAATGGGTTCTTGATAGGATGCTAACTCATCCCAAAGGGCCTTCAGTTTGGTGTAATAGGCAGACACAGATTGGGAGCCTTGTTGGCATTCAGTGATTTCCTGTCGGATTTGATAAATCCTGGAGTCGTCAGCTTGAGAGAATCGATCTTGGAGATCACTCCACACGGATGATGCCGTTTTGGAGAAGATGACACTCCGAGCTATCTCAGAGTGGATGGATTGGATGATCCATGTCAGCACCAAGTCATTGCAGCGCTGCCACATGGGGAATTTCGAATCAGTTGGTGAAGGTGGCTGTATGGTTCCATCAACGATCCCAAGCTTGTTCTTGGTGTTGAGGCTAAGACGCATGGCACAACTCCATTCTCCGTAGTTCTGCCCATCGAGTGGTGTACTAACCAGGGTGAGTCCTGGTGTGTCAGATTGGTGTAAGATAAGAGGATCAGGTAATTTGGTATCATTCTCCTCCATTTTGTTGGATGAAGAACTGGATTTGTTTTTGTTGGTTCCTGTGTTTGTGTTGGTGTCAAGTGATTCAATGATCTCAACCATGGTGGGTTGTAGTGATGTTGGTTTGTTGTGGAAGGTTATGGTGGGTTAGAGACACCAAGATTGGTGGTCTGATACCATATACAAAATGGTATGTGAATATGTTCTGTATTAGATATTCAGCAATTGTACAGTAGAGTTCATATATACATGAATCAGTGAGTCCTATCTAGGCAAGCTATAATTACATTCAATCAAGATCCAAGAATCACTCAAGGTCAGACTAAGGTGATTCTTGATCTACAATCATCTCCATCACATTTGCCTGTCACATGAATGCTGTCTAGTAAATTGATTCTTTCCTTTAACACTAACAGTTACGGCTGGAAGAAGGTTGCATCCAAGCCTTTGTCAGCCAAATTCCAAGCTGCTGCAACAACAAAAAGAACACTCAAAACCAATCCCAAGCATCCGAGTCCCATATTAGTACACCAAATGACACCTTTTGTCTTTGATTTCTTGATAGATATCCACATAAAACATGGATAAACATATGTCAAAGGCACCGATGTAACCGCTCCAAGTAGGGGTGCTCGGCTTGCCAAGAATGGCAAGGCCACTGCCACAAAAAATGCAAATCCTCCAAAGAAAAGGCGAAAAACTATCTGAAGCCATCTCGGGCATGGCTCCTTCTTCCTAATGGTGTGCTTTAACTCCATGTTGTCAAAAACTACCATGGCATAGATTTGGAATGTAGTTAGGCAGTTTATCAGCACCAGTATGCAAAGTATTCCCAGAACAAATTGCGAGATGTTTTGTGCATGGAAATGAGAAACAGCTTTCACCACTTCTGTATTGGTGAAAGGTACCTGCAAAACAATATGATCCAAGTCTGTGATCAGATGCTAACATTGATTGGAATCATGTATAAAAGCTTTGAAATATTTTTCACACCTTATTTCCATAAGCCCAATATCCACCAAGTGCAAGAGGAAACAAGCACACGGCTATTATTACATGTGATATAGTCATTCCACTCCACATTCTCTTATAAGGATGTCTTGGGTTTGATGGCAATGTCCCCTGCATCAGTGTAAGATCTTTACTCCCACAAGCATTGCAAAATGGAATAAAATGTAAATGATTTCAACATAAGTTTAACCAGTAGGCTCCTGAAAGCAGACATGGTTGGACTTCTTTCATGTGTTTGACATCGATGTAGTCATTTAGGAATAATGTTGATCGACAACTAGGTTATGTATCAAGACTCTTATTCTAGATGATAGATTCAAACAAGAGACTTAAGATGTCATGTCAACATTCTGTGGCAAGATATTTAAACACTGATGAAAATGAGCATGATCAAACACTCAACTGTATCTCAAGGATAACATTCTGCCCTCTGAATGCAAGGAAAATGATGCCAACTGAATTCAGTACACCACTGAAGGATTCCATGGTAGACGTCATAGCTGGTGGCTCATACGATACATCATTAAGCCTGCCCTTGCCGATTGAAAGAGCCCATATCATGGTACAATATACAACCGCTGTAATGGTACCAATCACAGAGACTCCAGCTACGGAGTTCAAGTTGGGAAAGTACTCAGCTAGACAGATAGCCATGAACATAAACACAAAGAAGCACAATATACCATGCATTGAATTTGGATCACAAGTTGCACCATCCTTGCACACTGTTCTGACTAGGAGCCTTATGATACTACCTCCTATGATGATTAGCTGCACACAAGTACCCCCAGAAAGATACATTGCTGGGAACAAAGCTAGCAACTTCCCTAGCTTTGGACCTGAAAATAAAATTAAGATTGTCAATATTTACTAGCCATTTACATGGTTGGATAAAGAAGAAGTGCTTGTGGTATTAACCAAAGGCGGTTACTGCAAGGTGGACATATCTCCTATACCGAACTCCAGATTCAGATTCGTGTAATCGTACAAGGAGTGACATCGTGTAGAGCTTCCATGAACACACTATTGACAAGCTTATGATTCCCCATGTCCTGCAACCATTGAGAAGTGTAATGAGAGTTATTGAAACATTATATGCTTCCTTGCATGTGAATATCATACTGTGATTAATTTTACTGTACTAGACAAGACAGATACATAGTTTATTCTTAGGTTTTGCAAAATCAATAATATGCGCCTACAGAACTTTCTTTGTAACATGGTAAATTTTGTTTCCAAGTGCTGCAATAGCATTTTCTTTCTACAAAAACCCAGGTGCTATTTTATAGCAGCATTCATCCTCAACGTACTTTGTTCAAAATTTTAGAGGCAGGAGGGTAGCAATAACTTCTCATGTAAATCTCAATCAGTATCGAGTAGATCGAGTAGTACTCAATTATCATGCAAGTTATTGCTTTTCATTGCTTGAGAGGAAAACCTTCAGATATATGTATGAATCAGACCAAACTAGAAAAAAGTTTATAAGAACTTGTTACTTACCATCCAAGAGTAGCGAAAGCAACAGGTAGTAAAAGGGCTTGAATATAAGGTGAAATATAGCAGAATAGGTAGTCCCTTTTCTGGATTCTGTGAGGGGTAGCCAGGCATCTTGTGGATTGAGCTCAACACCTGCCCTGTTTGTAGGAGAAGTAGTACTATCTCTGTTTTTGGGACTCATTGTGACTGGTATGTCTTGGGCATATTGTGGGCCTCCATTGTCCATGTAGGAAATACCTTCCCTTGAGTTTGTTTCAACATCGTCTTGATCTCCCATGCCTCCCAATATAAGCTTTGGTTTTTCAACTATGTCAAAAATAATTGCAATGCTCGTACTCAGCACTCTTTAATTTGCTGATTCTGGTGATGGGGCAAAAAGCCAGCCAGAAGTCCTTACAAGAAGGAAAGAAGTAAAAAGGTACTTTTCTTTAAAGCCTTCTTATTTTTTTTGGTATGTATAAATCTGTGAAGTTTCGCATAGAATGTTGTCAAACAACAAAACAAAATATAATCAATGTCTTTTCAATATTTGCAAAGACATTAGGAACTGAGATTTAGAACAACAACTGACCAGAGACATTAGGAAGGTGAGGCATGGAACTACTACTGACCAGAGATAAATATAGCAATATATGCCTTCTCAGAAATTACAAAGACGACAAATAGGTGAAAGCTAATCACAAGGAAACAACAAACTTACAGAAAAAAGATCTCAGAAACAATTGGGGTCCCAAAAATGACGTCGTGATGATGAGCTTTGGATGAATTTGAAGCAGAGGGGGAGAGATCGAGTTGGTTTGCAAAACACAGTGATCTCACAAGTATCATTGATCAGGGTGGTATAGTGGCTGTGACAGTCGGAGGTTTATGGTAATTCCTTTGGCTTTTACCGCATTTTGCTTGAGAAATGAGAGCAATTTAGATGAGTCATGAGTACATGCAACATATATATCTAGTACATGCGTGTTCCGAACTAATACATGCCTTGGTCGAACATTCTTACAATATACGTACATATAACCGAATTGAAGAAGTGGAAAAATGTCGTCACTTACGACAAAACCTTCGAGTCTAAAAATTGGGAACTGTAGCCATTCCAGGAAATTACTTGTAGTCACGAAACTAGAACAAAAATTCGGTAGCCTTAACCAATCAGTGCTGAAACACTTCTGCATACAAGGCCATAATAGAAGAAGGGAATTGAAATTCCCACTCTTAAAATTGAAATCCGCACCCCTTAATCAATAGACTTCCCAAAATACCCCTAAAAATTTTATTTTATATATATATATATATATAATTTTTTTTTTTTTAACTTTTTGCTAAAACTTAATTATCTACTATTTATTTGTTTACTAGATCTTAATTCCCTATCAATTCTAAGAGCTAACCTTCATCATGCCAACTTCACCTAACGACTCTCTGTCTCAACGGCTACTTATTCTGGCGGAATCACTGTTGTCTTAGTTTTGAAAAGTTCCTTAAATTCTAGTAAAACAAATGAATAGGGATTCTTAAGTTTTAGTTGAGTAGAATTCTATCTCAAATACCACTCCTAGGAGGTAGTCCTCCACCTGGGGTTTGAGAATTTAAAAGACATACATTTAAACTAACCAAGACAGATATGGGGGACACCAACTGAAGTTTATTTACCCAAGCATACTTACATATACATAACCCAGAGCCTCACTCTTGGGTAAACAGCTAAAAGCTATTTAGCTACTCATATTGGAATTAAAATACAAACTTACTTGTAAAATAAAGTACTCCACACTAGATGACTTAGCAAGAAATCAGTCTCTCACTATTCACTCTTATTTTACTATACTAGAACACTCACAAACTTCTCATAAGCCTTCAATCTTCAGACTACTCCTTTCTTCCCTGATTTTCGAATGCCTTCTCTTGAGCTCTCAGACTCCTTATATAGCCTTCGGATCTCAAAACGGAATTGAATTCCATTAAGAAAAGCAGACAGGAGGAATCCTTATCCTGATAGCTGGCTTCTACTATCTTAAAGGAGCTTGTCTTTAGGCGTCGGTAACAACTTTATTTAAAGCACACTTATCCTACATAGGAGCTGGCTTCCACTAGCTGGATCCCACTCGCTCAAAGTTACTTGTCTTGATGCGTCGGCGGCTAATACTCCATCATATTATCTATGTTGTGCCGTTCCTCGTCAGCAAAAGAGGCTCCAGAGTCATCATTTTCTTCAACTTCGGACTCCATATCCGAATCATACGGGTTTTTGAATTCTGGTTCCTTCTCTAATTTTTCTATCCACGTGGTAGTTGCTAACGTACCATCGATTTCTCGCCTTTCTAGGGCCTTATACAAATCACAGTGCTCTGGATGAAGATGGTTATAGCTGGCCACTATAATCTTTTCTCCTTTGGCCAGAAGGGTAGCGTCATCATCCTTCTGAATTAGATTCTGAATACGAATTATAGTCATTGCCTTCATCCACGGGATCCTCTGATTAGGTCTTCCATTGCTTGATGACCATTTGTGCGCTTGAGAGGCACAGCTCTGGATAATTCTGACATAGTGATAAGGAGAAATATAACTCTTTCTCTCTTCTTCTCTAGTCCATTCAGGAGGGGTTGAAATGAACTTTAATCTCAGAGTACAACCATCTGGTCTAATATTCTTGACTGCTTGATAAATTGCTTCAGGGAGACCTTCTAGGTCTTCGTTGTTTTTTGTCCAAAGGTTATGAACAAAGCCATTCTCAATTAACCACAGCTTGTTCTTCTGCGGATGCTCTGCTTGAACATCAACCAAATATCTTCCATAATAAGGACCTGCTACTACTAGCAAGGTTGATGGAAGAGCCTTTCTGTTCTTGGAATCTCCTAAGAGATTATGGAAATTGAACCATTCTGATTCCGATAGGGTTAAAAGTGGGACTTTAGCACTTTCAGGGTTCTCAAGGTATTGAATATCCAGCTTTTCCTTGAGCCTCTGATCCTTCTCTAGCTCATAGCTGCAGAATTCCTCAGCTAGAGTTTCTAGGGCTTGAAGAACAAGTGCCTCATTATTTTCTCGAGATGCTGCTAAAATATTGTCCATGATAATTCTCTGATTGAACTGCAAGTTTCTGCTAGTTCTGAACACCGGCCTTTCATAAATTATCATAGGATGATTAAAGATTTTTCTCAGACCTTTTACTGCTGGTAACCTGAAGGATGCTATCCTGTCAGTGGTTCTTGCCTTATAAGGCTGTCTTCTTTGAAACCAGTCAGTTGTGACCAAGGTTCTAAAAGGCGCTAGGCGACACTAATCGGTAGAGGCACCTTCTAGCGCCTAGGCGACTAGGCGTAGATTAATCGGAATTAGACGTTTTCTAGGCGTTTTCTAGGCGATATTAATTAAATATATATAAATATTTATATATGTGAAATAATGAATATTTAAAATATTTTTATAATTTAATTAGCAAAAATATAGACTAAAATTAATAAAATGTCATAATATCCCAACTAAAATATAGCTCAAATGAAATAAGTGACAAATTACATAACACAATCCATCAAAATTTGGTTTTTTTTTTTTTTTTTTTTTCCGCCCAGGCCCGCCCAGAAGCCCAAAACGTGGAATATCTCGATTATAGGCAAAATTCCCTCATTTTGGCTCGCCTAGCGCCTAGGCGCTCGCCTAGCTCGCCTTTTAGAACACTGGTTGTGACTGTGGCTCTAGGATGCAGTAAATATTCATTTACAGTTTCTTCTTCTGCGTTGGAAGATTGCTTATCTTCCGGATCATTTTCTCTTCTTATTGGGTCAGGCTGAATTTTTTCAGGGACACTACTGGATTCAGCAGGAGAGTAAGATACCAGATATTGGTAACCTGGTCCATCATGTAATGGTCCAACAGTCTTGTCTCCAGCTCTGTATCTCTGTTGTAGGGCCTTGTCCTTTGATCCTTTGTTTTCAGGCCTAGCTCTTGTTTCGAAATCGGGCCTTCTTCTTTCTTCGATTTCTGGTTCTGGTTCGGGCCTTCTGCTTCTTGGGTTACGGCATTCATCCCTTTCGAACATTGCCATTTCTCTTGTGAGAGCGTCAGACAAATAATTCTTGTTTCCTGCAATCATTTCAACATCATATTCATATTGAGATAAAAACATCTGCCATCTAAGAACTCTTCCTCTATCAGCTGCATCTGTAAGCTTATAGTTCTTAAAGTTTTTTACTCTTTTATTATCTGTTCTGACCAGAATCTTGTTTCCTAAAAAGGCTTCGGCTCCTTTAATGGATTTAATTAAGGCTAAAACTTCTTTATCTCCTGTGGAATAATTTAATTCTGCTGGATTAAATTTTCCTGACAGGAATTTACAGATCTTTTCTTGATTTGTATTAGGTGTTATTGCTAAAACTACTCCTGCCCAATAGTAATCATTTGCATCTGTTTGCAAAATAATCAAGTCACCTTCTTCAGGTAACTGTAAAGGGGAGAGGTTTTTTGTGAGTTCTTTAATTTTCTTAACGGTGTCGCTATCATCCGTTGTAAATGACAATTTCTTTTTCGTGCTTGTCTTTGGGGAGAGAAGAGCAGTGAGGCCACTCACTTGAGGAATAAAATCTCTCGCAAAGTTGACAACTCCCAAAAATCTCTGTAGAGACTTTGCATCTGGGATACTGTCAGGGAATTGGCTTATTTTCTTTACTATATGTTCTTGAAGACAAATTTCTCCGTCCTTGACGTGTATGCCAAGAAAGTCAATTTCTCCTTTTATAAGATGAATTTTCTTTTGTCCAAGGATGATTCCTTTCTGAACTAGGAGCTTGTAAATCTGCTCAAGATGCTTCAGATGTTCATTCATAGTTTTAGAGAAGACAAGAATGTCATCAATGTAAACTATACAGAAATCTGAATATGGCTTAAATATGTTATCCATCTTTCTTTGGAAGATAGATGGAGCTTGCTTAAGTCCAAACGGCATTACATGCCATTCGTAATGTCCTTGAGGAGTTCCAAAGGCTATTAAGGCTATGGAATCCTGATGCATTCTTACTTGCCAAAAGCCTGATTTTGCATCGAACTTAATTTGAGAATATCTTTGCTCCTTTTAGTATATTTATCAAGACTCTTACTTGAGCAATCTGATAACCATCTTTGACGGTTTTCTTGTTGACATCCCTATAGTCTATGACCATTCTTGCTTTTCCTCTTAATTGTTCTGCATGGTTTCTAACCAAGAATGCTGGAGCATGATGAGGACTATCTGAGGGTCTAATTAATTTCTTTTCAAGCAATTCTTGAATTTGGCTTTCCATTTCTTTTCGATCTTCATCTCTATAATGGGGTATGGCTTTGACATGGCATATTGCATTGGCATCATGCATTTTTAGTTGACAATATACCAGGTCTCTTTCCCAGTATAGTTGAGGATCTTCACTGATTATAGGTTTCAGCAGATTTTCTATCTCAACGAGTTTTGAGATTTTCTTTTGTTCTATTTTATTTATGTATACTTTTAGATTGTGTTCTCGGATGAATTCTTCTTCACCATCTGAGCTGTCTGAATCTTGAGGTTCTTCCTCTGATTCTGACTCTTCCGAAGGTGTTGCTTTGTTTTGCACAATTTCTTGGTGTTCTTGAAATGCTAATACCGGTTGCATAACCGGTTCAAAAGGTGGTTTATGATCACCACGCTTGGCTCGTGACTTCTGATATTGCTATGTGAATCCTTTACTTGCAATGCTCATGACGGCATCTAGTAATCTGGATTCCCAGTAGAATTTGTTATTCTTTTCAAACCCGATCATTTCGAGGGTTTGTACTATTCTTTGCTGAAGTAGGAAATCATTTCCTATTAGCATATCGGCCCTTTGGGCTTCACTTTGCTAAATTTGTTGGAACGTAAAAGTTCCTCCACCTAGCGAGATTTTGATATTTCTGGCTACGTAGCTCATTGTGAACTCGTTGTCTCCCATTCTAATTCCAGTAGCTACCTTATCCGACTTTTCTCAGTATTATTCAGGAATAGCATATTTCTTTGCTAAGCTATATCCTGAACCACTATCTACAAAAGCATGTAGATGATACTTCTTATACTTGGGAAATTTCAGACCTACAGTAATATAATTACTATATATACTTGTCTGAACTTGTTTTACTGGCTGGATTGTATCCTCCTTTCTAATGAATTCTATGAAAGGGTTTATATTTCTTTCTTCTTGTAGAGGTTCAAGTTCTACTTTCGTTTGACTACTTTCTTGTGTTTCTATTGAGGGACTTGGTTCTTCTTTTATAATTTTTGAAGTTTCTAACTTCATTTTTTCGAGGTTTTTCTCAAGATCCTGTTTTTGCTTTTGATCAAGGTGTATATCATATTCTTGGTTCACTAGTGTATGTGCATCAGGGTCTTTTGTTTTTCTCCTTACTTCTGCTATGAAAAATTCTTTATGATAGGTTTCTCTGGTTTCTTTACAGTACATGGGTACTGTATTATTATCTTCACACTTGAAATAGTCACAAGTGAAAGCTCCAGGCCTTGGAGTAAACTGACTGATACTATCAGTAGTTTTCTGATTCCAATTTAGGATTAGCATGAATATAGGTCGATAGTTATATTCACTTTCTCCTTCAGAGCTATTTGAGGTGCTTTCTGTATCACTTTCTGATGTATCTTCAAGAGAATATACAGATTCATTCTCTTCATCAGAATAGGCTACTTCAAATCCTTTTATGTTTGCGTATTCTACGACTTCATCGTATTCTTCTAGAAGGGCTTTAGAAGATCTTTTATCCCTTTTAGGGCATTCATTTACATAATGACCTTCAGCCTTGCAAAGCCAGCATCTACATGGCTTTGTGTCTCTAGAAGTATTTTTCTTCGGGTTTGGGTTTCTTTTCTTAAAAAATCTCTTTCTAGGAGATCTTTTTTTTTTTATCTTGTTCAGAGCTTTTTCTGAACTTATACTTCTTTTTAGAAGTAAATTTATTGTATTTCTTGTTCCTAAACCTGCTCCTATTTTTTCTTTCATTGTAGAGATGACATCCCCATTGGGTTGGTGTGTCTAAGATTTTGGGGCACATGTAACTCCTCTGAGTTGTTTCTTAGCAGTTTTTGACTTTTGATTTTCTGTGCACTGTTTTCTTAACAGGTCTCTAACTCTTTCTGCTATTCCTCCTATAGAAAAATATTCTAAAGAATTTTCTTCAAGGGACTGTGCTACAGCATTATTCCAGGGTTCTGGTAATTTTCTGTAATATGTTCTAATAAGATCTATGTTTTCTAAATCTCCTATCGTGCAATAGTAGTTTTGGAACTCATTTGTGTATTCCTCAAAATATCTCATATTGCAGATGCTTAATTTTTGGTTGTTTGCTTTAGCTCTTTCTTTGGTTTGTTCACTATGTCCCGTTATATCTCCACAAAATTGCGCGTATATAGGGATAGCGAAATCCATTGGATCATTTGTCTTGGCTAATTTTGCTTCCCAATCCGCCCAACTACTACTTCTCTTAAAGGAATTGTACCATTTCTGAACTATTCCTGTTAAGGTTGCTTCATAGTAAGCATGTGCTTCTTTATAGTGGAATTTGGATAGACCCAGGGCTTGGGTTAGCTTTAAACTGGCTACCCAGTTATTTATAGTTTTTCTTTTGTCTCCGACTTTATCGAGGTCTAGGTAAACTCCTCTTTCAGAGATTGCTTGTCCCCAGTGAGGTTCTGTAGGGATGTACTTTTGAGAACTCCGTTCTCCTATCTTTCCGGTAGGCGGTTGTCTTTTAGGAAGTTTGATTTTTTCTTCTCTAATGATCTTGGTAGGGTTATTTGTAATGTTGTTGATGATAGTGTTTCCTGCCAATGGTGGCTGGCTAGTACTTGCTTCTACATCCATGGTACTTGCTTCAGCATCCATAGTGCTTGCTTCAGCCTCTGCCGCTTGGTAAGGCAAAATTTTTCTTTTAGTTTGGACTAAAGAAATTTTCTTAACTATCTCTTCTAACCTTTCTAAGGTTTCACAAGTTTCTGCTTGCTTATAGAGTTCCTTCAATCCTTCTACCCTAAGCATCCTTATAGGTCTTTTTGAGTCCTCTTCTTCTTCAAAAGATTCTTCAGGAATTGATCCTGAAGTACTTGCTTGCTCATAGTTAGCAAAAGAATGCCTATGGAACTGGAGACTTATTTTTCCTCCAGTATCTTCATAGATAGAAACATTAGAGCTTTGTATCTGCCTCTCAGGAGGTGCTAAGTTCCATTCTCTAGGGAATGATACTTCATCCCATTTTGTGATGTGCTTTTGCTGGGAATTATTTTTTGGATTGGTAAGGACAGATGTTGTAAGGCCAGGACTGTTGACGAATCTAGTATTTGGTGTTACATTGGAGCTCATTAGCTTGTAATAGATCCTATAGTCAACGGCAAGTTCCATCATGCCTTGTTTCATGGCAATCCCATCTGTTTTGATTCTTAGTCTTAGGCAGTGTGCTTCGTCTTTCAGATGAGTGGTGAAGTTTGGGAAGACATTGAAATATGCAACCTGGTTGCATAGTGAGGCTTCTACTGTTCCTAACAGGCTTTTCTTGAAATCTGTTATTCTGTCGTCTTGCAGAATACACAAGACCGAACAGTCTATACCATCTCTTGCTAAGAGTTTTATGGAAATTTGGACTGCACCAATGTGCATATAAGAATATTTTCTTTGAAATGCTTCACTCACTTCTCTAGAAGTGATTAGTCTGATGTCTGTTTCACCACCAGTTGCTGGTATTGTTAGTTCTAACATCTTGAATCTGTGAGAATCCATAATAAAAGATCCTTTCTTATAAATCTCATTGAATCTAAATTTCGGTGCTGAGGCTTCTTTTATACTAGATTCAATTTCGTTGTACTCAAATTCTTGAGCATTTACAAGCTGTACTGCTGGTACAGTATGTCTTTTGCTAAATACTCTACTTAGCATTTTTGTATCTCTTTTGGATGCTTTCCATTTTAACAGCTTAGGTTCACTGAATTTGAACCCACTTTCAACCTGTGGTTGAGGTATAATAATTTTACTAGCTACAGTTTGTGCTAGTGTTTCTTCATTGAAGCTTTCAACGATTGTATTTTCTTTCATTTTCTCTATGCTTTTCTGTAAGCTAGAGATTTTTGTGGCTATTTCTTGAAATTGTTCTTCTATTTCTTTCCCTATTTCTTGAAGATAAGTGTTGCTGTAATTTTGCTGATGGATTATTGCTTCTACGTTCTCAGCAAGTTTTTCTGTTGGAAGATAGACACTTATAGCCTTCGAGTCTTCTAGTTTTACTTTTAGTTCGACTTTTTGTTTCATCCTATGCGGGATATAAGAGTTTCTAAAAGTTTCTTTAGATTTTCTTGTGTATTTTTTAGATCAACTGCTTGTTGATGAATATTATTTGCAAGATTTTCAGTTCTTACTAATTTCTTCTCAATATCTACGAGATATTGCTTTTCTTTAAGATAATCAAGCTTGATTTCAAGTCTTGATATCTTTGTTTGAATTTCTTCTAGCTGAGTTACTCTGAGATTAAATCTCTCGAGTTGTTCTTTTACTTTCTCAGTAGTCTTATCTTTTGATATGTGATCTAGAAATTCAACTATGCTTGGTCTAGAGGAGTCAAGTTCCTCTACACCTATTTCTTTCTGAAGATGGATATGCTCGTCGTATAGAGTGTTTAGAACTCTACAAGCGTATTCAATGGAGTATTGATTTTCTTGGATATGTCTTGTGTGAAAACACAAGTTCCACTTTTCTTTTTCTTTTTCTATGCAAAAAGATTGATAATTTTTTTGCTGCTTTGGCTCTCTTTTATTTGTTAAAAAGAGCCAACTTTGTGGCATAAGCCTTTTCTTTACCTGTTTTTGAGCAAAACAGGCTCTGATACTAACTGAGGCCGATCTAACCAGCGGCTCTAACCGCGGCTCAAAATTTCAAGAGGTTCTTGTTCTTGTTCTAAAAGTTGTTCAAGATCTACGATCTGTCTTTCTAAAATATGGATGCCTTGTGTAAATCTAAAAATTATCTCCCAATATCCTTGTCTATGTCTAGATAACCTTTCTCTGAAATTTTTTAATTTTTTCAATTTTTCTTTTTTGTCTTTTAATTATTTTTCAGTGATTCTAATATTTTCTATATAAATTAAACGATGTGAAGAAATACTTTAATGATTTAAAATTAACTGTTTACCTTCGAGTACAGAGGATAAATTATATATATGTAATATGCTGAGTAAACAAAATTATGGGCCCACCACACTCCGTCAAAAAGGAAAGTAAGTATAAACAGAATATTGTTAATTTAAAAGGAATAAAAAGAAATGGCAATTTGGTCTTTTCTCATAGGAAAAAGTCAGAAAAATGGTGTGTTTTGTAAAATGGGGAGTGTTGTTTTCAGATACCTAGAAGAAAAGCGTTAGAACTAACTACTGGAACTACCGAAATCACACTCTTAAGGAAAATGTGAGATCAAAGTTAACTATCTGTTATTTGTTAGGTGCTCGATTAGAATTAGGTGATGAAACCAACACTGTTCAATCTTGGTTGCTGATGGAAGACTAAGCTTCATGTGGATGAGAATTTATAGGAACTGAGTGGAGTTTCAGAGGTTCAAGGTTCTTTGAGGGCAACACTAGAAACAAGTGGCACTGCTTAGACGAGTTCAAATCTTGTGTTTATATTTATATATAAAACCAAGTCATTCTAAACTTTTATTTAATTACGACAACTCGTATATATATATATATAAAAGCCACAGACTTTTAAAATTTGAACTTTGAGGTTTTGTTTATCACAAAATGAGTGACGAGATGTTTTAAGAAGCGGGACAACACTAGATATTTACTAGTATGTGACAAAATGACGCGTCATGCATAGAATATAGACTAGTATGAATGTAGAGTCACTCGTGTGTTGTTGGAGTTTAACACTTTTTATTCTAGAAATTTTGTGATTTCTTCCTCTATATTAGAAAATTAACAGCTCTTATTGATTTTTTTTTTTTTTTAAAGGATGCTCTTATTGAGTTTAGTTCGGGTAATGATGTATGAATACACAGCTGTCAAAAAAAAAAAAAACAAATCAACCAGAGAAGAAAAAAAAGTACAATGAACCCATTTAGCTACTTTGGCTTTGGAAGTACCCCATACACACATGTTAGGTTGTTATAAAAGTGGCTTTTCTTGTTCCACAGCGATTAAGGTTTTCTGAGGAAGGAATTGCAGAAATGGAAGAGGTGGTGGTTGTGGAAGGAGATTGCAAGGCAGAGTTAACTAGGGGACATTCCTATCACAGTTGCAGTATCAGGAGCTCATCAGACTATCAGAGTCTGCTTAAGTCTATCCCATCACAACCAGTCCTCCTTGTGGAGGAGAAGAAGATAACTGGAGAGCCCCAGATGGTGGTGGTGAGCTTAATCCTCTAGATGCTTGGCTACTCATCGCAGAGTCCAGGAATATGAATTGCGTTACCTTCCATTATATAATACTTCTGATAATTTATCGAAATCAGATAGTTCATGATGAGATGAAATTAATCCATGTCTTGGAATCTTTTACTAGTAATGAATTGATTTACATTAGATAGATGAAAAGGTCGATGCCTCTCTATGTAAACCTATCAAAAGAAGTTTCACGAGTGATATATATCGCCATACTCACTAAGGCTTGAAGAAGTTGGCATGTAAGCCTTTGTTGCCTAAATTCCATGCTGCTGCAACAACTAAAAGAAGACTCAAAACCAGGCCTAGGAATCCAAGTCCCATGTTAACACACCACATGACCCCTTTTGATTGTGGTTTCTTGATTGCAATCCACATCAAACACGGATAAGCATACGTCAAAGGTAACGTCACCCCTCCGATTAGAGGTGCTAAACTTCCCAAGAATGGAAATGTGACTGCTGCAAAAAATGTCACCCCTCCAAAGAACACACGCAAAGCTGTCCGAAGCCATCTCGCGCATGGCTTGTTCTTCCTGCTAGTGTAGTTCGACTCCAACTTGTCGAAAATCACCATTCCGTAAATTTGAAATGTGCTTAAGCAGTGAACGATTACCAGTATGCAAATTAGTCCCAGCACTGCTTTTGATGTGTCATGTGCATGGAATTGCAAAATCGCGATCAATAGTCCTCCATTTGAGGAAGGGACCTGCAGAGAAACATAGTTTATGATTGTGCTGTTGTGCCAAAGATTGCTTATGGAGATGGAGTTATATATGTTAGAGTTACCATTTACTTTAGTGTTCCTTTGTTACTGAGTAAATATAGATGTTTAGTTACTGAGTATAAATACGTGGTCCTAGTCTTTTTGCTATTGGATCAGAGCATAATTAGTAAATACAAACATTTTTTTCTCTCTACAAACGTTAGTAAATCATGAATCCTTTCAATATACAGTCACATTTTTGACGAAGGGGTTGAAATGATCTCTCACCTTGTTTCCATAAGTCCAAAATCCAGCTATGGCTAGAGGAAGCAAACAGATGGGTATGAGTATATATGATGTAGTCACCGCCCTCCACATTGTCTTACATGTTGGGAATTTTGGATTTGTTGGCAATGTCCCCTGCACATTAGTGGATAAGTACTTTAGTCTTTAGCTGCCATTTCAAATGCACCACTTGAATTCAACCTGCACTCGTAGTTAATGTGATACACGCCCAAGAAGCATGAAGTTTTAAACTACGTAATTCTAGACACAAGTACAACCTCAACACCAAAATCTAATCAAGATTGAAGAGGCCGGAGCTCACCTGGATTTCAAGAATGACATTGTGACCTCTGAATGCAAGACAAATGATACCTATTGCATTCATTATCCCACCAAATCTTTCCATATTAGACTCCATTGCTGGCGAGTCGTACGATACATTATTGATCCTGCCCTTTCCAACTGAAAGACCCCAAACCAGAGTACAGTACGCAACTGCAGTTGTGGTGCCGATAAAAGAGACCCAAGCCAGGGAGTTCAAGTTGGGAAACCGAGCCACGACAATGGCCATGCACATAAACACCAAGAAGCACTCTGCACTAGTCAATGATTTGGGATCACACGTTGATCCATCCGTACACACAGTTCTGATGAAAAGCCTTATTGTTCCACCTCCTATGATGATCAGTTGTACACATGTACCAGCTGAAAGATACATTACCGGAACCAGAGCTAGAACTTTCCCTAGCTTTTGACCTGCATGGACAAAAAAAAAGTAACTTCAGTGAGATGCGTTTTGTCTTATTTTAAAGAATAATGACCAAAAACAGTCTTAACCAAAAACAGAAATAACGAGTGTGGATTGTAAAACGACAACTGCAAATTTCACTCCCCTCGATTTATATCTCGATTATAACTTCTTTAATAGAACTTAGTAACTGACCGAAGACTGTTATTGCAAGGTCGAGGTATCTACTGTAACGGGTTCCAGAATCGGATTCGTGTAGGTGTACGAGAAGCCATATGGTGTAGAGCTGCCATGCGAATGCCACTGATAAGCATACAGTTCCCCATAGCCTGCAACCAGCGAAAATTTATTGTTATGAGATTATTTTTTTTGAAGAACAGATACATATAGGATGGTTCCAAGTGATTAACACATGTCTGCTTTCTTGTATTTCACCAAACTAACAGTGCATATTGTAGTTTTATATGATTAGCCACATTGATGTATATTTGATATATATGCATCTCATGTACTTCGGATTCCAAATCTCTTGGAAGAATTAAAAAAAATAAAAAACAAAAGATTCCGAACCTGTCAATTAAGAACTTGGAATTGGAAAATAAAAAGATGTGGAAAACTAGCTCTAATGAAGAACTCAAAATGATCCTAAACTCATAAGCAAACATGCCGAACTACCTGAAACAATTCGCCAGAAAAATTGTTTATTGCAGAATTACTCAGATCATTATATCCAAAACTTCAAAATTGGTTAATGCAGACTAACAATCTCATAACATAACATATCAGATTTTTTACTATATATATATATATATATAACACTTAGGGCTATCCAAATAATGCGAATATATACAAGAGCGATATAAGTTGAAAAGCTAAATTTTTTTGAGATAGAGTAATGTTGTTTACCATCCAAGAGTGGCAAATGCAACAGGAAGCAAAAGGGCTTGTACTCCGATTCCCGAACACACTAAATGAAAGCTAGCAGAGAAAGCATTGCCTTTCCTCGATTCGGTGAGAGGTAGCCAAGCGTCCTGCGGATTGAGCTCACCAACTCCTCCCCAATTTGCAGAAGTAACATCATTGATGTCATCCAAATGATCACTTGTAGGACTAGCAGTACTTGTGATGGGAATGACTTGTGCAGAATCAGACCTTCTACTTATGCTGTTAAACGAATGAACCCTATCGGCAAGCCTCCGATTCACTTCATCAGCCACTTCTTCCATCCCTGCCATTTCCTTGAGCTCTCTTGCAGAACTCAAAGTGCCCAGCTGAGCTAGCTAGCTAATATAGCTTTGTGGGTTGTTTCAGTTTCAACTAAGGTAGCTAGTATATATATGTATACGTATAGAACGTGGGTACTGAATTGCCAGAAGTAAAATAATGTGGTGTGCGGCGGCTTACTTGAAATCCAACTATATTCACTTCATGACGAATTGACGATGATGAAACAAGCAGATGGAAACTAATTGATGATGTAATCGCTGATGATTCTTCTAAGCCCAAGCTTAGTATATAATAAACTTCCAGTTCTTAGTCTTCAGCGATTTATATTCAATTCGACCACAGGTCAGGTCTCCGCAACATTACTTATTTAACAAGCCAGCTAATTAGGCTAGGACCTTTGTTGGATGAGTAATATATATATATATATATATATATATATATATATATATATATATATATATATATATTTTGAATCTCAAAATGCTCATGTTCGATTGATCTACTATTGTCACCACCAAATGAATGATAGTTTTGGAGATTCTAGTTTTGATGAAGGTATAGACATGAGACAGAGAGAAATCTAATTACAAAAGATCAAATATTACTAAAAAAAAAAAAAAAAGAATAATAAGCCAAAGATTGAAGCCTTGAGTTGTGATCGATTCGCAGGTTGAAAAGCAGGCTGAACCAATGAAAGCCAGCCTCTTTAAGCTAGGCAGGTTGAACCCATCAGTTTCATTATCTTCAAAGCACCAAATTCCTGGATGTGCTTACCTCTAATCTCTCCTACCACTTTCCTACCTGACTGTAACAATAGCTGAGCAAGAGCTCATGACCATTTTGACAGTGCTAAATGGAGCTAGGATTTTGCAAGAGTTGCGCGCTATAAGCGTTTCATGTGTTATGCGAGGTTCTTCTCCAAAAACTTCTCCCAAGTATTATTTAGCTAACTTTGTCCGCACTGATCCTACATAGTTGTTAAGGCCTGAAGAAGTTGGGTTTTAGGCCTTTTTGAGCTATATTCCATGATGCAGCAACAACTAAAACAACACTCAAACACAGGCCCAAGCATCCAAGTCCCATGTTAATACACCACAGAACTCCTTTTGGTTTTGGTTTCTTGATTGCAATCCACATCAAACATGGATGAGCATACGTCAAAGGAAATGCCAACCCTCCAATTAGAACTGCCAAGCTTATCAAGAATGGGAAAGCCATTGCAATGAAGAACACAAATCCTCCAAACAATATCCGAAAAGCTACGCGAAGCCACCTTGCACAAGGCTTTTTCTTCTTGCTTGAGTATCTCAACTCCAAATTGTCAAAGACCACCATGCCATAGATTGGAAATGCACTTAAGCAGTTAACCACTACTAGTGTGCAAATTATTCCTAATACACATTTCGAGGTTTTATGTCCATGAAATTGTGCAGCTGCTGGCAATATTTCTCCAATTGAGGATGGTACCTGCATAAAGAAAAGACATTGTGATCAGTTATAAACCCCAGATTGATATGTATTTCATAGTGTAGTCAGTCAGAAGAAATAAAAATAGTAGCTGATGTGAGCCGCGAGACTCACACAAATAATAACCCTACAATCATTAGTAGTATAGAATAAGTATGGATCTTTCTAGCCAGGGATTAAGGGTACCTGAAATATGAGAATGTTAACACAAATATTCACAACACATATGCACACAATTGTCACACTTATATACATATATACGAATTGAATTATCTTGGGGGATGAAGATGAGGTTCGGCAGCCTTATGGCTGCCCCTAAACTAGGCATGAAAATAAATCCTAAAACTAATATATACAAGTGATCATCATCTTTTACACCAAGCAGTTCACACAAAAGACTCTTTAACATATAGACTTGCATGCAAGAAAGTAAGGAACAAGTATCAACATGTTTAGATTCAATTTTAGTTCCGACTACAACTTAGTTGTAAGACTTCTCAAGTTCTTAAGATCGACCTTTTGAGTATGGACCCTAGAATATATGTTAATCCTTTTGAGACTTAACAATTAATCACAATAGTCTAAATCGGAGACATGCAAAACAAGCAAGGTTGTCAATCATCTTATTTTAACATGCAAGAAAATCTAAAGTATTATACCCTAGGTGAGCAAAACAAATCAAAGCAACCTTTTGAATATTTAGCCATATTTGTTATTACTCGGGTTTGATGAAACTTAACATCTAGATTTACATGCTTCAAGCCAATACTAATGCTTTGGTTTTTAAGTCCCAATCCTTAGATTTCTAACCAATTTCAAACCTAAAACATGCAAGATATCACTGCCCTAATTATCCATACAATAAAATTGCAAAACTACTTACATAAACTTCAACCAAATCGGTTCATACAAAAAGTTTAACAAAAACCAATTCAAGAATCGAAACAAGTTCTTACAAACCACACAAACATGAATAAATACATAAGCCATAGGGGGAGTGGATCACACTTTTAGAACCTTGGAAGAATCTTCAAGACGTGATGGATGCTTGATCAGCTGCTCGGCAGAAAACCAAAGTGAAGGAACGGAATTTGGATGGTGGTGGTGATGGTTTTGGCTAAGTATTTGGTGTTTGGTGCTTGTGAGACTTCATAGAGTTTTTGGCTAGTACTTGTGCTTGAGATGAGATGATCTTCTTCTGAAAAATTCGTTGGCTTTATATAGAGAAGAGTCTAGGGTTTGCCGGCCACACAAGGAAAGGGAATTCCTTGTCCTAGTTGGTATAAGTTTCCTTGTGGGATAAACATTGCATTCTTGGACTTCTTTTTCTGAATTTTTTTCATGGCATGGGCTGAATATCTTCATGGACTTCTTATGTGGTCTTGAAACCTCCATTTGGTGAGCTTTGATCCATGAAAAATGCACAAAAACCGTAACAATGTAGAACCGGCAACAAAGCTTGCCGATCGGCAGCTTTTCCTAGCTCGACTAGGATTGTTTCTCTCTTCATGTTTTCCTCATTGCCTTAGCTCGATGTCTTCCTCTATCCTTCAATAAGCTTTGACAATCTTCACATATACAATCGTATGCCAAAATGTCCATCGAAAACATAAACCAAGGAAAAAAATGCAGAAACTTTGCTTTCTCGGCTGGAATGACCTTGTTCCAGTAAATCTGGCATAACTTTCTGCTCCGAGCTCCAATTGATGCGATTCCAAATCCCAGAGAAACTAGACACGTAGAGCTTTCTAATGGTGTATGGTACAGTTTCTGGTTCCAAGCGATGTGTCCCACATAAATTCCGGAAGTCAGGACACAGTCCCAGGAAAATCCTGATAGTCCCTGGTGATCTTTGCTCAAACTGCCAAGTTGCAGCCATCGTTTGGGTGACTTTCCGAACTCCGATTGATTTGAAATTTTGGAAAAATACACTTTAGCTTGCCAACTATATGCATTCCAAATTTTATCAAATTTGGAAAAGGATAAGTCGTTTTAACACAAGTCTCAATATCACGAAAAAGACATATTTTGCATTATTTCCTCAGATTTCTATACTTGGTCATTTTTCTGACAATTAAGCACATTTTTCCAAAACTCTTCCAAAATGACACTAAACTATATTATGACTCTATCTTAGATAAATAAGGGTTAAACAAAGCATAAATGAGGGCATAAGCATATTAATATCATCGCACATTGTGCTCCTATCAGTAGCCCCTCCGTCGTCGCAGGATAACACCCGATGTCACCACAACACCCATGAGACTTCAAACCTGAGCCTGTATCCCAGAGCACGATGCCAAGATCACCACCATTAGCCACATCACCGCTGATGCCAAGATATGTGGTGCCAACCACCGCTGCACCCCAGTAATCATTCGATCCAAATTGCCACGGATAGATCTTCACCCTCACAATCACTAAGAGAGAAGGGGAAAAATGAAGAGAGGACAACCATGGCCATCCCGATGCTTGAGGTGAACCAAGGTTGTCCTCACAAAGCCTATTGCTGCCACCACCAACAAGAGCTAGAGTGAGGGAGAAGAGACAAGTCGCCATTTCAAAGTTTATATAGTTAAAGAGTACTGCTCTAGACACAAAATTGACTTCTCGGAAAATATGTTTGAGAGAGATATATTCAAAGCTAGTAGCAATCCTACGAATGTATTCAACTAGCTTAAGCAATCTCCAAGGTGGATTCAAATGTCTATTTACCACATCAATCACTAGTTTTGAATCTCTTTAATAGAGCTACTTTATGTTACTACTCTACCCTAGTGATAAGCGGTATAATCAAAGTAACCAAGACAATGTTAGGGAAAAATAGTAACTTATTTCAAAACACTAAGGACCACCCTACGTAAAGGGAGAATCGATGCGTGTATCATAACTAAGAGAGCCATAAAACAGTAAAGTACTTGTTTCTGTCTGAATCCGTAGACTCACAGATACCGGTGGATCTTGGTGTGATTCCTACCTACAAATCCTGCTAACTAAGGGAATACCGGGCGGGACCGGTCTATTCCGCTCCGATGCCTAAGTCAGTATAGTTAGAATAAACTGGTAACTTAAGCAGGAATGAATAGTTGAAGTATTGATTACCTATTAATGAGGGTAGTTGGGACTCATATATAGGTTGTCGAGCATGAGGGCTGGCCTCTCCCTTCGATGTGGGACTGGCCCCCCTTCTGCTCATGTTGTTGGACTGTTTCGGCCCCTGTTTGGGGAGCTGCTATCCCCGGTTCCCGGGCCCCGACCATAAGTAAAAACTGCCCGGGCGCGGGACCAGGTGTCCATGCTACGCTCCCGGGTCCTGGGCTGGGTCCAGGAGTCCTGGCTGCGGGTCTGGGGGCCTGGGTAGCCTCTCTATGGCTACTGTCAACAAGTCCCCCAAGTTCCCGTCCAAGTGTCATCTTGAATGGGGACTTAAATCTGTCTTCCTTTATAGGCCGGTAGACCCGTTGGGGTACTTACCCACCTGTGCCCTAGCCTCCCCAAGTTCGCGTTTAAGATTGGGGTTGGCCGGACGTTCGAATAAACCTATTATGATGATGCATAATGTGATGAGTGCGTGATTATGATGTTGATACTGACAGTTGCATATGGGTACAAGATGTAGTACATGAGATGATAATGTGGCGTTGAAATCTGCCATGCTATGTTCCGGAAAAACCCGGTGAATATAGCGAATGGGATGATGAGACGTTGAAATCCGCCATGCTATGTTCCGGGATAACCCGGTGAATATAGCGAATGGGATGATGTGACGTTGAAATCTGCCATGCTATGTTCTGGGATAACCCGGTGAATATAGCGAATAGGATGGCCGAGTCCCCCAAGTTAAGAACGGTAGCCACAGTAGTCGGTGAGTGCCTTGAACAGTTTTGAAGAGGTCACCCAGTACCAGCGGGAAATGTCCCCTGTGTTATTGTTGAGGGGGTTCTTTGATTAAGCATGATGACTAGGACAAAATCAATCCCAAACATGATTAATGGGAAGATTTTGTGCATGATTCAGACCGTATTGAAATCAATCGAAGCTTGGCAGCGTGATAGCATGGCGTGGGAGCTAGAAACGCACTGCGGTGATGAGAATTGCGGGGTTTTCTGGGTTTCTGCATTTTCTGGAACAGATTGTATGTTTGTGGGAAAAGAAAGCTGTGAGCTTGGTTTGGTGCTTGAATGCTTGAGGCTTGATGGCTGGTTTTAAGGATGATATATTGGGTTTCTATGGTTTGAGAAAGGGGAAATTAGTGGTTTTGCTCAAATTGCATGAAAAGGCTTGAGTGTTTGAAGGCTTTTGGTGTGCTGCTGGGTGATTGCTGGCTGATGCTGGATTGCCCCTCCTTCTGATCCCAGAATCCCCCTTTTTATAGGCTCAGGGTCGTGCTGCAGGGTCCTTCACAGAAACCCTATCATTCTAGGTAAAACATCTCTCCCTCACCTCTTCCTAGATTTCTGCCCTAAAATTGGGGAAAAAGAGACTTTTCTTGAGAGATGGACTTTTGGGAGAGTGAAGAACGCTAGATTTGTAGTTGTCGCATAAACTGAAATAGCTGCAGTGATGGTTTGGCACAAAACCTGGAACGAGGTTGACAAGGGAGGGTTGAGAGTGGTGAGCCCATTGTTTGAGAGAGAAAGGAGACTTCTTGACTGGCCTTAAGGCTTCTCCCGAATGATGGAGCAAGGGAGTTTGGCTTGGACTGTGTATCTGAGTGCTGCGGGGAAAGAAGCAGAGCTGCTGGGTAAAGAGGTGAGGCGTAGAAAACAGAAAGGAGAAGAACAGTGAAATTATTTGAGTTAGATGAAGGTTTTTGGGCTTAAAGGAAAGAGAATGGCTTTTGGGCTTAAAGGAAAAAAGAAGGGTTGGCCCAATCACTATGTTCTCATGCATGTTCACCATTTCACTCATCGATCTAACTCGTTGGGCTTGGATTTCGGGCCCAAGACCGAAATCACCGACGATATTAAATCGACGAATGAGCATGTACGTTTCCATAACCTACCACACCACACCCACATATGCAAGCCCCAAGAACGCGTGTATGTGGCTTGGGCTCACATCAAAGGCGTGCTTGCTTGGCGTGCTATAGCCGAGTAGTGAACATAAAATCCTTATAAAACTATAGGATTTTATATAATTATGTGAATATGCATGGTTCTCATCGCGTGACAGCATAGTAACTAATTGCATGATTTTTCAGGTATCAACATTAGCCCCCATGATTATGTGGGCTGCTTGAGGCATGAAGTGGGTCACATAATCATAGTCCATAGAGAGGAAAAATCAGCCCGGCCCAAATTATCATTTAAGACTCTTAGCCTGCAGCTTCTGCTCTCCTCTTTTAGAATCTCGCAGGAGCAGCCCTGCATCTGCATCCTGCACCGGTCTTGCGAATCTCTTCAAAACCCGTTTCAAGCCTTCAATTTCTTCTGGGCTCCAGGTATTGTTTTTCCTTCTGCATCTTAATTTTTTGTCTTCGTCTTCTTCTTTTGGTTCATAACCGGCGTCACTCCTCCTCCTCGTTGCAGGGGAATTGTTTGGCATCTCTTGAGCGAAAGGTTCTTGAGTCGCTGCGACTCTGAGGTGCGACTTAGGCTTGCGTTTCGCTGCTTTTCCTCTTACTGCAGGGAACCGATTACCAACAGGGTTGGTTTTCTATCGTATACCCTGCAGCTAATCTCTTTCCTGCAGCCTTTGCTTCAGTTCACAGTTCGTGGTTTCTCCTTTGTTGCAGGGACTGCCTGGTGTGAACTGATTTATCTGACAAGAGGTTCTTCGATTACCGCAACATTAAGGTAAAGTGTGTACTTGGAATTTTCCAATTGCTTCTGTTGTAGTTGGAGTAAACATCTGTAACTTATTCTTGCTGTAATTTGCAAGTGACTTGACATTGGCATTCTACTTTTGATTTCTATTGCTCTTCTTCTTGGCTTCAGTTGGTCTTTTTGAGATAGAGATTGCTTGAATAGTTTATGGGACTAGCTAGGAGACTTTGCTTGCACTTTGTAAGATTTAAGAACGATTGTTGCTCTGGCTTTGCTTGTTCTGCTTGATTAGGCATACCCTGACCTTTGGCTGAAGTGTAGGCATGAGGGAATGACTATGAAAAGAAATTAGCTCTATTGCTCCTGCAGCTCAAGATAGAGCCTCCATCCCTGAACTGTGTGAATCACCTGAGAGTTGATATAATTAGCATGTTGGCATGTCCTCTAGAATATGCATTCGAACCCTTGAAGTCCATTATGAGCTTGAAACTGTTTAATATTATGCATACTGCAATGATTTTTGTTGCCTGATTCCAAATAGATTTAGCTTGTGGAAACTTGCATAAGCATGTATTAGGAACGTGTTTTGATTGTTTCAGCTTGAGGTTGTCTATTGTATTTAGATGACCATGAGAGAGCGCATGTGCATTGAAAGGTTTATGCTTTGGGCATGGGCTTGGCGTGACTCTATCATGGCTTTTAATGGATGCATGACTTTCAACAGAGGAGCGTGGCACGATATGTTCATTGAATGTGTTAGACTTATGCATGTTTTTATATGCCTGGAGTAATTAATCCTCTTAGTCGTGAATCCGCTTGGCATGGGGTGTGCTTGGCGTGGTTATAAAATTGAAGTATGTATTGGCTTGTTGGGAAATATCATGTTTAGGCAATGAACATGTCATACCTTGGCTTGGCGTGGCTCGTGCATTGCTTGGCCGCCATCTTTGTTTTCACTGCATATGAATTGTATTACAGCTTGAGATTAGTTAATGACTTTGCATGGTTTGCTCTTGTTAGAAACTGGAGGAGCTGCAGGGTATCAATCTTACTTCCCTGGAGCAGCTCCCAGAGGTGATGGCATTGCTACTGCAGGTTCAAGAGCTGGAGGAGCCGCAGGGTACGAATCTCACTTTCCTGGAGCAGCTGCAGGGTACGAATCTTACTTCCCTGGAGCAGCTCTTGGAGGTGATGAAATTGTTTTTGCTTGGTGTAAGCTTGTTTAGGTATTTACGTGTTTCTCTTGGTCGTGGATCTGCTTGGCTTGAGCATGAGGCATGAGCATGAGCTTGGCATAAGCGTGTGCTTGGCATGAGCATACTCTTGTCATGAACCTGACAGCATGGTGTGTAAGCTTGTTTCCAGGTAACAGTCTTCTGCTAGAAACATGTCACGAATTGATTCATCTTTCTGTCGTGAGGGCTGAATTTAAAGGAGCGAGCATGTTTATGCTTTGAGATTTTGTGTTTAGACCATGATATAACCAGAATATCAAAATGGTAATACTTGATATGAAGAACGGGCAGTGAGTTTCGTGATAGATTGGATATGTAATGGTCCGGTGTTAAAAACATATGGCTTCAGGCCTTAGAAGAATAATAGAGTGACTGATGAGAAGAGAAGTTGGATTAAAAATAAAGCAGTATTAGCATGGAGCATGATTGATAGCACTGGATTGATACTATGACATGAGGTTAAAGAAGGTTTTAACCATAAGAGAGATGATACTTAGAGTTGATAACAAAACTACATATAGCAGCTTGGAAACCGACTTTTTAGAAAAGCTTGAAATATGAATTATCTGGACATATTGGCAATAAGAACGAAACAAAGGCTCTTGATATGGAAGAAGGTATGTGGCGTGAGAGCTGGAAGCATGAGTTGCAAAAAGATGAGATGTTTGCTGCAGGGAAATTGTGTCATCTGCTGTGGTGAAAGAATTTGGTGTTTGGTGATGGCGGCTGGGTTTAAGGTTGCCTAGAGCTTGATAATCGTTTTGGATTGGGGGTTTGGAATGACTTGTTGCTTGTTGCTTGTGGCTTGCTTGAGGAGTGTATTATTGGGAGGCTTTGAGGTATGGTGCCTGGAGGTTGTATTGTTACTGTGTGAACCTTCTGTGCTGCTGGAAGTTGTGTTTTCTCTGGTATAGGACATAAATGGTGGAGCATGGGAAACAATACAGATGGTGTAGACTACTGTTATAAGTTCTAGCATGACTGCAAGCATAACATAATATTTTTTTTTTAAACTGCAGAGGATTCTGCTTGCTGCAGGAGTGAAACTTTGGGCATAGCAGTAATTAATTTAGTTTGATAAAGACTTGGGATAGTGTTTGGGTTTGTAATCAGGATTGGTTGGGCATGGAGTTTGGTATTATGCATGTATAGGGCTGAGTTCAGTGTTTGGTATTGTGTTCAATTTGGATGATTTGGATAGTAGAGTAGTCAATGCAGTGTAAGCTTTTGGCTATAACATGAAGCTTTATAACAATAGAATTCTAGAGCACCTTGAACAAGACCATAAGCAATCAGCCCCCAAGTGTCATAGCATGCTATTTGAGGGTCTAACAACGAATATTGCATGTTGCGTGAAATTGGCTTGAGTAAATAATAATACTCGTAGCTTGATTGACTTTCGTTTGCTTATAATGATTTTAGCTTGATTGCATGTTGCTTACTGCTTGATTGAGTGTTAATTGCTTGCTCTAATGATTTTGGCATGTTTGAGTATTGCTTGATGCTTGGTTGTGTACTGATGGCACTAAGGGTTTTTGGCTTGATTAAACATGCTTGTTACTTAATAGTGCTTGCTGCATGATTGTTGTGACTTTTATTGATGACGCACTTGACCAAAACATACATAAGCGTTTTCAGATTCTTTTCTTGCTGTACTCACAAATGCAATCTCCTCTCTTTTTTTTTAGGACGGGCCGCTCTTGTTAGAAGCTGGAGGAGCTGCGGGGCATGAATCTTGCTTCCCTGGAACTGGAGGAGCTGCGGGGGATTTCTTTGGATGGACATTTAAATCAGCTAGCCTGGATGAATGCTGCAGGGAGGTTCACCATGCCAAGTTTGGTGATATTGTTAGTCCTGACTCTGATAGCGTGGCTTGCCTTCAAGTAGATTTAGCTTGTGGCATGTTGACATTGCATAGGCATGCATGTGTACGTTAGGCATGTGCTTGATTGTTTATGCTTGTGGCTGCCTTTTGTATTTGAATGAGCATGACAGAGTGAGTGTGTGTTTATAAGAAAGTGATTGGTGTCACTGTATCATGAGTCTTAGAGTGGATGTATGACCTTTAACAGAGGAGCTTGGCATGATGTGCTTTCGAACGCCTGAGAATTATTATTATTATTATTTTTTTTCTTGGTGTTTGGATGCTTGTATGCGTAAAGAGATCCTCTCGGTCATGAATTTAAATATAAAGAGATGAATGGAGGCTAGATTTAATGGTGATTATAACAGTAGAAGATCTGATTAAATCGAACAAAGATTTTTGACAGGATAAAAGGAGTAACAAAGGCTTTTTACTGGCAAGAAGGTATAAGGGACATTTTATTGCAGGAAATAAATGTATAACATAAGGCATTTTCAAAATGTGAGAGAAAAGTCTTTGCTTGACCCTTTAATATGGCAAAACAAATAATTTGTCTATGGAATGAAAGGTTTTAATGTGGAAGTGTTAGTGAAGCTACGATGTTTATTAATTGGTAGAGAGATGGAACAATAATTATCAGGATTTGATAAGTAAATAACAAAATATACATATCTGCTTGAACTAAGGACAGTAATTGGTTGAAAGTAAAATCACTGAAAACAACTTCGATAGCAACATCTAGATAATGAGTTTTATGTTGGATGTGCTTGGCATGAGCTTGATTTAATAAAATGCTCATTTTGCTTGAAAATGAGAGTGGCATGGTGGTTTGACTTCGGCTTGTTGCATTGTTAAATATGAAGCTTTGTTTACTGTGTAGAAACTTGGTTTTGATCACAAGAAACTTGGCTATGAAATTGAATTTGTGTATTTGGGTTACTGAAGTTAAAAATTTGGCTTTGGTAGTAGATGGCATCAGGCTTATTCAGACCTTAAGTTCAGAACAAGGATTTTGGTTACTGCAGTAGGATGATTTTGGAAATGGGAATGAAATATTTGACTATAGCAATAAGTGCTTTCTTTCAAGCTTTGTAGACTGCAGGAAAGCATGACTCTACTAGAATACAGTAAAGTATGAACACTGCTAAAAATGCAGTAAAGTATGAAAACTGCTAGAAAGTGCAGCAAAGCATGAACACTGCTGAAAATGTAGTAAAGTATGAAAACTGCTAGAAAGTGCAGCAAAGCATGAACACTGCTGAAAATGCAGTAAAGCATGAATATATCAATTTCTCATTTTGGCATGGACTGACTGCGAGTTGAACCTTCACCCCACAGCCCCCAAGCTCATTGGCATGAATGATTATACTGAGCTCGATTGTCGATAGCATATCACAACATCAGCATAGTGAGTTTCATTATATAAGCATGGCATGTTATTAGACTTGTAATAAAGAATGATCGGCAACTACATATGTCACTCAGAACATGTTGGCATGGCATGGCCTAAGTTGTTAAAACTGCAGGGTGTATTACAGAATACGTTACTGTCTCTTGTTGCTGCATGATATCTTCATCTCAATCTTCATAATTCTTGACAATGGGATCCCTGCAGCCTTCATGTCCGAAACGGTAAAGACTATGTCATCTTCATTTTTTAGCATGGACATGGTCTTTTATTGTACCTGCAGCAAAGCATTGAGACCCATGTTTCTCAGACACGTGCATGAGTGTCTCCGCGGTGGCTTGCTTGGCTTGCGGACCGTAGTCCAGTTGATCAACAAGGACTTGAACTTTGGGTTTTGCTGGAGCACTTGTGCAGCGGTAGGCCTGCAGTGACATAATAGGCCTGGCTTGTTTCTCCGCGGCTCCAAGTGCTACTTGCCCCAATGCGGGGTGGCTTCTGATCTGTTTCCCTATACTGAACGCAACCCCCAAGTACTGGTTTTAATATGCAGGGTGCTTGTGCGACAGTAGGCCTGCAGTTTCTGCTACTGTGTTGCTTGCTCTAATGCGGGGTGACTTATGATCTGTCTCCATGTACGCAGCCCCCCAAGTTTTTGCAACACTTGCATGATCATGCCAGGTTATATGACCTGAGTTGCTTGTTTGAACTACAGCTGCAGGGTGTATTACAGCAGTAATATAACTGCTTCCTTTCAATTAGGAAAATACTTGCAACAGGAAAAGAAAACTTTTTGACAAAGTAAGGCTAACAGGACTCAGAACACATTGGCATGGCTTATAGTTGCGGGGTGTAATACAGCAGTAACAAAACAGCTTCTGGCTTGTTCTTGAAACAGAGGCATTGCAACAAGAGCTATATTGATTTTGACACAAGACATATTTGGTTTCAAACAAGCGTGACACAACAACTGGTATTTTGGTATAGAGAGCTTGCATTGTAAACAGAATAAAATCGATCGCGAAGAATCGAAGGTTGCAGGGTTAAAGAGAAAGAACAAAAACATAACACTGGTGGATCATATCAATAGAAGGTAGCCTCCTATCACTTGCGTCCACAACACCTGTGATCAACACAAGCATTCTGAGGTTGAAGGGCTGCACGTGATGGTCTGAATCACAACCTAGTCCCCAGTAGAGTCGCCAAATGTTGAGGGGGTTCTTTGATTAAGCATGATGACTAGGACAAAATCAATCCCAAACATGATTAATGGGAAGATTTTGTGCATGATTCAGACCGTATTGAAATCAATCGAAGCTTGGCAGCGTGATAGCATGGCGTGGGAGCTAGAAACGCACTGCAGTGATGAGAATTGCGGGGTTTTCTGGGTTTCTGTATTTTCTGGAACAGATTGTATGTTTGTGGGAAAAGAAAGCTGTGAGCTTGTGATGAGTGCAAAAGCACCTCTCAAAGATACCTTATATTTTCAAGATATATCGATGTAATACTCATATACAAGGGTTATCGAACACGAGGAGTTAGTGAGACTAAGTCTATGACACAACAAAACACAAAAGACGCGAATTCCAGAAAACTGGAATTCTCGACCTCTAGACACTACGAAAATTATAATTAAATATTTACTTGACCAATGAACACGAAATTTGAACACAAGACACTAGATACAGTGGCGGACTACCACGTAAATTTTGGGTTTAAACGGAGTAGTTTTGGTTGCCGAAATAATTCGGCCAAATGAAGTAAATAACAGAAAACAGTAAATTTCAGAAAAGTAAATATTGATGTAAATCAAATGTGATGGGAGTTAGGCACTTCTCTCCACTCTAGACATCCTACGACTCCCCAAACTAATTCTAACAACCATGGATGAATGTTCCCCATGCACGAGCTATGGTTAAGTCATCTTGCATATTACACTCTCTTACTTGGCATGAAAGAAGGAATGGTGTCCGCTCTTTCTTGATCCCTAATCAACCGACTTATACATATGGTGGTGTAAGCCTAGAGAACTAGAGTCATTAAGATTGAAGAATGTTTGAAGAACAACAAAGCTTCAAGAGCTACTATGGTGGGTGCTCTTACATCACCTAGGATTCATTCACACAGGAGCCTGTATTATCTCTATTGAACATGCAATGGTATGGTGGTCATGTACACATTATAGATGCTAGATCCTATATCATGCAACTACGTTGATCACCATAGAAACATAAGATAGAAATCATCAATGGGATAATCAGTGAATAAAACTCATCCAAATAGTTATTAAAATCAACTGGGGTTCAAAATCGTAGTATATCTAGGGCTTCGATCAGCCCCTAACTATGGAGTTTAGCTACTCATAATCATAAGAATATAATAGCAAAACATGATGGAAGAGTTTTGATACAAACAGATATGGAAAACCCTAGGTTTTGGCAGCAGCTTCTCCTTGCGTTAACTCTCTGCTCCCAATGTGATTTTTCTCCTCCAGTCCGTATATCCCTTTCACGTGATGGCTCTAGGAGTTTTAATCTCCTTTCCCTCATTGGTCCAACACCAAGCTGACAAGGAAACCCTAGCCCAAAACAAATCCAACTAATTAATCCCTTCAGCTTTTGGCTTCTTTTCCACAATCCAAATCAGTAATTAGTTGGGTCCAAGTCCACAAATTCGTCCATGATCATCACAATAAGACTTGGGTCTCCAAATACGCATTTCGGTCCACAGTCAGCATTTCCGAACAGAATGACCTCTCTGTAGTAAATCGGCTATAACTTCCTCTAGAAAATTCGGAATGATGTTCCGGAAGCGGCTACCGAAACTAGACATCCAGGGCTTTCCAAGCATGTAAAAATCATAATTTAATTCCTCCTGGTCCGTTCCCAGTCCTCTGTCGAAGTTGACTGACCAGTAGCAGGCAGAATTCCCAAAATCAGCTTAATGTGCTCCTTTTGTCATAATTCTCCAAAAGACCTATAAAACAATAAAACATAGTTAAAATGCTCAATTCATAACAAGAATCTAAGTATAGGGAATACATTAAAGACCAAGAAAGTTGCATATTTATGCAACTATCAAAATACCCCACACTTAAACATTGCTAGTCCTCGAGCAATACACTAAACTAAGACTCAAAACTGACTCAACACAAACAAACTCTAATGCCCTTAGCACAACGTCTGAGCAATCTTCCTACAATGTAACACCAAGCTCACACAATAAATCAATTTCAATCCATAGAATTTCGAAGGTTAATGTCAACGCATGGTATACATGTAATATGTAGGATGAAGACATAACATGGTGAATGTAAAGCTGTAGCATGCAACAAACAAGTCAAGATTCAACCTCACATGGATATGCTCTCAAGAGTGTTTCTCTCATAATATGTCTAAGGTATTCACTCAACTCAATTACTTGCCAAATGGACCGAACCATATACTCAACTCTTGTGACTTATCTCCACAGATCAAAGGTAGTCTATCTTGAGGATCAAAAAGGACTTCAATAGGTTGTAATGGGGCTAAACTCTTAGGTTCATAGAACAAACGGATATGGAATTCAAGCAAAAATTCTAAAACCTAGTAGAGCACCATATGTAGAGACCTTCTCTCGAACTTTACAACTATTGAAACATCTTCACCATTTAACTCTCATCATATGCATCACCATTGTGGCCAGATTTCATCTTGTTGGGCCTACACATCATTCTTAACATCAACTGTCAAACCGGGGTATCAAGCTAGAACACAAAGAATCACTTTTCTTTCTTCTTTTGCCGATTTCTTTTATTTATTTTTTTTTTCTTTCTTTTCGGCTCTTTTTCATTACAAAACACTAGCTTGATACCCCACACTTATTCCTTTGCATCACCTTCACCAACTGTCACCTTGATCTTCATGTACCTGTCTCATGTACAGCTCTACTAAGTTCTAGAACAAGGTAGAGATAAAACTATTCTAAGCTTCAAGGTTAGGATTATGCAGGTGATGACAAAAAGTTTAAACATGTAGGCTCAAAGTGGTTAACTAAGGGGTGCACATCTTGTGTACACAAAATATGGGACACATGCTTCATATGGCAATGGTGGAAGATCCTAGATGCCTTTATCACTTCCTCAATCAAAACAAGTATTGACTATAAGTTTCGATAAGCACAAGAGCAAGTTCTAGTAATCTCTAGAGTCCATTAACTTAATCTGTAGCAAGCAACTGACACACAAGAAAGAAAGCATGTATATCACATTTAGGCTCAATCGCTCACAAGGTTAATGAATCTCGACAAAGTTTTAAGCATGCTCAAAAGATCTGTACCATGTTAACCTGTTTCTACATCCACTACACATTAGCATATGCACCAAACATCAAGATTAACCAAAGAAATTCAATCATGTAAGCAAATGTTCACTCTTAGTCACAATATAGGAAGATATAATCACATCATGGACTAGTTAAGGGCTCCTAAGACTCTTCTTTAAACACTAAGACACATTAGAAAACAAAGAAAAGACTCAGTTTCCGGTGAATTTTCGATGGGTCGAAATGACCACTGTAGCTTTTTCTGAAAATTTCCCTGAACTGCTCACCAATCTTGCAAAAATTCTCTAAAATTAACCATTCGTTCAAATGAGCTGAAATTGTAACAGGATAAACTAGACACATATATCAACACGCCTGTAAAATTTCAGAATTTTATAAGCCCAAAATCCGCATACGGCAAGGGGAAGCAAACACATAGCTATAACTGCATATGAGAGGGTCACTCCTCTCCACATAGGTTTATGAGTTGGATGTTTAGGACTCGATGGCAATGTCCCCTGCATCACAAGGAAACTTAATCAACTAAACTTCTCCGAGTTGACACACTCGTTTTTATTAGTATTGCACTTACAGAAAATAAATAAATAAATGGTGCAAGAAGGTGAGCGAAAAATCATTATTGACTGCATATGGACCAGATATCCACCCAAAAAGTTTACAGAAAATGAGATATAAAGCAAGAACATCACACTCACCTGTATTTCAAGGATTAAATTATGACCTCTAAATGCAAGAAATATGATGCCGAGTGCATTCATTATACCACCAAATCGATCCATGTTGGACTCCGGCAGTGGTGGATCATATGATAAGTCACTGAGCCTTCCCTTGGCAATTGAAAGAGACCAAATCAGAGTGCAGTAGACAATTGCTGTGATGGTGCCAATGAAGGAGACTTTAGCTATGGAGTTCAGGTTGGGAAGCTGAGCGCCAACAATGGCTAAGCATGTGAACAACAAGTAGCACTCTGGAGTGGTCACTGTTTTGGCATCACAAACGGTATTGAAGAAAAGCTTCATGGTGGAACCTCCTACGATAATCAATTGCACACATGTACCCCCTGATAGGTACATTACTGGGAACAAACATAGCAACTTTCCTAACTTTGGTCCTGGACAAGGAGAAAAAGAAAAAATCATATTTAGTTCACACTATAATTTTAAACCACTAAAAAAAAAAGTGCAATATGACAAACCAGGAATGTGAATAGCAATATGTCAATGTACTAACCATAGGCTGTTACAGCGAGGTGGATGTATCTACTGTAACGAATTCCAGATTCACATTCGTGTAGCTGAACAAGGAGCCATATAGTATCGAGTTGCCATGTAAATGCTAGTGACAAGCATATGATTCCCCATGCCCTGCAACCATTGAAAATTGTAACCTTTTGGAATTAGCTTATAAACAATTTAACCCTTTAATTGGGATTTAATAATATACTTGTTTCTGCAAAACTCAAACTGATTTTATATGTTAACTATATTGTGATCATCAACATGAAGTTGGTCACATATTTTAGGGGCAGGCTGGGTTGGTATGAATATATATAATTATGGGTTCAAGTTCAAATTAAGAGTCAGACCAAACACCAGTAGTCATTAATGGTCTCATTTCTTGAGAAAACCAATATAATTACAAGAATATTTGAACTCATACAGTAATGTGTGCAGAGATTGAAAGCAAATATCTTTAAAATATATCCAAATCCCTCAATAAAAACCTGGAATTGAACACAGAAAATAAAAACAAAGTTGACCTCTGCAAGTGCTAGATCCTCCTTCCAGGACTCTGCCACAAAACTCCAATGAGAATATTTTACCACCCTAGACTCCAGCAAACTTAAAAAGACCTGATTCTACATTGTTTATTTTTATTTCCCTTTGTTCTAAATCCATGGAAAATAACACACATCCTAAAATCTTAGCAGGCTCTAAAGAGAAACCATGTAGAAGATTATGAGATATAGGGAAAATGTTACTTACCATCCAAGAGTGGCAAATGCAACAGGAAGTAAGACGGCTTGGAAACCAAATCCAGAGCAGAGTAAATGGAAGGTAACAGAAAAGGTATTCCCATTCCTGGAGTCTGTGATGGGTAGCCAAGCATCTAGAGGATTAAGCTCACCACCACCACCTGGGGCTCTCCAGTTATCTTCTTCTCCCCTACAAGGAGGACTGGTAGTGATGGGATTGACTTGAGCAGACTCTGATGAGCTCCTGATACTGAAGCTGTGATGATAGGAATGTCCCCTTGTTAACTCTGCCTTGCAATCTGCTTCCACAACCACCACCTCTTCCATATCTGCAGTTACTTCCTCAAAAACCTTATTTTGCTGTGGAACAAGAAAAGCCACTTTTACAACAATCTAACATGTGTGTATGGGGGGTACTTCCGGACAAAGCCGAAGTAGGGGATCCGGCTTTTCTGTTTAGATTTTTTGTGTTTGGATTTGCTTGGATCCTTACAAACATTAGATTGAGTAAAGATGACATAGGTGATAAGTTGGTTGCATCATCTTTACTCAATTCAATGGATGTAAGGAATCCAAGCAAATCCAAGTACAAAAAATCCAAGTAGAGAAGCCAATTCCAGTAGCTAAATGGGTACTGAATTGTGTACTTTTGTGCAAAACGAAAGACTTGATGAAAAAGAAAAAGAAAAAAAAAAAAATTAGGATTAAAATGGAAAAAAAAAAAAAAAGGAGTGTCCAACTTTTCTCTCTCCCTTTTTTTTTTAATTGTTTTTTGTGTCCCTCTAACTAAGGAAATGATCATATTTAGACCCAAATGGTAACTATCTTTCCTTTTCATCTTACTAATCAAAGCCGAACAAGTTATAGTCAAGCGCATGCAAAAAGGAAAGGAAAACCCGCACAGCCTGCGCTGACTTGATTGTCCACCAAGTAGTGACATCAGCAATGATGTAATTATGCGACGTCACGGTATGCAAGTAATGCGGCTTTTCAGGTTTTTTGTTGAGGATTTATTTGGACCAATATATGGGCAAGAAAACAATTAATTATAAATTCCCAAGCAAGAGGAAAGTTTAATTCGATTTCCAATTATTCTACTAGGTTTGTGCTGAGTGCCTGACCCTTGGACATGCACTACAGGCATTTTCTATGTTCAAGCTAGATAGAGTCCATGATGTGATCTGATCGATGATGGTAGCACAAAGGAAAACTATGGCCGGGATTTCTGGACTTATATTCTACACGAATTGCATGCGTAGACTGGTGATGGTAGCACAAAGGAAAAGAGGGACCATATCGTGATCATAATGAGAAAAGATCATTAGGTCTGTGTCACTTTTTATGTTTTTAAGAACATAAAAATGATCCATCATGTTATACGAGGGATATGATTAAACATAAATTACTTGCAACTATACCAAATGGAGAGGACAGATAGTGTCATATTCTAAATTCCGATATAGAATCCAGATCGGCTTTACACTTCAACTACAATGCTCGTCATTGTCTCTAAACGTCTGGTTACTAATATACTAGATCATATGTTTCTTGGCAATGATAGAAATAGCACAACAACAACCCCAATACTCCTAAACCCAAGCTCAATTTGAGTACGAACTTGGTAAAAATAAAGACCGATCCAAAATCCAATGAATGCCCTAACAAAAATGAAAAATAGTCAATTTGCATGCACAGACTGTTGCTGCCTTCCTTGAGAAGTAAATTAACACCAAACCTCGATCAGCTCGATCTCCTCCTCCATGGACAAGTACCCCCATGCTAACTGTGAACATCAACAGGCTACCCACCATCCACGACCTTGTGAATTCCACAACCAACGATCTCCGCCAACGTCCAATCCTCCACCACAACCATACTTGAAACAACCTACAAATGTACTTCTTTTGAGGTATGAATGAATGAACTATTTAGATCGTCTTTGTAAATAATACCGGATATTATATACAAGAACGATCTAGAAAATTCATGTATATATGCAATCACATATACCATATTATACGAGTATGTTCACAAGTTAATCGAGAATCCTTGGCAATAATCTTGCTCATTACAATATAGATTATTGGTACGTAAATTAATGAAAAATAATGTCATCAAAAAGAAAAAATGAAAAAGAGGAGATGATGAATGAGCTGGTGATCAATTTGTTTCCTAGGGGTAGGCCGGGTAGGGGTGTTGAGGTGGTCGATCGAAAATCATATGAAAAATAAAAGATGATGAATGAGCCGGCGGTCAATTTGTTACTATGAGCCAGGTAGGGAGGTTGAGATATGCTCGATCACAAATCACCTACATATCATATCCAATGTCGTAAACTCTCTTAATTTACACCACTAGGTAACAAAAGGGTCTATTTGGTACCCTAGCTATAGTTGTTTCTCAATTAATTCGCAGCCCCACAGGGTGTGTGAGCTTGAATCGAGCTTGGAAGCTTGGTGTCGATTATCGCTACAGCAGAGCTTCTCAAGTTTGGTTTCCCTTCTCAATGTTGATTGGTGCAAAATACAGATCTCTTGGGATCGAGAGGGAAGAACAAGTGCACGAGGTTTCTCTACTATTCCGTGGTCACTATTTGTAGGATGAATGGATAATTCCTTCTCTTGATGCAAAGGGTATTGGCGGGTAGCACTACGTACCATGTCTAAAAGGGTTATGAGGGATTCCCACCTGCATGTATATGTGCTAAGATTAAGAGATTGTCCTTCGGATGCTCTCAATTAAGGTTTTCTATTTCAAGTAAGAGATTCATATGTCTTTGGCAACTCATAATTACAAATCCAGAAGACAAGAAATATCATAACCTAAGAAGGTTTTCCGGCTCCTCTAAAGTTAGTAAATTTCATCTAATCTTCATTCTCTATTTAATCTAATGGCTAGAAAAAATACCACATCACTCGATATTATTTAAATGTTATTGTGTTCCCAATTCCGGCTCATCCGCAGTCAGCGCTGGCGGCCTCGGCTTCGTCTCGTGGAGATCATCCAACGAGGAGCCCGTCAAGTTTTCGGCCTCGGCTTCTTCTCCAAGCCCTTCAATCCAGAAGAAAAGATTTAGAGGTTTGTGAATTTCAGTGGAGAGCTTTGTGGGTTTTGGGATTTGAAGTAGGGGTGGGCTTTTGGGCCCGAAAGCCCGGAAGCCCGACCCGAAAACCCGAAAAAAGACCGACACGGGCCGAGCTCGAAAATTTTTAGGACCGGCCCGAGAAAAGCCCGGCCCGAAAATGGTATTGTCGGTCCGAGCTCGGGCTTGAATATTTTTAGGCCCGAAAGCCCGGGCCGGCCCGACTTTTTAATGTATATAAAAAAAAAACCAAAAGTTCTTCTAACCTGAGCCCTCCGCGTCCGCACTCTGCACTCCGCCCCTCCTCGAGTCGACTTATCCTTCACCGAATCCACCACCTCCTCCGTCTTCCAGTCACCTCCAAGACCGGCTAGACTTCCTGTCAACTTGTCCTCCTCCAGTAGCCTCCAAGACCATCAAGACCTCGGACCAATTTCTCCCTCGCCAGTCGCCAGTTCGCCACCAACTCCTCCTCCAGTCGCCTCCCTCGCCAGTCGCCAGTCGCTGCGCCTCCTCCGCCCCTCCTCTCTGGCTCGCCTCTCCCCTTCGCCTCAGCTCGTCTCCATCTCCGGCTCCAGCACAGCATAGCTCAGCTCCTCCTCTCCTCCTCTCCTCTCCTCTTCGCCTCTCTCCTCAGCTCGTCCCGGGCCGGTTCTTGTCCTGTAAAAAGCCCGGCTCAGCTCGAACCTAGGGGGTCGGGCTTTGGGATTTTTGGGCTTGGCCCGGCCCGCGCCCACCCCTAATTTGAAGGTTGAGGTTTTGGGAGGGGTTTGGTCGGGATTACAATATGTTATTCCGACTGTTACAGTTTCATCCTATTTTTAAGGTTAGCCTCACTTTCTTTTGTGGGTTTCAGGGGCACACTACCAGAAAAAAGGTTTTTCCCGACGAAATAAAAAAAAACGGCCGACGAAATAAAATTTTCGTCGGCTATTCCCAAGAATGGCCGACGAATTTTTTTTTCGTCGGTAAAAAAAAAATTCGTCGGCTATTCCCCTAGAATGGCCGACGATTTTTTTTTTTCGTCGCTAAAAAAAAAAATCGTCGGCTATTCTCCTAGAATGGCCGACGATTTGAATTTTCGTCGGCCTTTCTCTGAAACTTTAGTCGACGAAAATTTTTGGAAGTATGGCCGACGAGTACTAGGTTTGATTTCGTCGGCTATGATTAAAAAAAAAAAAAAAAAAAAAAAACAGCTTCCATTTTCTATCACTATCGACAAACCATTGCTTCGTCCTTCAAATGCAAATGTGTCGTGAAATAAGATATGACCGAAATAATGAAATACGTCTACGGTTGAAAAATGACAAGATTCCGACAAAATCTGTGTGCCGAATGTTGCGGTTAACTGTTTTTTACTTCCGTTTTCCTATGGGTAGCCTGACGGTCGGTAAATATTTTGAGGAAAATTTTTATACGATTAGTTGCGTCTCATCGATTTGAAACTATTATCTGTTGAAGGTCAGGCTAAAAAACGTCATTTAGACAGGCCAATTACCATTTCTAAGCGTTTAAAGGGTTGACTCACCCGGTTGACCGTCCTGATCGAGCCTTTAACGTTGTCAGATGTAGTTGGATTTTTTTTCATACATGTATTTAATCTTAACGGTGATATCTGACGGTTGGAATAGATTTTCCAAACTTTTAGATTCAAAATCGGAACATATGCACTAATGTTCCTTAACTTGTTTACTAAGTGTTTAAGTGAATGTATAGTTTCAAATAGTTACTATACGTACACTTTTCAAATGCAAATATGTCGTGAAATAAGATATGACCGAAATAATGAAATACGTCTACGGTTGAAAAATGACAAGATTCCGATAAAATCTGTGTGCTGAAATAATGAAATAAGTCAAAACCCGGTTTACTGCAGATTTGGCGTCCGGCGTCCGAATGATGATTGTGATACCATTCCGGAAAGGGAACGACGCCAGGAATCAAAGTCGTGGCTTTGCCACGATGTGTGGGCTTTTTCGGGCTTTCGAGTTCGTTTAGGGCCTCAAAACGGCAGTTTAGTATGTTTTCATAGAATAGCCGACGAAACATTGTATTTCGTCGGCTATTCTCTAAGAATAGCCGACGAAACATTATATTTCGTTGGCTAAACTCTTGATCCGCGCCTTTTTATTGTCCGCCGTTGGATGGCTCAGATCTGACGGCTGTTGATCTTCCAAAGTATAGCCGACGAAATCTTTTAAATCGTCGGCTATTCTCTAAGTATAGCCGACGAAATTTTTTATTTTCGTCGGCTATTCTCTAAGTATAGCCGACGAAATATTGTATTTCGTCGGCTAAACTCTTGATCCGCGCCTTTTTATTGTCCGCCGTTGGATGACTCAAATCGGACGGCTATTGATCTTCCAAAGTATAGCCGACGAAATCTTTTAAATCGTCGGCTATTCTCTAAGTATAGCCGACGAAATATTGTATTTCGTCGGCTATTCTCCTTCTAAATCTTTTAAATCTCTTCCTCCCGCCTTTTTTCTCTCCTCCTTCCCCCCCCTCCTCCGGCCTCCTCCTCCTCCTCCTTCCCCTCCTTCCCCTCCTCCGGCCTCCTCCTTCCCCTCCTCCTCCTCCTCCTCATCCTCCTCCTTCTCCTCCTCCTCCGGCCTCCTCCTCCTCCTCCTTCCCCTCCTCCTCCTCCTCCTCCTCCTCCTCCTCCTCCTCCTCCTTCCCCTTCCCCTCCTCCTTCTCCTCCTCCTCCGGCCTCCTCCTCCTCCTCCTCCTCCTCCTCCTCCTTCCCCTCCTCCATCCAAAGCATAATTTATTTTTTTTTTCCCTAAAATTTAAGAATAGCCGACGAATTTTACCAATTTTCGTCGGCTATAAGTTGTGTAGCCGACGAAAATTCTAGTATTTCGTCGGCTATAACTAATTAATGCCTATTAAAATATTAATATATTTCGAGGAAATAGCCGACGAAAGTTTAATAAATCGTCGGCTATAGTTAAAACACAATAGCCGACGAATTTCGTTGGCTATAGTTACTGAATTTCGTCGGCCATACTCGAAAATACCCGACGAAATTCGTCGGCAATTTCTCCCAGGTTTGGCCGACGAAAAATATTTTCGTCGGTAAATTCGTCGGCCATACTCTACTATAGCCGACGAATTTGATTTTTTCGTCAGCCATTGTATTACCGACGGGGTTTTCCCGACGACTTATAGCCGACGAAAATTTCGTCGGTAGAGGGTATAGCCGACGAAAAATTGGCATAGCCGACGAAATTTTTTTCGTCGGCTATTCTCCCATATCTGGTAGTGGCATTTCAGACAAGACTCCTTCAAGGAGAAGTTTGGGAATATCATTGAAGCCAAAACCAATGATGCTGATACTTAAGGTTCAATCTTTAAGCCACTGCCCCCAGAATTGTATGTAAGCAATTCCCACGTTCTATTCTTTTCAATCTGTGTCACTGTGTGATTGGTTTCTGAGTTCCATTGTGTAATTGGGAGGGAGTAGTCTGATTTTAGTTTGTGGAGATATGTGATGTAGAAATAAAGGAAAACAAAGGAAAACAAAGCTGCATATTGAGAGGGAGATTGTGCCTGCTGCATTCTGCAAACTGATAATGGATTATGTTGATAAAGGGATAGTATTTGACTATTTGGGTATTTTCGTGGCTACCTATTTCTGCTAGTCAATTGTTGGCAGGGTTTCGATTTTATTAAAACAATTTATATAACTCTCTACTTCTACTTCTGAGATAAAATGATACACCCCGAACCTTGTCCAATTTCTGAGTAAATTTATTTAAATTTTTACGTTCTTGAGAATTGTTTTATTTTTGTAGTAGACCGGAAATCGTTGGTTACGTGAGGTAGAAAACGTTAAAACGAATTTTTGGGTTGAGTTTTGTTTTCGTCGAAGGATTTTTTTTTTTTAAAAAAAAGTGTGTCGGAAATTGAGTTATTTCCGATTTTGGGCATGGTATAAATAGAGAGAATGTTTCCATTTTGGGAAACATTTCCTCTTTCTCTTTCTTTTCTTCTTTTCTTTCTTTCTTCTTCTTTTCTCTTCTGGCCCAACTCCCTCTCCACCGACACCACCACCAGTTTTTCTGTCCGGCCACCAAGCCAAGCCCCCACCAGTGCCGGACGACGCGCGCCAGCCCCCTTGTCCTTCCAGCAGCAGCGGCGTGGCGCCCTCGCCGACGTGCAGCTGTGTACAGCCTCTGAACCATCACCTCAGTGGAGGTGGAACTCCTTTGGCCGGCCACCTCTTGGCCCGATTTGAGGGGGGAAAGAAAGGACTTGGAGTGGGTAGCAATTCCACCAAAGGAATCGGACCATTTCGACTTGGGTAAGGAAATTTCAATAATTGCAATTTTTAGGGTTTGTGAAATTCTTGTTGGTTTTGGCTGAAATTTGTATTTTGGAGGTTGGATTTGGGTTTGTGGTGTTGTTGGGAGTTGATTTGGTGTAATTGGAAGTTCATTTGATTGTGTTTGGTGAATTTTGGTGTTGGGGGAGGAATGGCCGCCGGGACAGCCGCCATGTGCGGCGGCTGCAGCAGAGGAGGGCGGCGGAGAGAGGGGGAAGAGGCACATTGGTTGGTTTTTGGGGTGAATTGGGCCTTGGCAGAGCTGCTGCTGCGGCGGCAGCGGAGGAGAAAAGGCCAACGTAAAGTAAAAAGAGAGTTAAGAGTTAATTTGGATATATGGACTAAGTTCATATATAAATTGTCCGTAATCGGAGGAGTCGTGTGAGTGTGGACGATTTTGAATTGAGTTTTTGTAATTGTTATCGAATCTGAAATTCTAAATATATTCTTTGACAGGCCGAAGAGGACTCGAGTCAGAGATCGGCTTAGTTGTTGTGAGTGGACCTTGTTTTAAATTTGATGCATGCATGAATATTTTGAGTATATGGGAGTTATATATATATATATTTTTGGTTATTACTTTGGAAAGGTTTTGAGATTATTGAAAAGCAAGAATGTTATTTAAACGGATATTTCATTTCTATTGGTTTGTTTTAAATGCTTTTAAAGTAAACTAAGTACCTTGAGACTTTTCGAAAAGTGTTTTGAGAATGTTTTGATTATCAAAGAGCAACCATGTGATTTAAATGAATAAACTATTTCTATTGAATTGTTGTAAATGATTTTAAAGCAAGTAAGGTACCTCGATATCCTGAAGCTAATATTTATTGATATTTAGACGGAAATGGGATTTCCGTGTATTATATGATTTGAACTATTCGGATTTTATGACTTATCATTTATGTTGATATTTAATCGGAAAAGAGATTTCCGAGGATGATATGATTGTACTTGGTTTCGATATTTATGACATGCGAGATATGTGATTTTCTATGACTTTTTACGAGGCTATATTGGTGTTTAATTATATTTATAAGTATAAGCCTCGGGTGTACGGTCGGGGATCGTACGGATTTTATATATAAGGGGAAACATGTTTTCGGTTTGTTTTCGGATTTTCACCATATCAGGGTCGGGACTCTTGTGATATATATGTTGATGCTAGCTAGCTTAGTCGCCTGAGCCCACGCGAGGTGACGACTTGACCACATATGTCAGATTCACGCTCGGTGGTCGACGTGTACGGGCATAGCGTGACGACGCTATTGGGACTCTTATGATTGACCCTTAGCCTTAGAGGCTATTATTATATGGTGGTTTAGACGTTTCTCTATATTTTTATATATTATGTGACCAATGGGATTGGTCGCGATTTTATATAATTGGGTTCGAGAATATTTTATTCTATGAGATTTTCTATTGTTTTATAAATTCTCGAACCTGGGTATTGGAGATTTTTATATTTACGGCATGTGAAAGTAAATATTTCAGTATTGAAGGCATGCATCTTGATTTATGAATCTCGAAAAATGAGGAAAGTAATAAATGATATTTGTTTCTTTCTTTATATTTTATGGTGTACAGTTATATTTATTTTTGTCCACTCACGCTAATGTTTTTAAATTACTTTCCCTGGGCTTTTCGTTTTAAACTGCCCAGCTTACAGAGTTCGGTACTGGTAGGAGGCAAGGTATAGAGATCATCTTCCGCTGTCAGTTATTGTAGGTTACCTATTTAACCTACTTGTATCATTTTTCATTTGTCTAGTCGCTCTGATACTTTGTTGATGTTGTAAATTCTCAAATGTTCACCTTTGGGTGTAACTTGACATTTTGTTATATGCAATTTCATTTCTTTTACATATTTGTAAGGTTGTTTCCTATTGTTGGTTTTTGAGAAGTTGATTGTTTGTTGGGGGAGCTGGTGGCTCCGTGAGTCAGGGTGGATTATTTTAGAAGTGTTTGTTTCTTTTCCAGATAAGGGTTGTCCATTTTAAGAGAGGCCATGCCGATTTTTCGGTAGAATCTCCCTTGAAATGGTCCCCGCAGGATCCACCTTGGATAACAGTGTTGTATCCGGGAGCGGGTCCTGTCATAAAAAGTTTCGGGATGATAATCATATTCTGTTCTCTTGCACAGATTTGTACTAATTCAAATTTGTTTCACTTAAAATCAATTCGTCTAGCTCCTCTTTAAAATTATCTACTCAAGGTTAGCCTCACTTTCTTTGGGCCACGGGATCCCATTTTAGTCCTGGTTCCGTCCTGGTCCTGTCGGGATCTCGGGCCTGGCGGGATTACTTTTAAAAAAGTGTAATCCCGTCCCGTCCCGTTTAAAATCTCACGGGACATGGACCGGAATCAAGTGAATTACGGCCCGTCCCGGCCCATGCCCAGCCCTAGACGTGATATATTTTTACCAATAACTACACTTTTGTGCTCATAATTACCAATAGCAAGTATGTTTTTTAAAATTACCATTAGCAGGTTTTCATCCATTTAACTAACATATCCGTTAAATACTAATTATGAAATTACCCTTTTACTTTTTTTACGACATTGTTGAGGGTCAGTAGCATTAAGCGATTTTGAGAGTCAGTAGCATTAAGTTGGTGGAATACTATTGATCCTAAAAAATGTGTAATTCTACTGACCATCAGAAATGCGCAATGCTACTGACCATCAGAAATGCACAATGCTATTGACCTGCAGTAGTGTCGTAAAAAAATGTAATTTCGTAATTTATGGATTAACGGATTATATTAGTAATAGATGGAAACTGGTTAGTGGTAATTTTAAAAAGCAATCTTGTTATTGTTAATTATAGTTTGAGAATTATATCTATTAATAATTATTTATAGGGAAAAAAAAACCAATTAGTCAAAAACATGGCTTTTATTACCCAGTCCAATGTTTATATCTCTGTCCAAAGAATCTTGACAAAAATATCAAACTACCCTATACTAAAATCACATCTTCTCTCTCTCTCTCTCTCTCGACGCCGACGACGGCTCCCCCCCCCCCCCCCCCCCTCTCTCTGCTTCAGTGACGCCTATGTGCCTCAACAACGTCGACGCCGACATGCCTCAGCAAAGTCGACGCCAACGCCGACATGCCTCAGCAAAGTTGACGCCAACGCCGACGCATCGGGGACGGGCTTCACATCCACCCAAGCATCTCTGTGCTTCACCTGCAACCCACCTGCTTCACCTGCAACCCACTTGCTTCACGGCGGAGCGGCGAGCGGAGATATCGATGGTGGGAATGAGTGGCTGGGAGTCGGGTCGGGTCGTGGGCTGTAATTGGTGTATAGTTTCGGGCGGGTTGCTTCACTTCGACGGCGATGAATTGGATCTCAACCTCCGTCTCAGGGGTCAGTAACCTAATTATTGAGAGTCAGTAACTATATTACTGGAATATATAAGTTGCTTATTGGGGGTCAGTAACATGCTTAAAGTTAGAGTCAGTAATTTAATATTGGAAAAAAAATATTCCTGCGAAAAAAATTTGGTGACTGGAATCTGGCGATCGGAGTCCAGTGATTGGAATCCGGCGACTGACCATCGAACTCCAGCGGAGTTTAGTGAGCTTCAGGCAAAGTCTTCTCTATCTTTCACTTTCTCAGTACGTTATAATTCAAAAATCTGTTAGATAGGGCAGAAAGACAAAAAATGAAGAAAAATATTAAAACTGCACTAGGGTTGAAAAGATTTGTTGAAATGGCAATATGAGTTGTTACCTTATGTTTAATAGGGGAAGAAACTAGGGTGGTCATTAGAATGGATAATGAGGGGCCAAATTTATACTAAATGGATATTTTCTATTATTTTATATAATTTACCTGATAAATTTATTTTATTTTACAAAAGATTGTTTTCTTTTTCTTCATACTATAGGATCTGGGGCTTTTGTTTCTATGCACATCAAGTCTGTGAAAAATTGAAAATGGCCAGATCAATCTTATTAAGTTCATACTGCACATAGTTAGAATGCACTACAACATTGGAAATCTTAGGTGACGAAAATGTTTCGTCACCTAATAGAGATTTTTGTTGCCTAAACTCTTAGGTGATGAAAATTTTGTCGCCTAAGTTTCGTCGTCTAAAGTTTGTGGTTTAAGTAAGTAGGCGACGAAAATATAAGAATTTCGTCGCCTAAAATAGTATTTAGACGACGAAAAAATTTCGTCGTCTAAGAAAAATGGTGACGAAAAAATGCTTAGAGGACGATATTTTTCATCGGTTGTGGATTTACTTAGGCCACGAAAAAGAGGAGTTTGTCGCCTAAGAGTATTACTTAGGCCACAAAATATTATATTTCGTCGCCTAAGAGTATTACTTAAGCCACGAAAAAAGAGGAGTTCGTCGCCTAAGAGTATTACTTAGGCCACGAAATATTATATTTCGTAGCCTAAGAGTATTACTTAGGCCACGAAAAAGAGGAGTTCGTCGCCTAAGAGTATTACTTAGGCCACGAAATATTATATTTCGTCGCCTAAGAGTATTAGTTAGGCCACGAAAAAAGAGGAGTTCGTCGCCTAAGTGTTTCACTTAGGAGAGGAAGACGTATATTCGTCACCTAAGTATTAATTTTTAAAATAAAAAAAATTTCGAAAATTGAATACTGAATATTAAAATTGAATATTCATACAAATTAAAAAAGTTATTCATTAAATACTTAATATTAATAAATTTGTTCATACAAATTAAATATTATTGTGGAGGCCAAAGAAGGTGTTCTAAACATATGGCAGAAATACAAAGCAAGAGTAGCTGGCAAACGAACCCAACTTGTTAGTGACAGCTTTGAGTCTTTGACATTACATTAAGAACTTCAAAGTCACACATCAGAGTAGACAGGGCCATTCGGAGACTGAGAAACCTAATTGGGTTGGAGTGTGCATTCAGCAATCTTCTCCCAAGATTTAAGAGTTTTATCTTCAGTATCGGTTTTGTACAAAGCAAGGCGAGTAACAGGGAAGCTCAGACTAGTGATGCTCTCATCCAGAATGCTGGCTTTCTCTTGAGCTTTTTTCTTGTCTTCATCGCTCAGATCTGCGTAAAGGATACTCAGATGCGGCATGTAAGCTGCATTTGATTCAACAATCATTAGTATTCGACCAAGAACAATAGCGTCGGTACATACTTAAATCATGCCTCAATTTACAAAGCAAGTAGAAACTATATGCAATCTCATCTCTATGTCAAAATGCTCAGCAAACCCATAGAAGAATTGATTTACATGAAAAATAATGGGTGATCAACGAGTGCCCTAAATTAACATTGTGTACTCTACAAACCCCTATGCATAGCATTGTAGAAGTTACCTCATAAAGTACCACTATCGATAATCTAAACTTCACTGGCTAAATGCTAAGCAATAACATCACAAGAATGGGCTTATCATATGCTATGAGCAAATCTACAAGTGCTAAAACAGGTAATTTACCAACATATATGCAGGGGAGTTCAGTTTAGCATACAAGATGCAATATCGGCAATCTAATCTTCATTATCTAAATCCTTGAAACATACTTATAACAAGAATTGCCATATGTTATGGTCACTAGTATCAGCAATCTACAAACTCGGCATATTTACAGACTCCAAATTTGCAGACACAGTTCCACATTACCAATCTAATCTACATTGTCTAAAAGCTCAGCAAAATATATACCAAAAATTGGCTTTACCCAATGGGTAATCCACAAGTTTGCTCAAAAGACATGGGCATTCCACATAACCCTGTAATACTTAACAGAGGAGGAGTTCCTTTTGTGGTTTCACGGGCATAAAGATGTAACCTTTGACAAATGCCAACTATTATAACTCAAACATTTCAAGCATAGTACCAGCTAAAATCATCTCATCCTTCAATTACTGCAGTCAATTCAAACCTAACACCAATCATCAATAGCAGAAACATTTTACAGACTATCACCTTGTCTTTTTCTCAAATTTTCCCAATCCAAACAAAAAAGATAGAGACAAACATTTCCAAAAACAACTAAGTACAAAACTTTAGTCTATAAAAGAAGGAACTCACGAGTTGAGCTGTTGTAACCAAAATGCGAACAGCAGCTTGCACTAACTTCCACTACCTAACAGAAAAAGACACAAACTTTCAATCTCACTGTTTCAAAACGAAACGAAACCTTGAAAGCCAGAAACAAAGACTTACCTGAGGAGTGGGATTGATGAGGAGAAACACACTGGCAGAGGCGGAGGTTGGGGCTACTGGCAGAGGCGGAGGCTGGGGCTAGCTGGCAGAGGCGGAGGCCGGAGACCGTGGGTGGGCGGAAGAGGGAGGAAGAAATTAAGCTTTTGTAAATTAGGGATTGCAGCTTCTCGGACCATTGTATATCAACTCTCAAATGAACAAAATTTCAGGTCCGCAACCATCATTTGATCTTAACCTATTTAATCAGGTTCTTATCTAGTTTACAGGAACATAAGATATATGTTAGTAGAGATTTAGGAGAACATACCTTTGAGAAGAACGAACAGGGACTTAGAGAGGAGAACAGGAGCGACAGGGAGGCGACGGGGACGGCTCTGAGACGAAGGCTAGAGAAGGGACCGAGGCGGGGGTTGGGGCGGAGGAAAAATGGAAGAATTTGGTATTAGAGAGATGAGAGTTGGGGATTGCCCGAGTAGGTATAATTTGTTTACTTAGCCGACGAAATATCATGTTTCCTCTCCTAAGATATGCACTTAGGCGACGAAATCACTTAATTCATGGTCTAAGTAAAAAAAAAAAATTTAATTGGCGGCTTTATTTTCCGCCAATAAATTTTACCAAAATTTGAAATTATTTTTACTTAGACCACGATATAACAATTTTCGTGGCCCAAGTGAGTACTTAGATGATAAAATAAATAATTTCGTCGTCTAACTACGCACTTAGGCCATGAAAATTATTATTTTGTGGTCTAAGTAAAAATAATTTCAAATTTTGGCAAAATTTATGGGCGGAAAATAAAGCCGCCAATTTGAAAAATTATTTTTACTTAGAGCACGAAAAAAACATTTTCGTCACCTAAGTGTAAACGTAGACGACGAAACTTTTTATTTCGTCCCCTAAGTTATTACTTAGACGACGAAATAAACAATTTCGTCGTCTAAGTATACATTTAGGCGACGAAAATAATTATTTCGTGGTCTAAGTAAAAATAATTTTTTTTAAAATCTATTGCCGGCTTAATTTTAATGTGTTTAAAATTTTGCGACGAGTTTATAGGTGCATTTGGTCGACTCGGACCCCAAATATATATATATATATATATATATATATATTAACAAATATTGTGGGCCTCGGGGGCGTTGCTCCCGAACCCCCAAACCAAGGCGCGTCGCCCCTGGACCCCGACTCGCTGACCGGGCAGCGAGATCCCCGAATGGCTGGTTCAAGGCATATATTAACAGTCGAAGTAAGTACATACATACACACCCATTTTATAATTGTAATTATATATCACAAACAAATTTATTGAATTTAAAAATACATAATTTAAATCATCATGGTTCTCCATCATAATTGTCATCGTTTGCTTCTTCAATCATATCAGTGAAGTCATCATTGGAATCGTCATCATTAGGGCCCTATCGATCGGGGCTCTAATTTTGTCGGATTTACGTGATTTTTTTACCATCACCATATTTCATCATAACGATCAAATGTTATTTCATAGCGTTTTTCAAAATTTGACTTTTTTTATATAGTTGTTTCGAAAAGTTGTACACTTAAGTATAATCTACTAATTAAGTTATACCGCATTAGTAAATATGTTGTCATTATAATGGCTAAATTAACAAAATGAAAATTTTGACCGTCTGATGTAATCGTTATAGTTAAATATGAGTAGAGTATAAAAACCAACTCGTTTCATGAGCGTTCGATGCTCGATCGAAACGGTGAACCATATTTTCATAAAACTTATCACATGAAAACGCTATTACGCCTTTAGATGACCTTATTTGGTCGATTCTTCCAAACATTAAACTCTCATATAGATGAGACATAATTATCCATGTAAAAATTTGGGAACTTTTACCTCCTGATATTTGGCTCCCTATAGAGAGAGATAAGTTTAAATAAGGTTGACCGCATTGATCGGGGCTCTAACTTTGTTGGATTTAAGTGATTTTTTTACCATCACCGTATTTCATCATAATGATTAAATGCTATTTCACAGCGTTTTTCAAAATTTGACTTTTTCTATATAGTTGTTTCGAAAAGTTGTACACTTGAGTAAATCTACTAATCAAGGTATACCGCATTAGTAAACATGTTGTCATTATAATGACTAAATTCACAAAATAAAAATTTTAACTGTCGGATATGATCGTTATAGTTAAATATGAGTAGAGTATAAAAATCAACTCGTTTCGTGAACGTTCGACGCTCGATCGAATCGGTCAACCATATTTTCATAAAACTTATCACACGAAAACGCTATTGCGTACCTTTTAATGACCTTGTTTGTTCGACTCTTCCAAACATTAAACTCTCATATAGATGAGACGTAATTATCCATGTAAAAATTTGGAAACTTTTACCTCCCGATACTATGACTTCCAATAGATAGAGATAAGTTTAAATAAGGTTGACCGCATTGAAAAGTATATATAGTATGGATTTACTTAGGTGACAAAATAATATTTTCCTCGCCTAAGATACACACTTAGGCGACGAAAAAATAGTTTCCTCGCCAAAGTGTAAATCTTAGGTGACGAAAATATATTTTTCGTCGTCTTAGAAAATAACTCTTAACGACAAGTTTTTGTCGGCGTCTTTGTGTTTTCTTAGGCGACGAAAAATCCGTTTCCTCGCCTAAGTTAAATACTTAGACGACGAAAAGTAATTTTTTCTTCACCTAAGTAAAGAACTTAGGCGACGAAATTTTTTTTCGTCACCTAAGTAAACTCCTTAGGCGACGAATTTTTTTCGTCACCTAAGAAAATACGTAGACGGCGAAATTAATTTTCGTCGTCAGAGTGTGCTCTTAGACGACGAAAATAATTATTCGTCGCCTAAGAAATGACTTAGGCGACAAAATTATTAGCTTAGAGGACGAAATTTTTTTCGTCTCCTAAGAACTCTTAGGCGAGGAAACTATTTTTGTTTCGTCGCCTAAGGTATTTTTTCTGGTAGTGATGGTTGAATTCAACTGAATTGTGGCGACGATGGACGATAGCTACTCAATGATGCCTAAAAGATATACAAATCTTACCAACATTTAAATAGGAATCAAGAATTATATAAGAGACCTCCAAAATAAAATTATTGATAGAAATCAAAGGGTAGATCGAAGAATGGGTACAGAGACTGAAAGGGATTATGGACAAATTGAAGTATTTCATGGAGAATAAATCAAAGGTTTAAGATCCAAAATTGAAAACGGAAGAGGAGATTGAGAACTATATTTAAAAACCCTAATTTAATCAGAATGAAAGGAAGAGAATCAGATAACTTGTCTTCTTACGATCAAGAACTTTGTTTTAGTTTTATTTCCTATTTCTTCCGCAATGTGTAAATAAAAAGGGAATTTAAATTGTACACATGAGGGACATTTTTAAGAGGCATTGATTCACAAGGCTCTGCTTGCTAGTCTGCAACAACTTAGCACCAATCTACCATCCCCACCGGCCACCTACTTAGTAAGAGAGAAACTCTCACACGAAAGTCTAACTCCTCCGACCACCAGTACCTGCTCCATACCGATCAGGTTCCCGCTAGCCCCCTGGCCGCACCCGTCACACCTCAATGAGGCTGGAAGCTACTGTTGGCGTAGGTCGCCCCTACTTTTACTACAAAACAACTTTCCATGGACGTGACAAACCGTTTTATGTACAGGGTTGAGGAATTATTTCCAGTACGAAAATACATCCCCAAAAAAAAAAACCTCATTCGGATCATATATATACAAATGAGGTTACATGAGAAATTGTGATATATTTAACATATATATACTGCTTTAATGTATGTAATTATCATACCAATTCATATACCAATAAGCTACTTGATTCGGAAGTAAGTTTTATTTCCACAATTACAATTACTAGGGCTTGAAGAAATTGGTGTTTAGACCTTGCTGAGCTAAATTCCATGCAGTTGCAATAGACCAGACACCACTGCAGAACATGTTCGAAGCGACGACAAAAATGTCGTCGCTTCAGAAAAAAAGTCGTCGCTTCGACACCGAAGAGACAACATGGTCGTCGCTTGAAGTCGTCGCTTGGTTTTCGTCGTTTCGACTTCGAGGCGACCAATTTCGCTACAAAAGTCGTCGCTTGAGATATCCAGGCGACGACTTCAAAGTTTGTCGCCACATACCGAGCGACCAATTTTGGATCGTCTCCTCAAAGTCGACGCGACAAATTTTGAGTCGTCGCTAGCATTTCGAGGAGACGAATTTTGTCTGGTCGCTTACAATTTGAGACGACAAAGTTTCGATCGTCTCCTCAAATTCGAGGCGACAAATTATGCATCGTCGCTTCCAATTTGACGGGACGATATTCGGTTCAAATGGTCGCCTCATTTTGATAGAAGCGACGACCTATGAACAATATTCGTCGCTTAAATATTTGTTATAGAGACAGAATAACAGAATTTCCCTCTTTTTTTCATTTTGAATATATAGGTGTTTCTGCCTAAACCCGGGGGTCTAGTAGATACTCGGTGAATCCAACTCGATCTCCTGCAATCCTGCTCACTAAGGGGAATACCGGGCGGGCCGGTCTTCTCCTCTCCGATGCCTAAGTTAGTATAGTTGGAATATATATAACCAAGGCACGTATGTAAGCAGGGAGAGAGATAATTTACCTAATAAAGAGGGTAGTTGGGGCCCTTATATAGGTGGTTGGGGGTGAGGGCTGGCCTCACCCTTCGATGTGGGACTGGTTCCCTTCTGTTTGTACATTATGGTGCCCTCTTTGGCAGGCTGGCGCCCTCGGCCCCAGGGTCCCTGGTGGCAGGATAAAGTGCTGGACCCCGAGGCCGGGTGCTGGTGATCCGGTCCCGAGCCTTGGGCCGGGCCCTGGTGCACTTGCTGCGGGTCTGTGGGCCTGCTGTAGCCTCTCTGCGGCTACTGTCAACAAGTCCCCCAAGTTCCCAGTCAAGTGCAATCTTGAATGGGGACTTAAATCTGTCTTGCTCTTGTCCCGCAGGCCCGCAGGGTTACCAACCTACCGGTGCCCAGTCCCCCAAGTCCGCGTTAAAGATTGGGCGTGACCGAGGTGAGTACCTGTTACCGATGGGAAGCAATAGTTTATAAGCACGTTTGTAATATAAGTAATACTGTGCTCAGGTGTTATGGTGTTATGAGCATGGAGTCGGGTGGAACCCGGAGAGTGTATGAGATGATGCCATGATGCCATGCAATAGATGTGTGCATGGAATGATAATGAGGCGTTGAAATCCGCCATGCAAGAGATTTGTGCATGGGATGATAATGAGGCGTTGAAATCGGCCATGCAAGAGATGTGCATGGAATGATAATGAGGCGTTGAAATCCGCCATGCAAGAGATGTGCATGGAATTTCGGTCGGGCACTCTGCCATATCGGTACGAGACGGAGCTTCACTAGGTCACAACTGGGCGATCTGCCAAATCGAAACGGAGCGGAGTTCACTGAGCCTATACCGGGCGATCTGCCAAAGCGGAGTTCACTGAGCCTATACCGGGCGATCTGCCGAAGCGGAGTTCACTGAGCCTCTACCGGGCGATCTGCCAAAGCGGAGTTCACTGAGCCTATACCGAGCGATCTGCCGAAGCAGAGTTCACTGAGCCTCTACCGGGCGATCTGCCAAAGCGGAGTTCACTGAGCCTCTACCGGGCGATCTGCCAAAGCGGACGGGGTGAAGTTCATGGGATCTCGACCGGGCGTTCTGGCATATCGAGACGAGTCCCAGGTGAACTTCAGTACTGGACCTTGACCGGGCATTCTGCCATATCGAGACGAGTCCAGGAGTATGGGAGCTCGACCGGGCGTCCTGCCATATCGAGACGAGTCCCATATTGCTAGGTTGCAGGGAGATTACCCCGGTGTTGCGGGCTGTTTGAAGCACCGGTGAACACTTGCTAGTTCTTCTCAGCTTGTGTTGAATAAGCGTTGAGGTAAGGGGGGTGGCGTTGAGGTGACAAGGCTCGCCGTGTATCCCCATGTTGATCGCGGTTCAATGCGATGCAGGGTTTTTACCCTGCTGGACAAGAGTACATGGGTTAGATGTAAACTCGTCCGGGTGTATAAAGCCCATGCCGGTCGAATGTTCTCATGACCGGGGTCAGCCATGGTACCGGGCGGAACTCGACCGGGCGTCCTGCCATATCGAGACGAGTCCCCCAGTGAAATGCCATGGGGCCGGGTGGATTCCCGGTAGGGGGGTGGCATTGAGGTGACAAGGCTCGCCGTGCAGCCCCCGTTTGCCGCAGCTGGTGCGATGCAGGGTTTTTATCCTGCTGGACAAGCGTACATGGGTTAGATGTAAACTCACCCGGGTGTATAAAGCCCAAGCCGGTCGAATGTTCTCATGACCGGGGTCAGCCATGGTACCGGGCGGAACTCGACCGGGTGTCCTGCCATATTGAGACGAGTCCCCAGTGAAATACCACGGGGCCGGGTGGATCCTATTCCCGGCATATGCTCTCGAGCCGGTTGGATGCGTCGTAACCGGTGGGCGGATCTCGACCGGGCGTTCTGCCATATCGAGACGAGTCCCCCAAGAAAGATGTAACTGGGTGGACCTCGACCGGGCGACATGCCATATCGAGACGAGGTCTCCAGTAGGATGGCGTGCAGCCGGTTGAATGATACCTAACCGCAAACTGCTACGAACCGGGCGGATCTCGACCGGGCGACATGCCATATCGAGACGAATCCTCCGGTGATATGCAACGAAGAAGCCATGCAGCCGGTTGAATGATCATAACCGTGAACTGCCATGGTGCCGGGCGGACCTCGACCGGGCGTCCTGCCATATCGAGACGGGTCCTCCGGTAATATGCAATGAAGAAGCCATGCAGCCGGTTGAATGATCATAACCGTGAACTGCCATGGTGCCGGGCGGACCTCGACCGGGCGTCCTGCCATATCGAGACGGGTCCTCCGATGATATGCAACGAAGAAGCCATGCAGCCGGTTGAATGATCATAACCGTGAACTGCCATGGTGCCGGGCGGACCTCGACCGGGCGTCCTGCCATATCGAGACGGGTCCCCCATTGCTCATACCCGGATGGATACTCTCGAAGCAGTTGGATGATTACCACCGGTGAGAGGTCTTCAAGATATGCGAAGAAGATGGTCGGCAACCGTGGGATATGGGGAAGCGTGGGAGGCCTGACTCCTCGGTTCCCGCTCCTACCTTCCTGTCGCCAGCGTGTGGGACAAGTGGCTGTCATGCATTTAAGGAGGAAGTCCATCAGTCCCGTCAGTTATGATGGCATGGGCAGTTTACCAATGCTGGGACACGTGCCAGCAGGGGGCGGTCTTGAGATGGAGGGCCTGGATTCGCAGGCGTTTGAGTTGCTGTGATTACTTGTTTTGGAGGGATTTCAATTGCCTAGGGCACTGGTCCCCTCTATAAAAAGGCCTCTTCTGCTCTTCTTTCTGCTGTTGCTTCTTGCCTTGGAGAAACTAGGAGAAAGAGAGGAACCTGGCGACCACCTTGAGCCCTTTTGCCCCACGAGATCCGTTTTCTTGAGCGCTCCCTACTCTCTTCCTACCATCGCTCGCTGCTTTCGCAGGGTGGATTGTCCTCGGTTGAGCATACTAATCGGTAAGTTTGTTGATTTCTTTGCCCCGGTGTTGTTCTTGTTTTGGCTTTGTTGTTTTGCGGCGGGGGGGGGGGGGGGGGGGGGGGGGGAGGGATCTCTGTCGCTGACGGAACTGCTCTGCGGCGAACGTGGGGAGAGGCCGTAGAAGGCGCTGTTGTAGCCTGTTGCTGATGAGCGCTAGGGTTTTGTTTTCTTCCCCTAGGTTAAGATGTCATCTTCAGGTTCTGATCGGGCTTCCGAATCGGTTGCCAGGGGTGCTATCGTGGACGATGAGGAGAGACTGGAGGACTGGCTCGGTTCGGAATCTCCGGTGTCCGAAGCCGCTGACTGCTCCGGGAGCAGGGTTTCGTCTCCGTCCTCGTCTTCGTCTTCCGGGACTGAATCCTCGGAGACTGAAATACCGAACGGGGTGCGCCTTGCAGATGCTCCGGCCATGAGCTATACCATTGGCAGAGGGAATGGTGCTGTGGTGTGCGACGAGCCTGAGGGTAGCATGACCCCTGGAGAGATTGCAGCGCTCCGGGAAACCTGGGGTATCCCGGATGACGTTCTGCTGCGGCCCCTGAATCCTGAAGAGTCGGCCTGCAACCCGGAAGCAGGTTGGGTTGCCGCGCACCAGGACCAGTTCCGGCATGGACTCTCGCTCCTGCTGCCAAATTTCGTGCAGTATATGCTGAGTGCGCTGCAAGTGTCGCCCGCGCAGCTTCCTGGGCTCCAGTGGAGGCGATTACTGAGCCTCGGCTGCCTATACGACTTGTCCGAAATGAGTATGCCAATGGTAAACGAATTCCGGTCCTTGTATAGGTTGTCCTACTCAAGGAAGCAGGGGTCCCGGGGTTGCCTGTCCTTCAACGCCCGGAAACCTCCACCGATCATCACCAATATGCCTTCATGGGTAGACAACAGCTGGAGGAAGAAGGTGGTGGTGGTGGGCGGGAGGTGGCAGGCGAGGAACAAAATGTACCGGGTTCCTGGCGCCTTCCAACCCCTTGGCGACCAGTCGTACGAGCTATCCGATCTGGAGTATGAGAGGGTCTCAACCATAATCGGATGTTGGGACGATCTGGAACGGAGTTCTTTCAACTTCATCCGACGAGAAGTGCTGGAATACTGCCAACTCGGGCGGGGTCCCGGTGCGTAGGAAGCCCTTGAGCGGTGATACTTTGTGCTAGTTTTTACAAAATACTAACTGTTCGGTTTCCTTGCAGGTACGTCTTCCCGGGCGACTATCAAGCCCGAAACCACTCTCTCCATGGATGGGGAAGAACTCCTTAACAAGCTGAAGGAGAAGGGCGAGATCGTCTCGCGGACGTCAGTGGACGAGGAGTCCGGCCGGCTCACGACTCACCCGGAGGCGAGGGCCATGGATGTTGACGACGGCGCCTATCTCCTGAGGCGGGTGAAGACCCATCATGCCGCGGGCCTTATGGCACCTGGAAAGGGCAAGAGTACCGGGGGGGCAGTGAGGGTTCCCGGTGGAATGAACAGGATCCCCAACCGGCCGGTGTCTGTGCTGCACGTGGCTCGTTCCGCCCGCGTAAGCGCACAATCTTCTTCTCCGGAAGGCCGGGGAGAGAAACGGAAAGGTGGGGACAATCCTTCCTCCGCGCTGGTGACGCTTACCGGTGGGTCGGCACGAGAGAACCTGGCCAAACGGTTCAGGATAACCAGCGGTGCGCAAACTAACGCTGCTGGGGAGAAGGCTGCTGCTGCTGCCCGGCCGAGTAGTCCCGTGCCTGCGGAGGCACCGAGGGGAAGCCCGGATAGTGCACTCGCCCGGCAAGTGGCGGCTGACTTGGCCGGCCTTGGTCTGGACAGACCTGGGGTTGCGGGAGCCCTGGCGGGTGGCAATCGCCCAAAATGCAAGGAATCCGTCCTTCGGGTAAGCACTGCATGGTACCACTATACTGCCTGTAGCTTGTTTTCTTTTGCTGCTTGACTAACTTGCCTTTGTTGCTGCGCAGCTGCTGTACAGTCTGTACCAACCGGACGCGAGTGAGGAGCTGTCGGAGCTGAAGAGACAGATAGCTGCTCTATCGGAGGCCCGATAGCGCCTGGAGGTGGAGAAGTCTCGCTCGGACCGGGAGAAGTCCAGATCGGAGGAGAGGGCCAAGAAGCTGGAGGAGCAGAACCGGAGCCTGGAGAAGGAGAGGGCCGAACTGGAAGCCAAGGTGGACGAGCTCCAAGTGGGAGCTGCCGCTCTGCGCGCCGCCTCTGCTGCTCCGACCGGGGAAGATGACCCGGAACTCTACGAGCGGGTCGTTCTCAAATACCGCGAGGGCGATCAGTTCCTGGAGTTTCTGGTGAAGGCCAGGGAAGAGGGCATCTCGGATGCGTACACGGAATGGGCGGGGAAGGGATGGTTAGACACTTCCCTGATGCCGATTGCTGCTGAAGGAGATATCCATGAGCAGTCGGACATCCATCAGGAGGCGGTGGAGGGGCAGCCGGATGAAGCGATTCGCTCAAACTTGGATTCTTTTACCAACGGTGCCGAGTCTCCCCGAGCCAGGGTCAACACCGGAACTGATGTCGACGACGAGGGTACCGCAGGAGAGGCTGGCGGATTGCCTGCTGAAGGCGGAGTCGTGGCTCCTTAGGATTTTTCTTGCCATTTTCCTTGTAATCTTTCCGGATCGGTTACTGCTTGTATACTTGCTTGAATATGAATATACTGGAACTGGCAGAGCCGGTGAAATTTTCTCAAAAGTAGTTTGCATATATATTTGCTTTTACAACGGTTGAACCGCGAACTATGCCAAACTAACCGCTCGGTGCTAGCGGGTTTTACCAGGCCTGGTCACGTTCCCGATCGGGGTCTGTTCTTCTTTCCCCCACATACCGCTGGAGCTGGCTGTTATCAATCAAAACCTGCACCGCTGTCTTGAGAGCGCAGCACTGATTCGTTCGATGAGTCGCCTCATCATGATAAGAGCAGTACTTGCCCGTCTGCGCCGTTGTAAGTTTCCCCTTCGGGTACTTTCTCTTAGGCGGCGGGGGAATGACGCTCCCGTTCTCAAGTAGGATATCCTCGTAGGAAGTGGTGAGAGCGGTGAAGACTTCTTGACCGGCCGGTGGTGGTGCTGGCATGATTGCCAGGGGGCGCTCTTGGCGGGATGGTACCGTCTTGTGCTCGTTCTGGGGTTTATCAAAATAAGGCCTCTGCTGCCGCTGTGGCCAGTTTCTGCTGTTGGCGTTCCGGCTGGGTCGAGCGGTGCGGTTCTCGGTCCGCTGACTGGGCTTGGCTTCCTGGCCGGGCGGAGGGTTCTCTTCCCGGGGATGGTCTTCCTGCTGCTCATCCTGCTTCCTCTTCAGTAGGTGATGCCCATAGGTCTCATGATCGGCCTGAGCATGCCGGATGGCCATAGCCATTAACTCGTCATACCCTTGCGGGAGTTCTACCCGGACGGCGTAGGAAAACTTGCCCGCTCGGAGCCCCTGCTTGAACGCCATTTCGGCGATGCCTTTGTCCAGGTTCCGAACTCCGGCCGTGGCCGTCTGCCAGCGGTTGACAAAGGTTCTCAGTTCCTCTCCGGGGGCTTGTATGCAGTTGAAGAGGATGGTCGACGTCCGGGCTCCCTCGACTCGGAGAATGAAGCGGCCTACGAACCGGTCGGCTAACTGCTCGAACGCCTCGATCGAGTTTGCTGGAAGCTCGTAGAACCAGCTGAGCGCTTCTCCAGACAAAGTCTTCTGGAAGATGTTGCAGCAGATTGCATCGGAGTATCCCTTGGCGCAGGTTTGGGACCGGAAGCTGTCCAGATACTGGTACGGGCAACCGGACCCTGAGTAGGTGAGCTTGAGGGACTTCTGGTTGCCAGATCTTCCCGACTCTATGACCCGGTGCGAGAAAGGGCCCATGCGCTCATTAAACCGGGCGCCCTCCATCGGCCGCGCGGCTCTTCTCTCGTTGGCCTCCATTTGGGCCTTTAAGTCCGACACGGTGTTGGCTAGCATTTGCAGCGCTCGTGCGGTCGGAGTCTCAACTTCATCCACTGACGAAGCGCCGGGCTGGTGGTAAGTTGTCGTGCTCTTCGGCGGGCCTGCACCGGCTGGCGACTTTTCTCGCATGGGGTCACCGGGCCGACCGCCCGAAGATTGCCCTGCTTCGGTGTGTTGAGGTTGGATCGGTGGGAGTGTCGCCTGTGCCTCGGCCATGGCGTCACTGCGCTGCTGTCTTCTTTCCAGGGCTGCCACTAGGGCAGTATTCACCGCCACCATCTCTTCGTATCGGGCGTTGGACTTAGCTCTGTCCCTATCGCTCTCCTCTCTTAGACGACTGACCTCTGCGGCCATTGCTCGTAGCTCTCCCGCCATACTGCTATGGCCGGGGCTGTATGTAGGGTCCCGGTCCGGGCTCTCAGATCGATCGCTTAGATCATCTGAGAACGTCAAGGAGAAGCCCCGTCGCTCTGGACTGTCTTCCTCCTCTGCCGGGCCTTTACCGCGCGAGCTGTCGTGGTGGGGATCCGGCACGCCGGATGGTCCCCCACAGCTCCCTACTTCCTGACCGTTGCCCCGGTCGCCGCGCGGCTCCGGCGTGACGGCCGGGGTGGAGGTGAGCGTCTGCACTACTGCAAGGCGTCCCTCCTCGGCGGTACCTTTCTCTTGACTCATTTCCGAGTTCTTTCCCAACGGTGTTGCTTACACGGCTTTTCGTTCAAGCTTCCCACAGACGGCACCAATTGTTTCTGCCTAAACCCGGGGGTCTAGTAGATACTCGGTGAATCCAACTCGATCTCCTGCAATCCTGCTCACTAAGGGGAATACTGGGCGGGCCGGTCTTCTCCTCTCCGATGCCTAAGTTAGTATAGTTGGAATATATATAACCAAGGCACGTATGTAAGCAGGGAGAGAGATAAGTTACCTAATAAAGAGGGTAGTTGGGGCCCTTATATAGGTGGTTGGGGGTGAGGGCTGGCCTCACCCTTCGATGTGGGACTGATTCCCTTCTGTTTGTACATTATGGTAGCTGGCGCCCTCGGCCCCAGGGTCCCTGGTGGCAGGATAAAGTGCTGGACCCCGAGGCCGGGTGCTGGTGATCCGGTCCCGAGCCTTGGGCCGGGCCCTAGTGCACTTGCTGCGGGTCTGTGGGCCTGCTGTAGCCTCTCTGCGGCTACTGTCAATAGGGTACGACGTATTTTGTTCAATGTTCGTCGCATCAACAAAATCTAAGCGACGAACAATGATCAATGTTCGTCGCTTCAAAGGTTGTTACAGAGCCAGAATAACAGCATTCTGGCATTCTGAAACCTGCATTGCATTCATCAACCTGCATTCAAATCACAATGTCCAACCAACATTTCATTCCAAGCACAAATCCAACATAACACAAATACTATAAATACATTGATTTCATTGAAAACTAAAATGTGTTCTCACAATGTCGTCAAAATACATATGTCCTACTCTAAATCGTCGTCCATGAACCCTATACCTTCAGCACATGAAGATTTGTCGGCAAGCGTCGGAGGGGTGGCGGCGGCGGCGGCATTCGTATTGGTCGACAGGCCTAGGGCAGCCTCCATCCGTGCAATACGTTGCAGCATCTCTTCTTTTTCGATTCTGCTTTCTTCTTGTTCGATTCTTCTACGTTCTTCGTTCATTCTGGCACGTTCATTGGCGGCTGCTACTTCTGCCCTCAACTTCTCAACCTCTGAATCGTTGCTGGACACGCGTGCACCGCCTCTTGGTTTTGCCGGGCGTCTTAATGCACCTCCTAGCCCTGCAAAGATCGTAAAACACAAAAAATTATTCAAATTAAATTCTCTTTCGTATCTAAAATAGAAATTGTTATTTTATAATTTGTTCATACCTCGGACTCTCGTCCCCGGCGTCCCGCCCAAACACTCGTCCACTACCGCTATCTGTTCTTCGACTGTAACGGGGCCCGTCGCGTGGCTGCCGCTCTCCACATCAGCAGCTCGGCTAGCACAGAGCTCATCCATCTTCCTCTTCACCGCTGCCTGCCAAAAATACCATATTAAGTTAGTTTGTGTTTGTATAGTTATAAATTGAAAGTAAATAAAATCAGAAGCTAAAAACTACGAATTCTTGCATCTAACTCGTCAGGAAACTCACCACTTTCTCTTGCGCATTCTGCTCTCGCGCATAAACATCGCACACTGTCTGAAGTATCGGCGCCAAACTGCCTCTCTCCTCATTCGCAACGACCCAGTAGCTATAGGGAGTCGTGCCAGAGTGGTGGTTGACTGCACACCCCTTCTCCTTTGCTTTGTTCCGGTTTGCTGCGTTCCGAGCACACATCTTCTGCAAAAATATGCACGATCTATTAGAATCAAAATCGATTATATGAAATTTAAAAACCTCTAATTACTTTCCGTTACCTTATAATCGTCGTCCTCAAAGTGAACTTTGAGGTACTCCCACTGCTCGGGTCGGTGGATGAACTCTGCAGGCGTCGCCTTTGACACTTCGACGTAGTGCGTGTGGCAGTCGTACTTCCGGCCCTTGCAGATCCTGGCAGCGGTCTCGTCGATGTATCTCCACATGCGTATCTCGGTGGCAGGGAGGTCGTACAACATCTAGTAAAAAACATTTCAAATAAATCATTAGAAATAACATATTTCAATATATATGACTGAAAGATAAGAATTTCAAATTATTATGGATTTTTGTTTTACCTCCAGATAAGTGGTCAGTGCATCTCGGTGCTCCTCAGCCAGCTCAGCATATGAAGGCGCAAGCATGGGCATTTTGCTCCGGATGGCGCTCCCGATATCTCGGGACATCAAAGTCCTCCACTTCAACAAAGGTGGACCCCTGTGCCGTTCCGAGTAGTCAACCTTTAGAGGTTTCCCGCCGTTCAGCGACACCAAATATAGGGTCTTCGTACCGGTGATGATGCCAGGCTTGTCCGGGTTCCGTCCATTCACCTTCTCACCCGTTGCCATATTAACAAGCTCTGCCATATTAGAACAACAAAAAGCTGTTAGTACCACAAGAAGAGTGAAACTTCAAACACATCAATGGAACTAACAACTAAACCAGAAAGCATAGTCATACTTTGGTCCTATGCTTCTGCATAGAAGTTGGCTGTTCCACTGAAACGAAACTTAAACTGTAGAATGTAGTATATACTATATAATATCTAGTTGGATGAGGATCATACACAGTCAAATAGGTCGTGAAGACGTAGAAGAAAATGCTAGAAAATATGTATATAAGTCTAGCAATGAGCAGTCATATCAGAAATTGCAAAAAAGAAAAAAGATTTAAGAGTAAGTTAGATCTTGAGATTGTACGGTAGCCTATTTGTGATTAATGATAATATCGAGCTAATATCTCAGATTTTCACTGTTCCCATACAACAAAATAACATCAGGAAGTCAATAGTGCATTTTCATCAAATGGCCCCAGAATCAGACAATAAAATAAAGGATACTCAACCTAATCTAAGAGGCATAAAACGGTTCAACCCAGAAAAATAAATTTAGTTGCAGAAAAAATACCTCAACTTATATATAACTGGGGAATTGACTACTTTCGCAAAATTCGGACACACAAGATGATGGAAATACTTTATTTTCTTAATTATGAAAGTGAAGTTGCAGAAGATTATAGCTAGGTTTCACCGTTTCAGCAACAAATGCTTAGTTAATTAAAATTGAGAAATCTGCAAAACGTGTAGCTGCCTCACAACATTCATTCTTTTGCCCAATTGTTCAACTCCAATGAAGAGATCTAAAACATTCTCAAAAAAAAAAAAATAGAAGAGATCTAGAAGGATAAATTTCAGTCATCTAGAAGGATAAACATGAAATCCATGCAACCTACATTCCTTTGCATAATGTTTCCAACTCCATATGTTAATTAGGGTTAGGCTTTCAAAACAATTCCTTTAAAAGCAGGACAAACAAAACTGGCATTACCATACAAAAATCTATCAGATATGCCAACTAGTAAAGTAGCTGCCGAGAATCAGAGACAAGCGTATCTAAGTAATCAAATGACTGCATAAATGATTAAGGAAGTCCTTAAACTATTTAGTCTACATGAAACAGCATTACAGTGTGATGAAGTATTGCAAAAGAAAAACTTCTAACATTTCCTATTATTTAGAGCACACAACAATTTCTGCTTTTCAGTTTCGCTATGAGTGAGGCAGCTGATAACTGGCTTGCTTGGATGGATCGATTCTTAACTCTAGGAGATAGTAATATACATGAAAAGAATGATGTGAAGGAAAAGATACTGCAGTTGGTCGACTTATATTACACAGCCTTAGATGCACCAAAGAAAGGTGTAAAGGTCAGCTATCTATAAGCTCAAGAATAAACAGCTAGATTGATTTTCTATTAGGAAAAAGTTCATATCAAAGTTCATATCCATTTAAACATGTCAATAAGAAATATCAACATCCAAAAAACATCGATTAGGAAAAAGTTCCTCAACTAAACCAGAAAGCATAGTCAAGACTCAAGACTGTCAACAACATTATATAGGACAGATTAACTTTGGAAATCAAATGGATCAATGCTGCAGGTTAGTTCAAGTCAAGCTCCAAACCCATTTGATTGGTTCATACCCATTGGCTGAAACTGAGCGGTCAACTACACAGTCAATATCAGTAGTACAGTACTGAGTTCTAACTTGGCATCAAAAAATGAATAATCTTTAACAGTGTACTATATAATCTTCATGGATATTGCTCCTGTACAAAAATGTAGAGGTCCCAAAATCTGAATTTGAAGGAAAAGCATATAGAAACAAAACAAGTATGAAACAAGAATCTTATCATATCCTTACGTACTACCAAAGACGTAAACCAACGCAAGAACATCAACTACTATGTCCATAAATTTATGTGTGCCTTCGAATGAGCTAAGAAGTCACAGTTAGTGACCACAGAAGGCAGTCATTTTTTTCCTTCTTTGTTTCTTTTGGAACTACAGTTAGTCACAAACTCACAATTAGAAAACCAGAGAAGTGGGAAAGACTAGATTTAAAAAAAGAGGCAAAATGATGTAATTGCATGAAGATCTGATGTAACTGCATGAAGAAAAATCGGAACGAAGGGCCTTCAGAACATATACTAACTTGAAGAGCATCAGAATTCAGGGGACAGCATAAATCCAATCATATAACTCTCTGTTTGTCTGTATAGCCACTAGTCACCACATAAAGGGGCATTCGAATATGAAGAGGAAACAACCTACACCTTTACTGATTAACTGAATACTCAATTCAGTAGGGTGAATAAGCTTCAATTTTATGAATAGAATGATGTGAAGAATGATGTGAAGGAAAGAATGATGTGAAGGAAAAGATACTGCAGTTGGTCGACTTATATTACACAGCTAGATTGATTTTCTATTAGGAAAAAGTTCATATCAAAGTTCATATCCATTTAAACATGTCAATAAGAAATATCAACATCCAACATTTTCACAGACTAGCGAGTACTACTCCATGATAATAATAACAACACATATAGGAGGAGGAGAGTAGATTCATTTCAGTAGTTTTCATATCTAAGATGGAGTGAAGAGTAAGGAAGCACTTACTTACTCAACAAATCCAATTCAAGCTTTCATTTCCCGAAACGAAAATTTAAGAACAGAAAAAACCTGCTAGCTAAGACCAAAGAAAAGAAGATGGTAATCTATGTTTTTCAGATTATATATAATGAACAGCTACAGACCAAAGAAAAGAAGATGGTAATCTATGTTTTTCAGACTAATCATATAATTATACAACTACTACAAGCTTTCGAATCCCACATCAGTTATCAAATCCCAAAACAGACTCCACAGAAAGAAAGGAAAAAGTTAATGCTCCTGGTCCAAAAAATGTATCACTCAAATCCTCATCAGAAACACCCAAAAACCTAACAAAGACACAAACTTTAGAAACTTGTAAAACTACTCACCCGGCTCCTGAGGACCCCTCTTGGTCCTAATGCTGAGGGGAGGAGCATTCGGGGCACCACCACTGCCACCGCTCCCGGCATTGCCGCCGCCGCTCCCCAAGTCAGCGCCACCTCCACTGGCCCCCACACCCGCCGAAGGATCGGTTTCGGCCAGAGGCAGGATGGGAACCATCGTCCCCGCCTCTGCCGCCGTCCTGGCCGATTCCGCCGCCACTGTCGCCGTCGCCTGCGCCGCCGCCGCAGCCATTTTAGCGGCAACTTCCGCCGCCCTTCTCTCTCTTCTGGCCTCCATCTCCTTCTTCCTCTTCTGGGCACTATAATCGGGTGCCATTCTTGGAGATTTGGGTTTAGGGTATTTAGGGTTTAGGGGTTTGAGAGAGATGAAGAAGAAGAAGAAGGGGAAGAAGAAGAAGAAAAAATCGGGTTTCGGGTTGTTGGCGACAAGAGAGAAGAAGGGGGAGAATTCAGAATTTGGGATTTGGGGGGAAGAAGGAGAATTTGGAATTTGGGGGAATTTGGCGCTACTGAGGAGGAGCAAAGCCCCGGTTGATTTAATCAGCTCCGAAGCGACGAACATAGACAAAACTCGTCGCACGCCTAATATGAAGCGACGAAAATAGCCAACACTCGTCGCTTCATCTTTATGTTGGCGACGAAAGTAAGACTTCGTCGCTTCATATAATTGAAGCGACGAAGTTTTAGCTCACTAGATTACCTAGTGGGTTAAAACTTCGTCGCTTTAGATCACATGAAGCGACGAAGTTGGACCTCACTAGGTTACCTAGTGAGCTAAAACTTTGTCGCTTCAATTATCTGAAGCGACGAAGTTCTACAAAAATGGTCGCTTCATTGTTTAGGCGACTAATATTGTCCAATATTCGTCGCTTCAATTTAACTTATCAGATTAGTGGAGATTATATGCATTTGTTTTTATTTAATTACAATATTGTAAATATTGTTCAAAATTACAACAATAAATGTTGACAGTAGCCACAGAGGGGCTACAGCAAGCCCACAGACCCGCGGCAAGTACACCAGGGCCCGGCCCAGGACTCAGGATCGGAGCACCAGCACCAGGCCTCGGGGCCCAGCGGTCTATCCTGCCTCCAAGGGTCCTGGGACCAGGGGCGCCTGCCTGCCAAAGAGGGCGCCAGAATATCCAAACAGAAGGGAACCAGTCCCACATCGAAGGGTAAGGCCAGCCCTCACCCTCAACCACCTATATATGGGCCTCGACTAACACCATAAATAGGTAACTTGTCTCCCTCCCTGCTTACATACGTGCCCAGGTTATATATATTCCAACTATACTAACTTAAGCATCGGAGAGGTGAAGGCCGGCCCGCCCGGTATTCCCCTTAGTAAGCAGGATTGCAGGAGATCGAGTCGGATTCATCAAGTATCTACCAAGACCCCCGGGTTTAGGCAGAAACAATTGGCGCCGTCTGTGGGAAGTCTGAACAAGAAGCCGTGCAAGCAACACCGCTGGCTGAGATTGTGGGAATGAGTCAAGAGAAAGGAACTACTGAGGAAGGGCGTATTACAGCTGTGCAAACGCTCGCCTCCACCCCTGTCGTCACGCAGGAGATGCGTGGCGAGCAGGGCAGCGATTTGGGAAGGAGCCATGGAGGGCCCTCCGGTGATCCAGAGCCCCGCCACGAGAGCTCGCACGGGAAGGACCCGATAGAGGACGAAGGCAGCCCAGTGCTTCGTGGCCTATCCCTGACGTTCTCGGATGATCCGAGTGATCAGTCTGAGAGCCAGGATCAAGACCCCACGTACAGCCCCGACCATGACGGCTTGGCGGGGAAGGTACGGGCGATGGCCGCGGAAGTTAGTCGTCTCAGAGAGGAGAACGACCGGGACCGAGCCAAGTCCCAGGCCCGATACGAAGAGATAGAGGCAGTAAACACCGCCCTGGTAGCCGCCCTAGAGAGGGGGCAGCAGCGCAGTGCTGCCATGGCCGAGGCACAAGCCGCACCCCTGCTAGTCCAACCCCGGCGGCTAGAGGCTGGACAATCTTCGGGCGCCCGACCCAGCGAGCCTATGCGAGAGAAGTCACGAGCCGGCGAGGACCTGCCGAAGAGCACGCCCGCCTCCCACCAGCCGCACACTTCGTCCATGGGTGAAGTGGATACTCCAACCGCCCGGGCGCTGCAACTGCTAGCCAGCACCGTGTCGGATCTGAAGGCCCAGATGGAGGCAAACGAGAGGAGAGCGGCCCGGCCATTGGAAGGCGCCCGGTTCAACGAGCGCATGGGCCCCTTTTCACACCGAGTCATAGAGTCGGGGAGATCTGGCAACCAGAAGTCCCTCAAGCTCACCTATTCCGGGTCCGGTTGCCCGTATCAGCATCTGGACAGCTTCCGATCCCAGACCTGTGCCAAGGGTTACTCCGATGCAATCTGTTGCAACATCTTCCAGGAGACCCTGTCCGGAGAAGCGCTCAGTTGGTTCTACGAGCTTCCTGCGAATTCAATCGAGGCATTCGAACAGCTGGCTGACCGGTTCGTAGGCCGCTTCATCCTCCGAGTCGAGGGAGCGCGGACGTCCACCGTCCTCTTCAACTGCATCCAAGCCCCCGGGGAAGAGTTGAGAACCTTTGTCAACCGGTGGCAGACGGCCACGGCCGGAGTTCGGAACTTGGACAAAGGCATCGCCGAGATGGCATTCAAGCAGGGGCTTCGGGCAGGGAAGTTTTCCTACGCCGTCAGGGTAGAACTCCCTCAGGGCTACGACGAGTTGATGGCTATGGCCATCCGGCATGCCCAGGCTGATCATGAGACCTACGGGAACCACCTGCTGAAGAGAAAGCGGGATGAGCAGTCTTTGGACCATCCCCGGGTAGAGGATCCCCCGCGCAGTCACGAGAGCAAACCCGGCCAGCGAGCCGAGCACGGGAGTCGCCGACCCGGCCGGAACAACAACAACAACGGCAAGACCTGGCCGCAGCGACAGCAGAGACCCTTCTCTGACAGGCCCCAGCCTCGGACCGAGAACAAACCTGCACCGTACCACCAAGAGCGCCCCCTGGCAATTATGCCAGCACCCCCGGCTAATCAAGAAGTCTTCTCCACTCTCACCGCATCCTATGAGGACATCCTGCTGGAGAATGCGGACGTCATTGCCCCACCGCCCCAGAGAAGGTACCCCAAGGGGAAGCTCACGACGGCGCAGACAGGCAAGTACTGCTCGTACCACGATGAGGCAACTCATCGGACGAACCAGTGCTTCGCCCTCAAGACTGCAGTGCAGGGCTTGATTGACAGCGGCCAGCTCCAGAGATATGTAGGGGAGAGGGGAGCAGGCCCCGACCGGGAGGGTAACCCGGCTTGGTAAACCCGCTGGGTCCAGGCGGCTAGTTTGGCATATCGCCGGTTCAACCGATTGTAAAGATCAAATATATGCAAACTACTTTTGAAAACTCTGGCCCCGCAAGCTCAGATATATATATTCATAGTTAAAGTATCCAAAAAGTAAACCGCTCCGGAGAGTTTCTTTTACAAGCAAAAGCGAGAAAAACATCCTATGGAGCCGCATCTCCAGCGGTGGCTTCGTCGTCGACCTCAGCTCCGGCAGGTTCGGCACTGTTGGTAAAAGAATCCAAGTGCGAGCGATGTTCTGCTCCTGACAGTTTCTCCACCGCCAGCTGCTGGACGACCGGCTCCACAGGAGCATTTCCTTCGGCAGAGGTACCAGGCATCAGGGAAGTATTTAACCACCCCTTCGCCGCCCATTCCGTGTAGGCATCCGAGATGCCTTCCTCCCGGGCCTTCTCCAGGCAGTCCAGGAACCGATCGCTCTCCTCGTATTGAAGAACGAACCGGTCGAACTGTCCCGGATCATCTCCGCCAGCAGCAGCAGCGGCGGCACGCGCCTGGAGCTCGTCTATCTTGGCCTCCAGCTCGGCCCTCTCAGCGTCAGCCCGCTCCCGCTCCCTCTCCATGCTCCGATTCTGCTCCTCCAGCTCCCGGGCCTTCTCCTCCATCTTCCTGGCCTTTTCCTCCATCTTCTTGGCTCTCTCCTCCGCCCTGGCCTTCTCCCGATCCGAGCGGGACTTCTCCACCTCCAGAAGCTTCTGAGACCTGGATAGCGCCGCTATCTGCCTCTTCAGCACCGGGAGCTCCTCACTTGCATCCGACTGGTACAGGTGGTAGAGCAGCTGCAGGGCATTAAAGGCAGTCAAGTGGCAAAGAAAGAAGGCAGGATATAAGCAATACGGTGGTACCATGCGGTACTTACCCGGAAGATGGATTCCTTGCATTTTGGCCGGTTGCCACCCGCCAGCACGCCATCAACCCCGGGCCTGTCCAGGCCGAAGCTGGCCAGGTCCGCCATCATCTGCCGAACGAGAGTATTGTCCGGACTTCCCATACCCACCTCCGCAGGCGCAGGACTGCTCTGCCGGGCCGCTCCGACTCCCTCCCCAGCATGGGATGTCACGCTGCTGGTTGTCCTGACCCGCTTCGCCAGGACCTCCCGGGATGATCCGCCAGTTAGCGTCACCAGCAAAGGGGACGGACCCTCCGGCCCTTTCCGCTTCTCTCCCCGCCCTTCGGGAGCGGCGGTACGTGCGCTTGCACGAGGAACAAAAGCAGCGATACCCAGGCTCGCCGCACGGTTGGGGACCCTGTTTTCTCCCCCAGGAACCCGCACCGGTCCCCCGGTGCTCTTGCCCTTCCCTGGCACCGCTGCTGCCACAGAGTGATGGGTCTTCACTCGCTCCGGCACGTAGGACGATTCGTCCAGATCCCGGGCCTGGGGCTCCGCATGCAACGTAACCCGCCCGTCCGCTTCCACCGAGGACCGGGCCACACTCGCACCCTTCTCCGTAAGATGCTTCAGGAGATCTTCCCCGTCCATCGAAAGAGTGTTTTCGGGCTTGATCACCGCCCGGGTTGACGCACCTGCAGGACAAAGAGAAACGTTAAATTGTTGAGCAAAACCTAGCACAAGTCCCACCGCTAGGGTTTGTTACCCACCGGGATCCCGCCCAAGCCCACAGTGTTCCAGCACTTCTCGCCAGATGAAGTTGTACGAACTTCGCTCCAGGTGGTCCCAGCAGCCGAGAATAGTCAAGACCCTCTCCTGCTCCAACTCGGACAGCTGGAACGACTGATCGCCTATGGGCTGGAAGGCGCCAGGCACCCGGTACCTCCTCCTCTTCACCTGCCAAGCCCCGCCAGCCATCACCACCTTCTTTCTCCAGTTGTTATCTACCCATGAAGGCATAGTGGTGATAACCGCTTGATTGTTGCGGGAGTTGAAGGATAAGCAGCCTTTGGACCCCGTCTTCCTCGAGTAGGACAACCTATACAGCGCCCGGAATTCATTGATCGTAGGCATACTCATTCCGGACAAGTCGTATAGGCAGCCTAGGCTTAGTAGCCGCCTCCATTGAAGACCGGGCAGCTGCGCGGGCGACGCTGGCAGGGCACTCAGAATATACTGCACAAAGTCAGGCAGCGGTAGCGACATCCCGTGCCGGAACTGGTCCGGATGCACGGCAACCCAACCTTCCTCCGGGTTACAGGCCGACTCTCCAGGGTTCAGTGGACGCAAAAAGATATCGTCCGGGATACCCCACGTTTCCCGAAACGCAGCGATCTCCGCGGGAGTCAGGCTCTCCTCCGGTTCGTCACACACCACGGCAGTTCTTCCCCTGCCAAGCGTGTAGCTTTCAGCGTGCGCACCGGCCATTCGCACCCCGTGCGGTATCTCAGCTTCCGAGGAATCTGACCCGGAATCCGAGGACGTGGACGAGGCACCGCTCCCGGAGCGGTCCGCGGCTTCTTGCTCCGGGGCTTCAGAATCGAGCCAGTCCTGCATCCTCTCCACATCATCCACCACAGGACCTCTTGCGGCAGATTCAGAAGCCTCCTCCGAACTCGAAGTGTACATCTTAATCTAGGGGCAGAAAAGCAAAACCCTAACGCTCGTCAGCAACAGACTACAACACCACCTTCAACGGCCTCCCCCCAAAAGTTTGCCGCTGAGCAACCCAGTCAGCGACACAGATCCCTCCCCCCCCCCCCCCCGCCGCAAAACAACAAATCAAAAAACCAAGAAACACCGGGGCAAAGAACACAACTTACCGATTAGTATGCTCAGCCGAGGACAATCCGCCCAGGGAAAGCAACGAGCAATGGTAAAAGGAGGCTTGGGAGCGCTTCAAACAACGGATCTCTTGGGGCAAGGAACTTAGGGTTTTTTTTTCGCCGGACCACCTCCTTTTTTTTTCTCTCGGTCTCTTAAAAACGTACAAGAAGCAAAGGTAGAAAGAAGAGCAGAAGAGACCTATTTATAGAGGAGACCGGTGCCCTAGGCATTTAGAAATCCCCCCAAAAAAACGCAATCAGAACAAATCAAACGCCTGCGAATCCAGGCCCTCCATCACAAAACCGTCCCCTGACGACACGTGTCCCAGCATTGGTAAAACTGCCCACGCCATCATAACTGACCGGACTGATGGACTCCCTCCTTAAATGCATGTCAGCCACCTGTCCCACACGCTGGCGACAGGAAGGTAGGAGCAGGAGCCAGGGAGTCACACTCCCCTACGCTTCCCCAGATTCCACGGTTGCACGCCATCATCATTGCAATTCAAACCGCTTAGGAAGACCTCTCACCAGTTATACTGATCCAAACCGCTTCAAGAGCATCTATCCGGGTTTGAGCAGGACCTCGCACCGATATGGCATGTTGCCCGCGCGAGTCCCGCCCGGTACCATGGCAGTCCGTGGATTATGATCATTCAACCGGCTCCATGGCATCTTCCCCCGCACTTACACCAACGACCTCGTTTCGATATGGCAGGACGCCCGATCGAGGTCCGGTCTGCAAGTTCACCCGGGACTCGTTCTAATTTGGCAGAACGCCCGTCGAGCCCCCATGAACTCCACCTCGCACCGATATGGCAGAACGCCCGGGCGAGGCCCACCTCATCGATTCCACCATGTCCCACCAGGTTGAGAGTACTTTCCGGAAACATAAACATCCGGACCCATGGCTTTTTTCACAGGGGGACTCGTTTCGATAGGCATGTCACCCGTCGAGTCCGCCCGCCTCCATGGCAAACGCATGGGCTTTACAAACCGGGCGAGTCTACATCTAACACATGTACCCTTGTCCAGCAGGATAAAAACCCTGCGTCGCATTGAACCGCGATACTGTCCAGCAGGATAAAAACCCTGCATCGCACTGAACTGCGATACCTTTTGGAACACATGGGGGAGACTCGTTATCTCTACACCATCCCACCGGGCAGATTGTATCTCTAACACAGAACAAGTCTCCCCGCAGGCTAACAAACCTGCACATCTACCTCATCGCTTATTTAAACACAAAGCTGAGAAGAACTAGCAAATGTTGGCACCGCTCCGTTCTGATTTGGCAGAACAACCGGTTCTGGCCCAGTTTGCACCGCTCCGTTCTAATTTGGCAGAACAAACCGGTTCTGGCCCAGTTTGCACCGCTCCGTTCTGATTTGGCAGGATGCCCAGTGCGGGACCAGTGAGCTCCGAAGGGCAGCAGACCCAATCAGAATTCCGTGCATTAACCTCTTGCATGGCGGATTTCAACGCCTCATTCCATGCATTAATCTCTCGCATGGCGGATTTCAACGCCTCATCACCATCATTCCATGCACCATCTATCGCATGGCATCATCTCATGCATTTTTCGGGTTTCCACCCCGTTCCATGCTCTAACACTCGAGCACAATCCTGTTTTACATTACCCAACATGCTTATAAATTATTTCTTGCCATCGGTAACAGGTACTCACCTCGGTCACGCCCAATCTTTAACGCGGACTTGGGGGACTGGGGACCTGTAGGTTGGTAACCCCGCGGGTCTGCGGGACAAGAGCAAGACAGATAAGTCCCCATTCAAGATTGCACTTGACCGGGAACTTGGGGGACTTGTTGACAGTAGCCACAGAGGGGCTACAGCAAGCCCACAGACCCGCGGCAAGTACACCAGGGCCCGGCCCAGGACTCAGGATCGGAGCACCAGCACCAGGCCTCGGGGCCCAGCGGTCTATCCTGCCTCCAAGGGTCCTGGGACCAGGGGCGCCTGCCTGCCAAAGAGGGCGCCAGAATATCCAAACAGAAGGGAACCAGTCCCACATCGAAGGGTAAGGCCAGCCCTCACCCTCAACCACCTATATATGGGCCTCGACTAACACCATAAATAGGTAACTTGTCTCCCTCCCTGCTTACATACGTGCCCAGGTTATATATATTCCAACTATACTAACTTAAGCATCGGAGAGGTGAAGGCCGGCCCGCCCGGTATTCCCCTTAGTAAGCAGGATTGCAGGAGATCGAGTCGGATTCATCAAGTATCTACCAAGACCCCCGGGTTTAGGCAGAAACAATAAATATATATCATCATTATCATATTACACCATGTACCATAATTAACTAGTAGTCTTCCTCTTCGTCGTCTCCGCCATCATCGTCTTCATCTTCATCTTCCTATTCTTCTTCCTCATCGAATTCATCGCCACTGTCATCTTCCTCACCGTTTGATTCTTCGTTCTGTTCGTGTACTTCTAAATCGAGTTGGAGAGTAGATGCATCAATATGGTAAAATTGTATTGAACCTAGTGTGTCCTCTTGGTAAGGCTCTGTGATTTGATTCCCTGAAGAAGGCTTGTTGTCTTCTGTTGCAAGTACTTCGACACTGTATACATTTCGATGCGACATTTCTTGCACCACCTTCCAAGTACCACCCGCCGCAGGATCGTCCAAGTAGAACACTTGTTTACTCTTCACAGCAAGACAAAATGGTGAACTCTCATAGTAACTAGTGTTAGTATCCACCGATATCAGACCATGATCTACCTTGACGGTGTCAATTTCTTCGTCCTCCTGATCGTCAGTGGTGTTGTGCCATATAACTTTGAACAATACGACCGACAAATTTTCTGGATAACATACCTCGACTACATAGTCAAGATGGCCGTAGAAGTGTTGAGACAGGTTTCCAAGCTTCGTGCTTAACATCACCCCGCTATTTTGAGTCACGAGCCTTTGATCTCTATCGAACGAGACATACTTGACACCGTTCACGTAGCACGCCTTATAAATCCGAGTGAATTGCGGACCTCGAGCCAATGACCATATTGCCCTGTTAAAATTAGGGTCCTGAGCATCATATATTCTCTTGGCCTGAAAAAAAGAAAGTGTCAGTTTTATACTATTCAGTTTTCATACAAATTTTAAGAACCATATATTTAGTTTTCGTACAAATCTTAAGAACCATGGATGGAAACTCCTCCTTCGATGGCGCGGGTCGTAATCGTCACCATATTTCGCCGTGTACAGCTGTAAATGAGCGTCCATGTAATATTGAGCTTCTTCTGTATCCGTCAAAATTTGCCAGTGAGCCTCCGCCGTTTGCTTCTCTGTTAACCTGATATTTCCGGTGGTATCCATAATACACGGTTGAACTAACTGAGAAACAGAACTAATATTCCATATTGGGGGATTGGGCTCTTCGTGTTCTTCTAATTGCAGATACGACTTACAGTACGTCACCGACTCCCATGATATGTACCTTTCTGCAATACTCCCTTCCGGGTAACGTGTATTACTCATTGACTGTTTATAGTCACCTAATTGCCTGTAAAATGATGAATATGCTTAGTGCAAGTTATAAAGTTAGTGTAAATTTAGTTTGAACAAAAGTTACAACATTTTTGGCTACTGCATATACCTTTCCGTCGGATACATCCATGTAAAATGTATTGGGCCTGTAAGCAGAACTTGTTCGGGAAGGTGAACCATGAGATGAACCATAGAGGTGAAGAAATGTGGAGGAAAAATCAACTCCAAATTGCAGAGAATGATCACAATATCATCTTTCATCTGTTGGACATCTGTCTTCTTCAACTCCCTGGCACATAATTTTCGAAACCAATTTGACAATGCTATCAATGGCTTCACGACGTTATTCGGTAAAAATCCTCGGATAACCACTGGAAGAAGACATTGAAGCAGGACATGGCAATCATGCGTCTTCAATCCATAGAACTTTTTCTCGGATAGTTTCACCTTATTTCTCAAACTTCCCGCATAGTCAAGGGGATACCTAACACCGCGAAACCATTTGAATACTTCTTGAAGACGATCCTCTTCAACTAAAAAGGGTGCATGAGGAACCTTTCCCGTCCTCTTTTGAGCTTCCGAACACCACTGACTTTTGCGTATTCCCCTCTTCTGCAAAGCTTCGCGAGCCCTTGGACCATCCTTGGTCTTCCCTTCAATTGAAAGAATGGTGGCTAGGATATTGTCACCCACGTTCTTTTCAATGTGCATGACATCTAAACAGTACCTGTGTAATAACGACGACCAATAGGGAAGCATCCAAAATACGCTCTCGTGGGTCCAACATTGTCTGTTGTGGGCTGAGTAAGGGACATGAAAATCTGGATGTTGGCTAAGAGTGGCGTAATTGTGTGACCTAATTTCCTCTAAAATTTCATCCCCGTCCTTATGAGCTGGTCTTTCTCTCCACTCTGGTTTCCCGTTAAATGCCAAACTGGATCGCATGGGTGAATTCTCGTCCAGCCATTTCCGATGCCCTTCATAAACAATTCTCCCACACATATGCTCCGCCGTCAGCTCATCTAGACAAATTAGACATGTCTTGTACCCTTTCACTGTTGAGCCTGCAAGCATCCCTAAACCAGGAAAGTCACTTATCGTACACATCAGCGCTACCTTCATCATGAATACATCATTGTCCTCTCTGTCAAAAGTAGCGACTCCATTTTCCCACAAATCTTTGAGTTCGTCGATCAACGGACGAATGAGTACAGTAAGGCACTTTCCTGGAGATTTGGGGCCAGGAATCAACACGGCCAGCATATTATATTCCTTCCTCATACACATATTAGGGGGTAGATTGTACGGCATCACAACCACGGGCCACGTACTATGCTGGGTTGTCATTGTTCCAAATGGATTGAAACCATCAGTTGCCACTCCAAGCCGCACATTTCTTCCCTTAATGTCGTCGAAACCTGGAAATGTCCTGTTAAAATGTTGTCATAATTCTCCATCAGATGGGTGCCGGAGAGTACTTTCATCTACTCGCCTCTCCTTATGCCATCGCATATGCTTTGCTGTGTGTGGGGACATAAATAGGCGTTTCAACCTTGGAGTGATAGGGAAATACCATATTATCTTTTTTGGAAGGTCATCCGTATCTGGCTTATATCTTTGAGCACCACATATTGGACAAGTCCTACGAGTTTTATTTGCAGCCCCCCTGAATAGGTAACAGTTGAACTCACAAACATGAATTTTTTCATATCCAAGGGAAATATCCTTGATGATTTTTTTAATTCTCGAATAACTCACAGGAAAATTATTTACTTTAAAAAACTTATACACCCATTTACATAATTTATCAATACTCGTATCTGACCATCCGTTTTCAACTTTAATTTCCATTGCATGTAATGTGACACTTAATACAGTTTCTTCACTCCCTTCATACAATGGGGTTTGAGACTCTTTCAGAAGCCTTTCATACTTAGCGTAATCATCATCTACCATGTCATTGAACTGAACTTCAGCGTTTTCTTCAACGACATTATGCGGTGCATCTGCATGGTATCCAGGATAGTATGGAAATACATCTTGTATAATCTCCACAGGCGGGATCACTGAAGGACCGGCAACACTGAAAGCCTGGGCTCTGTCTTGAAGCCACTGTCTCCGTTTACTGATCATTGCCGGTTGACCAGAAACTTCCCCGTGTAGGTGCCAAACTGTGTAAGTCGGATCCAAACCACGGTGCAAGCAGTGATGATAAATTTCTATGAGTTTCTTATAATAAGGACCATTTCTGCAAACTGCGCACGGACAAGGGAGAAATTCGATTCCAGCAGTGTGAGCGGTCACAAAATTGATGAAGTTAACTGCTGTAATCAGGGTGTGTAAAGTGAAGTTTCATCCAAGATTTGTCGGGGACATCATCCATGTTTCCTGTCATAACATAAACAGACAATATGCATAAGGTTAGCACACAACATTTATGATGCAATCAAAACCTGTCCCAACACTTCTTCTCCTTATGCCTCCGGGTTGGGTCCTATCCCCTTCAGGCGAACACGAGTTTGTTGATCCTTTTGCTATTCATGTGGTTTCAGCTACAGTTTTGGGAAATTTCGGCAGCATCTCCCTACAGTTCCTCAAGTGCAAAAAAATCTAAACAACCTAATTTGCACTCGAGGAACATTGTAGAGAGACAATGTCGAAACTATATCCCAAAACTGCAACTGAAACCACATGAATAACAAAAGGATCAACAAACTCGTGTTCGCCTAAAGTGTCCAAAAATGGGACAATTCGAGAATCAACAACCCATCTCGATCAACTAGATGCGTTGTTGATTCTCAAACGGGAGTTCTAAGCTGATAAACATCACAATTATATATAATACGAAACAATAAATTTACACACGGCACCACACTTCCTCACTAAGCCACTCGCATGTTTCAGAAACCCTAACTACCACAATCCACACACAACACAAACAAATTACATCGTAAAATTCTAATTTCACTACATTTCACTCTTTCACAAAATTTCATTTTCACTATATTTGGATTTAACTAAAGTTGACGGTTTCACTAAATTAAGCTGAAATTCAATTTCATTAACTTTCCCAATTTCACTAAATTTCCCCATTTCACCCAATTTCACTAAAATTCAATTTCACTAAATATAACAGTTTCACAAATTAACTAACATAATCTCAATTTCACCAAAATCAACACCAACTTCATCATATATTCAAACACCCAACACTAAAAACAACACAAAGCACATTATAAACCAAATCCAACTCAAGAAATCAAACACTAAATTCAACTAATCAAACCAAAATATGGTGATTCCAATGAAGATGATAGATTATACTAACCTACAAAGCAATTGGAAGAGAACACCCAAGCTTCCGGACCCCGAAATTGACGAAATCAGCAGTTTTGGAGATTTTTCGCAGCTGCAACAGTGTTTTGCCCAATTTTTTCGACCTTCTGTGTTCTGTCTAAGCTGAGGGCTTTATAGCAGATTTCAAAAGTTGAAGCGACGAATATTGTACAAAATCCGTCGCTTCGTTTATTATGGTGCGACGACGTTTAAAAACTCGTCGCTTCGTTTCATATCTCAGCGACGAATATTGACAAAGGTTATCAACGTTGTCGCTTACATTTCGAGTCCGCGACGAAGAATAAATTTTCGTCGCTACAGTTGACAAAACACTGTTCGAAGGCGACACCATATCAATAGTCGTCGCTGGAATAATTTGTTAGCGACGACTATTGATCAACTTTCGTCGCTCACTATTTCTGAAGCGACAAAATTAATATTGGTCGCTTAAATGTGTTCAGGCGACGAAGTTTGATGTTCCCGTTTCAATCTTCGTCGCTTCAGACCTGATTTCCAGTAGTGAGATCATAGTGCAATGGACAATTGCTGTGACAGATCCAATCAAAGAGACCCAATTAAGCTATTGAGTGGAAGTTGGGAATTCGAAACTGAGCCACAAAAATTGCCGTGATCGATGATTGCCAATATTTAGATAGCTAATCTTTCTCGGTTATATAGAATTACTTATATTAGATACCAACCAAAGGCTCTATTATAACGACTTCCAATATCAGATTCGATTCGTGAGATAGTACGAGGAGCCGTGTAGTGTTCAGCTGCCATCCAAACGCCAATACAAAGCATATATATACTTCACCAACGATCAACATTGTTATTAATTCGTTACATGATCATTGTGATATTAATATATTACGTACATATATCGATATATTTGACAAACTGAGGATATATGCATTAATGCATAGAGTTAATATCAATTAGTTACCATCCAAGAGTGGCAAATGCAACAGGGAGTAGTGAATCGAAAGAGCTTGAAACCCAATTCCTGAAGAAAGCGCGCAGGTGAAACGTGACGGAATAGGTACGTACGGTACTACCATTCCTTGATTCTGTGAGAGTGACTGAGAGGCAGCCAAGCCTCCTGCTTATAGAATGACTTGACCTGCACCTGCGCAGCATGATCGATCGGCATGCAGCTTTGTATGTAAGAGAGAATTTCAGAGAGAAATGATTTCTATTACTAATTAAGCTAGAGTGTTCAGATAAATATCGTGAATGAGAGCTACACACGTACAGGTATTTATACAATGCGAGGATGAACATATATATAAGTGCCACGTGTTACTGAGCTTTAGGGTAATAGCATGATTAGCATGCATAACTAATGTAGTCTGGTTTACCAAACCCTTAAGTTTGGGAAGAAATTGATTATTGTCGTCGTATTGAATCCAAGTGTAATATATACAACGATGGTTATCAAATACAATAGTGATCAGTTGATCGAACTAAAATACAACCGACTATAGAACTCTATCGATCAACATAAGGGGAGTGGTTTTGTATAATAATTAAGTAATTACAGCTTATCACTTGAACATGATTGAGGATACGTACAAGTCTTCAAGTCTTCAATACCCTCTCGCAAACTTGAATTGGTAGCCTTTGACAGAAGTAGTTTATTTTCCAAAATTCTCGGTTACTAGGGCTTGAAGAAATTGGCATTTAGACCTTTCTGAGCTAAATTCCATGCTGCCGCAACCGTTGAAACAACACTAAGAACAAGCCCCAAGCATCCAAGTCCCACGTTAATACACCATATTAAACCTTTCGGCTTCGGATTCTTGAGTGCGATCCACATGAAACAAGGATAAGGTCATAGGCAATGCCAAACCTCCAATTAGAGGTGCCAGGCTTACCAAGAATGGGAAGGTCACCGCTGCAAAGAATGCCAATCCCCCAAACAAAACACGAAAAGTTACTCGAAGCCATCTTGGGCACCGCTTGTTTTTCCTCATGGTGTACTTCAACTCCAAGTTGTCAAAGACTACCATGCCATAAATTTGATATGTGCTTAAGCAGTGTATTATTACAAGAACGCAGATCGATCCCAGAAAGAACCTTGAGGTGTTATTGTGTCCAGGTAGCTGTGAAGCTGAGCTTAATATTGCTAAAACTGATGAGGTGGGTACCTGCAATCAAAAGACATATATGTTGTGATTAAATGCAAGCGACATATTTATTAGAGTATTTCATCAATGAAAGGAGGGTCGGAATTGGTTTTACCTTGTTTCCTTGTGCCCAAAATCCAGCTACGGCCAGAGGAAGGCAGCATATGGCAATGATTGCGTAAGATAAAATCACCCCTCTCCACATTCGCTTATGAATTGGGTGTTTTGGATTTGATGGCAATGTCCCCTGCATGAGTTAGAATGTTAGGCTTACGTTGATGCACAGCAAACTGTACATGCAGAGTGAAATAAGGATATTGGAAAACCTCAAATGATCTAACAACTCGGAAGACATTTCACATAAAACTCACGTACCTGTATTTCGAGAATGACGTTGTGGCCTCTAAATGCAAAAAACACAATGCCAATGGCATTCAGTATCCGACCAAATTTATCCATATTAGACTCCAGTTCTGGTGGATTGTATGATATTCCATTAGGTCTGCCCTTGGCAATTGCAGAAGACCAGATCATAGTGTAATACACAATTGCTGTGATAGAACCAATCAAAGACACCCACGTTATGGAGTTCAGGTTGGGAAGCTGGGCCACAATAGTAGCCATGATCATGAACACCAAGAAGCACTCTGTACCAGTCATTGGATGACAATATGTAGTTTCCCCATCGTTACACACGGTCTTGAAGAAACGCTGCATTGTTAGACCTCCTGTGATAATAAGTTGTACGCAAGCACCATTTGACAGATAGATCATTGGGAACATTACTAGCAATTTCCCTAGCTTTTGACCTGAAAATTTGAAAAATATCGAAGATTGTCAAAATTTAGATATTATTATGTCTATATATAGAGACATAGATGCTTCAGTAAAGATGTTCAAGGAAATAGTAGCACTATATATAAGATCATCTCTAACAGTTCTGGTAAAATTTGAAATTTTTGTATTTTACAAGAAAAACACCTTTTTTTTTTCTTTTTTTTTTTTTGCTCCAACAACTCTTGTAAACAAATTCCTATAATACAAAAAGTTGGAAAAAAATATGAAAAATCTCTATATCTATATAGAATTCTCAAAATTTGTATACTTTATTAACAAATCTCTAAACTTTATTGCTTACTTTTAAGAATTCTCTCTCTCTCTCTCTCTCTCCTTAAAAAAGGAAAAAAATGAATAAAGAAAAATAATTAATTTTGTTTGACATATTTATTTGAATAATATTTATAGAAATTCATTAATTATATAAAAAATTATTTAATTTGTATGAAAAAATAGAAGAGCTGTTGGAGTTGAGCCCATTTTATTTTAGAGATTTTGTGATTTCCTCCTCTATAATAGAAAATTTATACAACAGCTATTGGAGATGCTCTAAGACCATCTCTAACTGTTCTTGTAAAACTTGAATTTTTTCTATTTTATAAAAAAACACTATTTTTTTGCTCCAACATCTCTTGTAAACCAATCTTTATAATACAAGAAATGGGGAAAAAAGATTGAGAATATCAATATCAATAGAATTCTCCAAATTTGTATATTTCATTAACACATCTCTAAATTTTATTCCTTGCTTTTTATAATTCACTCTCTCTCTCTCTCTCTCTCTCTCTCTCTCTCTCTCTCTCTCTCTCTCTCCCTCCCCTAAAATAAGGAAAAAAGTGAATAAACAAAAATATTTAATTTTGTTTGACTCAAATAAATATATAATATTTATATACATTTATTAAATTATACAGGAAAACATTTAATTTTGTATAATAAAATAGAAGAGTTGTTGGAGTTCAGCCATTTTTATTTTAGAGATTTTGTAATTTCCTCTAGTATATTAGAAAATTTATACAAAAATTATTGGAGATATCGATGCTCTAAGTAATCTTGCTTGATATTGGGGGGAAAAAATATCTTGCTTGATACTATGCGGAGAAATCCTTATACGAGGCAGTACTAACCAAAGGCTCTGATAGCGAGTTGGAGGTATCTACTATAACGAGTTCTGGTATCAGATTCGTGAGATAGTACGAGGAGCCGTATCGTGTAGAGCTGCCATGCAAACGCTAGTACCAAGCATATACATCCCCATACCCTGCAAAACCATATAATGGACAATGTTATTAATTCGTTACATGATCGTTTTTAATTATGTCAACATGTTACGTACATATGTATATATATCTGTTGTAACGAATGTAAGAAAAAACACACAGAATTACGTGGTTCACCAACGATGTGTTGGCTACGTCCACGGGCAAAAGAGAGCAGTTTATTTATCTTGAGGAAAACAGAATACAGAACACTAGTTCAAGGCATATACTAACAATGCCTTGAGCAGATGACCGAGATCCCCGCCTCTGTCAGCGCCACCAGACGACTAGTTCAAGGCATATACTAACAATATCGATCCATATATTTAGCTAAGGATGTATAGTTACTAACCATCCAAGAGTGGCAAATGCAACAGGGAGTGAAAGAGCTTGAATCCCAACTACTCCTGAACAAAGTAGATGAAACGTGACGGAAAATGTGCTGCCATTCCTGGATTCTGTGAGAGGCAGCCAAGCATCCTGCTTGTCGAGCTCACCGCCTATGCCTCCCGGATCTGTACCATCTTCAATTGCACCGGGACTTGTTGTCTTGGGAACGACTTGAGCAGATGACCGTGAGCTTCTACCCATGGTGGTGTTAAAGGAATTGTCTATAGCTTGTGCTAAATGTAAATCCCCCATATGGTTTGTTTCAATAACCACTTCTTCCATGACTGAAGTTTTTTCTGCTCTGCAAATTGTAAAACGCAAGCTTCAAAGCTGGGTATATATACCTATATCGTGTGCGCATTGCACGACTTCACACTTGAGTAAGTACATTTCACCAAGCCAAATACATAAACTGTTACTATTTCCTGCACTTTGAGTAGAGCAATCGAATTTGGTTTCGGTCACTCACCTAGTCACCTTGGCCTTTCGGTCAATGGGTTTAGTAATTACACTACGCATTATAAAATGATCAGTGAAGGCTTGCAAGAAGCTAGGTTAAAAGTGAGTAGAACTTTCAACTTTGGATGTTGATTTTTAGGAACCCATTATTTTTAGGGTTTGACGTTATGCACAAATTTATGTTTAATTAAAAGAATGTATCTGCACCAGAATAGGCATATGCTGCATGTGTATGTTTTATTAAGACATGTATTAGTTTAAATCTTACTTCTGACAACTGACCATCTGCATATGCATGCGCAGATGCATACGTTTGGGACATTGCAATTTAGCTTACTTCAAAGAGTGTTGCTATTGGTACCTCCACATTTGTTCATTAGACCTCCAATATTTTCTACACTTCCATTATACTTTTGAATATAAGCATTTACTCACTAGACCTCCATTCAAATTACTGAAATAACTTTAAATATGTTATTCACATATATTTCAATAACTTACTCATTCAACCTCCTATTCACTACACTATTTCTTAATGAGATAAATCAAAACATAAAATATACAAATATTTCAAAACACACTAGCATATGCCCTTGTACTATTTCAATAGTTACTAGTGTGTTGTAAATATATTTAACAACATATATAAAAATATTCAATATATATATGTATATATATATATATATATCAAAACAATTGACCCTTTTTTTTTCATGTTGTAAACTTATTAAAATATATGCGCTTAGTTTTCAACACTTACTCTTGACCTTATATTTTGTATATGCGCTTAAACATGTATAATTATAGGCCCCGTTTGGTATTGTGGTTTGGAGATATTTTTAGCTTATTTTTAACATTTTGGGCTTTTAGCCCGTTTGGTAAATTCTCTAAACCCGAGTTTTTCTAAAATTGCGGTAGAAAACCCTCAAAATTGATAAGCAGGTTGCGACCTGCTTTCTCTCATCGGCGTTTTCGGAACGCAAGCTAAAGACCCGCAAAGATTGTGAAATCCCGAAACACCCTCGTTGAAACCGCGCGCTTGTTATATTTTTTTTCAAATCTGCCCGCCTTCCTCTGTTTCCCCTCAAATTTGGGCGCGTTATCTTCTTCCCAATTCTAGGGTTTGCCTCATATATAAATTCTGCAATGGTCTTGTTCCTTGTGCCGCTCAAAATTAAGGTTATCTCTCTTGCTCTATATCTCTTTGTTGAATTAAGGTTAGATGGCTTTGATGAATTTATATATATATATATATATATATATATATATATATATATTAGCTTATATATGAATTGATATATTTATTAATCTGTTGAATTGAAGGGAGGGCAAAACTGTTGATTGTTGTTGCCAATTTGAAGAAGTGATTTCTCAGCAGACAGGTCAGTAGTATTCCCTCAGTACTTTATCAAAGTTCTTTTGATATCAGACCTCCATATATATATATATATATATATATATATATATATATATATATATATATTCATTCTGGGTTCTTATTGATTGTTTTAGAATGACTCAAAATTTCACTTTTCTTTTGATATCGTAACTATATATAACCTTATGATAAACTTGAAAGCATGAAGTCTAGTATTTATTGCTAAGACCTGAGAATATGATTAACACAATCTGAACTTGGCTAGCATATTGGAAATGTACTATTTTAATAAGACTGGTTTTGCTATGTTTATATTACATACAGACCTCGTTCACCCAAGTTCTATGTTTTGGAAATAAAGCAAAGGTTATTAATAGAACTGGTTTTGCTATGTTTATGTTGTACATACTCTTATTCAGGGGAGAATTCTCTATCTTGTAGTGATTCAAACTGATTACAGAAACTGTAGGTAAACCTTCAATTTTGCAAGTTGTAATATGTAGGGTTGGATGGTAGTTTAGCTCTGTAGAGGACCCTATGAAATTAAGTAATTCATACTAGCTATTTACTCTTTGTCTGATGATATAACGTACTGCAACACCACTATGAAATTGAGTAATTCATACTGGTTATTTACTCTTTGTTTGAGGACCATATATATACATGTTGTTCCATTAAGGCATTACCCAAACGATCTTACCTATGTTGTAAACTACACAATTATGTTCTTGCCTACTGTTAAAGTAGATTTATTTATTTTTAGGTATCTTCTTTTATTCTTTTGAGTAGTATATAATATGAAAATAATATATCAGTGCATAAATTTTGTAATTCTTTAGTAAAGATGGGAAGGAAGAAGATTACCAGTGACATTTGCACAGAGACGATCAACCTTGAAAATGGGCAAAGTGGAACTAAGTCTGCTACTTGGAATCCTCAAACCGTAGCTATATTTTGTGACTTATGTATTAAGGAGGTTGAAAAAGGACAAAGGCCTGGTACTCACTTCAGTAAAGAAGGATGGGCTAGTTTGGTTGTAAACTTTCATGCAGAGACTGGAAATAACTATGACAAATCACAACTGAAGAACAAGTGGGATTTACTGAAAAAAGAATGGAAAATATGGAAAGATCTAATTGGGAAGGACACTGGCCTTGGTTGGAATCCGACTAAAAATATTGTCGATGCAACAGAAGAATGGTGGATAAATAAAATAAAGGTATTATTTGTACTTTATATTTTTATACCAGTTGTATTATATATGCATACTAACTGTTACCTTTACTAAATACAGATTAATCCGCAATATGTAAAATTGCGTGTTCGAGGGATCAATCCTGATATGGAAGCAAAGTTAGATATGATGTTCAATGGAGCTGTAGCTACTGGTAATTATGCCTGGGCACCTTCTTCTGATCTACCACCACCTCAAAAAGGGCAAGCTTCAAAGGATGACTTTATTTCTCTGGAAAATGATCTTGAGTATGAGGATGTTGACCTTAATGAAAGTCCACAGTTAACTCAAGTTACCAAAGAGATAGGAAAAAAACGAAGTGCTGAAAATGGTCAACTTGATACAGAAGGAATGAAAGGGTAAAAAGGAAAAGTAGGAGGTGTTGCAAAACTGTCCCAACAAATTCATCGTCTTGTTAAGATAGTTGAGAGTAGAAGTACCGCATCATCAACATTGATAAAAAGTTCCCAATCTACTAGTATTTCCGAAGTAATGAAAGTAGTTGAAAGTTTGCCAGGTATGAAGATTGATAGCCAACTTTGGTGGTTTGCAACAGAGTTATTTTGCTCTCAAGAGAAGAGGGAAATGTTCTCAGCGATGAAAGATCCGGAAATTAAGCTTCAATTTATCATTCGTAATCAAGAAAGGGGAAATAATTAGTTAGGGAGGAAGAAGATTACTTGTGACATCTATCAAGATGTATAATTTTTGTTTCGTTTGCATGTTTTTGGTCTTGACATTTCTATTTCTTATTATTATTTCAGTAAGCATCAGTACTTAATATGTTTGAGTGTTTTTTTTTTCAGTTTTTTTTTTCTTTTGCCTTGAATATTTAACACATGACTACATGATTGCTTATGGATATTAGTATAAATTGCAGGTTATGGATATGAACATTTGGGAGGAGGAGGAAGAAGAGATTAACAGAATTGTTTGCATCTGTACTTCTATTATAGAATTATATTGTGAAAAGTATATTTATAAGGTCCCTTGTATGAATTCTTCATACACTGGTAGCGTTTGGTTGGTAGACTTACTATCAGGGAATGAGACTCGTTGTCATAACATGTTTCGGATGAACAAAAAAGTATTTATCAGGCTGTGTGATGATTTGGAGAAGATTTACAAGGTGAAAGGTTCACGGAAAATAAGTGTGGCTGAGAAGCTGGCAATGTTTTTGTACACATTAGGAGGAGGTGAAGCAAACAGAAGTGTACAAAAGCAATTTCAACACTCTGGCTGGACTGTTAGTAAATATTTCAATCAATTACTAAATGTGGTAAGTGATGTTATGGCAAAAGATTACATCAAGCCATCTGATCCTGAGTTCAAAAGCACTCCATTAGAAATACTAGGAGATTCTAGATATATGCCTCATTTTAAGGTATGTTTTACATCATGAACTCCTTTTTATATTTTAACAAATAGCATCATTGTATAAAATAAAATAATTTGTGCAGAATTGTATTGGAGCTATAGATGGCGTGCATGTTCGTGCTACTATATCACCATCAAATCAAGTACCATTCATTGGCAGAAAAGGAATACCAACTCAGAACATTATGGTTGTATGCAACTTTAACATGTAATTCACATTTGCATGTGCAGGCTGGGAAGGCAGTGCTCATGATGCAAGAATATTTCAATCAACAATTCACAATCCAACTTTGAAGTTTCCTAAACCTCCAAATGGTAATTATTGTCATAAAAATAAATGTCTGCACTTGTTTATGCTAAACACTTCTTACACTTACACTTTTCTGTTTCAGGGAAGTATTATTTGGTGGATGCGGGATACCCACAAATGAAAGGGTATCTGGGACCATATAAGTGTCAGAGGTATCATCTTCCTGAGTTTCGCAGAGGTGCTCAACCAACAGGATATAAGGAGGTATTCAATCATGCACACTCTTCCCTCAGAAGCGTTATTGAACGCACTTTTGGTGTGTGGAAGAAAAGATGGAATATTTTACGGGACATGCCAAATTTTTCATTCGACAGCCAAGTTAAAATTATTATAGCAACAATGACACTTCACAACTATATAAGGAAGTATGCCGTACGTGATTGTGTTTTTGACGAAAGTGAAGACCTTTGGGACATCGAAGAGAGTGAGAGAGAGGATGATGCACATGGTCACGGTCATGTTTCTAGAGAAATTGAGGCACTGAGAAATCGTATTGCTTCAAGCCTGATGGATGCACCTATCTAGATTCAAGACTTTATTTTACTTTTTTTTTTGCAATAAGATTGCGGATTTTATTTTTAACGCAAATTATGTCATTGATTAAATTTAAATATTTAAAGTTTCGTTATGGATTGAATTTCAATGTATACATGGATGTGCGTAGAGAAACATAGGCTCTTCAAATCTTCATACAGATTTTTGTTTGATTGAATAATGAGGTTATAAAAGCATAGTAAGAGAGAGCTCCACGGGAGAGAAAAAAAAAGAAAAAAAAAAGGTTTTTTTTTTTACATCTTTTGTCTATTTTAGTCATTACATAAAATTACCGCAGTCTGGCTCTAAGATTACCAAACATCTCAATTTGCTTTTTTTTTATCGCAATAATTAAAAATAGATTTTTTACCAAACACATAACTGATTTATTTAACCGCGGATTATTCTCACAGCTATGATTTTTTACAACTGATTAATTTGACTGCATTACCAAACTGGCCCATAGTAACTTTATGTCACATTAACAATGTTATAATTTATATATTTGCTTAGTTTCAGCACTTACTGAAATTGAAAAATAAATTTGATAAGAAAAATAATAAATAGCATTATTATTGAATTGGAAAGTCTATAGACAATAAATATAATACTCTTTTTATACACTTATTGTCCTCAATAGTCTTTAGGCAAGAGGATACAAATGTAATTCAATAATTGAAAATAGAGGGAGGTCAAGTGAGTAAATGTGGAGGTTCTAATAACAACACTCTTAAAATGTGATCTTAGCATTGATAAATCTGTAGTCGATCACTATTTGTATCGTATAATTAAACAAGGTCTTCATATATACATGAAGTTAAATACAGACACTTGCTTTCTTGTTTTTCTAAAACGGACACTTAATTGCTCTTTTGCATATATAATTATGGGTGTGTTTGGTGCAGCTGGACTTTACAGAAAAGCTGACTTCTGTTTTTTTTTTAAAAATAAGCTGCTGAAAAGCAAAGTGACTGAGTGTTTGGTAAACTGGCCTTTTTTAGGTGCTGTTAGTGGAAAAGACATTGACAAAGTGTTTGGTAAACTGAAAGTTGGCTTGTGCTTTTTGTTGTAAATGACCAATTTAGACATAAAAGAAATTTTAACTTTAATTGAATGGTAATAGCTAATTTTTAATTTTATGGCTAATTGAATCTTTATTATGCTTATATGAAATTATTTTTAATAATTAATTCTAATTATTATGGTGAAATCATAATTTTAAATTATGTTTTACAAATAATGACTGAGTTTCATTAACATCAAATGACTACAAAATGATACATTAACACCATTAAACATTAACCAGCATTACGGGCACTCATCAAGCTTTGAGTGATACTATTTCTTATTCTTTCAATTTCTTGTACACCACCATGAGCATGATGTTCTTCTTGTGCATCATCATCTATCTCTATGTCACGTGTCATGTCATCGTGTCTTTCTCCAATACAGACAAAACGTCTATCCTGATTTCTATACCTCCGTATATAATTATGAAGTGTCATACTTGCAATCACAATCTTCACTTGCTTTGGAAATGAATAACCTTGCATATCCTTTAAAATCTTCCATTTCTTTTTCCAAACTCCAAATGTGCGTTCTATGACGCCTCTTAGAGAAGAGTGTGCTTGGTTAAATACCTCTTTCTCATTTCTTGGTTCTTGCCTACGGTATTGTTGAAAATGTTGTTTTGGCCCTCTATAAGGTCCCATAAATCCATTCATTTGTGGGTAACCCGAATCTACCGCATAATATTTTCCTGTTAAAATAAGAAAATATTATATGTAACAAAACTTATCAAGAAAATAATATATATTTTTGACAAAAGTAAAATAATTTAATTCATTATACCTGGTGGAGGCATTGGAAAATTTATATCGGGATTTCGAATAACTGATAGGAACACCCTTGTATCATGAGCAGATTCTTCCCAGCCGGCACATGCAAATGTAAATTGCATATCAAAATTACAGGCCGCCATAACATTTTGGGTTGGTACTCCTTTTCTATTATAGAACGGTACAGACTCTTCAGCAGATATTGAAGCTGGAATATGCACTTCACCAGTAGCACCAATGCAATCATTAAATTAATTAAATTATTTGTTAATAGATAAAATAATTAAAGTAATTTATAATCTTCTAATCAAGTAACAAACAAAATACCTTAAAATGTGGCATATATCTTCTGTCTCTTTCTATCTCTGGTATAAGTTTGGCATAAGTTTTCCCATTTCATAAATAAAGGATTTTGGCATAAGTTTCTAACATACAGCACCAAATTCAAAATCAGGGCAATCATACTACATAGCAATATTCCGAAAATGGGAATCATGTTCAGGAAAAAAAAATGGAATTATGGATAGGGGAAACAGGAATGGAGTCCCAGAAGAGGAAAAAGTGAAAGTCCGAGCAACAATGTGAGAATAAAGTAGAAGTGCATTCGGCAAGAAGGAAACATACAAAACAACTATTATTGGGAAACTTGTTAAGATTCATTAGGAAATATAATGCAGTTGATTTTCTTTCAAAATGAGAAACAACAATCTTCTTCGAACAATTTTGATGTCCAAGAAGGCTCACAAGCAGCATAAGACCAGAATTAATGCAAATGTTCACGACCACAGAAAGCACTTGATCTCAAATTTTTTACCTCATTTGGGGGAAAGAAGGCAGAGAGTTAAAGCCAAACTGGAGAGAAAGATACGAGTGGGAACAAGTGCAGCATAGACCAAACTGGGATTTGGAAAGTGAATTAGACCAAATTGGCAATTACAGAAGATGCTAGAAACCCTGAAGTGACAAACTACCAGTTAACTCCACCTTAAAAGCTCTCCACAAGTCACAACTAAATCTTTCGCTCACCATCATAAGTGAGAGAGAAAATATGATTTCCTTGGTATAAGCAAACACAAGTAGAAGAACAAGATGGACGTGCCAGCAACCCCAAAGACCAAGCTAAATCGATCACAATCCAAACCCAGGTCATTAACTAAAACAATGTTTTTTTCTATGGTTTATATATATGCGTGGATAAAAAGATAAACCTTAGTTTAATGAGGTAGTGGTGCAGGTAAAAGATGAATAAGTTTCCCAGAACTTGGCTTAAACTATTGATATTTGCTAATGATGATAGGATTAAATTAAACACGCATTCTCCCACCAACAAAAGTGAGGGTTTATCATCACACCTGTTCTTAAACAGCCTAGCATCCCTGTCCCCATACATATACTGACTTTGTTAATCTCCCGTCACCTTTTGGTGGCCACCAATGAAACTTTAACGATAAGCTTATACACTTTAATACAATTGATTTCACCAAAATCGATGAAACCAACAAAAATTAAGCAATTTACCCAATCAAAATCTAATTAAAAGCCAAAATTAACAGCAAACTAGAAACAACACCAAAATTAAGCAAAAAATAAACTCCAATCCCTAACTCGAGTTCGAAGACGAAAATGCTCCACGACGTTTTTGCCTCTCTGACGATCCTTCCTCCTTGTAGTAACGAAGTTGTGAATCAAATAAGGAGGTGGGTATGAGAGAGGTCCATAAAAGAGCCCCGGCTGGGTGAGAGGATCCAAGTGAGGCGGCTGTGATGAATGGGTGAAAGGAAATGGAATGACCCAAAGAGATAGGCAAGCAGAGATTTGGAAAACGAATATCTGGTTAGAAATTAGGGTTTGGAGATTTGGGGATAGAGTGAGAAAGGGGAGGGATTCATCACAGAGAGGAGGTGATAGTCTGAGAGAGAGAGGAGGTGATAGTCTGAGGGAGAGAAGGCGAAAGTCTGAGGGAGGCGATGGCGATAGTCTGAGGGAGGGGACGGCGATAGTGAGAAAGGAGGCGAGAGAGGAGCAGAAGGCGATAGCGAGAGAGAAGCAGAAGGCGATATCGAGAGAGAGAGGAGGCGATGGCGATGGCAATGGCGATAGTCTGAGGGTTTTGTTTTTAAATGGTGTAATTTGTTTCAACAGTTAGGGGCAATAGCTGGTATTTTTGAAAAAATCATTTAACTACAGTACCCGCTACAGTGCAGAAACATAAGCTAGCTTCCGGAAGCTGGAGTTCCCCTACTTCTCTTTTAAGGGAAAAAAGCCAAAGTTTTTTCTTAAAAGTTGGCTGGAGCTGAGTTTACCATACACTTTTCTGCCCATGGCTTATAAGCAGGGGAGCTAAAAAGCCCCACCAAACACACCCTATATATTCACTACTGTAATAGAAGGAAATAGAGACTATTCAGTTGACTAATAACAGCACAGAGGCAGCTGCAGCCTAGAAATTGTCCATCTACTCCTTTGGTTGAGACCCAAAATTGACTCAAGCACAAATGCGGGTGGCTGGCCGGAGATGGCAGAAGTACACAAATTAAGTTGCCCTCCGCGACAGCACGACACAGCATGCAAAATTGCAAACTGCAAATTGCTTCGGCCGACTGGGGGAGAAATGATTAAAGCTAGCTCAAAGACCAGCAGGTATCCTTTCAAACTCGATAACGACCGAATGTCACCCACATCTGTAATTCAAACATTATGTATAAGTCCTGGAGTTCATTACTCCTAGATAAACCTAGCTAACGGGTACTAATTATCATACAGATAAACCGCCGGGATTGGAAAATCCTGCTACGTACTATGTCGTCTCTCTAGACTACTGATCGAGAGGTTAGAAATACAAATGCTAATTCCGGAACTGGGTGCAAGACTGCAAGATAGCCATGCAACACCGTACGTCCGTCCTTCTTCTTCTTTGCGATCTTCCCATGTCAAACAAATTAAACTCGGAAAATACATAAAGCACGGCAAGCCTTGAAAGGGGTACAACCAACAAAAGTGAGGCCAGGGTTGCAAAATTTATTCCATATCGAGCGAAAAAATCATGTTAAGCTAGCATGCACATCCCTGCGCATATATACCGGCCTAATATATATGGTGTGAAGTATCACTATGAGAAACCTAACGCAACACATAAATTCTATTATAGAACAGGGCAGTAAGGGCACTTCAGTCGTAAGAATGTAATATATATATATATATAGGGACTAAATTCTGCTTACTACCCTGTACTTTTGGGGTTTCATCAATTCAATCTTGAATTTCTAATTTAATCAAAAAAGTCCTCGTACTTTCCAATCTCATCAAATCGATTCATTTTGTTACCAATCCGTTAAGTTGATCTGTCATTAAAAACACAATTGATGGGTATTTTGGAAAGTTTCTCTGTGAGAATGTCTCACAAGTTTATCTGTCAGATGTGTATTTGCCAGGTTAGCAAGTTGACGGAGACACTTAACGGATTGGTAATAGATTAAATCGATTTGATGGGATTGGAAAGTACGAGGACTTTTTTTTATTAAATTAGAAGTTTAAGGACTGAATTGATGAAATCCCAAAAATACAGAATAGTAAGTAGAATTTAGTCCTATATATAGAGTACTGAATCCTATGTGTCATGTCTTGTCACATAGACACATCATCTTTTTTAACAAAATCATGTCACGTCATTTTTAGTAAAAGACAATTATAGCCTCCATTAATTCAATTTATTAGTAATAGTTTCTTATTTATTTAATCACTATATTTTATGAGGCATAATAATTAGAGCAAGTAATAATTGTTTACCTTTTTTATCGAGATAATTTTATTTTTTGACTTTCTAGTGTATTGATTTTTTCTTTTACTTTTATGGTTAGAATTACCATATCAATATACATACCGTATTCTATATTACATTTAAAATTAGATTGATTTTCTTTAGGAAGAATTAAATATATATATATATATATATATATATATATATTTTAAAGAATTATATATGTCTATATATTGGATGAATTATTTATAATATATATATATATATATATATATTCACGTTTTTAAAAAATTATAATTTCCAAAAAAAATATGTATTTTGACATATTTAGGGTATATGAGTGAAATGAAAAATAAAACTAAAATAAATGTGTTTTTTTTATATAAAAGAAAATACAAATAATCTAGAGCCATTAGATTTGTGATGGATATGATTGTCTTTTACTCAAGAATGACATTGCGTGATTTTGTTAAAAAAGATGATGTGTCTATGTAACAAAACATGACACATAAGATTGAGGCCTTTTAGGCCTAAATCTTTTAGGCCAACAATCATTTTCCATATATATATATTATACACTGAATTATGATGAAATCACGTAGTAGTAATAAGTTAATTAATTTCTCAAAAATGTTAACAAAACTAAAGACTATTATGTAGTTGGTTAATATTGTTTCTATCTGAATCTGGAGACTCACAGAGACCGATGGATCTTGTTGTAATTCCTTCCAGCAAATCCTGTTAACTAAGGAAATACCGGGTTGGCCGGTCTATTCCTCTCCGATGCCTAAGTCAGTATAGTACGGATAAGCTGATGACTTAAGCGGTAATGAGTAGTTGAAGTATTGATTACTTATTAATGAGGGTAGTTGGGGCTCATCTATAGGCGGTCGGGTGTGAGGACTGGCCTCACCCTTCGATGTGGGACTGGCCCTCTTCTGCATACATTATGGGGTTGCTCCAATCCCCTGTTTAGCAAGCTGGCTCCCCTGGTCCCCGGGCCCTAGTCACAAGTGAGACTTGTTGGGTCGCGGGTCCGGATGTCCGTAATTCGCCCCCGGGCCCTGGGCAGGGTCCGGGAGTCATGGTAGCGGGTCTGGGGGCCTGGGTAGTCTCTCTATGGCTACTGTCAACAAGTCCCCCAAGTTCCCGGTCAAGTGTAATCTTGAATGGGGACTTAAATATGTCTTGTCTTACAAGGCCACGAACCAGTTTGGGATATGAACCCACCGGTGCCCCAGTCCCCCAAGTTCGCGTTTAAGATTGGACTTGGCCGGGCTTTCGGATAAACCTAGTACGAGTGCATGTTTATGATGTACATGCAGAAAGTTGTATAGGGGTATAAGAAATGTCGTATGGGATGACGATGAAGTGGCGTTGAAATCCGCCATGGCATGCTATGCCCCGGGAAAACCGGGTGAGGATAGTGCATGAAATGATGATAATGTGGCGTTGAAATCCGCCATGCCATGCTATGCCCCTGGAAAACCGGGTGAGTATGGTGCACGGGTGGGACGAGTCCCCCCAAGTTCGTCAAGTTTAGAAGAGCATCCGCTAGGGTCAGCGAGTGTCTTAGATGGAGTGCTTTGATGTTTGGTAACTTGGTACCAGCGGAAAAAGTGTCATGTGTTAGAAGGATTCCCGGTGGGGTGGCTAGGCCGTTTTTAGCCTGCGGGAAGATTTGTCCTGTATGAGAGGAACGAATCTCCCGGTGGGTGTAGTGATCCTGAGTTTGTTTTGGCCACGGCACTGATAGTTTCACAACCCTTGTTCGTACAGGTGTGAGGTACGTGCAAAGTTTTTAGCCAGCAGGGAGATTTGTCATGTACGAGAGGAACGAAACTCCCGGTTTTATAAAGCCCGTTGGTGTTTATAGCCATGAGTTGGTACTGGCCTGTCCGTTGAGAGGACCCGGTTGGTGCAACCGGATATACCGTAGGGACCTTAGAGTGGCAACTCGATATTGGTTGATCCGACAGGATACCGTAGCCGTTTGTTCGTTCTGGCTCGACCGTGGAATACATTAGCCTTTAGTTTGGAACAGGCCCTACCGTGGGTATGTAATTTACCCGGTGGAACTTCTTTTACCCGGTGGAATGCCTCAGCCTTAGTACTAGCTTACCCGGTGGAATGCCTCAGCCTTCGTTGGGTTTGGCTCTTGGGGAGGGGGGGGTGGGGGGGGGGGGGGTGGTGGTGGCTTGGACGCCTCGATTTCATCCCTCTGTTCCTTCAACTACCCTCTGCATGCGAGATAGGTGGCTGACATCCATTTAAGGGAGTAGCCCATCAGTCTCATCTGTTATGATGTCCCAAGAAGTTACCGATAATGGGGCACGTGTCGCTAGGGGACGCACGGAGATGGACGGTGCGGATACGCGGTCGTTTGACATGCCCTAAGTAGGGTTTTGGGGAGAAACGACAAGGACCATTTAGGGTGTCGGACCTGTATATAGATCTCTTTCTTCTAGTGCATTTTTACTTTCGGCTGAGAATCAGAGAGAGAAGAACAACGCTGAGGAGAAATCGGAACAAGGAGACTATTGCTCTAATTATTCCTCAGCTGTGCTTATTCACATACAATTACCCTGTGTTTTCCCTTGATCGACTTTCCCTGGTCGTACATATTAATCAGTAAGTTATATATGGCCTTCTCAATCTTGAATTTACACCTTTTTGTGGGTCGGTCCGATTGGGCCCTTGTTTTGTGTTGGTTTAATTTTGTTGGGGGATGTCGCTTGTACCGAATTTAGCCTTTGGAACTGGAAATCTTCGGCTGATTTGCCTAGTGCCTGCAATGGGGCTGTGTTAAGACACCATATGCTCCGTGTGGCCTTACGGCCGTGGTTTTAGGATGTGTTGCTGACTGGCCGCAAGGTTTGATTTCCTTCCCCTAGGTCACATGGATTCCGGGAGTTCCAGCGAGACCTTCGAACCAGCCTCTAGGCGACCAATAACAGACGACGACGAGAGGATGGAAGACTGGGTTGCAGGCTCGTCCTCCGAGGGGGATGTCATTGCCCTCTCGGCCGGTGAGGTGTCATCGTCTGGGTCTCTAGAGCCGGAGGATAAAATTGCTTGTGGTTTACCGGTGGGCGCACTGGGTGGGCCCAGCCCGCTTTTCACAATTGTGTACGGGGATGACATCTTAGTCTGTGACGAACCCGAGCGCTCCTTAGATGTTGTGAAGTTTGATATGACATCTCAAGCAGTTGACTTATGCTCTCATCTGTTCAACTTCTCACGCCATATCAAACTGGTCAGGGCTGGAAGCATCTTCCTGGCCGCTGTCGCTGGCCAGTCTATCCTTCCCTCTGCTCGGGCCATCGGGGGAAGTAGGTGCGGGTTCCAGGTTTAAGATTTGGTTTCTTCTGGGCTCCCTACATCGGGTTCTAATCCTGATCCTCCTGCCATACTATTCATATGTGACTTTCAAGTAAATCTTCCCACAGACGGCGCCAATTGTTTCTCTCTGAATCCGGAGACTCACAAAGACTGATGGATCTTGGTGTAATTCCCTCTTGCAAATTCTACTAACTAAGGAAATACCGGGTTGGCCGGTCTATTCCTCTCCAATGCCTAAGTCAGTATATTAGAGATAAGCTGATGACTTAAGTGGTAATGACTAGTTGAAGTATTGATTACCTATTAATGAGTGTAGCTGTGGCTTATATATAGGCGGCCGGGTGTGAGGACTAGCCTCACCCTTCGATGTGGGACTGCCCCTCTTCTGACGTTATGGGGTTGCTCTGATCCCCTGTTTAGCGGGCTGGCGCCCCTGGTCCCCGAGCCCTAGTCACAAGTGAGACATGCTGGGTCGCGGGTCCGGACGTCCGTGATTCGCCCCCGGGCCCTGGACTGGGTCCGGGAGCCATGGTAGCTGGTCTGGGGGCCTGGGTAGTCTCTCTCTGGCTACTGTCAACAAATATAAACTAGCACCGTTCTTAGGTTTACCCTAGAGCATATACACTATGATGGTCTACTTCTGTTATACGTAGATTCATTTATGAGTCATGACTAAATGTAGGGAAAATTGACATGGCCGGAAGAAACCTATCAAGAAACTTGGTATTTTGGTTACTGTCTACCTCCTCATATGGAAAGAGAGAAATAATCGCATATTTAGGATTGTTTCTCAAGAATATTTTATCTATGATCATATGCAGACTCTTGTCTATCAGGTTTAAGCCTTCTAGTATCAATAGATCTATTTCTGAAAAGTGGAACTTAACTAATTCTTAGCATGTGTTTTTTACTGTACTTATTGTTTTTGTTCTGCCTTCTTTTAAGTTAGTTTGATTTTCTGTTTTCTTTATCTCTGGCTTAGGTTGTACTGGGCAGGGCATTGCCCTCCCTTTTGGTTTAATATTCTTATTTATTTACCAAAAAAAAGAATTTGACATGGCCGGAAGCAAAACTAAATTACAATGTATTGGTACCGAAAGGTAATCAAATTAAATTTTGTTTGAAGTGTTTGAGCGATGAGCTTTCCAGCAAGAAAAAGGGGATTGAGCTCAATTATTTACAGCACGCCTTGAGCCCATTGTGAAGGTGAAACTTGACATTCCATGGACTAGCTTATTTGAGATAGTAGTTCTAGACGTAATCAGGCCCACAGTCCATAATTTAAATCAAGGTTCACCAACACTTCTGTAGTATATGAATATTAGCGCCCATTTGGATATGGTGATTTCAACTTAGGTTCCGTTTTGTGTTTGTGAAAACTAGTTCTTTTGTTATCTGAGAACTTTCCATTACAATGTTTGGTATCATTCTTTTAATCATCCAAACAATTAAAAGATTTCACAAAAAAAAAAAAAAAAAAAAATTCTTTCCTGTTGCATCCAAACGTATAAACAACTTTCATTTCCTTATGCTTACTTATGGTGAAGAAAACGAGGTTAAAAGATTTACGGGTTTGGATTCACTGAAATCAATCAACCCACTGATTTCATTTAACAAAGGGCCAAGATTTCAAATAACTATACTACCCTAATTATTGCACAATCGTCCTCTCCACTTCCGAAACATCAAGACATTGATTTCAAAACAGGTGCACTCGCTTTCTTTCCAGTAGAGAACACAAATTGCATAGGTTGGATTAGGGTTGATGCGAGATTTGGTGAAAGTACGTAGTCTCTCATTTCTCTCCACCAATCAACATTTCTAATTTGTTGATCGATTAATAATGTGACAAGGAAAGTAGGAAACCAACAAAGATTACAAAAAATTTGCTTTGATTGACTACGTACGTAGAAATATTACACAGTAATTCCAATAACATCACAACCAAGAGTACGTACGCGCTATCTACTTGGGAATTGGTACAAGCGGGAACAATAAGTAAGATGGCTACGGGTTTTACACGTTCGAACATAACAGCATCGATCGACACTGTGACATTACATTTCAATCACGTTGGCTTGAAGAAGCTCACCTTAATACCAGTATCAATCACAACGTAAGTACCAGACACAATCAAAAGTATACTTAAACACATACCCACAACCCCAAGTACCCAATTGATCCACCAGCTTGGACTATACTTCTTTGGCTTCTTCATCTTGAGCCACATGAAACATGGATAAGCCAGAGTCACCGGCAATGCGATCCCTCCTATCAGTCCAGCCAAGCTTCCCAAGAAGGGAATGGCTACGGCTATGAAGTAGCAGCCGTAAGTAAACATCGCTCGCATAATAACCCTGAGCCACCACGGAGCGGCCTGCTTGAACCTCCTAGTGTAATGGGACTCCATTTCATCGAACATGGGCATGCCGTATATTTGGAAGGAGCTCAGTGCATTGATGATCACAAACAAACTTGCTAGCCCTAGGACGAATCGGGAAGTGTCTTGTGAATGGAAGCGGAACAAGGCTGCAAACATACCCCCTTGTGGTGGTATCTGTCAATTAAAGAAAATGTTATTAGTATATAACCAAGTGTAAGGCTATGATATATTATATTCCAAAACATATACGTAAAAATGTAACGTACCATTTGACCATATGCCCAGTAGCCTCCGATTGCGAGAGGGAAGATGCACAATGCTATAAGTGTGTATGAAAATTGCACACCTCTCCACATCGGCACGCGTGATGGGTGTTTTTCACTAGAGGGCATTGTAGCCTGCAAAATTGAAGCAAGGAATAAGAGGGAATAAGTACAAGGTCACAAGTCCTGTGCTCTAAGATTGAAAGTAACACAAACATGTTTTGGTTCAAGAACACTGGATATATAGCTATCAGCAATTAGTTGACAGTCAACTCATGTGTGTTGAATTTTTGGTGTTGCCCTTATCATATGCTTAAAGAATAGTCAACTAAATTGTTGAGGTTTCACTGTCGAGACATAGACATTTTGTCGCCACCACGCAAGTAGACTATATAACTTGAGAATACAAATATTTGTTCATATTCCGTGATTTGGGTATAGAGAAACTAATGATATTCCCACTTGATTCATATGCAAACAAATTTTGCTACGTAAGATTGTAATTTTAAAGTAAAAAACTAATTAAAAAAAATGATTATTTGTCTCGAGTCTTGACTCTTGACATTATAAACTTTTTTTTTTGTCTAAATTAATGTTTTACGTGTTTATGTTTAAAATTGTGCCGTTTATGAATGTTGAACTATATCTAACACGATGGACTTCTGAAATTCAAAACATAAGCCATTTTAGACAGAACTCAACAGGAGTACCAAACAGATTGATGAAAGATTCCAAAGGTACATACAATTGTGAGATTAATGAACATACCTGGATCTCAAGGATAAGGTTGTGGCCTCGGAAGCCAAAAGCAATCATTCCAAGAGCATTCAGAACATCGAAAAATTGTATGAATTGTTTGTTGGCCTTCAAGGGATTGTAGGACACATTAGGCATTCTGCCCTTGTCAACAGACACAACCCAAATAAGTGTACAATAGCCGATAGCGGTGATGGCACCAACAAGAGACACTCCCGCGATGGAGTTCAAGTTGGGGAGCTGAGACAGAATCACTGCCGCGCATGTAAAGACCAAGTACCACTCTGCCGGTGTTAAGGACTTGATGGTGCACGTTGGACCGCAGACGATACTGAAGAACATCTTGCATGTTGCTCCTCCGAGGACGATTAACGCCACGCAAGTCCCACCGGAGAGGTAGAGAATTGGGAACAGGGCTAAGAACTTCGATAGCTTCTCGCCTGAGTCAGAGAACAAAGTTAATTAAAAAGTGCTTCCAATATGGATTATAAAGTTCAATAGAAATAGTTAAAACTTTTGAACGCACTCTAATAACTTTGTAGAGACGCATTCTCTTGAAAATATGAGACGTATAATAAATAGTTGATCGAGTTCATAAGGTAATTACTTGGAGCGGGCAAGTTACTTAATTAAGAAAGTGCAAGTAATTAACCAGCAATTGCTTAATTCTACTGACCAGTAAGCTAGTGAGAAAAGTAGTTAATCCAATAGCACTATATATAAGAACTTCCAAACTAATTAACCAACTCTTACCAAAACATGCGTTGCAAAGTTGAATGTATCTGCAATAGCGAAGGCCTGTTTCAGTAGATTCATGAAGCTGCACGAGCAAGAACAGAGTGTAAAGTTGCCATAAGAACGCTAACGTCATGCATATAATCCCCCATGTCCTGTAAAACCAAAGCAACCATAAACACTCTGCTCACTTTAAAATAGGGTCTGTAATTGCATGCAGTTCAAATAGCTTCTGATCTTCGTCTGACTTACCACCCAAGAATGGTGAAGGCAACAGGGATGACAAGGGCCTGAATCCCAATGCCGGAGCAAAGAGTGTGGAAGGCAGCATAGTAAGCGTTACCATTTCTAGACTCGGTGATGGGAAGCCAGGCGTCTTCGGGGTCAAGCCTCGTCAGCTTAAGAGCCCTTCTCACAGGGCTTCCTATAGGAGTCATGAAGCGTGGGGTACGGGATCTCGGAGTTAAGGACTTTGGCGTTTTGGCCTTTATCTCTATTTGATCAACACCACCGCGTGGCGGTATCACGAGCGGTTCCCGGGACACGGACGCCGCCTTTGACATCTTCGGCTCCGTGCTCTCAGGTGCCACGGTGGCTGCCGGAGTAGCATCGGTGGTGGCTGGCCGGGGTGTAATCGAAGCGGGGGTTATTTCCTCCATAGTACTACTTTGGTTTTTCGTGGTTAAACTAGCAAGAGCTTGCTCACAAGAAGCAGCTACTTACATGTAGCTCTATATATAGACACTGCATATAATTCTGTTCAAATTAGGGGTTTGATTGAATAAAACTGGATTCAGACTACTCAGTACAACTTTTTTGACCCGACTTTGTTATTACTTGTGTACTAATCATTGTGTTTCTCTAGCTAATGGAAGGAGATACGGGAAGATTGTTTGTAGAAGCAAATCAAATGGCATGGATATATTATTCAAACTATTGGCGGCCATAGTTTTTATTAATTTGTTTAATGTGTGAGGTATATGTCACTATTTAGCCAGAACAAGCTGTCTTATAGATTAGAACATCATCGATGTTCAATATAAACGTACTCAAGCTAGGGCCGCTGGGATTGTTTATCAAATTGATTTCGCTCTTATCTTCTTTCTTCTTTTCTCTTGACTTGGACTTGGTCAATTTGCTCATCCAGTTCTTCATTTATTTCCGTTTGTGTCCCGGAAGTTGACTTGGAATTTGGAACAAGGCACTAACTAAGCACTCGGGGCCTTGGCTAGGGTTTGTCATACGGAGCCAAGATATACAATAGAAGTCTTGCTAGCTAGCTTAACTGAGCCGCTGTCACTGCCTTTGCTTCTGCAGACACAGCCAACAAGGCATGTCTAATTCTCCAACTAACAGTGTGTCTTACATGATGATTTTATATACATAAGAAGATGGTGAAGCAAGAACAATTATGTATGGTGAATCACAAATTATAGGAAGAATATATGAGGTGGTGCCGTAGAATTAAAACCTTGATTTATGGGCAAATGGGATTAGAAAACTAGGAGAATCTAAGGAATCAAAGCCTATCTATATATATATATCTATAGTATATATAAACTGTGTACGTATATTTTTATAATCGTATTATAGGTATATATTCCCCAAAATTATTGTTGTCATATTATTCAGAGTCGTGGTAAGGTATGCATGGTAGGGTTATCAGTTATGGCGCTTATAATGGAAAGACATCGAGTTGAATATTCTTGTCGATCTTGATGAGCTTGCAGGTGATGAGGGAAACGATGAATAGAAACAAGGGAGAAGAGTGGAAAACGCAGCAGAGAGGCCAGGGCTAATGACCTATTCTGCGTCGGTTCTAGAAGCAAGGTTCATTCTGTATTCATTAACTGCAACTAGTAGAAAAGATTGAAGACAAATAGAAAGAAGACGCACGCAAACTAGTAACGATCAGAACAAACACGCAAGGGGCTTCTTGGATCTTTTGTGGTATTCTTTTATTCTTGTTGTGTATGTCGATCGTTTTCTACATGGGGTATAAAGATAACCTAGCTCGCTCAACTAGGTTGGCTAACATGCATAAATGAAACTAATGTACGAAAGTAGTTAGTTCTGTGATCTCCAACTACCTTAACAGTTTAAGTTTGCTCAACTTCTCCAACCAGTCCCAGATATTTAAACTAGAAAGGTCGTTTGAGGCATCAACTCTCCAGCTAAATTTATTGAAGCTAAGATATTTGTTTGAGTTCTTGAGTTTTATGTTTTGTTGTCTTCGAGTTTAAAGTTTTTAGAGTCAACTTATTTGGAACTGCTTCTAATTAAGATGTCTAAATCAATTTTTTTTAAAATTTCTAAATTATTTTTTCCTCTAGCATTGATCAAGTTCTTCTCCAAATCATTTGGAAGTATTTTCTAAATCTGAACCAAGTTACATTTCATTGATGAGTAATATTCATTATTCAATGAAAAACACTTAGGCCGCAAGCTATCCCAAACAGGTTTATTTATCAAATAGCTAGTGCATGATATCATCAAAATGAATATTTCAGACTGCTTAAAATGCATATGGTTCAAAGGGTATGTTATTACGCATGTTTCCTCATCTAAGAGACAATTTAAAGGGACGTTGATGAGAATTGAGAAATACCACTACATCTCAATATCTGATAAAATAGCAATAATATATAATGTTACTATGTACAAGTTCATTTTTTGAATTGATAATCGACTGAACGATGCATAATTTTTTTTCATTCATCGAGTATAATCGAATGTCTCCCGCGAACTGTGACGCACCTATTATTTTTAATCACCTTATAATTTATTTGTTTAGCTAAATTCACGTGGGGATTACTTGTTGATCAACTTATTAATGCATGTTAATTTTAGACTAATTAGAAAAGTAGACTTGGCATGGTTTTAGGATTTAAAGTCTAGTACTCGATCATTTGGAAATTATCACGGAATACACAATCAGAAAATAAACTTAACCCGTAGCCAAGTGGTATGTACTTGCCAGATGGTTTGAGACTAGCTTGGATGTTTAATCATAGAAGCTGATCTTTAAACATATACGTCGAAATTGACAGACCAGATTGTTGGATGGTAGACAAAACTCGATCCACAAACCTATAATTAGCTACCACTTAGTTGCAACCTCTTTCATTGTTGAAGTCCCACTTAATTACAACATGGAAGAAGAACTCACAAGCAATCTACGTACATATAGTTTGCTAGCTACAGAAAGATCATTCACACGTGTAGTTCAGAACTTCAGATTAATTTTCTTCTTCTCCTTCTATTTGCAATTAACATATTGTTTGTTAATTTCCGGGGCAGTTTATTGACAACTTTAGAATATATGATGATTTTTAAAATTAATGCTCGAATTATGACTTATATTTATATCAGTTTAAATTCTCAACTCGCATCACCGAACTGTTTTTATAAGAGCATCTCCAACAGCTTCCCTATTTTTTTTGTAAAATAGGGAAGCAAAAGTCAGAATCTCTAAAAAAATTATGCTCCAACTCCAAGAGCTTCCCCATTTTGGAGATTTTCACATTTATTACAACTACATTCATATTTATTTCAACAATATAATATTCTTTTATTTATTTATTTTCAAAAATGCAATAAATACTCTATATCTAATACATTTATTGTAAATTGTAATTAATGATTACTTTTAAGTTATTCTATAATAATAAATTTATTTATTTTAAATAAAAATCTATATAAAATTCTATAATTAATGATTACTTTTTAGTTTTCTGTGTCAAATTGATTTGATCATTAATTTTTCATTCTGTAAATTTTTCTTTCTCTCTCTACAAATATAGGGATACATATATTCTCTCTCATCCAAATCCTCATTTTAGGGAATGAGATGGAGAATCTGTTGGAGGAGATTTAGAGCACAAAATCCCCAAATTTAAGTAAAATCCCTATTATAGGGAATTTGTTGGAGATGCTCTAAGGGTTATTCTAACATGCATCCTCGTCAAATAGACTAGTACTCCGGGAAGCCGATCGACATAGAAATAATTAATTATTAGATAACTGTTAATTGCAAACATTAACAAATTCACAACAGTGTAATCTTGGATGATCCGATTCCAACAAATGATTTAAAACTCAAATTACAGTCAAACAGCTGAATTCAATTGAGTAAACTCAAACTAGACGCTTAGTTAATTATCTGATTTGTTTACATGTTTCAGGTCCAATTTGGTAAAGAAGTTCTAAGTTGCCGGCATATATATATATATATATATATATATATATATATATATTACTAATCCACATATATGAATCACTAATTGTTTATTTATCAATTCATTCAATTGTAATGCAAGTGGTCATTAGGGTATAGTATCATATAAAAATGTAGTGACGACGAAGTGCATTCACGGGGTTTAATTTAGGGTTTCGGTTAGGAATTATTAGGAGGCCAACCAATGAACCAATTGATTAGTATGTGAGTCATCTGTGAGACTTGTGAAAATAGTAAGTTTTGACCCTGCTAATTCTTCGGTGTTAATTTTGAACAACGAAAGTAAACATATACCAGAAAATTCTCAAGGAGCTAGTGACACATATAAGAATTGTTTATGAGATAAGAGTCGGAAAATATGATCGAATAACAAATTGGTTGAAGAAATTTGATATTGAAATAAGCTAGGGGCATCACCGTTTTGATGATGATCTGCTAGGTGGCTTTTTTAATCAGTAACACAAAAGACATCGTGATCGAATATAAGTAGTCGAAAGTCTTCATCTTAGAAGTCTTTCTAATTAAACATGCATGTGAAGAAATGTTACGACTATTTCATTTAGAACTACACCTAATTTTTTTGGTTCTTCTTATTGAGAAATCTATGAACGTGTTGAGTAATTAAATTGTAGCAACATTGTGCTCAAGACATGCAATGTATAGAAATGCAATCTATGGACATGTTACAATGGATGTCGCATTGTTCTTACACATGTTTTTTTTTTTTATCAGTAAGAACGAAATAAGCCAAATCACATTGCTCAACTTCATAGATATGCGCTATAGCCTATAGGTGTCTATGTGTGTTTTTTTTGTTTGTTCTTAATCTCTACTGATATATATATATATATATATATATATATATATATATATTTTATTTAAGTAGGAGCTGGGAAGAGCACATTCCTCTCCCATCCCAAATTTATTGAAAAAGAAAGAGTTTACATACTAAGACGATGGCACAAAAGCCAACCCCATGAAAACCAAGACTAATTAAATAAACCAACACATACGGACTTAAATGAAATCTAAAGCTAGGGAGCCCAAGCTTATCTCTTTGGAAGTTATAGGTGTACATGTGTTGAAATTAAAATACACTTAACATATTGTATAGGTATTTGACAAAAAAAAAAAAAAAACAACATATTGTATAGGTATATATTGGAAGTTGATGACAGATTGTCGGGTTGGCGAGAGAGTTGGGTTCACATACGAGAATTCAGTAATGATGGATCGTGTTGATCTTGAAAGAGGTTACTAGGGTGTCATTAGCTAGCCAGCGGGGACATGATAGTTATGGTTGGGTCGAATTATTATGTCTACAATTACTTGGGTTTAATTAGCTCTTACATTTTGGTGGATTTTGTTTAAAATGTTTAGAATTCGAGTATCTATGCTAACTCCAAGTTATCTTTCATTTTGGTTATGTTATAAGTATTTGAGGATGTTTTGTATGCTTCAAAGAGTTGGATTGTGTAGATTTTTGGATGGGTTTTGCGGTGTTGTTCTTGCATTGAGAGTGTGGTTGAACTCCAAGTTTTCACCGGCTAATCTAGTGATGGTTCTCTGTCACTTTTGCTTGTTGTTGGTGGCGGTGTCGTCACCATACCTCCTTTTGATAGATGTACTCATTGTTGAAGATTCTACTTGTACGTCGTAAATTGTTGGGTTTGATTCCCTGACTCCGTTGTCTTTTACTTGGTGTAAATTTTGAATAAAAACTAATAATTACAATGACCGTAAATCAGAATAGCCGCTACATGCCATTCATTGCCAAGAAGATGTTTTAAGTACCCAGTACATAGTTTGTGTTGAATCAAGATTTCAAAAAGAAAAAAAAAAAAAAAAAACCCTTCCACCGATACCAAAATTGTTTATTGGATTTTGTCCATCCAAATCCAAAGCCCACTTCCTAAAAATGTGAAATGCTCTTTGTTGACAGTAGTCATAGAGAGACTACTCAGACCCTCAGACCTGCAGTCAGCACTCCTGGACCCGGCTCAGGGCCCGGGAACAAAGCATGGACACCTGGTCCCGCGTCCGGGCATGTCTTACTTGTGATCGGGGCCCTGGAACCGGGGATGACAGCTCCCCAAGCAGGGGCCGGAACAATCCATCAATATGTGCAGAAGGGGGCCAGTTCCACATCGAAGGGTGAGACCAGTCCTCATACCCAGCAGCCTATATATGAGTCTCAACTACCCTCATTAATGGGTAATCAATACTTCAACTACTCATTCCCGCTTAAGTTATCAGTTTATCTCCTCTATACTGACTTAAGCATAAGAGCGGAATAGACCGGCCCGCCCGGTATTCCCTTAGTTAGGAAGATTTGTAGGAAGGAATCACACCAAGATTTTTTAGGAAGGTCACTGCCCTGCCGAGAGAAAGAACCTACTGCCCATTTTCATGATTTTTTGTATTTGGGCACCAAAGTTGTTTCTAAATTCATCAAATGAGAGTTGTTGAGCTACATGAGACATATGAGAGTCGTCCAAGCAAAAAAAAAGTGCAAAATATGGAAAGAAGAAGTTCCCTAGTCCAAGTAGAAAAAGAAGAGAAATCTGCCGATCCTACGAGATGTGTTCCTGGCTCGACTAGGGAGGCTTGCAGCTGCACCTATGGATTATTTATCAATCAATCAATGATCCAAGTCCATCAAGAAGTCCATTGCAACTGATCTATGAAGAAATTCGGACAAGAAGATTCAAGAAGGAACAAGGAGTAGCGGACAATAAACCTAAACCAATTCGGGATAGGTTTTGTATTCCTTGTTGCTGCCGACTTTTGCACAGCTTCTCCTCTATATAAAGGCACGAATTTCATACAGAAAAATCATCTCATCCTACATACAAACACAAGCCAAAAGCTCTTCCAAAGCCTCACCATAAATCTTATACAGAAAATAATTTAGCCAAACTACCACCACCACCATGTATATCCATCCCACACCCTTGCCGAATTTCTTTATAGGTTTCTACAAGGCGTGCTCCATCTTCTCATAGCTTCTTTATTTTTCTGTAATTTTACAGTACTTTGTCTATGAAGATTGTATGTTTTTATGGTTGTCGAATTTGGTTTTATTCTTTGTTTACAAACTTTGAATGCATGCGAATTTTGTATGACAAATTGTAATCTTTTTCATGTAATATTTTCGTGTGTTAGATAATTAGGACAGTGGTATTAGATGCATGTTTAGGACTTAAAATCGGTTAGTAATCTAAGGTGAGGGCATAAAAATTGGTACGTAGTGTCGTCTTGAACGTAATCTAGGTACTAGGTTTAATCGGCTAGAGTAATAACGAACTTTGCTAGACGTGATTATTGCTTTGATTTGTGTTGCTCACTTAGGGCTATTAATCTTAGAACTTACATATTAAATAAGATGATTGACAACCTTACTTGTTTACATGTCTTCGATTTCAGACTCTTGTGCTTAAATGTTAAGTCTTGACGGATTAACATAAATCTTTAGGGCTAGAACGGAAGTTTGTTCTAAAGAACTTAAGAAGTCTAGTAACTAGGTACATAGCGGAAGCTCTAGTTACGGTCGAAACTGATTTAAGTCTAAATTGTGTCAATATTTGTTCCTTACTTTCATATGTGCGAAATTTACATGTTAAAGAGTCTTATGTACTAAATGCTTTGTGTGAACGATGATGGATCACTTGTATATAGTAATTTATGATTTAATTTCGTGTCTTTAGTGTTTAAGGCAGTAGCCGAACCTCATCTAAATCCCCCCTATTTGTTTCATCGTTTGTATATAATTGTGAATATGTGTTTCTAACCTTTTACATGTCAGGTACCCTTAATCTCCGGCTAGAACGATCCATACTTATCATATACTACTAACGTTTCTTGTAGGGTTATTTTTGAAGATGCGCTTCGGCGATTCGTCATTAACATTCCTTGAACACTCCCCCTTGTGTCGCATCCGTAATGGTGCATAAGTTGTTGCCTCGTTTAAATCTTTGCCAGCAAACAAAAACCTCTTGGGCAAAAATAAAATCATGGTCTAAGGAAAAAAGTACAACGCACCAACTACAAGTGAGTGAGACATGCATAACTAGACTCCCCCTGAAGTCTAGATGAGAACGCCCCCTGATGGTCAATCAGTCTTTGAGTTCGGATAAGCGACACATACCAATGCACTTTACATGCTTCACAAATGTAGCTTTGGGTAGAGACTTGGTGAATAGATCAGCTGCATTATCTTCTGAGCTGACTTGCTTCACTTGGATATTCAAAGTCTCTTGCTGCTGCTGATTGTAGAAGAACTTATGCGAAATATGTTTAGTGTTATCACCCTTGATGTATCCCAACTTCATCTGCTCAATACATGTGACATTATCTTCAAATATGCAAGTTGGTCCCATCGTAGTAGATTCAAGTCCACTAGACTCTCGAATGTGAGATATAACTGAGCGAAGCCAAACACACTCTTTGACTGCTTCATGTAGTGCAATGATCTCAGCATGGTTCGAGGAGGTAGCAACAAGGGTTTGCTTGGTTGATCTCAAAGATATTGCCGTATTCCCAATGGTAAAAACATAACCTGTTTGGGAACGTCCTTTGTGTGGATTTGACAAGTATCCAGCATCAGCAAATCCTACCATCACATTATTTGGTATATCTGAGTAGGAGGGAGTATTACCGAAGCCGTACCGAGACCACACCTTGACATCCTCGGGTTCGGGTACGGTGGTGGAAGCGACGGCGTCATGGCGTGCAGCCGAGCCGAGGCTAGGAACGCCGGTGGTGCGGCGTGCAGCCGGACCGGAGCCGGGTGTGACGGCTGTGCGACGGTGATCCGAGCCGTTGCCGACGTCACGAGATGCAAGGGATCAGCTTAGTGCAGAATCCTGATGAGTGTATCGATAGTACAAGCCCATGTTACTGGTTTCTTTCAGGTATCAGAAGATGTTCTTGATTCCAACCTAATGACGTTGTGTTGGTGCCGAGCTAAATCTAGCTAACAAGTTCACTGAGAAATCAATGTCTGGTCTAGTACACTGAGTGAGGTATAACAAAGCTCCAATTGCACTGAGATATGGATATTCAGCTCCCAAGACCTCTTCGTCATCTTCTTTCAGACGAAAGGGATCTTTGTTGATATCCAGACTTCTAACGACCATGGGAGTGCCTGTAGGATGTATAACTTTGCCCATGTTAAATCGCCTGAGCATCTTTCGGACATATGCAGATTGGTGTACAAAAAATCCACCACTTCGGTGCTCTAGTTCTAAGTGTAGGCAAAACCGAGTCCTTCCTAGATCTTTCATCTCCAATTCGGATTTCAAGTAGCTTGCGGTCTCATTGATCTCATTTAGAGTCCCAATGATGTTCATATCGTCAACATAGACGGCTACAATGGCAAATCCTGAACTTGTTCTCTTTATGAACACAAAAGGGCACAACTCATCATTCTTGTATCCTTTCCCAACCAAGTAATCATTCAACCATGTGTACCACATCCTACCAGATTGTCGGAGTCCATATAGAGATCGTCTCAACCGGATAGCAAATGAACTTCGTGGTTTTTGCTCACTTGACTTGGGTAACGAAAGTCCTTCTGGCACTTTCATGTACATCTCCGTATCTAGATTCCCATAAAGATACACTGTTACAACATCTATAAGCTGCATATTGAGTTTCTCTGAGATAACCAAACTGATTAAGTATCAGAAGGTAATAATATCCATGACCGGAGATTACGTCTCCTCATAATCAATTCCAGGGCGTTGAGAAAAGCCTTGCGCCACGAGTCGAGCTTTATATCGCTAGACTTCACCATTCTCATTGCGCTTTCTGACAAAGACTCATTTATGTCCAACAGGCTTCACGTTTGGCGGTGTAGGCACAACCGGTCTGAATACTTGCCTTTTCTTTAGAGAGTCTAGTTCAGCCTGGATTGCTTCTTCCCACTTCGGCCAATCCGCACTTCGTTGACATTCAACAACAGTGCGGGGTTCCATTTCCTCGTCGTCAATGATTTCTTGAGCAACGGCGTAGGCGAATGCATCATCGATGTACATGGAATTCATTTCCATAAGATTGTGCATGCATAAGAAGTTTAGTGAGATTTCCTTGTTCTCCAACATCAACGGTGAGTCTGAGGAGTCCCCCAAATGATTCAGAGTTGATTCTTGGACATAGGTATAGTCGGAGACAATCTCGTGTGACGGTGTCACAGTATCGGTGATGAACGGATCGTTTTGTGTCTGGACACATGCCCTTTTTCTAGGTACACTATCCTTGGAACCAATTGGTCTCCCCCTCTTTCTAGGAGGATCCGAAGTCGACGCCGGCTCTCCACTTGGAGGTGCTGAGCCTAGGCTGCCGACGACACCTAGGGCTGCGGGTCAGAGATCGGTGGCGCGTGCTCGTGCTTGACGAGGTATGTTGAGCCTTGCAAGGACATTCGCAGCAGGTATGGTTGATCTTGTCACTTTCGCAATATCAGTAAAGGAGTCGGGCATCGAATCCGCAACCTTTTGTAGTTCCAATATGCGTTGTATTTCGGTCTCACACTGAGACATGCGGGGATCATAATGAGACATAGTGGGAGAGAACCACGTTAATTCCTGATGTTCACAAGGGACGGATGCGGCCCCATCTCCCCTAACGGCGGGAAGGATGTCTCATCAAAGTGACAATATGCAAATCTTGCAGTAAACAGATCACCTGTCGTAGGCTCTATGTAGCGGACAATTGTAGGTGCTTCATATCCAACATAAATAGCTAATCGCCGTTGTGGACTCATCTTGGTACGCAGTGGAGGCGTGATAGGCACATATACGACACAACCAAAAGTACACAGATGTGAAATGTTAGGCTCGTAACCAGTTACCAACTAGTACGCACTAAATGGTTGACTATCTGTAGGTCGTAGACGAATAAGCATAGCTGCATGTAATATTGCATATCCCCATGCCGATACCGGCAAGTTAGTGACCATGACAAGGGACCGAGCAACAAGCTGTAGTCTCTTAATGGCTGCTCCAGCAAGACCGTTCTGAGAATGAACGTGGGGCACAGGATGTTCAACTTCAATCCCAACTGATATGCAATAGTCATCAAAACACTTTGACGTAACATCTCCAGCGTTATCCAGTCGGATTGACTTAATCGGATTGTCGGGGTGGTGAGCCCAAAGCTTAATGATCTGAGGTAAGAGTTTAGCAAAGCAGCATTCCTCGTGGACAACAAGCGACGTGTGACCAACGTGTCGACGCATCAAACAGAATCATAAAATATCTAAATGGTCCACATTCTGGTGTTATAGGTCCACAGATATCACCTTGAATTCGTTGTAGGAACGGAATATTCTTATCAATAGCAAAAAATGGTCTAGCTTGAAGGCTTGCTAGTGAACAAGCTTTGCAAAATGAATAATGCGCATTAGACATCGCTACAGAGGCATGAACAGCAGGAGGAGGCCGAACCTCTCCTTGGAGCCGAGAGGCGGCATTGAGGCCGAACCAAGGCCGAAACGCCTAGGCACGGCGTCGTCTTGGTTTTGTCCAGTTTGCTGGTTTCCTTTTTGCTTCTGTGATCTAAAAAACGGATGACCGTGGGAGCATTTCAAAATACGAATCATCATATCACGACCCGGATGACCGAGTCTGTCATACCAAAGCTTGTAAGCATCGAAATCACATAAGATAACAACATGAGATTCATTAGCTCGAATGGTTGTGAAATACATGTCGTTTCGAACGCGCTTACACTTCTCCACAATGCGAGTACATAGAGACTGAGTGGAGGTGATCAACAGATATTCAATTCCATCTTCAACATAAGTGCTGAGGTGATAGTCGTTGTCACGTACATCCTTGAAAGTTAGGAGGGTTCTGGGCGCTTTAGGCGCATACAATGCATCAGGTACTCTGATTTCAGTGCCATTTGGCAATAAGAATTGAGCAACTCCGCGACCTTTAACAATAGGTCCCGATCCTGTCATCGTAGATAATGACGATCCATATGGCGTAAACTCAGAAAACAATTGCCTATTCCTTAGAATCATGTGAGTCGTTGCACAATCCAGCAGACACTCGATCTCGCCTTGAAACATCTACAAAAACAATATAAATTGAATCAATTGTCTATATTTAGACTTTGGCGAACACTCTAATAGAAGTGTATTGAAGCAATTTATATTATCACAAAACGAAGTGTATTAAGTCCGATAATATAGCCATGACATCCATATAACTTTAGATAAATGGGCAAGCCGTATTGAATTATTGAATACCAACATGGAGAGAGTATATAGCCTAGAATAGAGAGATAGAGACCGGAGGCCATCATTGGTGGCGTGGTCGAGCCAGGGCCGGGGCCAAGGCAAAGGCTGGGGCCAAACCAAGGTCGAAGCCATGGCAAGGCTGGAGCCACCCTGGGGCCGAGCCGAAGCAAGGCTAGAGGTGAGGGCCGGTCAGACATTTAGGCAATGCGATGTGACGGTTGAGCTAAATCCGAAGCATATCAAGTCCGCAGACAAGTCGTTGCCGAGCCGATTTTGCAGATATTGCATGTTTTTATAGGCTATCGTTGTTGGTTTCAAAGCCGGGTTTATGGCCAAGGACGTGTCGAGACAAAGGTCGAGACGTGTCCGAGGCGAAAAATTAAAATCCGGGTTCGGTGTCAAGTCGGCATGACGCAGGGCTGCCGAGGCGCGTTGCCTGGCTGCCGAGGCACGCTGCCTAGGCTTTCGAGGCTTGCGGGTGGCGTGTAGTCGGGCTGCCGAGGTGCAGCCAGGCTGCCGATAGGGATGCCGAGGGTTCGACAGGCTGCCGAGAGCTGCCGAGAGAGTTGCGAGGCTGCCGAGGTCAAGGCCGGGTATGCAACTCGATTTTTCGCGGTTTCCTCGTTTTTTATTAGTGATTTTTGTTTCGGATTTGAGTTAACATCACCAAAATCGTGGTGAACTCAAAATAATTATGTCATTGAGAATTGGACGCATTGAACCAATTTTACTTTCATAGGGATGTGAGATCTCGAATCATTTATTGAATAAGAGAAATTTTATTGATGACAACTCAAAAGTACATCAAGCATGTTCTAAATCAAACGACTTATCGAACAAAGTCGTGAATTATGACTAAAGAAAGCCAAAAATAATAATCAAAATCAAACTTGAACATGTATCTCATGACCTAAGTTAAATACTTATTCATAATCCGAAGTATCATACTCCTTAGTCCTACGCTTCTTAGTAGGTTGGAAGTCATCGACGGTGAAGTTGGTATCTTCTTCATCGTACTCTTCTTCCTCAAAGTCTCCTACATAGTTCGTTTCTTGTTCCATGTATTGTTTGTGTTTCTTGTAAGCAGCTTGAGCATCTCTACTCGCTTTGCAATCGCGTTGAAGATGATTTTTGGAGCCGCATTTGAAGCAAGGAGCCGAAGCTGAGCTCGAGGCGTGGCCACCACGCTTGGGGCCAGAACCGAATCGGCTCCCCCCTCTAGGAGCGGCGGCGGTCCCGTTTCCAAGAGAGGTTGCGGCTAGGGCCGACGCCTCCTCTTCCTCCACGTGTTCCTCTTGGCGCACGTGGTGGTGGTGCTTGACGTTCACAAGGTTGACTTTTTTGCTTAGGAGCTCTACCACGGGCTTGGTGAGATTCCGCAATGAATTTCGGACCTCTAGGCCTCTTGTTGGTAGTAAGGATCAACTCATGATACCTCTCCTTTCTTTGAAGCACATTCATCAAGTCACTGAAGGTTTTGATGGTGCATTTCTGACAAAGATCACGGTACTGATGCGACAACATGGATGCAGTTTCTAGGAACGTCGTAAAAGTCTTCTCCATCATATCATCATCGGTCTTGTCGACCCCACAAAAGTTCAGATCAGACTGCAGGTTAAGCATAGTCTGATGATATTCCTGGACCGAATCAAAGTCCAAGAGGCGGATTTGCTCACAATCGGACATGAGGTCAGGGAGTTGTGCGTCATGCACGTTGTCGAAACGATCCTTGAGGATGTCCCATAGCTCTTTGGGATCGGTTTTCCTCAGATATTACTTCTTGAGCGTTGGATGGATATGGCGCCTGAGAAACATCAGGGCTTGAGCTTTCTGTTCAGGAGAAGGTTGCAAGTTTTCATCCTCAAGAGGGACAATGGTGGGCGTAAATCTTTTACCAATGAAAGTGTTCTCTACATCTGAGACCCACCTCTTGTATTCCTTGCCTTGGACATCCAAGATGTCGAATTCTGGACGCTGAGTGTCAGCCATCTACAAAACACAAATAGGGAGTATTTTGAATACTAATCAAGTTTGATTTTTTTTAGAACAGTGTCAAGATATATTATGGTCACATAAATCGATGCAAAGAGTGACTATAGGTCACAATCGATATCTTCCCTTTATTTTTTTTAAAAAAAGAGACGTTATGGTTCTCAGTGACATCACAGTCACAAGCATAACGGTAGCTGGTAACATCACAGTTACCCCAAAAACGTTGGCACCGGGGTGACGAAATCCCCGTATGCCGTCCCGAGAAGCAATAGAATCGGGATGAGGTAGCAGGGACACGAAAAGGTCCCGGAAGAAAACAAAACCCAACTATTGAAAATTCAGAAGCGGGAACGTTTATAAAAATTTACCTCTTCAATTGAAGCTTGATCAAAAGAAACTTGACTTTGGGGGAAGCTTGTTTTCTTCGACTTTTCTTGATTTCTTCTAAGCAACGAAGAAGGCTTCGAAGGGCGCTTGCTAGGCTTGCGATCAATCTTGGACCTTCGAGGGATGCGTGCAAAAGATAGCACGCAAGAGAGGGGCTGCCGAGCGGGGACTGCCGAGCGGGTAGGGCTTCTGTGACGAGTGTTATAACCAGTATAATAACACAAGCAAATAATAACCCTACAAAAGATCGTTAGTAGTATAAGCAAGTAGGGATCGTTCTAGCCGGGGATTAAGGATGTCTGACATGTAAAAAGTTAGATAAATAACAAACACATACATACACATAACAATTGTGACATTTTTTCAAATATATACATTGAAACGAATTCATGGGGGTAAACACATTTATTCTAACATATCTAGACACGAAATTAAAACAAGAAATTAAATCCTACATTATTATTCACAAGTTTGGTCGACATCTTTCACACAAATCACATATCAAAAACTATCACAAAATGAAATAAGTAACAAGTAGGAATTCAAAAAAACATGCTTTGAAATATTCTAGACTTGACTTAACTCCAACCTAACCAGAGCCTTAGCAGACATCTAATCGAATTTAGATTTCACGTAAATACTTATAATTAGCTTAGCGCGTAACCCTAATCTTTAGCTAACCGATTAAAAACACTTAGTGTAGAAATTAACCAATTAACAAATGAGGCACGAAATCTTTTAGTTGGAAATGTGTTAGCAAGTAAGGCGTCACTCTTCTCACATCGACGTGCTAAATTCTTTTGAACCACTTGATCCCTTAAAACAACACAAGACAAAACTCCAATCATCATATGTTTATTTTGGCTAATGAGATCGATACCCCGAGTACATTGCAATTGTATAGGGCAACAATCTTTAAGGGACACGGATTTTAAAGAATAAACCAAGTACGAAATCAAGAATCAAATCTAAGCATGCATCCTAAGTTCTAACCGATTACAAGTTTACATTTTATGTTTGCACATTATCTAATTTTATAAAACCATGAAACCGAAACTCTAGAGTTAGCTAAACATAAAGAATCGAAATCATACATTGAATTAAACATACAAAACTAAATAAACAAATTGTTCACACATAGACATACAAACAAATATCCCAAAAACAAATTAACTACATAGACATAGTTTAATAAAACAACACAATTACAAGCCATGAGAAATGGGATGAAGAAGAGTAGATCACACATTATCGAACACCTTTGGAAGTCTTCTCAAACGTGCTTGTGGAGTCGGATGGAGGCTAGGGTACGGAATGGATTTTATCGGATGGTGGACGGTGGTTTTCGGCTTGTTCTTGTGTTTAGGGTTTGGGATAGAATACTTGGTAAAGCTTATGACTAGTATTTTGCTAAAAGACGTGACAAGTTTTCTTCATGGTGCCGGCCTCTATATATAGGAAAAAGGGCTGTGTAGTTTGAGACTTTTTTTTGTTCAAAACGGGATAAAAATCTTCATGTAATAAGGTTTCCTACTCCGATATGATTTAGGTTTTTCTATCCCTTTTTGAACTAGGGATTCCTTGTTTGACCGGTCTTTGGTTTCTTGGCAGCTGCTGTGCACGTTTTCTTCTTCCTAAAAGCTTTAGGACATGGCTTGGGCACTTGCAGCCATCTTGGAGCCTCTCGAAAGATCACCCGGAAGCTTTGCAGTCTTCTCGGTAGCTTCCTGGCACTTGTGCAGCAGTATCAGATACTGGCAGCTTTTCAAGGCATGCGCGCGCATGTGCAGGGGAAGGCTATCGGCAGCGTATCAGAAGCGTGTGCTGGGCTGGTGCAGTGCAGCTGCACAGCAGCTCCTCGGCAGCGGTAATGTCAGCGGCGGCATCTCTCGACAGCGTATCGGATGGCGTATCTGATACGGGCATGACCTCGACAGACCTTGAAACGGATACATGGATACGACTTGGATACGCCTAATCTTGTGTCGGATACGTCTGAGAACGTATCGGATACGGACATGTCACAATTGGACACGGCTCGGTAGCGCGAGTGTCAGGATGCACGACAGCGCGAGTGTCAGGCTGCGAATCGTCGAGGCTGGTACTGCATCCTATCAGCAGGGACTTCATCTCTTTTTGTCCGAAACTTGGTTTCTTCTCGGCAGATTGACCTTTGTGTCTTCAATCGAGCATAACTTTCTCCAGAATATAGCTATTAATGCGATTCTAAGTTCTGTGGAAACTAGACTCAGAGATCTCTATATGCATGTATGGTACGTCATCTAGTTCCAAATGAGCTGTTCTGAGAAAATTCTGGAAGTCGAGTGATGTGCCCAGGAAATTCCTGGAACTTACTGGATCTGATTTTGCATAGCAATTCTCGACAACTTCTTTAGCTCCATTTACTCTAACTCTTTCCATTGCTCAATCATCAATGTATATACTGCTCATAAGAGAAGAAAATTCCATCAAATATAAAGTCGAGGCATTACAGATTGAACGAAACATCTCCTAAGCTCTAAATCGGCTACTTTGACAATTTTGTACATTTTTACTAAACTTAGCACGATTTCTTTGTAACTCTACCAAATACTCATGACTCGATATTATGACTCGATTCTAAGATAATAAGGGTTAAACAAAGTATAATTGAAGGGTATAACATATTAAGAATGTCGCATTTTATGCTCCTATCATGCTGCCGAGGCGAGGAGCGGACAGGAGGCAGGAGCCGTGGAGGATTGCAGGCAGCTGGCAGCTCAGGTGCTGCCGAGAAGAAGTCGACGGCGCCAGTAGGGAGGACGGCAGCCGGCGACGGAAGGGTTAGGGTTTTGGAAATTTTTTAATTTTTAATTTTTTTTATTTTATTTTTTTCGAATCAGGTTTTAGGGCTATTAGACGGGAGGCTAGAGCAACGCGCTGATAACGTGTTCTAGGATAAAAGAATGATAGGAAAACTGTGTCTTTATTGATTGATAAAGATGCCTTTATATAGACATTACATCAAGATTCCCTATCTAATAAAGAATCTAGATAAATAGGCTTATTAGGACAAGACACACTAGAGAAGTTACAGAATAAACCTTCCGCAACACTTATAAAATATTTACCAAACACTTAATTAACCCATAATAATAATTATAAGTGATTATTTAACCTAAAACGCAATATCAAACAAAACCTATATCCTAAGATTTAATCAAGGGAATTTGGCTTATTTTCAATTACGGCTCCAGCCGAGCCGTTCGTGTCTGGAATGGTCGGCTTATTTTAAGTCGATGCTCGAGCCGATCTGTTTTAGTGGGGTTTAAGCATGTGTTGTCCTTCGGCTTATTTTCAGTGGCAGCTTCGAGCCGAGCCTTTAGCACACATGACTGATTTATCCCGATTTCATATGTATTAACGGTACTGCCATTCACTCCTACCATAAATATCCTTATCATGACCACGCGTCAAATTTTTGGCACTCTCCTCTTTCTCTCCGCAGCTCCTCCTCCCACCTCTGCATCCGAACATCGATTTATGCTGGGTCTTCTTCAATCTAAGTAGAGAATGATCGACCTGCAAAAATAGGTTAGCTTTCTTTTCCGGGTTTCATTTACTTGGGTGGATTTGTAATTTTTAGTTCCGTTTTCATATTGGGTTTATGGTTTTTGGTTGTCAACGTGATGCGCATCTAGAGTATCAAACGTTTTTTAATTTTTTATGTCGTCAAACAACCATTGTTTTACTTCTTTCATCAATCGTTTCTTGCTCTTTGGATGATAACTGTTTGGTTTTTATATGATTTGCTTTGCAAGGAAATAATCTCATAATTCTCGCGCTCTTGGAATCCAGAATTCTAACTTTCAGTTGAGTGAATTTCATATGAGCATGATTTAAATTCTTCTGTTAGTGTTTCAAATAGAGTGGGTTCACTACGATTTTGAGAGTCATTTGACATGAACAAGGCTATGAAAACGTAGGACCATAATAGATACAAGAATGTGAACATGTATTCATGAATCTCTCATTTTTGGAACCAAGAAATTTTTTTGACTAGAGAGAAAGCTGGTGTATAAGAATCATAACATCCACGGTGTGGGGAAAAAAACATATTCCTATGGCCCTATATACTGGGATTCAAAAAAGCATATTTCTATGCTATATTAGTTTTGAATATACTGGAATTAACTACCAGTCTACCAGTATCCAGTATTACCCTTTCACCTTAGCAATGTCATTATCATAGGCTGATAACTCTTACTTTGCAACACATGACTGGGTTTGACCCAAGACATCCTGAAAAATAAAACCTAATACAGTTTTTTCCCAAAAGCAACGCAGAGTTTAGGAATCCTGATTTGGGTGGAATCAGTTCGGCTGTTGTTCTTGAATTGTACTGCTTATGCTTCTATTGGAAATAAAAGATGTTGTACTCAAGTTTTTATTTAGAAGTTTTGAAGTGTTTCTGGGTGTACCATGTTCAGCTGCCTCACAGTATAACAGTCGTTGTATTTCCTTTTAATATTTGGTTTGTGATTCAATAGTTGTTTCAAAAGTCTGAAACGGTGGAATACCTGTGAGGATTTGCAGTCTGTATTTAAGTGTGTCACTCTTTCCTTGCTTCACAGCAAATGCATGTGTTTCGATTCATTTAATTATAATTTTGATAATTTACGGTATTGTTCTTATGTTCAGCAGCTGATCTTGACTGTTCGTGTTTTGTTTCCATAGGATTTTTGATCGTTGTGGAAAAGCAAAGGCTTCAGGTAGATGGATGGATCAGGCTTCTCAAGCTGAAACAAATTGTTTTCTATGTTTTGTGTACTTAGTGATCCCTAAAAACACAAACACAGCAGTTGCTAAAAGAATGCAAATATAGCCAAAATAGATAAATATTTTTGCTGATAGACATCTGTGATTTCTGATGAATAATGTGATTTGTATCCTTTATCTGTTAGCCAACCAACAGAAAACAAGAAGATCACAAAGAGTAAAAGACGTTGCAAGTCCCGCAGCATCTAGTAATCTCCCATTTCAAACTCACTTCCAGAGATACAGGCACCACAGCCATGGCGAGCTTGAAGGCCCCACACTCTTTACACAATGGTATCCATGGCGGGAAAGCCCTCTTTTCACTTCCCACTTCGAGCTTGTTGCCCAAGTCAACATTCCCTCTCTACAAAGATCGCAGAGTTGCCTTCTCCACTGGTACCTTCTTCTATAACTCTCTTTCATTCTTTTGGTTTTTGGGTGCAATTACCCAACTTTGAGGAAAACTCATTTCCTTGTTTGTGTTATGGGTTGTGGTGCTTTAAGCTTTTCTGGTTTGTGCTCTTTTTTATGGGTTCAAGATTGGTAGAATTGCCTCATATTACTGAAATTTGATCACTAAACGCATGGTTGAATTGCACACTTTAGTTTTTGCTGAAATTATACTGCTAACTGAAGTACACATAGTATTGTTCAAAACGCACTATTGATCCTAGGGTTCACAGACCCAAATGAGCTCTTCCTCATATCCATGACTCGCCACATTTTTAAAGATGGACATAAATTTGTATTATCGACCATTGTAAAGCATATATAGCAAGACACCTTTGATGCTTGAGCTTATTTAACTCTGCCTCAATGTTTGGAGGTCCATGTTGGTGGTGATATTTGATGTTCTGACAAATGAAAACCGGGTTTTAAATTGGAAATGGAAAAGATTGAATTCCAAAGCCTTAGTCGTTTTAGTTCCCATTGGTAAGACTTGAGGCTTAGTTTTAGTATCTTATTGCCTGTGCATTATGACTTATGGAGCGTCCGTATATGCCTGTATGTTGTATAGAGGAAACAATTATTTTTCATCATTGATGAGAGTTCTCACATATGTTGTAATGTTTGCTTGATGCATTAACAATATCTTGCTAAGTACAGACTATTCAGTGCGTTACGTTGTTCATGTGGGTGCACTAGTTTCTGATCGGTTATCTTTTGTGGGACTTTTTCAGGCTTTATTACAACATCAACCATAGGCCTCTTTTCTCCCAATATCTTTTCCTTCAGGCACTGCAGTGTAAAACAAGCTCGGAGCACACATTTTATCGCTAGAAGTACATCAGGTTTCTGTGGCTAATTGTATGAGTTTTTGTTTAAGACCTTGTTGATTCGTTTTCAGTTTTATTATTTATGGGATATTGTTATTACCTAGTTTTTTCTCAGCATCTTTACAGTCTAAAACGGATGAACTAGTGGAGGATAAGGCCAAGGATTTGCCTTCGAGTGGGGATTCTATACGTCGTCGATTTCTTGATTTCTATGCTAAACGAGGTCATAAGGTTCTTCCAAGTTCCTCTCTTGTGCCAGATGATCCCACAGTTCTACTCACGATTGCAGGAATGCTTCAATTTAAGCCTATATTTCTTGGTCAGGTATGACACGACTTTCTAGAAACCTGACATGGAAATTCCTGCTATAATTTATTTCAAAACATACATCTATGGAAGTAACTATTTTTACTACTTCATTGTTAGATATTATGCATATGAAAAATGATTTGTCATAGCCAGGATTTGAGCACCAAAATTCTGGATAGTTTCATTGTGTCGTATACATTACACTCTCTGTTATGTGGCATTTGTTCTTATTTAATTCTGAACTTAGTGATTTCTTACATTCTTATAAAGAATCTCTAGCTTATTTAATGGCAACATCATATCCTGTTCAGGTTCCAAAACAAGTAGCTTGTGCTACAACTGCTCAAAGGTGCATACGTACAAATGATGTGGAGAATGTAGGTCGAACATCCCGACACCACACATTTTTTGAGATGCTTGGAAATTTCAGTTTTGGAGATTACTTTAAGAAGGAAGCAATCCAGTGGGCATGGGAGCTTTCAACTGTAGAGTATGCACGGACTTTAATACTCTTTATTAGTTATTAATTTGAAAGTATATTTTGGTTATTGTTTGAAGTATAATCACATTTCTTCCCAGCAAAATCATTCTGTAAATAGTAGTTAGCATCTCTTCCACACCTATTTCAGAATGCAGACATGGAAATTCAAACTCCCTCCAAAATATCATATCTGAACTACATGTTAAAAATTGATTGTGTTTCTAATTCAAGTAAGGATCCACTCATGTTCCATTAGATAAACCATAAGACAAAGAGAACTTTCATTTTGTCCTTTCTGTTGTTATTGCAATTCTGGATTTCACTTATACCTTTGCTTTCTCATGATTATGTATATATCAATTATGTAAGTATTTTACTCTGCTGCTATGCATAAAAAAATTCATCTACATACCCGTTTTCCTTTCAGGTTTGGATTAGCAGCTGACAAATTATGGATTAGTGTGTTTGAAGACGACAATGAAGCTTTTGAACTTTGGCGTGATGAGGTAAGCAAATGAGTTCACCAATTGCTTTTAGTTTTCTATATTTTGTTCCCTGTTAATGGGTTCTCTCATTCTCAGCTTGTACTTCATTAAGTACCTTCATCTTTTTTGTTGGTTAACTAATGAGCAAAATATGTTCTTGTATTTAGATATATTTCATTGTTTTTGGTGAAGATATACTATGTCATGCACACATATTTAAGCTTATCTTTGGCTTTAATATATAACCACAATTACCGTAATTGGTTTCAAACTGTTAAGAACAGAATGTAGCAGAGTGCAATATATGTTGGCAACATTATTTGAGCTGTGAAATTTGTTTCAGGTGGGTGTTCCTGTTGAGCGAATAAAGAGAATGAGTGCAGATGACAACTTTTGGACCAGTGGAGTTACTGGTCCATGCGGTCCGTGCTCGGAGATTTATTATGATTTCCATCCTGAGAGGGGATATTCAGACATCGTATGTATTTGGTATCTAAAAGTTACTTGTACAGCGAATGACTTTAACTCTCAAGTACATTAAAGATGTAGTTTTTCCTTCTTTCTCTAACATTTAGGATGGATTTAATTTTCAGGATCTCAATGATGACACGAGGTTTATAGAGTTTTACAATTTGGTTTTTATGGAATTCAACAAGAAGGATGATTGTTCACTTGAACCCTTAAAGCAGAAAAATATAGATACTGGGCTTGGCCTGGAGCGTATGGCTCGAATCCTTCAGAAGGTATTGGCTTATCTTCCAGTATTACTATATAATGGACACAAAGTTCTTCAAACATTATTATTTCTCAATCAAACAAACTAATCCTGTTCACCATATAACACATCATTACAGTGCCAATATATCAAATTGTTCAAGAATTTTCATCAAGTCATACTTTTTTTTGCAGGTTCCAAACAACTATGAAACTGACCTGATTTATCCAATTATAGAGAAGACCTCAGAATTGGCAAATTTATCATATAGCCTAGCTGATGATATTTCAAAATTGAACCTCAAGGTAAGCCCTTAGCCCTCTTTGAGAAATGCTGCAAATTCTGTTATTTTGTTTCAACAAACAAATCACTCTTGGAACAGAACAAACTATTTACTTCACAGCTCATCTATATATTATTATAATTATAATTCTTTTTCTTTCAGATTATAGGAGATCATTTGCGTGCAATTGTCTATCTCATTTCAGATGGTGTTGTTCCCTCAAATATAGGGAGAGGTTATGTGGTTCGACGGCTAATTAGAAGGGCTGTTCGTACTGGTAGGATGCTTGGTATAAAGGGGGATGGTCAGGGAAACCTTGAAGGAGCATTTTTACCTGTCATTGCAGGAAAAGTAATAGAGTTGAGCACCCATATTAACCCGGATGTAAGTGGTAGAGCAGCCCGTATTTTTGAAGAGTTGAAAAGGGAAGAACTAAAATTTGTACAGACATTGGAGAGAGGTGAAAAGTTACTTGACCAAATGCTAGTTGAAGCATTATTGACTGCCAAAGAAAGTGGAACTATACCGTGTTTGTCTGGCAAAGATGCGTTTCTTTTGTATGATACATATGGGTTTCCTGTCGAAATAACAACAGAAGTGGCTGAAGAACGTGGTGTAAGTATAGATATGCATGGTTTTGATGTTGAAATGGAAAACCAAAGGCGTCAGTCTCAGGCTGCACATAGTGCTGTTAAACTTGCCATGGGTAATAGTGAAGATCTTACAAAGAATATTTCAGACACTGAGTTTCTTGGGTATGAAACCCTTTCTGCAAGAGCAGTAGTGGAAAGTCTTATAGTGGATGGGAATCCAGTCACACAGGTTACGAAAGGAAATGATGTAGAAGTATTGTTGAACAGAACTCCATTTTATGCAGAATCAGGTGGTCAAATTGGAGATCATGGGTTTATATATATCCCAGGTGAAAACCAACTTGGCGTTGTTATGGAAATAATAGATGTACAAAAATCATTGGGTAACATATTTGTTCACAAGGGTACAATCAGAGAGGGAGTTCTAGAGGTTGGCAGAGAAGTTGAAGCAGCAGTAGATGCAAGACTCAGGCAACGAGCTAAGGTACAGATTCAAGTGCAGGGTTAACTCTTGAATCTCCCTCTATTTAAAGTTAATAGAACTATCAAGATAATAGGTGCTGTGAACATATTTTGGTATCTTATTCATGCAGAGATAGCCGACTCAATTGCAAACTAGAAAAGTCAAGTATATGGAATCATTTAATTGTCTTCGCTTAGCAATTGCAATATAATTTTTGAAACTCTGTTTGCAAACTGAACCCTATTTGGTGTTCTGCAGGTGCATCATACTGCTACTCATTTGCTGCAATCTGCACTTAAGAAAGTTATAGGTCAGGAAACTTCACAAGCTGGTTCACTGGTGGCTTTTGACCGTTTAAGATTTGATTTCAACTTCCACCGACCAATCACTGACAGTGAGCTTGAAGAGATTGAGAAATTGGTTAATAGATGGATTGGGGATGCAACATCGCTTCAAACTAAAGTGATGCCTCTTGCTGATGCAAAAGGGGCAGGGGCTATAGCAATGTTTGGTGAAAAATATGGTGAAGAGGTAGAATGTTTTTATACTTTACTGCTTCATCTCTAATAGTGAATCTTGTTTGCACCTTGTATTGATCAACTAAACGATTTGTTCAACTTTACCATGGTTTCAGAATGAAACAAATATTGATATGTTTATGATATATTTGTTTAACTTTACCAGGGTTTTAGAACAAAACAAATATTAATATGCTTATGATATATTTTATCTCTGACTTAGTTTTCTTATTAGATCCATTCCAGAGTACTTGGATTGGTTTAGTCAGCATATTTAATAACTCCTATAGGAAAAGAGTATTCTTTAATTTTTCTCTATGGTAAAACAGAGTTATTTATTTGTTGAAATGCTGTATAAAATTATATAGTTGATGGATATTTAATCCCTTAAAGTTGATTATTCATTACTAAAAACAAGTAGAGGGTTGTACATTCAAAGATGTAGTTGAAGGATTCAGTGAGACACGATGTATATTGAGTAGTTCTGGATGTACAATTTGGTTTGAAATTTGTTTACTGAACTATGACCTCTTGCAGGTACGTGTTGTAGAGGTTCCAGGTGTATCCATGGAACTCTGTGGTGGGACTCATGTGAGCAATACTTCTGAGATACGTGGGTTCAAAATAATTTCAGAGCAGGGTATCGCATCTGGAGTCAGGCGAATAGAAGCTGTGGCTGGTGAAGCGTTTATTGAATACGTCAATTCCAGAGATTATTATATGAAACAGCTGTGTTCCACCCTCAAAGTATGTTTTGTACAAGTCCATTCTACCTAGTCTTTCATGTTTATCATAGTATAAGTAGAAATTTCTTGCTGAGATCCGCCTTCTTTACATTATTGTTCTTTGCTTATTTACCAGATTCCTATGAAGATATGCTTCTTTAAGCTTCTGTTTCTTAAATACTAAATATTGTCTACTGTATTTGAAAATATATTTTATGATCTAGAAGTCCTTTTTTTTCTTCATATTGGCTAATTAATTATTCTGGTGTGCAAGTGCTTAAGTGGTCAAATTAGTATAGTATCCATAGTAGGCTTAACTATTATAACATACCATATTTTTCTATTCAACCATACTTTCATTGCAGTCCCTCATTAATCAGAGAGTTCAGTGTTCTTAATAATTAAAATTTCTCACACATTTTCTCAACAAAAAAAAAAAAAAAATCTCACACTTGAGATGACAGTTCCACATTCTGTCCTAACTCACGTGGCATATTTTACTCCATAAGATTGATAATAGAAACTTTCACCTTCCATGTATCTGGAACTTTAATATTTCATCCACTGTGGATTATGGTATTGTTTTTCTTCATTTCTTCTTTCTGTTCTCTTATTTCTTTTTAACCTTTGAGTGCTATCTTTCTTAATACTTCACCTGTGAGTTGAACTGCAGTTTTTATTATTGCCTACTGTTGCTTTTGTGTAGGTGAAAGCTGAAGAAGTAACAAACAGAGTAGACAATCTCTTAGAGGAGTTACGAATGACGAGGAATGAAGTTTCTAGTTTGCGTGAAAAGGCTGCTGTTTACAAAGCATCACACTTGGCAGCCAAGGCAGTTTCTGTGGGAACTTCGAACAGTATCAGGTAATATCTACCTCACATTGGGCTGTATAATAGTCTATACCTTCATTAATCAGCAAAACCCTAACCACATTCAAATGGAGGGCGATTAGTCCTCTTCTTTCTGTGCTTTTTTATGTATCTGAAGCTCCTACCTACTAATGATATTCATTATGACACTTGTGAATTATGTGCACATTAATGCCCTCAAAATCTCTTAATCTTGGTAAAGAATTTATTGATTTCTATATTAACCCATGCATGCGGAGGACTTACAATTGAGCTCTCTGGACTCTACTCGTTGCATGAGGTTTAAAAAGAATAAGAAAAACAATGAACATTCATTTTTCGTTTACCTACAAGTATTTACAAATGTAGTAGGAATTCTTTTTTTAGTTAAAAAAGTAGTATGGGGTTCACATCCAAAACCAATTGGCACTGGATGGAGTGACCCAAACCCTTATAGGCAAGGTCTCATATTTCCCATGTGGGATTCGTATCTCAACATTGTTTATTATCTTTGTTGATTCCATTATTTTAAAATATCCAATCGCAGGGTACTAGTTGAATCTATGGATGACACTGATGCTGATTCACTAAAAAAAGCAGCTGAATATCTGATAGATACGCTACAAGATCCGGCAGCTGTAATTCTGGGCTCTCGTCCAGGTGATGAGAAGGTAAGCTTGGTTGCGGCATTCACTCCAGGGGTTGTGAAGTTGGGAATACAGGCAGGGAAGTTTATAGGGCCTATAGCTAAGCTGTGTGGTGGGGGAGGGGGCGGAAGACCAAATTTTGCGCAGGCTGGTGGGAGGAAGCCAGAGAATTTGTCGGATGCACTTGAAAAAGCTCGATCTGAAATCTTCTTACTTCTCTCTGAAAAGGCAAGCTGAATTTTTTTCAAGCCTGCCTTATATATGTGCAGGAGGGTGTTCTTCCTCATGTTGATTTCCAATATTGCATAGGCTCTGAAGGAGCCCCCCCCCCCCCCCCCCCCCCCCCCCCCCTCTTTTTTTTTTTCAGAGGATCCAAGGGTTTCACACATACCATATTATCGTGATTCGAACCCAAGACCTAATATCATACTTCTTAGACAATGGGGTAATGGAAATCTATTTCCTTAAGGTTAATATTGTAGCTAGTAAACACTTACTGAGATAGGGCTAGGGGATTTGAATATTTTGTTCTACAATATTCAACTATTCTTTTCAACTTTGCCATTTTAGATACAGATTCTAGTTGTACAAATACATCTCTATGGAGTCGATTGAATTATTATATTTTTAGTTCACAACGATTTGGACATTGTGACGATACTCAGATTTTACAATATTATGTTAGAGCTACTTTCCTAATCTAGCCAAGTGTTTCTGATCAATGCAAAGCTCTAACCAAAGCCAGCCAATGCAAAGCTCTAACCAAAACCAGCCAAAACTTTCTCTTTTTGGAATGGCATTTTTACGGAATCCCCATGAATAGGATCAAACCTTATTCCATGGTATTTACATGAGATTCTTCTTTCTTATTCTTAAACAAGTCCCCGAGAGGGCTTAGTTGATCCGCGATTTATGTTTCGTCTTTCGTTTCCTTTTTGTTTGTTTCGAGAAATATATCGATCAATTCCGATTCTTTCTTTTCTATTGATTCTTTTCCGATCGAGAGGTCATAGCTCACCGACAAAATGTGAATGAATTAGGTAAGCCGTCTTGGTTAGATTTAGAATAAAATAATTACAAACAATAAGGGATACCCAAAAGTAGACCTGACATTTCAGCCCGCGAACCCGTTAACCGCCCATTACCAATCCGTGAAAACCCGCCAATTAAGATTTTTCGGTTAACGGGCTAGTAACACCGTTAACAACCTGTTAACAGACTGGTGGAAACGGGCAGCCCAATGGAACCCGTTAAGAAAATAAAACCTTTTGAAAATCTAAAAGACTTGCTTAGCCATTTGACTATTCTATCATTTGTTACCATTTCTTGTCATATCTTCATGTGAATATTTATTTATGTCATTTTAATTTTTTTTTCTTATCTATACTATTATTAAAGAAACAAGCTTTGTTAGCCAAAAGGCGTGTGAAAATTCGTTTTAACCTTTTCACTATATATTATATTAATATAAATTTTAATAAATAAAAAACAAAACAATAATTAGTAAAATAATATATAAAAAAATTGTGAGGAATTTCTTCCTGAAATCTCTCAGTAACTGTACAACTTCCCACTCCCACGATTTTCTCCAGATTCCAAGTTTTTCTCCAACATCCACGTTTTTCTCTAATAAATATTTTTATTATTTTTTTATTAATTACACACACATATAGTGTACGTGTTTTGTTTCTAGTATTTATTTTGAACGAAAACCAAACTAATTTGGAGCAACTCACTGAAGATGTGTTGGACTTAACAATAGATCAACAAAGTCAAACAAACTGAAGATCTTTGCACTTTTGGTTTCACCACTTCATATAATTATATCGACTTTTGATGTATTAATGTGGTGATATGTAGATCTTTACACTTTTCGTTTCATCACTTCATGTTGTATTATCGACTTTTGATGTGTTAATTATATGATTTGATGATCTATGAGTAAAACAGATTTAACATATATATTAAGATTTAAATTATTGACTTTATGAGGGTGATTTTCAAAAGGTTTTAGTATTTTATAAAATAATAAAATTGTTATCAGTTAGATTTAACATATTCTCCTTGCTCTTACACTGAAAAATAAAAAAAATTACATAGAAAAAAAAATTATGAAAATATTATAATAAACTGAACAAAATAAAATAAAAGACCTTAACGGGTTTAACGGGTTCCAACAGGTAACTCGCGAACCCGTTTAACCCGTGAACCCGTCACAACCCGCCCGTAACCCGTCCAACCCGTCCAAATGCCAGGTCTACACAAAAGCATCCTAGATCTCCTATCTCCCTTGCGCTAATTAGACACACAAAGGACCATCAAAGGTTTCATTGATCCCCAAAATGAACGTGTTTTTCTACATACACATCGCTTTAGAATAAAGTAGCTACAAACAATTAACATTTTGGAGGTGAATCAACATTGATGTGATTTATCAAAAATAAAAACCGATAGATTATAGAAAAAAGAGGAGATATTTTGTTGGGAACCAAGAGATAAGAAATGGGAAAGAATAAACTAGCAATTGAATATTTTCATTGATACCCAAAACAGGGCTGAACCAAACATATAAATGACTCTTGGTCCATACAAAATATCTCAGCTAGATGCCAAAAGGGAGCTGGCAACGAACTACTGAGTCCTAAAGATGTAAGGCAGAAAATGAGTGGGTGCAGAGAGCAAATTAAAGAGAAAACAGAGAGCAGTTGGGTGTGTAGTGAAGGGAGTACCCAACAACTACTCCCCCCCGGAGAAGCAACATGTCCTCAGGTTGCAAAGTTGGGGTATGTAGAGATGATATACTGAGCATCCTCCCAGGTGGCATCTTCCTCTGGCATTCCACACCACTGAATGAGCCAAGTTGTTATCTGCCGGTGGCGATGTGTTCGACTGTCCATGTCCAGAACTCGAAGTGGTTCCCATTAAATTTTCCCATCTTCATCAAACTTCGGCAAGGACCCGGAAACTGGGACTGCATCTCCTACTCTCCTTTTAAGTAGTGAGGTATGAAAAACAGGATGTAGCTTGGAAGAAGCTGGCAGGTCCAGTTTGTATGCGACTGATCCAATTTGTTACAGGACCTTGAATGGACCAAAATAGCGTGGAGCCAACTTGGTTGAGTGTCGCTTGATCAACGATTTCTGCCGGTATGGCTGCAACTTCAAGAAAACCCAGTCGCCTTCCTCGAATATCCTCTCAGTCCGTTTTTTATTTGCCATTTGTCTCATTCGGTTTTGTGATTCCAACAAGTTCCTATGCAACGTAGCGAGTAGTTCATCTCTATCATGAAGCTGTCTATCTACAACAGCTATGTTGGTTGTGCCTGGTAGATAGAAGTCAACTGTTGGTGGGGGGTAGCCATAGAGAGCCTGTAAAGGGGTCATCTTGATGGATGAGTGATACGATGTGTTAAGCCACCATTCAGCCCAATGTATTAATTTATGCCAGTTGGATGGTTTATCCATGATGAAACAACGGAGGTATTGTTCCAAGGATCGGTTTACCACTTCCGATTGCCCATCTCTCTGAGGGTGATATGCTGAGATGTGGCAGAGGGTGGTGCCTTGCAATTTGAAAAAGGCAGTCCAGGACTTGGAGAGAAAGACAGGGTCACGGTCACTGACTATTCGCCTTGGCATCCCATGAAGTCGAAAAATGTGCCGCATGAACATATCTGCAATGGAGCTGGCTGAGAATGGTGTGATAGAGGAATAAAGTGTACGTATTTAGAGAGGCGATCAACTACGACCATGATTGCATTGAACCCTTGAAAGTTAGGCAACCCTTCAACAAAGTCCATGGATATGTCCTCCCACTTCTGGTTCGGCACAATAGAGGCTGCAGTAACCCAGGTGGGTGAATAGACTCATACTTCTGGCGCTGGCATGTATCACAGGCTGCGACATATAGCATAATATCCTTTCGGACACCGGGCCAAGAATAGTTTCGACCAAGGCGTGCTAGAGTCCGCGTATACCCGGAATGTCCGGCCTGCAGAGAGCCATGATATTCATACAAAAGCTTAGTACGTCATTCCGACGTAGTGGGGACATAAATCTTACCTCTGTAGAATAACCGCCCATTTCAAAGCTCAAAGTATTTGGGAGGGGACCCGGACAGGATCTGCTGAACTAGATGCTTTGCCTTAGAGTCTCGAGCACATGCTGCATCAATGTTTTGGATAGCATCAAAGAGTGGGGCTGATGCAGTGGAAATAGCAAGCAGTTCATGCAGACAGGATAGGGCATCCGGGACCGTATTTGAAGAGCATGCCTTGTACTCGACTGTATAATTGTACCCCAGAAGTTTGACTATCCACTTATGTTGCACAGGAGTTGAAACTCATTGATCCATCATGTATTTCAGCGGTTTGTGATCAGTTAGAATAGTGAAGGAATTGCCAATTAGATAGTGGCGCCATTTTTCAATCGCGTACATGATAGCAAACATTTCCCTCTCATAAGCGGATTGGGCTTGATGTGTAGGGGAGATAGACTTACTTAAGAAATGCTACTAGGTGATTTTCTTGTTGCAGCACCGCCCCAATTCCGCTGCCACTGGCATCTGTCTCGATAACAAAGGGCTTCGAGAAATCAGGTAGAGCCAAAACCGGAGCAGATGTAATAGCGGCCTTTAGCTGCACAAAGGACGGAACAAAACGTCGATAATATCCTGAGAGTCCAAGAAACCCACGCAGATTTGTAATTGTTTTCGGCTTGGGCCAGTCAAGAATAACATGAAGTTTAGCTGGGTCCATCTCCACCCCTTTGTTGGACACTACATGGCCCAGATATTCAACCTTTTGTTGAGCAATGGAACACTTACAAAACTTGACAAAAAGCTGGTGAGTTCGTAGTATTTCGAACTCCTCCTGAACATGCTGTAAATGGGAGGGCAAATCATGGCTAAAAATAAGAATATCATAAAAAAAAACTAATACGAACTTACGAAGCAGGTGATTGAAGAGGAGGTTCATAAGTGCTTGAAACGTAGATGGAGCATTGCAGAGGCCAAAAGCCATGACCACGAATTCATAAAGTCCCTCATGAGTTTGGAATGCCATTTTCCCAATGTCTTCCTCCCTCATACGTATCTGGTGATAGCCGGATCGCAAGTCGAGTTTTGTGAAGTAGGTGGCGCCGTGAACCTCGTCCAAAAGCTCATTAACTACCGGAATAGGAAATCTATCCTTGATAGTGGCGGCGTTGAGCCAACAATAATCGACGCAAAATCTCCACGTCTTATCCTTCTTTTTAACAAGGAGTACCGGTGAAGAGTACTGGCTGGAGCTCCGACGAATGACGCCCGTAGCCAACATGTCGTTGACTTGTGATTCGATTTCGGCTTTTTGAGCATGAGCATATCGATAGGGGCTGACCCGGATAGGACCTGTATTAGGCAGCAAATTGATTTGATGGTTGATGGTACGCTTGGGAGGAAGTGCAGTTGGTGTTTGGAATAAATCCATCTATGCTTGCAACAATTTGTGCATTGGAGCAGGTAGGTCCAAAAGTGGGTTGGGGCCGGCCACACTGGTGTTGAACAAGGGGTTAGACTGTTCTGCTTCCACAAGCGCAAAGAGTTCCGCACTCACGTCAGAGATGCTTGAATTGTGACCCTGCAAAGTGTAACACTTCCCGTCCACAAAGAATATAATTACCATATCTGCAAAATGCCACCCGATAAAGCCCAGGGAACTTAACCACGGTGCCCGAAGGACTAAATCGCAACTCTCAACTGGGAGAAGTGGAAAGTCGCCGGAGAAGGTGTAGGACTGCATTTGGATTGGAACAACGCGGACAATGCCTGAAGGTCGGAGCGTATGGCCGGAGGCGGACACAAAGTGAAGTGTGGGATGTTGGTGCACCGACAGGTTTAATTTAGAGGCCATGGCAGGGTTAAGAAAGTTGGATGCTGAGCCACAATCGATAAACACTCGGATGGAGGTCCCCTGAATGGAGCCGTCAAGGCGCATCAAGTCGTTCCAAGAAGTCTTTGTTATGGCATGGAGGGGTAGGGGTGCACTAATTTCGCCAGAATCATCCAAATCATGTTTTGCATCATGAAATTCTTGAGTCTCATCAGGGAATTCAAGTGATGGGGGCTCCAAAATGGCCATGAATGGCATTTTACAGACGTGGATTTGTGGTATGGCTCTTCGCAGGTCCAGCAGAGGTTGCGCTCGCGCCTGTCCTTTTGCTCGGCTGGGGACCATTAGCGCACAGTGCTGTAATGGCCTTGTCGGGTCATGGGAGCCGATTTTGAATTTGGCGGCTGAATTGTCTACTAGTTTTGTCCTGTAATGAGGGAGGTCGAGGTGCTAGGGGAGGGACCGCTATTGGGTCGCTGACTGCTTAGCCAAATCGGCATTCTGAATTTCCGATTAGATGATGCCCGGGCATCGCGAAGCTTTGCCTCATAACGGCGAGCTAATTGATGAGCATGTGACAGCGATCTCGGACCCATTGCCAAAACGTCGTGGCGGAGTTCCTGTTTCAACCCACCACAGAATATCGGCCACAAATCTTCGTCGCCCCACTCCGGAACCCGGCAAGCCAATTTCATAAACTCCGTAAAAAATTCATCCACCGAAGAGGTCTGTTGCTGGTGTGAAAGCTGGGCCTTGAAGTCAAAGATGGTACCGAACGCAAAATACTCCAAAAATATCTCGACGAAGCTCGCCCAAGAGAGATCGGGTAGACTTTGTTCCAAGGCGTTCATCCACACTGTTTGAGTCGGTCCCAGATGTGCTGCGACTGTTTTGACACGCTCGTGCATAGGAACTCTGAGTGTCCGGAGGTATCTGTCGGTCATCGACAACCAACCAACGGCGTCCTTGCCGTAGAATCTGGGTAAGTCCATTTTAGGGGGTTTGAAAGAAAAGGGGTCCTGGTGCTGGTTCGGAAAGCGGTGTTGGGAGTTCTGAAAGAAAGTTGAAGTATTTGTGGGTGGGGACAGAGGATTAGGTGTGGTGGTGGTGGTGGGGTTCTCTGGGTTGGTTGTGTTGGTGGTAGTAATGGTGGAAAATAGAGGAAGTTGTGACGAAGGGGAGGTGTTGAAACCGGTGGGGAAAGGGTTGGTGAGGCCCATACTCTGCCACATAGAGGAAGAAGAAAGAGGATTTGGGTTGAAATAGCCGAAGGTGACAATCGATGTTGAGGGAGCTTGGTGTGGGGACAAAGCAGCGAGCATGGCGGCTTGTAAGGCGGCCATTTGGCCGAAGAGGTTGTTGTGTAAAGCAGCTTGTGAATCGATTACGTTTTGCTGAAGAGTGGCCATGGATGAACGAATCGCTGCATTATCTGCTTTGAGAAGCTCCACTGTGGCTTGAAATTGAGAAGGGTGACCCGCAACGGAGGTGGAAGGTGGGGCGGAAGGTGGAGGATCTACGGTTGCTCCTAGCAACGGCATAGAGGGAGTCTGGTTTTGCAGGCCACGATTGGGCATCAGACCTTGCTCTGGATACCAATGTTGGGAACCAACATATAAGAAATGGGAAAGAATAAACTAGAAATTGAATATTTTTATTAATGCCCAAAACATGGCTGAACCAAACATATAAATGACCTTTGGTCCATACAAAATATCTCAGCTAGATGCCAAAAGAGAGCTGGCAACAAACTACTGAGTCCTAAAGCTGTAAGGCAGAAAATGAGTGGGTGCAGAGAGCAAATTAAAGAGAAAACAGAGAGCAGTTGGGTGTGTAGTGAAGGGAGTACCCAACACATTTCCACCTCTGCAAAATAAACGTTTGATAAATTAATAACCTTCACTTAACCTCAGTTAATCATAATCCATACCCCAAGAGTCTGAGATTATAAAAGCAAACAGGCCATGACCCGAAGCAAAAGAAAAGTCCATAACAATAGCCCAGGCTCGCCTTGTCGTCTTCCCTAATCATTTTCCCGCCCCCCAAATCCTTCAATTCTAGGGTTTTACAGAGCCCCAAAAAAATGCAAAATTACGAGATATCGCCGGAGATTCTGAGAGAAGAACCGCACGGCCGTGTCTACAGAGGCCGTTACATCCCCACCGACACCTTGGTCCTCATCAAGAAGGTCCCTACTGCTCTTGACTTCCCAAACGGCGGACCTTGCTCTCTCTCCCGCGAGGTTCTCTTCTTCAAGAAGATGCTCGAACATTCTCCGTCGGCTTACGTCATTCGACGCTACCTCATGCTCAGCGGCGTCGAGGACGGCGGAGTCGTCTACTACAGCATCTTCGAGTACCTCGACACCGATCTCGGCGCCTTCATCGCCGCCTCCGTCAAGCCGTTGCCGTCCGATCTGGTCAGGAGTTTTCTTTTTCAGCTCCTCAGCGGCGTCGATCACTGTCACGATTGCGGCATCCTCCACCGGAATCTGAACCCTAAGACTCTGCTCCTTGACCAGGCGCGGCGGAGCCTGAAGATCGGCGATGCGGTCAGTCGGTCTTTCACTTTCGTCGGCGAAACTAAGCAGCCGGGGACGGTCACTCTGAATTACCAGGCGCCGGAGGTTTTGCTCCGGTCTGACGATTACTCGACTCCGGCTGACGTTTGGGCCGTCGGCTGCATTTTCGGTACTTTTTAATTCTTGCTTTCTTGATTTAGTGAGAATGAGATTTGAATGATTTGATTAGTTGATTGAGTGTTATGTGAATGTTGAAATTGAATTGTAGCTGAGATGGTGACTGGGGATGTACTATTCGTCGGATACGGTGATGATCCTGATGAAGCTGATAAGCAGCAATTGTATGAAATTTTCAGGTTCATTTCGTGTCTTTAAAAACATTTCCAAGTGCTCGGTTTGATAGTGATTCTAGTCGTTTTGCATTTACATGTTTCTCTCTATGAAATATTATGTATTTATTGTGGTGGGATAATGCAGACAGCTAGGCAAACCAACGTTGGATCAGTGGCCAGGACTCGCTGATTTGCCGGCTTGGAAGAACTATCAAGAATGGGAAGGGCCAAAGATGAAGGCTGGTTACTATGTGGAAGGAGAATTGCCAAAACAGTTGGCTACAGTTTATTTGGAACAAGCTGGAGCTGAGCTTCTCTCGGTTAGTGTTCTTTAACATACTGCAATCTGGCATTTATTTTTTTTTACTTTACTCAATTAAGACACTTGTGTTTTTGCATCATAATGCACAAAACAGTAAAAAGATTGAACATGTGTAGATGCATGATTTGACATAGGTATTCTTACTGATACCGGGATTTTGCACGATGGTCGATTTACCTGCCAATAAATGTGTCCATTTCGTGTTTTGTTTTGACTGTAGTTCATATGTTCTATTCAATATCAAATCTGTCCTTTATTCAATTTGTTAGAAGAGCTTGAAATGACTGGTAGATGTTTTGTGTGATTGGTGGTGTCCTCCAGATGCTTAGCGGGTGTTAACTAGACATTCTATGACTAAATCATTGGATGTCGAAACATAATAGATGCAAATTTTCTAGTTTAAATCACAAAGTTGTTTATGCCTGATCTTACATACAATAATTTATTTACAACAGAATGCCTCTAAACCAACTCCACCAATTTACTTTTGAAGCCTGACTACTTTCTTGATTACTGGTACAATCTAAAGTCTCATTATCAAAAATTGAGGGGAATAGCTCATAGGCAGTCATAGTCTGGGTTCATTTGATCTTGGATAGCTTCCAGCTCACAATAGGTGGCTCTGATAAGTGTGGTGCGATAATGCCTTGGCTTGGCTTGGTGTCTTTCGTCAATAATTTTACTTTCTATGTCATCAGAAGTTGCCACGGGAATTCTGGCTCTGAATAGGACTTTAGAACATTGAGGACTGTAGGATATGTCTATGCAAAAATGGGTGTATATTTTACTGGCCTTTGGATGTTTCTCCTTTGCTTTTGCCTTTTGGGTACAAGAATATGTTATAGATTTGCTAGTAGTTGTTACCTTCTCTTGCATTTGATGAAAAAGAAGATGAGCTTCCTCAAGAATATGTTATGAATAAATTGCAAAGGAGTGCATAATTCGTAATGGGGTGCATAAATTGCATAACGTGTAGAAAGCTGAAGTGCATAAATTGCCTATAGTTTTATGCTGGAAACAAAACTAACATAATTAGGAGATTTGCACTGAACATTTTGATAATACATTGTGTAGTTATTCAATTACTATTGAATTCATTACTTGATATTGGGCTGTTGCTGGCTGCTTTATGATATTCTTCTATTGTTTCTAATTTTTTTCTTACAAATATTCTGCTCGAGTCTGATAGTAGCATCTGGCTTTTGGAAAATACAGGAAATGCTTACATTTGATCCACACAAAAGAATCACAGCTAAAGCAGCGCTGATCCACCCCTATTTCGAGGGAGTGCTCATCTAATTCTGGATGTGAGACAGTAACATCGGGAAATATTGTAGTTGAACCTGAACAAAGTTGACAAACTGAAACAGAAACAGAAAATAGAGTAATAGACTGCTCGAGAAGTAGGGCTGTATATGTCCCAGTTCATGTGTATATTTTTGATGTTCACAATCAGAGCGTAGTACATGTAGCAATATGGCTATATCTTCCAAGTTCTCTGCTACTTGGGTTGTGTCTGAAATTTGATGATGCACCATGCAATGAAATGATTGTGTTCTTGTTTGGACCCAATTCGAATATATGCTTTGCCTTTTACTTTGCTAGAGTTAGAAGGATGTATCTTGAAGTTCAGCAGAATCCTAATCACATCGGCCTTTCTAGGACCGCACACTGCCACACTATAATTTGCTATATGAAATTTGTAGATACACCATTATGAGGCAGCTGGAACCAGCACTTTTTTAGTTGTCGATGACGACTTATAGTGGATGATGATGCCAAACGCGGCTGTTTTGGTGAATAGGTAGGTAACCGATACAAAGAGAATCAAGAGAAAATGTACTAACCTAATAGTATAAGAGTGTAACCCAAGATTAACACATCTAAACACCCTTTTAACTGTTTTATTGTATAAATTGAGTGTGTAAATGCATTTTAAGAAAAACAAATGCGTGAATAAAGTAATATGTGTCAAAAGTCTAGTGTTTCGAATTATTGAAATTCTAGAATTTTAAAATAGGAAGTGGGTAAATTACTTTGAAACCAGACTGCTTTGCTATACATAGCGAGTCTGGTTCAGCTTAGCTGGTGATAGACTGATATGTCTTGGCAATAGTGGCTTATGGCTTTGCTTGGCTTGACAAGTCGGTCATGCGTAGACCCAAAACATGTTCCTATCTCTCCCACTAACTCATACGAAGCAATCATCCCCATCCTCATCATCATATCATTCATACATAGATCATATCCATCAAAACTCATCATCTCACACGTTCTTTCCCTTTTGTTCTTCGTTTCCTTTTCTTCTCTTTTGGATAAACTTTTCCTCTATGACTATGATCACACAAAATCCCCCAGATTTATTTCCCAACATCTTAATCATAGAAAATGCAACGAACTCATGAACTACTTCCTTCAAAAACATGTGCTTTCAGATATCCAAAATCCAAATGCAATAAACTATACCCCCATACGAAAATAATCCAGATATTTGTGCGACCCTAATTATAATATAGACCCCCCACAATTCTCAATAGTATAAGAGATTGGTCCTAAAAGTGCAATATGGTTTGTCCCCTCCCTAACATATCTTTACACATGTAGACTGCACAGAAATTCAACACATAAATTGATACACATAGGCACAAAGCAACAAGTCTCATGTTTACACACAGAGAGATAGTAGAGCACTGAAAGCAAAGAGTCGGTGATGACAGAGTGACAGACCCCATCTCCCACCATTGTCTTTGTTTCGCGTTTTCTTGTCTGTTTCCTTCTTGTCTAAGCCACCCCCACTGCAAAATCCCACATAATCAAACATTAACAAATCAGTCCAAGCCTCTCTAGCACATGCTGATCTGTCCTCCACGCTCCATTACTGCCACTTCTCTCTATATATAGCTCATGTCTTTCTCTTCTTTTTCATTACTACAACACTTTGTGGATTCTGATCACCAAAAAATCAATATGGCTTTGCTTCTTTGCTCTTTCCTCTTCCTTCTCGTCACTTCCGCTACTGCTTGTGATCGGTGTGTGCATCAGACAAAGGCAGCTTACTTCTCCAAATCCCCTGCGCTTTCTTGTAAGCTTTGATCAGTCATTCTGTTCTTGAGTTTCCTTGATACCCTTTTTGAAATTTGGATTTTTGATTGAGACCCTGTTGGTGTTTTTGTGATTAATGAAATGGGTTGGCTTTGTTTTGTGGATTCAATGCAGCTGGGGCTTGTGGGTATGGTTCTTTAGCTTTGAGACTCAGTGGTGGACACCTTGCTGCTGCTGTGCCTACAATTTATAAAGATGGAGCAGGTTGTGGTTCATGTTTTCAGGTAATGAACAACACAGTCCACCTTCCAGATTTTCTTCTTTTGTCGGTTAAAACTTACAATTTTGTTATTGAATCTGTTCACTGATATTTCTATGTCATGCACTTGCAGATAAGATGTAAGAATGCAACACTTTGTACAAAACAAGGGACTAGAGTGATCACGAGTGATCTCAATCACAATAACCAAACAGATTTTGTTCTAAGCAGCAGAGCTTTCATGGCCATGGCTCAAAAGGGTTTGAGCCAGGACATCTTGAAACATGGAATTGTGGATGTGGAGTATAAGAGGTAAGCTTATCCAATACATCTTCTAACTAAAATTCATAATGTTCTTGCTCAAATAAGAAAATTAATCACAAAGTCAAAAACTAGATGAGGATATTTTTGAAAAAAAAATTATTCATCGAGTGTGGACCAACATTTTTAATAATAAGTCCAGCAGACAAAAAACCCAGGCACATTAATGTTTATAACGGTCTAAAATGCATCACAAAAATTATTATTATTTGAATTCTGATCTTATTGCTTGTGTTGATGGAATAGAGTGCCATGTGAATACAAGAACAAAAACTTAGCCTTGCGTGTGGAGGAATCAAGCCAGAAGCCACATTACTTAGCAGTCAAAGTTCTATACCAAGGAGGTCAGACAGAGATAGTAGCCATGGATGTTGCTCAGGTTAGCCACATTTACCAGAATTGTAGTCAAAGTTCCAATTATTTGCTTTAACCATACTTACTTTGTGTCTGGTTACTTTCATAGGTTGGTTCTTCTAATTGGAGTTTCCTTGCTCGAAATTACGGGGCAGTATGGGACACCAGTAGGGTTCCGGCTGGAGCGCTGCAATTCCGATTCGTGGTGACGGGCGGCTTTGATGGGAAGATGGTTTGGGCAAAGAATGTGCTTCCTGCTGACTGGAAGCCGGGGATGGTATATGACACAATGGTTCAAATCAGTGATATTGCTCAAGAGGGTTGTTCTCCTTGTGATGATGGGATTTGGAAATGACCTTAATACACATACACAAAGGTTCAACATACACTCAAATCAGTCTCTATACACTAGGAAATAGGAGTTGTAGAACTTTTTAACTTAAAATGTGTAACATGTAAGCTAATTATCGTGTTATAAGCAATGAACTTGTAGTTGAGCCTCATTACATGATTTCATAATTTATTATTCGAATTTCAATATTTCATAATCTTAACCATTTTCAGTAGACTAGTTGACAACTTAGGTTCAACTATATTTGTTTGTATTTTTTTTTTTTTTTGCTATCATTCATTTAAAAAGTAGTAGTTTTGTGTGTGTGAGCGGCAAAAGCCATACGACCAAATATAGTTATGTCAAGTTTGGAGAAAAACTTTAACTAAAAACTCAAAGAGTTCGACGTGATACACGAATACAACGAAAAAACGAAATACAAAAACAAGCTAAAATCAAAAAGACAAATAGTCCACACCATGCGGACAAAGTTACTAAAAAGCAATAAACCTACACCCATTACAATAGTGCAGAAGTTTGAGCCCAATTAAGGGATACTGAGCTCATTTAGCAGAGTAGTAAACCTCATAGATCCATTAATCAATTTGACACTGCTCCTATAAATTTTGTATTATGTAAAAAAAAAACTGTATAATTACCAGAACTAAAAATACCAATTCCTTCTCATTTTTCGCTCTATTATCTTCGTCTTTGATCTCTAGTTATAGTTTCAGCTTCTTTTGTTGCTTACCTTTAAGCTTTATAATGAAAACCTTGAATTTTAACAAGTTATCATAGCTTAAATTCTAAGTAGCTAGTTCCAGGTGTGGAAATTCATTAGTCACAAGTCAAGCCTCAGTAATTTACACCTACACCTCCATTATCAGTTCATATTCACCCTTAATTGCAACAAGGTAATTAGAGTTTACAACTTTTAAGAACTCAGCAACCAATATTATTACTTTAAAGACTCACGAGGTAATTAGAGTTTACAACTTTTAAGAACTCAGCAACAACTTTGAGGACTAATACTGTTATGAGCACTAATTTTTCAACTTTAGGATAAAATTGATGCATGCTATGCATCAACACACTCTAGTCTTAACCTATAATTGTCATTCATTTAACACATGTCCTCATAATCCTATAAACTAGAAGAAAGTTACACGAACCTATCAAACGGCTACTGAATCCGAAAATCAAAATACTTACTCTCTTTGATTTTTTTTCGAACATTCAAGGTTCGATCCTCCTTACTCTCTTCAAAAAAAAAAAAAAAAATACTTAGGTAACTTTTTTGCACTGTTTGAAGTAAGTTGTTGTTCCCCTTTTCCTTTGTTGAGAGAGTAAAACCAAACAAATTTTTTCTTTGGTCGATAAACCCTACAAAAGTTAAACCTCCAAAATTATTATATACACTTCTCTATATAGATGTAAGCTTCTCTACATAGTTTTCATCAGGAAAAGGGGTATGAAGTACGAACAATATTGCAGCCAAAACTGATTGGAAGAAGCCAATCGTGATTCTTGGCCCACTACTTAATTCTTCCTTCCATACAACACTTACCTAATACCCAGGGCCGGTCCTGTGTCATAAGCGGCCTTGCGCCAAATTTTTTTGGCGGCCTTAGTACTGAATCTCATGATTTTTCTTCCTTCGGATATGCTCCTTCGAGGTCGAATCCCACTCAGCAACCATTTCAACTAAAGCCATAAAATTCCCATTATCCTCTTCATAAATCTTCTCATTACTTACACGAAATGCCAAGTTTTATTTAGCCAAATATTTCACTAATGCAAATAATCGTCGCAGTACATTCCTCCAATGTTTTGTCTCTTTTCTGATTCGGTCTTGTAGAACCTTGTCAATGACTTGATTACTTTCCAGCCTTGCACGCAAATCAACCCAAATGGACATATGATTGATATGTTCTGAATTTTTTTCATGTGCTTTCAAACTGTTACCAAGGTGCCTCCAATCCCTTATTCCATCATGTGTCAGATGACTTTGTTGAGGTTTATTCTTGAATAACTTACAAAAAAAGCAAAAGACTTTGTCAAGATCTTTATAATACACAAGCCAGTCTCGATGGTGCTTTTCCCCATTTGGTAACCGCTTATTGTAAAATTCAAAAGAGAAATGTCTTTTTGAACCATCTTTGGGACCTTTCCCTGCTAACAGAACTCTTACATGACCATTTTAAACTAATAAGTCCCTCCATTTAAAATCAAAATTATCCCAATTTCTAGGATCATAGATGTTCAAGGAATATCACCAACATCATCACCATTAGGCTCCGTATATTCTTCTCTAGGTACATCAATATCTTCATCTATAGGTTCTTCCTCTAAAAGTTCCTCCACATGTACATCAACATCCATTGTTGTTGCCTCTGTAGGTTCCTTTTCTATAGGTTCCTCTTCCTCCACAGGTACATCAACATCTATTCTTGTTGCATCAATGTCTATAGGTTCCTTAACTTCCTCTTCCTCCACAGGTACATCAACATCTATTCTTGTAGCATCAATATGTTCCTCCACATTCTGCTCTACATGAACGGATTCCTCATTGGTTTGACATCGTGGTCGTTTGATAACAAATTTTTAAATATATCCTCTTTGGCTTTCAACCATCTGAACATCTCTTTTTGTTCTGTTTCGTTTGGTAGGACCTGAATCATTCTTTCCTCCTACCAGCATTTTATTGAGTATAGCATAAGGAAAGAAAAAAAAACTCATATATATATATATATATATATATATTCATATGATCATTGATCAATTAAAGACAATTATCAAGAAGACAATATATTATATTCATATGATCATTGATTTATTGATCCATTATAGCATTATTCAATTATATTCATATTGATCAATGATTCAATTATATTCCTATTGATCAATTTCACCAAAAACAGACTAAACCTAAAACTCTAGACTGAACGATCAAATAAATTCAATCAGATTGATCAATGATATGTGAATTCATAATTTCATAAGATCAATTAATAAAACATAAATCATATCAAAAATACAAACTAAAGCATCAAAGCAAAATTACAAACGATTACAAAGTTGATATCTGACAATAGAAAAAAATTAAACAAAGATTGAAAGCAAATAAGATTACCTTTGACAATTGAAATTCTTGATCAATTTGGAATGGAAGTTTTGATTGATCTTTTATATCTTTCTAAGAGGCTCAATTGAATCACTATAGTTCTCTATACACCTCTGTTTTACAAGAGATCTCCAGATCGTCTTATTTGCTATTAGAACACGAAACGTCCAAACCTAAAACAATCCTAAAATAATTTTAAAAAAGATCGTAGAAATAATCAATTACAAAAAAAAAACACCCATGTTGGGGTTCGAACCCCTACACTACCCCAAACAACTTGTTTTTAATTACAAGCCTAACCAATTATGCTAGTGTAACACTTGTGTTTTATGTTTCTGTGTTTTTACTTAACTTAACTTTTAATTAATATTATATAAAAAAAATTTTGGCGGCCTCCGCCGCACGACCGACACAGGCTAAAGGCCGTCCCTGCTAATACCAATAAAAACTAATGGAGTGTTGTAGGAAAATGGGAAATTGGTCTACTCATTTCATTGATAATCCCATTTATATAAGGTGAGTATTACAACGGTAATAGTAAATACATTTATGACAATAATGACTACATAATTATCTCTCGTTAGTTACATTGACGAAGGCACATAATGTGTTTTTTCTTCAACATTCCCCTTGTGCCGAGTCAGAGATAAAATGGTGCATGTGATGTTGCCTCATTAAAAACCTTGTCAAGTAACAAAAACCCAATAGGAGAAAATAAAACTTTGGTCGAAGGACAAAAAGAGAACAACGCACCTTTTACATTTGAAAACAACATGTATGTGTTAGACTCCCCCTGATGTTTGCACCTCCCCCTATTTTTACATTAATCATGGGATTCTCCCTGATTCTTTCATTTGATCAAAGGAGCTTTAGTAACATTAGCATAGTTATGCATTTTCACATGTTTTTCCAAATATGACTTTGAGCAATGATTTAGTAACTAAATCTTGCCACAATCGTCCTCAAATCCAACTTGATTTACTTTGATCTTGAGGATAAGGTTGTTCATGAACTGAACACATAGGTTCATATTGAATATCAGGTTCACTCGTGGTATGATCTTCATATAATAAAACAGTCATAACTTCGTCTAGAGTATGGATGAACCGTTAAGAGATTTGAAATTGATCTGTAATAACAGATTTTCTTATTTCACCTTCAATGCGTTTTTCTTTACGCATAGTTAGCTATGACGTGGATAGTTTCTTTATCATGTCACATTCTATGTAGAGATTGAATAAGCCAAAATCTTTCATATCTTTAAGCAATTGAAAGAACCATTTGCGTTGCGTGGGCGTAGAGCTACACATAGCTTTACAAATTTTCATCGAATGAGAGGTCGAGTCTTACGTATTGTGTTAAAGTACAATCATGCGTTGTTGTACTTGTATAGGGAATTTCATTTCCCAACACTTCTTCGTCATCTTCCTTTAGATGAAAAACGGATCTATTGTTAGAGTAAAGACTTCAACTGATCATGAGAGTATATGTATGCCTCACTTTATTCTTTAGAGTGCCTAAGCCGATTGATGGATGGTCACCATCATTACAGTCCTTGAGTTCCATTTCAAGACTGTGTATTCCCAAGATCTTTTTCATTCTTAACTTAGAATTTACAATACATAGAGTATCTCTTACTTCATTTAGAGTTCGTGTATATTCATAATGAAAATGCAAGGGCATAATTCATCAATCCCTTCCCAATCAAGTAGTCGCTTTAGTGAACGTTTCAATTTCTTTTGCAAACGTACTCATGTGATCTAGAGCCACTTGATTTGGGTGAATGAAGTTCGTTTAGGATACTCATGTATATCTCTTAATTTAGATCCTCATAGAGATATATGTTTTGTCCACTTTAGTAAGCTACATGTTCAATTTTTCAGAAACTACCAAACTGACAAGATAGTGGAGTGCAATGACATCCATTACGAGAAATTGTCTCCTCGTGGTTCATTAAAAGAGAATATATTCCCGTAGTCGATTCCAGTGCGTTTTTGAGAGACCTTGCGCCATAAAGTGAGTCTACATACTCTTATTCTCATTACGCATTATAACAAAGATATATTTGATAGGGTTTATATTTGCGGTGTCGGCGTCACCTGCCCAACGGACCTATCTCTTTGTTTATACTGGATCGCTTCTTTCCATTTGCCCAATTTACTACCTTGACATTTTTCAACGAAGTATGGTTCGATATTAGACTCATTATTCCACGTCCTCATGTACACTAGTGTAATGTGTTTATAGAGATTTCTATACTTTCAAGGATTGGTTCTAACATTTGAGGCGTCCCCCAATGATAACCACAATCCAGAAATATTCTCATGAGACGGATTTGAGTATCACTGATCAATAGATCATGTTGTGCCAAAACTCACTTTCTTCCTTTGGGTGAGTAATTATCGAACCTAAGGTGGCTTTCCCCTCTTCCTTGGAGAGCCACGGCCTGTGACACCATTTATGCCACTTATGGCGTCACCATGCCACCATCCATAGTGGCAGTGCAATACCCAATTCCTCTTGGGTGGTACCATGTCTTTTTGATAAAACACAATCCTTGCAGGTATATTTGCAGCAGGTTTATATGATCTCGTCACTTTAATGTATAAAACATCTGCACACTATTCTTTGTGTGATTTTGAGGATCAAGATGAGACACAGTGGGGACAAACCACGACAATTCCTGTCGTTCCACTTGAACATGCTTGTTCTTATCTCCCCCTAACGACGGGAAGACTGTCTCATCAAAGTGACACACCGCAAATCTAGCGGTAAGGAGATCGCCTGTCAACGTTTCGACATAGCGGATTAGCTGGAAGTTCATATCCATCACAAATATTTATTCATCTCAAGTAACCCATCATTGTGTGCTGTGGCGGCGCAATTTTGGCACATAAAAAGATTTAATCAAGCTCAAGGATTACAAGTTTGTTTGAAATCCTTTAAAATCTTCACACATAGTCACTAGCTATGGCGTAAATTGGTTCAATGATGATGACCATAGATGAATAAGTAACACTGCATGTAAAATTGCATAACCCAAAACGGAAGTATTGGTGTGTTTTACCAATATTAAGACTATTACTGTAGTCGTTTTTCGTGATACCAATTGGGTTTTTATATAGGAATATGATGCCCATTACAGATCCCATATAATAAGCTATAAAATTATTTAAAATTGCATAACCCAAAACAGAAGTATTGGTGTGCTTTACCAATATTAAGACTATTACTGTAGTCGTTTTTCGTGATACCAACTGGGTTTTTATATAGGAATATGATGCCCATTACAGATCCCATATAATAAGCTATAAAATCATTGCGCATACGGAAATTAACCCGGCCTAGGTGCTTTGACTTTCTAGTATAAGCAGCATAAATTTTAATTGTGGATGGTGTCATGACACGTGACCAGTGTATCGACACAACAACCAACACCATAAAATATCTAAGGTATCCGCAAGTTGGTTGAATCAGTCCACTGGATCTTCTTTGGATTCAATATAAGAACATAATGAAAACACAAGTTTCCTTTGCATATGATGGTGTCAATCGTAAGTTTACGAGTGAGCTTTGAATGATGTGCTTTTATTCATAAAATCACGATGGATGTCCGAAACATAATAGGGTATAAGTGCATATACTTGTGCATCAAATATATTCAACCCTACATGAATTGTGTCGAAACAATATTTGAGGACAACATGTTATTTGGTCGTCCTCGGTTTCGTGTGGGAACCATATTCTTCTGGTGTTTGCTTCTATTCATCCAAAATATGGGTATCCATAGTAATTTTTTTAATGTACGGATCACCAGATTTTGAGTAGTTACGTCAAAGCCAATCTATGTCAGAATTCCAATCATTTTCTTATGACTTTGGATTCAATTAGCGGTTACATATAACCCACTAAGTTGATATATAAATATCTCTAATACTCGTTTACATCCGTAGTCATTAGAGGTAATGTAAATGAGCTCAAATGAATTCTCACTTGTGTCTTTTTACATGAATATCGTGGCATAAATTTCTTTAAAATGTGGAACAAATTCAATTTTCTCTTATCGCATAAATTGTCAATTTGACATATGCTCAATATATACATCGAAACGTAACTCAAGTTCTTTAGAGTAACTCGATGGTAATCCCAATTAGGCAGGTGCATTTTGAATCCCAAAGGAACATATATGCCGATCCTTATCACTTTCATTATAGTACTACTGTTCTTCAGTAATATTGTGCTATTTTTGTGATATGTTAGTACCATTGTCTTTTAGTACTATTATTCTAGGGATTACATGGTGCGTTTTTTTTTTTCACACAGTTCTTTATGTCATGCCTATATTATGACATGTTGCTTTACTTTATGCAATACTTTACAAAGTTAGATGCAAAAAATTGAATCATGTATATCATGAATAAAATTTGAATAATCTCAATTCATCGAGAGAAAATTCAAAAAATTAACATGCCAACGATTACATTTAGTTTTGTCCAATTTAGAGATAGAAACTTTAAGACCAAAAGTCTAATTTAGGCGTGATAGCCTTTATAAGGATATCTTAGAAATTTAAAAATAGACTAATCAAAGTCTATCTTGGATTGAGCAAGATCCTTTTTGCTCTTTTGATAGCTACAATGATAAGATGTGTCATTGACATCTTCTTCCCATATGGTATGCCTTTAGTTGTAAATTCATTTTCAATGTTATTGTTGGATATTGAAGATACTTTTTCAAAATCCGCATACTCGTATGATTCTTCATACTTATTGTAAGTCGCAACTAATTCTTTACTAGCTTGTAATGTACATATCAATACTTCATTAATTTACAACAATGGCAGTGCTTCATTGTACATGACGTGTCCTCTAGGTCATCTTTCAAATGGTACATTGTTTCCACTTTCTTTTGGATAATTAAAGGAATCTTTATGTCTATGGTAATTGCCCTTTGTTTTAGGGTTGTTGCATTATGTTTCTGTCTGAATCCGTAGACTCACAGAGACCGGTGGATCTTGGTGTGATTCCTTCCTGCAAATCCTGCTAACTAAGGGAATACAGGGCGGGCCAGTCTATTCCGCTCCGATGCTTAAGTCAGTATAGATGGGGTAAACTGATAACTTAGGCGGGAATGAGTATTTGAAGTATTGATTACCTATTAATGAGGGTAGTTGGGACTCATATATAGGCTGTCGGGCATGAAAACTGGCCTCACCCTTCGATGTGGGACCGGCCCCCTTCTGCACATATTGCTGGACTGTTCCGGCCCCTGCTTGGGGAGCGATCACAAGTAAGATATGTCCGGGCGCGGGACCAGGTGTCCATGCCTTGTTTCCGGGCCCTGGCCCCGGGCCCCGATCACAAGTAAGATATGCCCGGGCGCGGGACCAGGTGTCCATGCCTTGTTTCCGGGCCCTGGGCCGGGTCCGGGAGTGCTGGCTGCGGGTCTGGGGGCCTGGGTAGCATCTTTATGGCTACTGTCAACAAGTTCTCTAAGTTCTCGGTCAAGTGTCATCTTGAATGGGGACTTAAATCTGTCTTGCTTTAGAGGCCCACAGACCCGCAGGGATACGAACCCAACGGTGCCCTAGCCACCCAAGTCCGCGTTTAAGATTGGACTTGGCCGGGCGTTCGGATAAACCTGTTATGATGGTGCATAATGTGATGAGTGCATGGTTATGGTGTTCATGGTGATAGTGTCATACAGGTGAAAGATGTAGTGCATGAGATGATGATAATGTGGCGTTGAAATCCGCCGTGCCATGCTATGTCCCGGGGAAACTGGGTGAATATAGCGCACGGGTGGAATGAGCCTCCCAAGTGAGAAAGGTAGCCGCAAAGGTCAGCGGTCGGTGGGTGTCTTAAATAGAGTTGTCTTGATGAGGGACATGATACCAGCAGGAAATGTGCCCTGTGTTAGAGGAGTACCCAGTGGGGTGTTGCAGGACTGCCTTTGTTCTTGCAGACGTGAACTTTGTGCAGGGTTGTTAGCCTGCGGGAAGAGTTGTCCTATATGAGAGGAGCAAGTCTCCCGGTGGGGTGAGGCGGCCCTGTGTTCGTATTGGCCGGCATCCCCGATCGCTTCTCAGCCCGTGTGTTACAGGCATGAGGTATGTACATGGTTTTTAGCCTGCGGGAAGAGTTGTCTTGTATGAGAGGATCAAGTCTCCCGGGTTTATAAAGCCCGGTGGTAGATGGAGCCCGTAGGTCGCACAAGGTTGTCCGTAGGAATGTCTCAGTTCGTACAACCGGTTATTTCGTAGGAGTGAGCGTTAAGCAAGTGTGGACCTGGCCGGTGGAATGCGGCAACCAATGGGTCAAGCTGGGTGTACCGGCGAATAAGATAGCGTTTAGGTGGAGCAGGTACTACAGTTGGAATAGCGTAACCTGTACATAATATTCCTGGAGGGTTTTTAGCCTGCGGGATGAAGTCTCCTGTGTTAGAGGAAGAATTCTCCCGGTGGGATACCTAGCCATTGTTTCTTGGCTGTAGTCAACCGCCCAGCAGCGAGATAAAATATGCGCAGGGTTTTTAGCCTGCTGGAAGAATCGTCCTGTACGAGAGGATCAAATCTCTCGGTTTTAGCTGTTGCCGCTGGCCGTAAGGGTGGAATAAGTTCAACAGGTGGAATGCCTCGTACCTGTGTAATATATGTTAGAATGTCCCGTTCTGTTGGATTATGTCAGCCTTAGGTTGGAATAGGCTTCGGGCGGGACGGTTCGATTTTATCCCCTGCTCTTTCAACTACCCTCTGCATGCGAGGCAAGTGTCTGACATGCATTGAAGGAGGTATTCCATCAGTCCCATAATTTATGATGGCCTGGAAAGTTACCAATATTGGGACACGTTCTGCTAGGGGACGGTCAGGGATGGATGGCCCGTATCCGTGGGCGTTTTAGTTGCCTACTAAGTAGTTTGAGGGGAAATTCAAGGGGCACTCAGGATGCTGGACCTGTACATAAACCCCTGCTGCTTCGTGCATTTTACTTTTGGCTGAGAACTGTTCTCCTGTTTAGCGTGCAAACACACAATTGCTCGGTGTTTTCCAGCTATTGAGTTTCTGTTGTCGTGCATATCAATTGGTGAGTTCTGCCCTTGTGATTCTGAAACTTCCTTTTGTCTTGTCCGTGGGTTGATCCGATTGGCACCTGATTGTATCTTGATTTGCCCGTTGGATGGGACTCCGCTGGTACCGAATCTCAGCGGGATCTGACAGTTTTCAGCTGATAAGTCCAGTGGTCGCTGTAGAGCTGCGCTGAGGCATTACATGCTTCGTGCTGTCCTGCGGCCGTTGTGTAGGTTGTACTGCTGACCGACCATTGGGTAATTATTTTTTTTTCTTTCCCCTAGGTTACATGGATTGTAGGAGCTCCAGTGAAACCTCCGCACAGGCCGCCAGGCGACCGTTGACAAATGACCAAGAGACGATGGAGGACTGGCTTGCCTCCTTGTCCTCGAGGCCAGATGTCGCCGCCCGTTCGACTGGTGAGGCGTCATCGTCTGGGTCTCTAGGACCGGAGGATGCTCCCTATGGGGTGTCCTTGGGCACAATCCACCCAGCAGGCGGCCCGCGCTACACATTTGTGGACGAGAATAGGACCATAGTCTGTGATGAGCCAGAGCGCTCTTTAAGTCCTGGGGAGATTGCCGCTTTTCGGGCAAGGTGGAGTATTCCCGGAGAGGTAGATCTCCGGCCTCTGTATACCGGGGAGTCCGCCTATAACCCGGAGGACGGCTGGGTTGCTATTCATGAGGACCAGTTCCGTCATGGGTTTTCTCTCCTGCTGCCAAACTTTGTGCAGTACGTGCTATGTGCCATTCAGATATCACCGGCGCAGCTCTCCGGTAACCAGTGGAGGCAACTGCTGAGTCTAGGCTGTCTCTACTGGCTGTGTGATATGAGCTTCCCAATGGTGCACGAGTTCCAGGCCCTGTACAGGCTGACTGATGGAATTATTTCCAAGCAATATTATACCTGTAAAACAACTTCATACATATATTACCCTTCTTGTGTCGATAGTAGTATAAGACAAGTATGGATCATTCTATCCGGGGAAATCAAGGGCATTTAATTACATGAAGTATCACATAATAATATGGGAGGTTTGGATTTTTATTTAACAACCTACTGAATTTACGGAATTAAAACCTAAATTATTATTTACACATGATCATCTTATTCACATAAACACATAACACAAAATCACTTAAACATGTATTAAACGAAATTAAAGACTCAAGGCAGCAAGTATTTTTCACATATCACTTAGACAAATTTAATTCCAATTCTAATTAGAGCCCTCAGCGGTTCATCTAATCGTTAAGACTTCTTAATTATTTAGAATTAACTCAGCGTATAACCCTAAACATATTGCTAATCAATTCAAAGACACTCAACGTAGAAATTAAACATGAAGAACACATAAGCACAATAAGCCGAATTAGAGACATGCAACAAGTATGGCGTCACATCACCTTGCTTTAACATGTTAATTTTCATGGTTATTACAGCCCTAATTAATCAACTTAAATCACAACAACTCAGCATATGATGCAATCTAAATTAATTTGGTGGATAAAATCGGCACTTAAGGAACTGCCACAAAGTCAGCCCTTAAGCACACAATTTGTGGTGCTCGAACTCATGAAAATTAATCAAATAATACTAAGAACACATGTAAAACCTACTACCCATAATCAACAAATTACAAAATCAACATACATAAGCTTGCACGAAAACATAAAGAAACCCGAATAGAAATTCGGAACTCATATAGAAACCCTGATTAAAATTCAGAAATCAATAGTTAAACATACAAACCGAAAGTTATAATCCATAAAACCATACAATATTAAATCGTAATAAATACAGAAAATATATGAAGCCATGAGTTACACGAATCACACTTTAGAAGAACCTTGAAGATGCTTCGACAAGAGATGATTCGATGATGAAGAGGTTGCGATTTAGAAAGGTAGTGGTGGTTCGGCAACAAGATTTTCTGTATAGGATTTGTGGAAGAACTTTAGTAGAGTTTCGGCAAAGTATTTGTGAGAGAAGAGATGATTTCTTTTGAGGCAATGCCGAACTATATATAGGAGAGCAAGGGAAACTAGGGTTTTGGCAAACAAGAGGCTAGGGTTTCGGCAACAAAGAGTTGTTACTGAATTCTTCTTTCTTTACTTGCAAGGCAAGTCTCTTCTTTTCCTTTCTTTGTTTGCCGAAATAATCTTGAGATAATGGCTGAATATTCTTTTAGTATTTCTTTCTTCTATTCAGCCGAATTTCTTCTATGAATTGTGGATGAAATTCAGTCCACATTCGTCTTTGATTTCCTTATGTAGTTCGGCAACAATTTCCTTCTTTGATCCGTATTCTCTTTCTTTTTCTTTTTTGCCGTGCACTTCTCTTGCTTGTGCTCGACATGCTTTCTTCTTTTCCTAGTTGCATTGCAACTCTTTTCCTTAAATGGTTTGGCAGTAATCCTTTAATTCATTCTGATTCCTTCGTGTATTTTGCTTCCGAAATTCTTCAATTAATTCCTGAAAAATAAGAGAAGAACTATATTAAAAAGAAAGGATAGAGTGTACCGAAATTTATTAGAGTTAGAGTCCTGATTCTATTAGGATTTCCTGGTTCAACAAGGAGTTTTACTTTCATTGAAACTCTTAAAACCTTCGACGTTTTCAGAAACGTCGAGACATTGTAGACTCCTAAACCGATTAGGATTCCTAATGTAATAAGGAATCCTACTTTGAATCAAGCTCTTTATTTAGGAATCCTTGTTCAACTCAAACTCTTCAAATATTCTACAATTTTCGACAATTAAGCTCAATTCATGTCCAACTTTGCCAAAGACTCCTGACTCTACTAAACGACTCTAAATTACAACAATAAGAGTTAAACATTTGCATAAATGTGTGTGGGGGGGGGCGCGTGGAATTGGCAGAAGAGGAGTATGAATTACTGCGTTCCCGGGGCCTTTCAGCCGATAGGCGATCAGTCGTACGAGCAGTCTGGCCTGGAGTGGGATAGAATCGCCCGGGTTTTTGGGTGCTGGTCCGACCGGGAGTGGAGTTCATACAACTTCATCCGGCGAGAGGTGTTGGAACTGTGTTGCCTGGGGGGGAATTCCGGTGGGTGGTGGGATGTAGATTGGTTTTTCCTTTTTCCCGTTGAGTAAGTTGGTGTTTTGTCTAACCGCTTTGGTTGTTCTGCATGTGTATCTTCCCGGACGGCCATTAGACTCCAGGAGACGCTGTCCATGGACAATCAGGATGTTGTCTCCAAACTGAAGGAGAAAGGAGACGCCACAGCACTGGCCACGGTTAACCGGAAAATCGGCGAGTTAACCATACACGAGGAACCCGTGGCCATGGATGTTGCGGACGAGGATTACGCCTTACGACGTGTAAAGACTCTTGCTGCGGCACTCCTGGCGGCGTCTGGATCGGGGAAGACTCCTAGTGGGCCGTCTAAGCCCCCGGGTGGTGCTGGAAATATTCCCCGGCAACTAGGACCGGTGTCTATTGTCACCAGGCCCCTTTTGTCTGCCGCCCGATCTTCTTCCTTACAGGTTGATCTGAGTGAAAAGAGGAAGAAGGTTCGGGAACTGCCGACCTCCGCCCTTGTTACGTTTACCGGCCGGTCGGTTGGTGAGAGCTTGGCCAAGCGGCTAAAGCTGACGAGTGGTGGCGCAACTACCACCCAGAGCAAGCTTCCTGTGGCCTCTAGCTCTTCCACTCCGGGCATAGGCGCGTCGATGGTGGAGAAGACTCCTGCTACGGAGCTGGGACCGGAGGGCGGTTGTCCGGACGACCCGTTCGTCCGGAGGCTGCTTATGGATATGAGGGGCATGGAGCTGGATAATGTTGGGGCTCCAGAAGGCCAGAGGAGCACCGGTGGAAAAGCAATGAGATGGCCATCCAGATAAGGATAGTCTGCCACTGGTATTCGTCCAACTTTACTTTGTACTTCGTTACTTTCTAGGCAGTGCCTATCAAACTGTAGTTGCTTTACAGCTTGTAACACTCAGATGCAAGTGAAGAGTTGCCCGAGCTGAAGAAGTAGGTGGTGACGTTGACAAGCGCCCGGGACCTCCTGGAGGTGGAGAAATCCAAGCTCCAACGGGAGAAGGCCCGGTTGAAGGAGAGGGCCAAGAAGCAGGTGGCCATGTTGGAGGCACTAGTCGAGGCTCTTGAAGAGGAGAAGAAGGGCCTGGAGGAGGAGAGGGCCGAGCTGGAGACCAAGGTCGAGGAGCTCCAGCGGCAGGTGGCGGCGGCGGCCTCCGCTTCTGCGGGCGGGGCGGTCGATGAGAATGACCCGGAGCTGTACCAGCGGGCTGTTAAGAAGTATAAGCAAAGTGATGAGCTTCTTGATCTGCTGGAACGGCCCCGGGAGGCGGGGATAGCTGACGCCTTTGACGACTGGAAGGCTAAGGGTTATCTCGACGCCTCGAAAATACCGCCGCCGCAAACGGATGCGGAAGAGTACCCGGAGGGAGAAACCGTTCCGGCCGTGGATGACGTAGCGGGTGGAACGGCTGCTGAAGGAGCGGTTGCTGAAGAGGAGAAGCAGACGGAAGTGCCTTAGCAGACTCCACACTCCACACCTCTTTTTTGTTGTTGTTGTTTTTTTTTTTCTTTTTTTTGGTCCTACCGGGTTGCTTGCCGGTGGCACAGTCTCCTGTAAACATTGCCTTGAGTTTTAATGAAGGGTCATTTTTTCTGAGCCTGTGTTATGCTTTTTTCAATTTACTCGACTTGGCTACCAATGATTTGCCCTTTGCATTTACTTGGAAACAAAGTTGGAATGATGACTCCTGAAATTACACCGGTCGAACCGGTTGGAATGTCTAGCTAATTGTGTTGGAAAAATTAGCATTTTATTCTCGGGCTGATAAGTCCCGCGCAGTCCCTACATGTCGGGTTCTCTTTGATACCGCTGCAAGTTGCCGCTTCAGACTAGTCCATCTATTGCTGTTTTCAAGGCAAGGCAGTCGTTTGTATGGTGTGTGTCTTCATCGTGGTAGGAGCAGAATTTACCGGTCTACGCCCTGGTCAAGTTCCCCTTTGGGTGCTTTCTCTTTGGCTGCGAAGGGATGTTGTTCCTGTTCTCATACAGGATATCCTCGTACGAAGAGGTTAAGGTGGAGAATACCTCTTGTCGTCATGCTAGCATGAAGGCTAGGGGGCGGGTTTGCTGGTAGAACGAGGGCTTTCCACCTCGTTGGGGGGTGTCAAAATTGTCCCTCCGGCGCTGCTGGCTCCCCCAACTCATAGGATTTCTGTCGGACGAAGCTCCTCGGTCATGGCCCTGCTACCAGTGTCTGACTTCCTACCGGGCAGGCATCGGCTCCTCCTGCCTTCTCTTGTGCTTGAGACTCCCATAGGTTTCGTGGTCCGCTTGGGCGTGCCTGATAGCCATCGCCATCAGTTCGTCGTAACCCTGCGGGAGCTCCACCCGCACAGCATACGAAAACTTCCCAGGCCGGAGACCCTGCTTGAAAGCCGATTCGGCAATCTCCTTGTCCAGGTCCCTGACCCCGGCCGTGGCTGTTTCTCAACGGTTAATGAAAGCTCGCAGCTCTTCGCCGTTTGCTTGCCTATAGTTAAAGAGGACTATCAAGGTCCAGGCCCCTTCGACCCTTAATATGAACCGGCCTACAAATCTGTCAGCCAACTACTCGAATGCCTCTATAGAGTTCACCGGTAACTCGAAAAACCAGCTGAGTGCCTCCCCGGACAGGGTCTCTTGGAATATGTTATAGCAGATGGCGTCAGAGTAACCTTTAGCACACGTTTGGGATCGGAAGTTGTCCAAGTGCTGATATGGACAACCAGCCCTAGAGTATGTCAGCTTTAGCGATTTTTGGGTGTCTGATCTTCCGGATTCCAGAACCCTGGGTGAGAAGGGCCCAGCTCGCTCATTGAACATCGCGCTCTCCAGCGGTCTCGCAGCCTTCCTCTCGTTGGCCTCCATCTGGGCCTTCATCTCTGACACCGAGTCAGATAGTATTCGGAAGGCTCGTGTGGTCAGGCTTAGGGTATCATACTCGAATGAACCGCTTGCCCGCCGAGGGGCCGGGACGATTTTCGGTGGTGCCGTGTCTGTCGGGATCTACTCTCCCGTCACGCCGGTGTCCCTCTCTCCCTCTGATGATTGTCCCCCCTCCTGGTGTGGGGACGCTTTTGACGGCGATGCGAATGCTTTTGTCAGAGTGGCATTGCGCTGCTGTCCTCTTTCCAAGGCAGCCAACAGTGCGGCATTCACCGCTTCCATGTCTTGATACCGGGTATCGGCTTCTGCCCTGTCCCGGTCGCTCTCTGCTCGCAAGTGGTTGACTTCCGCTCTCATCTCCTCTATCTCTCCCACCATATCATACTGGACGGGACTGGAAACATCGTCCTGGCTGTTACTGGCGGCCAACCTATCTTCCTCTCTGCTTGGGGCACTAATGGACGCTGGTGCGGGTTCCATGCCCAAGATTTGGTGGGTTTCCGCCGGGCCCTTTCCGCGCGCATCTCCGTTATACTCACCGACCGTATTGCCCAGATTACGGCTGGTGGCAGTGTTCTGACTACAACGGCTAGCGGGCTGCTCCTGCCCCGCCCCCGGGATCTAGGCCAACAGCTGCTCCAGAACCCGCCGGTCCTCCTCTGGATTTCTTTCCCCTCTTTCTTCTGTACTTCCAGACATACTTGCCACGTAACCCCCTTTTTATTTTTTGCTATCCGTAGGCTAATCGATTCCCTTCCGCCTGGTTGGACAACACAATTTTTTGGACTCTTCCAACAGACGACGCCAATTGTTTTCGTCTGAATCCGTAGACTCACAATGACTGGTGGATCTTGGTGTGATTCCATATTTTTCATGGATATCTACTGCCAATTGCAAATCCTGCTAACTAAGGGAATACTGATAAGAGCACAAAGTGCCATATTTTTAATGTATATCTACTGCCATTTATACCTTGCTTAACCTTAGTTATCGTAAGATCGAGTCATTTAGTTAAGTTGTGAGTATTTGGAGAGCTTAATGTGTTTTATTGTTAAATCGCCGAAGTTAGCTATGTTTATCGTCGATCCTTGTGATTGACGAATTTATCTTTGTTCTAATATTACTTTCTAGTTTATATTTCCAGAAAATCAAAAGAATAGGAAGAGAATAAAAATCGGCGAAAGAACGAGAAGAAAAAGTGGCAGCCTTGCAGTAGCACTGCGCGTGTCTTGCCGAGAAGCTGCCGATGTATCCGATACTGATAGCAGCCATGCTGAGAGCCTGCAAACTGCCGAGAGAGCTTCTGAGAAGGGCTGCAATTGCAAATTTGTTTTTGGTTAGTTCTTTAGATTCGTGTGCCTCAAAGATTGATGCTTAGCATAAGTGCAATGTGTTTTGAGTATTTGATCTTGTATCTGCCGAAATTAATATAGGTTAAGTCTAGCTCTTCGCGGTCTTGATTTGTGTTATTTCATAAGGGTTAGAGTAATCTGAAAGAACTTACTTGGTAATAAGAAGAGTGACACCTTCCTTGTTAACTTGTCTCCGACTAAAAAAAAGACTTACATGCTTAAGTGTTAATTTGTTTTAGTGTCTACTCTTCGTGTCATTAAAATTGATTAGCATAAAGATTAGGATAATGCGCTTGTCAAAATCCTAAGTATTTACGAAGTCTTAAATCGATTAGTAAACCTCTTCTGGCACTAGTTAGGTTGAAACTAAGTCGAGTGTAGAATATGTTAATGTTATTGCTGAGTCCTTTATTTGTCTATTTGTTGTGTGTTCTGATTGCTTATGTGCTATGCTTTGTGTGGAAGGATGTCTATCACATGTATATTGTAGTTTTAGGATTTAATTTTGTGTACAGGAAATAGGGGCAGCCTTGCTGCCGATCCATTCTAAACCCCCTTTTTTGTTTCGATTTTGCTTGTATAAATGTATAAATATGTGTCTAACCTTTTTCATGTCAGGTACCCTTAATCCCCGGCTAGAACGATCCCTACTTATCATATACTACTAACGTTTCTTGTAGAGTTATTATTGAAGATGTGCTTAGGCAACTTGTCAATGTTTGGCTTTGTTGCCGGGGATTATGAAAGCTTGATATGTTTAAAGTGTTTGTTGTTCTGTGAATTTCGTATTGATGTAAATTGTGTTGTAAATATTTTGTTGGAAATTTTGTTGTAAAGTAGAAATATGCTTCGGGATGTAGAGTTTAAATTCTGCAAATTGCATGATGTTGGTGATTGCTTGCATGTAATAACTTAGTTAAATTGCTAGGAAGTTTAGAGGATTATTTGTGTTGGACCGATTTTGAGTTTCGAGGGGAAGAGGAATAGGCAAGGTCGCTTTTGTTAATATTAGCCTTAACCCTTCATGTTATCTTTTGAGGTCTCATGAGGTTGAAGGCGGCTTTTATTGACACTTGTAGAAACTGTCAACACGAGGTTCTTAACTGAGTAAGGGGCAAAAGGTTCGCCTATTAGTGTGTGTTGTCCCTACTTAGTCTCAAATGTTTGTCAAATTAGATCTCAGAGGCCCACAGACTGTTCTCTCTTTGAGGGGCGATAGGGGACTTGTCCTCCATGGTTACCAACAAATGAGTCTTACCTTGAGCTACTTTCGGATGACACGCCTAGCCTTCTAAAAACACGGAACTTTGTGTCTAGACGATGTAACCTAGGCCGCATGTCCACCGAGCTTCGAAAATTGAGATAGATTCGGCATGAGTGAACTTTTAGACTTAAAAGAAAACGTTTTGTGGTTCAAACTTTTGAGATATATCGGAATAAGCATGATACTACCTTGAGCTGTTTCAGCTCATTGCACTGTTATCTCCTCTGCTCCACGTACCTTGAGAGTTAGAACAAAATTTAAAAGTAATTAGACTTAGAAATTTCGACACCACCATACTAATTTTCGTGTGTTTCACTCTTCGATCTTGCCGTATATATATCTTCTTTGCCGTGTGTTTATAGCTTGAAATTGTTTGAAATTGCCAATGTCTTGGCTTGTAATTACCTTGTATATTCTTGCTTTCTATTTGCCTTCAATGATTCTAACTTGCTTCGTGTTGAAAAATTTCATAATAGTGCATGTCCAAGTCTAATCTTTGGACAAGAGACAACCGCTGACGCTTGCAACGAATCAACGAAGAACTTACATTAGCCATCGCCATACCCTTGCCCCCATCTGAAACTACTAGTTCGGCATCATCACCATCTCCTCCCTTTAGCCCGAACTCGCCTTCCATTGTTACTTCATCGAGTCTTCGATCATCTTGTGAGTTAGAGGAACCGGAGTTGTTAGCTATCACTTACCCTCACGACGAGTTTGATTTCAACTTTGCCGAGCCACCAATATTGAATCAATGCATCGTAGTTGGGGTTGCTTGGTGCTGTTTGAGCTTGGAAAGGCACGGCTTGGTTCGATACTTATTGGTTCGGCACAAAAGCTCCTTGGTTCGGCTGAAAGGGGCTCTCAGCACAAATGGTGCTCTCGGTTGGTATGGGGTTGCATTTGGTGGCTTTTGAACATTGTCATTGTTAGACCATCGAAAGTTAGGGTGATCACGGAATCCTGAATTGTAAGTGTTTGAGTAAGGATTATACTTTTGTCCTCCTTGGAAGCCGATTGCATTGGTCTCCTCTTATCTCTCACTCAACACTTGTGGACATTGATCGGCTGCATGGTCTTCCATGCACACTCCACACACTTGTGATCTCTTCCCTCGTTTGAGACTCGCTACCATATCCGATAGCTTGTTAACCCTATTCTCTAATGCCGAACTCAATGAAGTTTCATTCACTTTGTGCTTCAAGGCATTGTCTCACGACATGCCAAATTGTTGACTATTTAACGCTCGGATCTCCAACAAGTTCTTGGCCGGTGTAGGATCAAGCTCAAGGAAAGAACCTTGAGCCGCCGAATCTAGGAACTCCCTCTCCATGAGACGCAAGCCCTCATAAAAGTACTGAAGAAGTAGCCTTTCTCTAATGTCATGAGATGGACACGAAGCAATGAGGGTTTTATACCTCTTGTAATAGTCGGAAAAAGTCTCATCTCCTCTTTGCCTTATGCTCGTGATTTTCTTCCTCAAATCAGTGATACGAGATGCCGGATAATACTTGAGTAGAAACTCATTCACCATCGTCTCCCACGATGTGATACGACCGGTTGGCACCTCAAATAGCCACTTCTTGGCTTGGTCCTCAAGTGAAAACAGAAATGCCTTCATCTTGAAGTGTTGAATGTCGGCACTTGTAGGACACATGCTCTCGGTGGTAAAGTTAAACCATTGAAGATGCTTATTCGGATTCTCTCTCGCCAAACCGTGATATGGCCTCAATTGGTGGATAAATCGTCTTTTCAACTCAAATTCCCACTCTTGCCGGCGGCACATGCGGGTAATGTGATGTTCGCGGGTGCGGTTCCTCATCCGGTAACATGTCCATTTTGAGCACGAATTGAAGAGTGCAACTCAAGTATTGCTCGCGGGACAACAAACGCACTCAAATGACATAGCCGAGTTAAAGACTCAAATGGGGCAAGTTGTGGACTTTATGGGAAAGATCACCGAGCAAGGGAAGCTTCCGGGAGGAGTTATTAAAAATCCGGGCCATGAGCATGCCAAAGTTATCACAACACGTAGTGGAAGAGTGTTGAATGAGCCACGAGCAAGAAATCCTAAGAAGGTGACTTTCGGACAAATTTTGGAAGAAGAGGGTGCTATCGGCAGCCTTCCTGCCGATATCGCAGCCAACAGCGCTGCCAATGGCCTGTAGCCGACCGATGCTGCCGATACCGCTGCGCGCAGCCCTGCCGAAGCCGATGCTGTGCAACCTAGTGCTGCCGAGAAGAAGGCTGCAGCCGAGAGAGAGAGATTGAAGAATGAGCTCGAGAAAGATCCCACAACCGCGAAGAAGGAACGTGTGTCGATCCAATTACACAAGGGAGGGGTGCCGAACTCTTGCATACCCTTCCCTTCTCGATTTACATAATCAAAAAAGGATAAGTCCGACGAGGACGTGTTGGATATTTTCCGGAAAGTGGAAGTGAACATCCCGATGTTGGAGTGTATAAGGCAAGTGCCTAGGTATGCAAAGTTCCTCAAAGAGCTTTACACGACAATGAGACATACAAGGGAGACACATGTGGTGACTATAAGCGAGACGGTGTCGGCCGTTATTCAAAGTTGTCACCAAAGATGAAGGATCCGGGAAGCTTCAATGTGCCATGTGTGATCGGAAACACAAGGTTCAATGATGTTCTCTTGGACTTGGGAGCATCGATCAATGTCATGCCACTCAATGTGTATCAAACATTGAGTATAGGCCCACTCAAGAAGGACAACGTCATCATTCAACTTGCAGATCGATCAAGCAAGTATCCGGAGGGCTATGTCGAGGATGTGCTAGTGAAAGTAAATCACCTTATCTTTCCAGCCGACTTTTACATTGTGTAGATGGAAGACTCGCCGGTCAATAGCGCTCAACTTTTGCTTGGCCGGCCATTCATGAGGACGGCACGCACAAAGATCGATGTAGCGGAAGGAAATTTGACAATGGAGTTCGATGGTGACGTGATAAGGTTCAATGTTTTCGATGCCATGAGATACCCCATTCCCGATCACAAGGAGGAGTGCCAAACTAATGAAGTTTTGGAGGAGGTCGAGCTTGTTATGTCGACCTCGCTCGACGCATAGAGAACGGGGCGGGATTTGACAAGGAGGGAGAACGAGTTAGTGAAGAAGAACGGGAAACAATGGGGCCGAGTATGAAGGAGGTGTGTGCCGAACTTGAGTCACGGCCCTATGCTAAAAAATTTAATTCGTTCTTGTCAATCCCTAATGCTACAACAAAATTTCGTCTAAGTGTGGAAGAGGCTCCAATATTAGAATTAAAAGAGCTCCCTAGTCATTTGAAGTATGTATATCTTGGAGAAGATGACACTTTACCGGTTATTGTGTCGTCAAAGCTTAGTAAGAAGCAAGAAGAAGAGTTAGTGAATGTGCTTAAGAAGTATAAAACCGCTATAGGTTGGAACTTGGCAGACATCAAAGGGATAATCCCTACGATATGTGTTCATCGCATCTTGCTTGAAGAAGGAGTGAAACCAACAAGAGAGGGGCAACGCCGATTGCACCCTCCAATGATGAAGGTTGTCAAAGACGAGGTAATCAAAGTACTCGATTGTGGAGTTATTTATCCAATCTCGGATAGTCGTTGGGTCTCACCGGTGCAAGTAGTTCCAAAAAAGAGTGATGTAACGGTTGTAAAGAATGAGAAGAATGAGCTTGTGCCTCAAAGACTTGTGACTGGTCATAGGATGTGTATCAAGTATAGGAAGCTTAATGCAACAACGAGGAAGAATCACATGTCTTTGCCGTTCATGGATCAAATGCTCGAAAGGTTAGCTGGCCATGAGTTTTATTGTTTTCTTGATGGATATAGCGGCTGCAACCAAATCATGATACACCTGGATGATCAAGAGAAGACTACTTTCACATGTCCATTTGGCACCTTTGCATATCGAAGGATGACGTTCGGCCTATGCAACGCACCCGACACGTTTCAACGATGCATGTAAAACATCTTCTCCGACTTTATTGAAAATAAGATTGAAGTCTTCATTGATGACTTTAGCGTGTATGGACGTGACTTCAAATCATGTTTGGAGAACATAGAAGAGATACTAGAAAGATGTGTAGATACCAACCTTGTGCTTAATTGGGAGAAGTGTCACTTCATAGTAACGCAAAGCATTGTGCTTGGTCACATAATTTCGGCAAAGGGCATTGAGGTAGACAAAGCCAAAGTGGAGCTCATTCAACACTTGCCTTCGCCAAAGAATGTGAGGGACGTGAGAAGCTTCCTTGGCCATGTCGGATTCTATCGACGATTTATCAAAGACTTCTCCAAGGATGCAAAGCCATTGAGTAACTTGTTGCAAAAAAATGTGCCGTTTGAGTGGAGCGAAGCTTGTGAGAAAGCCTTCAATCGGTTGAAGGAAGCCTTGTGTTCGGCACCAATCTTGTCTACACTAAATTGGGAGCTACCATTTGAGCTCATGTGTGACGCCTCGGACTATGCATTGGGAGCCGTGCTCGGCCAAAGGATAGACAAGAAGCCGAACGCCATCGACTATGCTTCAAGGACTCTCAACGATGCTCAACTCAATTACTCCACAACCGAGAAAGAACTTTTAGCGGTAGTCTTTGCTTTAGAAAAGTTTAGATCATATCTGCTAAACTCTAAAGTTATTGTGTATGGTGATCATACAGCTTTGAGGTATCTCATGACAAAGAATGATGCGAAGCCAAGACTCATTCGATGGATTCTCTTACTTCAAGAATTCGACATAGAGATCAAAGACAAGAAAGGAAGTAAGAATGTTGTAGTCGATCATTTGAGCCGAATTGTGAAAGGAGAAGACGAGCTACAACTTCTTGAGACATTCCCGAATGAGCAACTATTTCGGCTTTATGCGACACAAGAACCTTGGTATGCCGACATTGCAAATTACTTAGCAATTCGGCCTTCCCAAAGGGTATGCCGAGCCACCTCCATAACAAGATCACAAAGCAAGCTCGACACTACTTATGGGATGAGCCATACTTATGGAAGCAATGTAGTGACCAAGTTATTCGACGGTGCGTACCGGAAGAAGAACATCGATCCATCCTTGCCTTTTGTCATAACGAAGCATGTGGAGGACACTTTGGACCAAAGAAGACGGCTTTGAAGGTACTCAATTGTGGATTCTTTTGGCCGACATTATTCAAAGATGCCTACACCACATCTCTTACATGCGATCGGTGCCAAAGAACGGGGAACATAGGTAAGCGAGATCAAATGCCTCAAACCCCCATAATTATTGTTGAAATTTTTTATGTTTGGGGCATAGACTTCATGGGACCGTTCCCCTCAAGCAAAGACTTTCTCTACATCTTGCGTGCGGTTGATTATGTGTCAAAGTGGATTGAAGCAAAGGCTACACGCACCAACGACTCCAAAGTAGTTGCCGAATTCATCAAGAGTAACATCTTTGCACGTTTTGGAGTTCCAAGAGTTTTGATAAGTGATGGAGGCTCCCATTTTTGCAACCGCACCATAGAATCATTATTGAAGAAGTATGGAGTCACACACAAAGTATCCACACCTTATCATCCTCAAACGAGTGGCATGGCCGAGGTGAGCAATCGAGAGATCAAGCAAATTCTAGAGAAAATCGTTGGACCTTCAAGGAAGGATTGGAGTGATCGACTTGATGATGCTTTATGGGCCTACCGAACCGCGTACAAAACACCAATAGGCATGTCCCTTTTTCAGCTCATCTATGGCAAAGCTTGTCACTTACCCGTGGAACTAGAGCACAAAGCTTGGTGGGCCGTAAAAGCCTTCAACATGGACATAGATGCCGCCGACCTTCATAGGAAGCTTCAACTGAACAAACTAGAAGAATTTCGCAATGAAGCTTATGATGCCGCATGGATATACAAGGAGAAGACCAAAGCTTTCACTACAAGATGATTCGAGGAAAGACATTCGAAGTTGGACAAAAAGATCTTTTATTTCATTCGAGACTTTAACTATTTCCAGGTAAGCTACGCTCTCAATGGGTCGGCCCTTTTGTTGTCACTCAAGTGTTTCCTTATGGAGACGTCGAGATTCAAAGCAACATATCAAGTAAGGCATTCAAAGTAAACAGACATAGACTCAAACCTTACTATGAAACATTTGAGGAACACACGGTGGAAGAAGTTGCAGTTGAAGATGCAGCCGATGCAGCCAACGCGCAGCCTACCGCAACCATTCTTCGCGAGCATGCAGCCCCTGCTGATAGGTTGCAGACATTGCAGCCTCTGCTGAGGCCCAGCGCATGTACAACACTACCGATATTGCTAAGCCATGCGCACACACTGCCGATGTTGCCGATACTGCCGATGCCACTACCAAGCAACCATGCATACTACCGATGTCATCGCAGCATGAAGCCTTGCACACTGTCGATGCCCTCGCTGCGCTGAGCCCTACACCTGCCGATACTGCCGACATGCATGGGCAGCCTTCCACGCCCAGCACCAACGCTGCCGAGCAGCTTGCACGCTACGATGCCGACACTACCAATAGCAAGCACAATGATGTCAATGAGGAAGAAATTTTCCAAAGCCACCTTTGTGCTATTCTCGCAGCCGAATTAAGCTATTTCACTACCGGATGAACACACGATGATGAGTCTAGGCTAAAGGACTATAAACACTTAAGCGCTACATGGGAGGCAACCCATGTCGACTATGAAAAACGAAGGAGCCATCGACGAGCGTTTGAATTCTCTAACCCTTCTCTTTTTCATTAGTTTGTAATGAATTGTTGGAAACATGTCGATTATTACATGCTTAGAAATTACTTGTTATAGTTTTATGCTTACATTGAAAACAATGTAATTTTCTAAGTGTGGTGTAGGTTTACATGTTTCGTTTATGTTTTTGTGTGCTTAGTTTAGAAAAGAAAATTTTAAAAAATTGTAAGACAAAAATAGAGTGTTTTTCGAGTCTTGGGATGCCCCTAAAGTAGTCAATGATGTGTTTCTCCTCTTTGCATACATTGATGATAGTTGTGCATACTTTATAGTTGTGCATGCATGTGAATGTCTAGTATTGTTTAAATTTCGACCTTTGTTCCTTTTCACAATGTCTTTGGGGAGTTAAGAATGAAGAATGGGTCCAACAAGAAGAAATTCGGCCCTTGGTGAGAAGACATAAAGAGAATCGAGCTTTGCTATGTGTAGAGACGTTTTTGAGCCTCCTTATCCTAAAAATCGAATGTCTTTAGCCGAGCCCCATTTCATTCCCTTTATTGATCTTTTCATGATTCTTAACATGGTTAAATTTGATTTGTGGAGTCTTTCTTAAGAGTAAGCATATGGTTTTGGTTCATTGGTACACATAGTTGTTACATGAGGTTTTCCATCAAAATTTTCACAAAGAGCTTTCGTTTTCATGACATATGCAAGTTATTTTCGTGTTCTATTATCTTTCTCTTGCATATACTTATGTGTGAATAACCATGTGTTCATACGAGCCTGAGACGAATCATTAGGGTCAATAGTTTGTTTAGAGTCGTAGTTTTAATTTAGTTTTGCTAAGGGACTAGCAAAAGATAAGTGTGGGGTAGTTGATAAGAGCACAAAGTGCCATGTTTTTAATGTATATCTACTGCCATTTATACCTTGTTTAACCTTAGTTATCGTAAGATCGAGTCATTTAGTTAAGTTGTGAGTATTTGGAGACCTAAATGTGTTTATTGTTAAATTGCCGAAGTTAGCTATATTTATCGTCGATCCTGGTGATTGACGAATTTATCTTTATTCTAATATTACTTCCTAGTTTATATTTCCAGAAAATCAAAAGAATAGGAAGAGAACAAAAATCGGCGAAAGAACAAGAAGAGAAAGTGCCAGCCTTGTAGCAGCCCTGCGCGTGTCCTACCGAGAAGCTGCCGATGTATTCGATACTGATAGCAGCCATGCCAAGAGCCTGCAAACTGCTGAGAGAGCTTCCGAGAAGGGCTGCAATGGCAAACAACGTGTCCTAGAGCATCAAGGAAGATATAAACGCGTCCTAGACGTGTGAAGCATGAGAAGACAAAGTCCTAGGCCGACCAAGGCAAAGAAATCCTAGTTCACAAAGGGACAGAAAATCTATCTCATTTCGGATTGGGAAACTACATCAAAGAAGGATTCCTTACCCGTTTTAGTTTGGGAAAACTCTCCCAAATTGAACTTCTCCTCCCCCTATAAATAGAGGCCGGCACCATTAAGAAAAATTGTCACATCCCAAAGCAAAAATCTAGCCTTAAGCTCTACCAAAATTCAGCCTAAAGTCCTACATAGAATAGCAAGCCAAAACCTTCACCACCACTCCCATAAAATTCCTGCCGTATCTGTGTTCTATCCAACCTTCAACCGACTCTCTTTACCACGATTCAAAGCCCTCTTTAAGGTGTTTGAAAAGTGTGATCCGCCCCTATCTCCTGGCTTGTATTTATGTGTAGTTATACAATGTTTTGTCTATGAGACTTGTGTGTATTTTAGGTGATTGATTTGTATGTCTATGTATGAACCGATTGTGATTTTTGGTGTTGTAAATATGTTTGTTCAATTTGAGTTTTTACTGTGTATAAGGTTTTATAAGGATAAAATTCGGATTGCATGCTAAAATATAAGGAAAATATGTAACAAGTAGTAAATTTAGGTTCGGCAAGTAAGTTAACTTGGTTTTAAATTTGTTCTTTGTTAGTTCTTTAGATTCGTGTGCCTCAAAGATTGATGCTTAGCAATAGTGCAATGTGTTTTGAGTATTTGATCTTGTATCTGCCGAAATTAATATAGGTTGAGTCTAGCTCTTCGCGGTCTTGATTTGTGTTATTTCATAAGGGTTAGAGTTGAAAGAACTTACTTGGTAATAAGAAGAGTGACACCTTGCTTGTTAACTTGTCTCCGACTAAAGAAAAGACTTGTGTGCTTAAGTGTTAATTTATTTTAGTGTCTACTCTTCGTGTCATTAAAATTGATTAGCATAAAGATTAGGGTCATGCGCTTATCAAAATCTTAAGTATTTACGAAGTCTTAAATCGATTAGTGAACCTCTTCCGGCACTAGTTAGGTTGAAAACTAAGTCGAGTGTAGAACATGTTAATGTTATTGCCGAGTCCTTTATTTGTCTATTTGTTGTGTGTTTTGATTGCTTATGTGCTATGTTTTGTGTGGAAGGATGTCGATCACATGTATATAATAGTTTTAGGATTTAATTTCGTGTATAGGAAATAGGGGCAGCCTTTCTACCGATCCATTCTCAACCCCCTTTTTTGTTTTGATTTTGCTTGTATAAATGTATAAATATGTTTCTAACCTTTTTCATGTCAGGTACCCTTAATCCCCGGCTAGAACGATCCCTATTTATCATATACTATTAACGTTTCTTGTAGGGTTATTATTGAAGATGTGCTTAGGCAACTCGTCAAATACCGGGCGGGCCGGTCTATTCCGCTCTGATGCTTAAGTCAATATAGATGGGGTAAACTGATAACTTAGGCGGGAATGAGTATTTGAAGTACTGATTACCTATTAATGAGGGTAGTTGGGACTCATATATAGGTTACCGGGCATGAAGACTGGCCTCACCCTTCGATGTGGGACTGGCCCCCTTCTGCACATATTGTTAGACTGTTCCAGCCCCTGCTTGGGGAGCTTCCATCCCCGGTCCCCGGGCCCCGATCACAAGTAAGATACGCCCGGGCGCGGGACCAGGTGTCCATGCCTTGTTCCCGGGCCCTGGGCCGGGTCCGGGAGTGCTGGTTGCGGGTCTGGGGGCCTGAGTAGCCTCTTTATGGCTATTGTCAACACATTACTTTGCATAATTTGTTTTAAGAAATTTCTTTTTCTCAGACCTTACATTGTCATTCAAGATATTGTAATTATTTCTTAGCTATTTACATAAAGCAGTTTGCATAAATATACCATGCTCAAGCCTTAGTTGGCTCAGTAAGGGAATTTGGTACGCAAGTTCTTCAGAGTCCAATGTGTCAAAGCCAAACTGTGATGGTTAAACCATCTGTAAAATATAGGAAGAAGAGAATGTATTAGTTTCGCGGTCTAAATGACATTCACGACAACTAATATAAACCAAGATACATTATGGTATATCCAATGCTTTGTAAAATTTCGTCATCACCATAAAATTTTGGTTTCTCCATTTTCATTACATGTGAAGTTAATGAAATTCCATTATCGTTGCTTTTTACACAATCAATAAGATATCTATCTTGAAAAATTTTCAAGAAATAAAAATTGGATTTCAAAACCGAAATTTGTAATGGTCATAATTTTCACGCTTCGTGAAAATGTTTTATCACAATACTAGGTTTGTCCAATTTTTTTTATATTACAATGCTCATGAAATTACATTATCATGGCAATGCTCAAACTAAATAACATGTTAAATAAAGTAATTATTTAACAGTAATAAAATAGACATATAATGATGCTCAAATTTCATAAGTATATGTCATAATATGATAAGATCAATTTGAGCATTATATCATTAACGATTTAATGAAAATAACAATTTTAATTAGAACTTACTGTTAGTTTGCCAAATAAACTGCGTGTGAAGCAGTTGCTTGATCTCAGTTCTATTTTGATCGTCGCATCGTAATTAATACGTCACATGTAAAAACAACAATATTCATATGATTAGTCACCTTAATCATATATATTTTCATATTTACCATTAAATTCGTAAAACAGTAAATAGCCACACAGTAAATATGAATTACTATGTGGTAATTTCAAATATTACATTTAAATTTTTCCTTTTTTTTCGTGGGTCGGGTCAGGCCCAAAGAAGCCGGGTCGAGCCCAAAGGAGCCGGGTCGAGATTTCCGAATCCGGGTAGAATTTTTTTTTTCTTCTGCAGATCACAGCGGCGTTGATCGGTGCTGGGGAAAACCGTGCCAGCCCAATCTCGGGTGGAAGCTGCATGCCGAGGGCGCCGTCCAAGGCTGGTGGAGACATGCGGCGGCGTCTGGAGGACGAAGCCAGATCGGTGTCATCGATGCTGGGCTAAAGTCGTGCACCAGGAACAGATGAGACCTGGACTCGGATCGGCATGGGTCGTGACAGGTGGTCGATCTCGTCAACGGGGATGAAGGGGACCAATCTCTTCCAGGCGGCGATGCTGGTTAGTCGTCGAGGACGACTGGATCGGGGACGAACCGGATCGGATCTGGCACCGTCGGGGTTGATGGGGTCGACGATGGGTGCCCAGAGCAGATTTGCTTGTTGCTAGGGCTTGGGTGCGGCGTCGATTGGCGGAGGAAGCCGGGCCGGAGAAAGGTGATCGGGCGTCGATGTGGGCTGGGCTGGAGTCAGAGAAACAACAACAGCATCCTGTTGGAGTACGCGTCGGTGCAGGGGCTGATCGGCAGTGGGAGGAGAGAAAAAAAAAGGCTAGGTTTTTTTTTTTTTTTTTCTTAGCTTAAAACTCAGGGAATAAAGTTATGTGTCTGATAACGTGTTGTAGAAAAGTGAGAAATTGGTCTACTCATTTCATTGATAATCCCATTTATATAAGGTGAGTATTACAACGGTAATAGTAAATACATTTATAACAATAATGACTACATAATTATCTCTCGTCAGTTACATTAACGAAGGCACATAATATGTTTTTCTTTCAACATAGAGCACAATGAAAAGTTGAAAATGCATGAGAAAAATTGGAGTCATCTCCGTCTAAACAAAGATAAAAACAAACAACACTTAAGGAGACCTCAATTGTGCCCAAAGTTTGAGAGGTCAAAGAGAACTTAAACTCTTTCAAGTTTCCAAGGACAACTAAACTCTCTCTGCTAGGGTTTGAGAGAGCGGCGCCGTTCGGTGACTTACTCTGCAATTTCCTCGATCTTCGATCGAGAATATCGGCGGCACTTCCCCTAGTTCAGTGCAACCCAAGTACGGTGAAAACAATGTCTTCTCCTCCTTCGTTTTCTACTTTTAAGGCGGGGTTCTCGACCTCTCCTACGGCGGCGGGTCATGACTTTCCTCCTCCCACTCGTCTTCTTCTCTCTCAGATCTTGACGATATTGGATTCAAGGAGGTTGATCGGTACAAAGGGTTAGCAACCTTACACGGGCACAGAGAACCCTTTGGGTCGGATACAAATCTGGGATCCGGGGATTTTGGGCGATTGCGCGGACCTCGGGTTATGTTTTTTTGCGAAGGAGATTGGCTTTTGAAGGGCTTTTGCACCAACAACGAGATCAGATGCCATATCGGTGCCCGACAACGCACCTCTTTGTTGTTTGTCGTGGTGGTGTAGGTATCTTGAGGGTTGGTTTTGATTCTTGCACTTTTAAGCGAGCAATGTTGGTGTGGTGGCGGTGCTCGTCGCACAGGCTGGGTTGGGTGTGGCCGACGACTAGGCCAGTCAGCTTATGGTTTTTCCGACGGTGGATGCCGGCGGGGAAGGTTTGGGAGCCCATTGGCGAGAGCAAAACCGAAGCAATACTCACACTAATTTAAAACTCTGCAAAATGTCATCGTTAGTATGGATAAATAAAGGTCGATCAATCCGGGGATATTGAAGGGTAATCGAATCACTAAAGTGTTAACAAATATTCACATATATACATTGAAATCATGGGAGTTTTGATTGATTTTATCTACTGTTCCTACTGCCCAAAATAAAATCTAAATTAAATATATACAAGTGATCAACAATTCCACACAAAACATAGCACAAAGAACACTCAAAAACATATAAGACAGGCACAAAGTAATTCACGGCAATAAGTAGAACATGTTATGATTTCTATGACCTAACTTGATTCTAATTTTAATTAGAGCCCTTCGCGGTTCATCTAATCGTTAAGACTCCAACAATACGTAGAGTTAACTTCGCGTATCACCCTAAGTTGTATGTTAATCGGTTCAAAGACACTTCGCGTAGAAATCAAACAAGAAAAACATATAACCACGGAAGCAAAATTGGAAACATATAAACAAGCAAGTCGTCACACATCTTATTTATTATGCAGATTTTCAGAATTATGGTAACCCTATTAAGCAACTTAGACCGACCAACTTCGAGTCTAAAATCAATTTAAGTTACTTTAGCAAGTGAAATCGACACCCAAGGAATTTCCATGACAAAGGCAGCCCTTGCGTGCTCGACTTTTATGCATAGAATTATGAAAATCAATCAAGTAAATCATAGAATTATACAAGACGTACCTACTGCCCTAATTTACAACATGCAAAATTCATGCATGCTTTTGTTTGTAAAAATTATTACACAACTTCAATAGAAACTGAAATCATGTTCATCATACAAAACCAAACGAAATCCAAGTATTATTACAAAATAAATTGTAAATAGGCAGAAAATAATACAAGCCATGAGGGATGAATCACACTTTAAAAACCTTGGAAGCTTCGGCAAGAATGGTGGGATGCACGGTTGAAGGTAAGGTAGGATGTGATTTGTGGTGGGAGAATGGATGTGTTTCGGCTTGATGATTTTCTTCCTTGTATTTGAGAGAACTTTGGCTAGTATTTTTGTACAGAATCTAATCATTGAGAGAAGAGGCAGCCGGCATTTTTATGTAAGGAACAAAGAAAACCCTAGCCGGTTAAGGAATGGTGCATAAATCGGCAAGAAATAATAGTTCTTTCCTTTCCTTGTCTTTGCTGAATTCTTTTCCTTATTGCACAAAGGTTTCTTACCAATTTAATGTAAGAATAATGTCCCCTTCCTTGTAGGTTTCAGCCATTGTAACTTCCCTTTTAGAGTTAAGACAAACCGGCCATACTTTCCTTCTTATCTTCTTTTTCTCTGAATTCGGCAGAATGACCTTTCAGTATTGAGGCTAGCATAACTTTCTTCTCAGAAAAGCTTTTGATACAATTCCAAATTCTATAGAAACTAGTCTCATTGAGCTTTCCATACATATATGGCATGACTTCTAGTTCCTTGTGGATCGTCCTACAGAAATTCTGGAAGTTGAATGACAGGAATCTGCCCGAATTTAATCAGGGTTTTTTTTTATATTTCTTCACTTCTTTCCTTTTTCTTCTAGGCTTGCATCCGTGCTCTCCTTGCTTCTCTAGGTCATCTTCTCCTCTTTCTTCAAGGTTTAAATTGTGGGAATATTTCTGAAATTTCAAAAGAATAAATTAGGTAAGTTTCGGCAAGACATAAGTTTCCCTATTCAAAATAGGTTTCCTCTTTCAATTCGATTTTCTAATTCATTTTAGTTTCCTAATCCGAATAGGTTTCCTAATCAAATGAAGTTTCCTAATTTCAATCTTCGTCGTTTTTTGAAACGTCAAAGCATTTCTACTTTCCTGGTTCAATTAGGATTCCTAGTTTGATTAGGATTTGCCGAAACTTTCCTATTTCAATATCATTGAGCACAATTTCATATTATTTCTGCCAAAGACTCAAGACTCAATCTAATGACTCGATCTTATACAAATAAGGGTTAAGTAAAGCATAAATGGAGGTAAAAACACATTAAGAACGTCGCATAAAATGCTCCTATCACCCATAGAATATTTGGGTTCTCAAAAGTGGGTATGTGCTATCTTAGGTTTAGATATAGTGGAGTGAAGTGTGGATATAAGGTCTACCCATGTTTGGGCTCGGTTTTGGGACCCTGGTGGGTGGTTGCTGACCTTGAATATGAGACACCGGCTTACATTGACCCGGTATTGGTTCTGGTCTTAGGAATTCGTTTGCTAATTTTTGAGTTTTTGACACCCTCGGTTACTCTTGAGTTCCTAATGAGTGGATCGTTTCTTCTAGGTGATCACAGAATCAGATACGGTCACAGTTAATTTCTAAACCCTTATCTTTTTCATTGGTTTGCTATGCTATATTTGAAATGTGTTAGACTTGTCATATACTTCGGCATTGCATGCTATAGTTTTATGTTTACATTGAGGACAATATAATTTTCTAAGTGTGGGGTAGGTTTACATGTTTCGTTTATGTTTTTGTGTGCTTAATTTAGAAAAGAAAATTTCAGAAAATTGTTTCACAAAAATAGAGTGTTTTAATTTTGTTTTGTGTGATTTATTTTGAGTCTTAGGATGCCCCTAAAGAGTCTATGATGAATATATCTTTGAATGCATAGATGATGATTTTTACATACTTTAAAATTGTGAGTTTCATGGATAATGTGCATGGTATGAGCATGTGAGACGTGATTTATTGTTGAAGAAGCATGCATGTTTTGGTTAGTTCTTGTCCATAACAACCTATGTGAGCTTTATAGCCAAATTACTTTCTTCATGAGTGAAAAATTCAAAATTTTTCGTTGCATAAACCTCATTATTCTTTGTTTATTAAATGATTATGTGTCATAGCTTTTTAATGAACTCTAGAATGCTAGAACTTACTCTTGTTGATTTTCAAAATATTTTTATCATAAAATACCTTGATTTTGAAAAAGATTGAAAAGATCTCTTAAGTTTACCACCATAGCCAAATAAAGCATGAACCCTATTTGCGCCCGTCGTGGGACACTTTAGTTAACCCCCTTGAGCCTATGATTAGCCCTTTTCTTTCATCACCCTCATAAAAAATTCCTTGAGCTTAGAATAGTATATTATTTCCCTTGTTTCATGGACTTGGCAAAGCTTGATTATGATGGAGTTTTTTATATGGAGTGATGTAGGAAAATAAGTGTGGAGTAGAGACTTGTCCATAAAAGAAAAAATTGTGTAGTGCCATGCCTTAGAAAAGAAAAGAAAAAAAAATTTCGGATCAAAGCAAAAGAAAAAGAAAAGAAATCAAAGAAGATCTGAACCAAAGAAAAAGAAAAGAGGCATGGATTTGGAAAGAACAAAAGAGAAAAATATGTATGGATTTAGTTTTGAAAAATTGTTGTGAATTTAGAGTTTTGTGTGTATTTGAAGGTCTAGCATTGTTATATTTTGACATTTGTTCGTATTCACATAGTTTTGGGGAAGAAAAGAATGAAGTATGGGTCCAACAAGAAGAAATTCGGCCCTTGGAGAGAAAACATAAGGAGAATCGAGCTTTACTAAAGGCCACGATGACGTTTTGATACCTCCTTATCCAAATTTCGAATACCTTTTAACCTAGCCCCATTACAACCCTTTTTAAAATATTTTTTCATGATTCTTAAGATAGGTTAAAGTTGGAGAGAAAACATAAGGAGAATCGAGCTTTACTAAAGGCCACGATGACGTTTTGATACCTCCTTATCCAAATTTCGAATACCTCTTAACCTAGCCCCATTACAACTTTTAAAATATCTTTTCATGATTCTTAAGATAGGTTAAAGTTGGAGAGAAAACATAAGGAGAATCGAGCTTTACTAAAGGCCACGATGACGTTTTGATACCTCCTTATCCAAATTTCGAATACCTCTTAACCTAGCCCCATTACAACCCTTTTTAAAATATCTTTTCATGATTCTTAAGATAAGTTAAAGTTGATTTGTCGAGTCTTTTCTCAAGAGTAAGCATATAGTTTTGGTTCATTGGTGCACATAGTTGTTAAATGAGGTTTTCCATATCATATTCACAAAGTGCTTATTCGTTTTCTATGATATATGCAAGTTATTTGTTGTCTTAATATCTATTCTCTTGCATATACTTGTGTGTGAATGCCATGTTTCGAGTGAAAAGAAGAGAGTATACCTAGTGAGGAGGATAGGACTAACTAAAACGTGTAACATGCTTATGTGTGTATCTCTTACTTATTCATGTTGTATACATGTTTATGAAACTTGGGATTTACGTGCTTACATTCATATGCATGAACTTGAAAGCTATGTGTTTAAAATATTATGAGACAAATCGTTTAGGGCCAGCGTCAATAAATGTTAGTCGTAGTTTTATTTAGTTTTGCTAAGGGACTAGCAAAAGATAAGTGTGAGGTAGTTGATAGGAGCATAAAATGTGACGTTCTTAATGTGTTGTAGAATCAAGTCATAATGTAGAGTCTTGAATATTTGGTAGAGTTACAATGGAAAGGTGGTAAGTATAGAGAAAAAGGCAGAAATTTATCAAGAGTCGATTTTGAAGTCTTTAAATGTTTCATTTGATCTGTAAAGCCTCGGCTATACTTTTGATGGATTTTTCTTCTCTTATATGCAGTAGACATATTGATGATTGATTAATGGAAGGAGTTATAGAAATCGAAGCAAAAGAAGATGCCAGGAATTGCAAGGAAAATTCTGCCGCAATGCAGCTAGTTCCAGTAAGTTCCTGGGCACATCACCTAACTTCCATGACCTTTCCAGGACAGATCACGAGGAACCAGAGTACGAGTCATATATGCACAGAAAGCTACATAAGTCTAGTTTCCAGAACATTTGAAATCGTATCAATAGCTATTTTTTGGAGAGAGTTATGCCTGTTTCATTAACGAAGGTCAAGTCTGCCAAGAAGAACAAGTTTCTGCCTGCCGAGAAGAAGAAGTGAACTGGAAGCAAGAGGGAGTTCCTAGCACAACAAGGAGAGGTTTCTGAGCTCAATGAAGACTAGGAAAGTTGGAAAAAGATGATGTTTCTGTCTGAATCCGTAGACTCACAGATATCGGTGGATCTTGGTGTGATTCCTGCCGATCGGCGATCAGTCGTATCAGTTATCGGAGCTGGAGAGAGATAGGATCGCCCGGGTATTTGGGTGCTGGTCGGACCTCGAGCGGAGTTTCTACAACTTTATCCGGCGGGAGGTGCTGGAACTATGTCATCTGGGGGGAATCCCGGTGGGTGATGGAATGTAGGTTGTAGTTATGATCTCGTTGAGCGAATTGGTGTTGACTAGTCTTTTTACCTTGTGTTCTGCAGGTGTATCTTCCCGGACGGCAATTAAAGCCCACGAAACGCTGTCGGTGGACAATCAGGATCTGGTCTCGAAGCTGAAGGAAAAGAGGGACGCGACCGCGAGGTCCACGGTCGACCGGGGAACCGGGGAGGTGACCGTACATGATAAACTGGTTTCGTTGGACGTTGCGGACGAGGATTACTTCTTAAAGCACGTAAAGACTCACCCTTCGGGACCCCAGGCGGCGTCTGGATCGGGGAAGGTTGTTGGTGGGCCGTTCAAGCCCCCGGGTGGTGCTGTAAGGAATTCCACACCGGCTGGGGGCTGCGCCAATTGTCGTGAGGTCCCCACTGTCTGCTGCCCAATCTTCTTCTTTACAGGTTGATCTGGTTGAGCGGAGGAAGAGGTCTCAAGAGATGCCGGCCTCCGTGCTTGTTATCTTCACCGGCCGATCGATTGGTGAGAGTTTGGCCAAGCGGCTGAAGCTGACGCGTGGTGGCACCACTACCGCCCACAGCGATGTTCCTGCGGCAACTAGCTCTGCTGCTGCCGGTACAAAAGCATCGGGGGTGGAGAAGACTCCTGCGGCTGGGACGGGCCCGGAGCATAGTTGCCCGGACAACTCTTTCGCCCGGAGGCTGCTCATGGACGTGAAGGGAATGGAGCTGGAGAATATTGGGGCTCCGGGAGGGCGGCCGGAGTAGCACCGGCTGAAAACCAAGGAGAGGAGAGGGTCGAGTTGGAGGCCCAGGTCGAGGAGCTCCAAGGGCAGGTGGCGACGGGCTCCTCTTCTGCCGGCGGGCAGGTCGATGAGAATGACCCGGAGGTTTACCAGCGGGCGGTTAAGAAGTATCGAGAAAGTGATGAGCTTCTTGACCTACTGGAACGCACCTGGGAGGCGGGGATAGCCGATGCTTATGACGACTGGAAGAGTAAGGGCTATCTTAACGTCTTAAAGATGCCGCTGCCGCAAGCGAATGAAGAAAAGGTTCAGGAGGGTGACACCGAGCCAGCCGGTGAAGACGCCGCTGGTGAAACTGCTGCTGAAGGAGCTCCTACTGAAGAGGGGGAGCAGGTGGAAGTGCCCTAGCAGGCTCTAGACTTTGTACACTCCCGCCCTCCCTTTTTGTTTTAAGCTTCTTTTTTTTTTTTTTGTACACGCTGCCCTGAATTATAATGAATGGACATTTTGCCTGAGCTTGTGTTGTGTCTTTTTCAATTTTCCTGACTTGGCTGCCCATGGATTGCCCTTTGTACTTAGTTGAAAACAAAGTTGGAATAAACAACTGCTGAAATTACACCTGCCGAACTGGTTGGAATGTCTAGCTAGTTGTGTTTAGGAAAGAAAAAACTAGCATCTTACTCAGGCTAACAAGTTGTTGGACCGCTGAGCTTCTATACGGGTTTAAGATTTCGACCGGTCGTATGAGCGTTGGTGTCGCGGGATAGATATCCCGATTTCACGCGGTCCCCACTGTCCGGGTTACCCTTGATACCGCTGCAAGTCACCGCGGCGAATTAGGCCCTCAATTGTTGTTTTCAAGGCAAGGCAATCGTTTGTGTGGTGTGTGGCTTCATCGTGGTAGGAGCAGTATTTACCGATCTGTACCCTGGTCAGGTTCCCCTTTTGGTGCTTTCTTTTTTGTGGAGGGGGGATGTTGTTCCCGTTCCCATACAGGATATCCTCGTAGGAGGAGGTCAAAGAAGAGAATACCTCTTGTCGTCCTGCTAGCATGACCGCTAGGGGGTGGGTTTGCTGCTGGTAGGATGGGAGGTTCCCTGCTCGTTGGGGAATGTCGACATAGTCCCTCTGGCGCTGCTGGTTCCCCAAACCTCTTGGTCTTTTGTCGGTCGAGGCTCCTCGGTCCCAACCCTGCTGCCAGTTTCTGGCTTCCTGTTGGGCGGGTTCAGGCTATTCCTGCCTTCTCTTGTGTTGATGGCTCCAGTAAGATTCGTGGTCTGCTTGGGCGTGCCTGATAGCCATCGCCTTCCGTTCGTCGTAACCCTGCGGGATCTCCACCCGCACAGCGAGATCCCTTTGTCCAGGCCGGAGACTGTGCTTGAAAGATGATTCGGCAATCCCTTTGTCCAGGTCCCTGACCCAGGTGGTGGCCGTTTGCCATCGGTTAACAAAAGCTCTCAGCCCTTCGCCGTCCGCCTGCCTACAGTTAAAGAGGACCGTCGAGGTCTGGGCCCCTTCGACCCTTATTATGAACCGGCCCACGAATCTATCTGCCAGTTGCTTTATTGCCTCTATAGAGTTCGTCGGTAGTTCGTAAAACCAGTTGAGCGCCTCTCCGGACAGGGTCTCCTGGAATATGTTGCAGCAAACGGCGTCAGAGTAGCCCTTAGCACACGTTTGGGACCAGAAGATGTCCAGGTGTTGGTATGGGCAGCCGGCCCCAGAGTATGTCAGCTTTAGCGACTTTTGGGTGCTGGATCTTCCGGAGTCCAGAACCCGGAGTAAGAAGGGTCCGGCCCGCTCGTTGAATCGTGCGCTCTCCGGCGGTCTCGCAACCTTTCTCTCGTTGCCCTCCATATGGGCCTTCATATCTGACACCGAGTCAGATAGTATCTGCAGTGCCCGTGCGGTCGAGCTAATGGTATCTTCCTCGAATGAGCCACTGTCCCTCCGAGGGGCTGGGACGATCTTTGGTGGCACCGTGTCCGCTGGGAGCACGTCTGTGTGTGGCGCGAATGATTTTGCCAAAGAAGCATTGCGCTGCTGGCATCTTTCCAAGGCAGCCACCAGTGTGGCATTAACCTCTTCCATGTCTTGATACCTGACGGTGGCTTCTGCCCTGTCCCGGTCGCTCTCTTCCGGCAAGCGGGTGACTTCCGCTCGCATCTCTTCTATCTCTCCCACCATATCGTACTGGCCGAGACTGGAGACATCGTCCAGGTTGTCGCTGCTGGGTAGCCGATCTTCCCCTCTACTTGGGCCCTTCCCGCGTAGATCTCTGTCGCGTTCACCGGATGTACCGCCCGGATCACGGTTGATAGCAGCATTCTGACTGCATCTACCAGCGGGCTGCCCCTACCCCGCCCCCGGGATTTGGACTAGCATCGGCTTTAGAACTCACCGGTCCTCTGAATTTCCTTCCCTCTTTTCTCCTGTACTTCCGGACATATGTATTTTTTGTGACCCGTAGGCTGATCGATTTTGTTCCCGCTAGTACGACAACACAAACTTTTTGAACTCTTCCTACATATGGCGCCAATTGTTTCTGTCTGAATCCGTAGACTCACAGATACCGGTAGATCTTAGTGTGATTCCTGCCTGTAAACCCTGCTAACTAAGGGAATACCGGGCGGGGCCGGTCTATTCCGCTCCGATGCCTAAGCCAGTATAGTTGGAATAAACTGGTAACTTAAGCGGGAATGAATAGTTGAAGTATTGATTACCTATTAATGAGGGTAGTTGAGACTCATATATATAGGCTGCCGGGCATGAGGGCTGGCCTCACTCTTCGATGTGGGACTGCCCCCCCTCCCCCCCCCCCCCAATTCTGCTCATAATGCTGGACTGTATTATTTCGACCCCTGTTTGGGGAGCTGCTATCCCAGGTTCCCGGGCCCCGACCACAAGTAAGACATGTCCGGGGGCGGGACCAGGTGTCCATGCTACTCTCCCGGGCCCTGGGCCGAGTCCAGGAATCCTAGCTACGGGTCTGAGGACCTGGGTAGCCTCTCTATGGCTACTGTCAACAGAGGAAATTTTTGAAATAGGAAAGAAAAACTTGCCTAATCCTAGCAAAAAAAGAAAAACCTAGTCCGACTAGGAGAAGGAAACCTTGCCGGCTGCAACTAGGGAAACTCTCCAAGCTCAACTAGGGAAATATTGTTGAATCCTTGTAGGAGAAGAGAAGACAGAAATCTACAATTAATCATCATCAAATTCGGCAAAAAAATCCTAGAGGAACAAGAAGAGGGAAAGAAGACCAAAACCGGCAAGGAAATGGATTCCATGCCGATTTGCACAAGGAGTTTTCTGCCGAAACTTGCAGCCATCTTCTCCTATATAAAGAGTCCGGCACCACACAGAAATATCATCACATCCCACACACAAACACAAGCCTTTAGCTCTACCAAATATTTTGCCATAAATCCTATGTAGAATAGCAAGCCAAAACACATCTCCCCCACCTCCAAAATCATCCTACCTTTGCCGAAACCTCCTCCATCTCCATGGCTTGTAATTTTATAGTTTTACAAATCTATGTCTATGTAGATTGTATGCTTTTATGGTATTTATTTTTATGTCTATGTATAAACAATTTGAATGCTTGGTTCTATATGTTAGTTAAAACTTTGTCTATGTTTCTTAGGTTTTGTTTTGATAATTTGAGAATTCGGATGCTTTGTTCTTTGATTAGCATATAGACGTTATTTATGATAAAATTGTAAGTTAGGTTATAGGGAAGCATGTTTCGATTTGATTCTTTTCTTCTACTTAGTTTAGTCTTTAGATTCGTGTGCCTTAAAGATTGGTGGTCTAATTGGGTCATGACGTTGAGGGTATCAATCTCATTAGCCGGAATTAATATAAGTCAAGTCTAACGCTACCTTGTCCTGATTTGTGTTGTTTCATAGGGATCGAGTAGTTTAAAGAATATGCATGTCGATGCGAGAAGAGTGACGCCTTACTTGTTAACATGTTTCCAACTCAAAAAGACTTATGTGCTTAAGTGTTAGTTTGTTTTAGATTCCACGCTACGTAACTTTAAAACCTATTAGCATAAAGATTATGATGATGCGCTACGATAAGTCCTAAGTACTTTTGAAGTCTTAAATCGATTAGTAACCCGCTACGGAGCTAGTTAGGTTGGAACTAAGTTGAGTCTAGAATATGTTGAACTTGCTACCTTGTTTTCTTGCTTTCGTTTATTGCATGTTATGTGAACTTTTGTGTGAGTGCTTTGTGCGAAATATGTTGATCACTTGTAAATATTAGATTAGGATTTATTTTCATGTCTTGTTAATTTCGTGTCTAGCATATAAAATCTCTTCAAAACCCCCCTTAAATCCGTACATATGTATATATGTATATATTTGTGACTTGAAGTATATATGTGTATATAATTTCGTTTGTTTTATGGCCCAAAAGGGATTCTAATTGTGAATCGATACGGGAATACTCTCCATTTGGTTGGACAATTTATTCAAAATTTCTAAGTGGAGCGGGTCTGCTGAAATAAAGGCGCTATAAACGGTCTTGAGAAGGTGGATGTATTATTAGTTATTAGAGACCTAGGTGCAGCTATGTATTTGATAGTCATGGGGGTAACTCTTATTGTCGGCCCTTTCAGCTGTATTATTTCTTGTACTGTCTACTGAGCAAATAAAAATTCTTGACTTCCGATTCAAAAAAAAAAAAGATATAAAATTTTACAAAAAATATGGGATGCATGCATAGCAAATAAATATAGAGGTCTGAATAAAACCACCTTTTTCGAAATAAAAAAAAAAGGACGGTGCTATTAACACACCATTTTTTGTTAAAGCAATGCTAGGTGAACTACCTTTTTGCACCATTTTTTTTTATTAACACGCCCCCTCTATGATTTGAGCCAATCAGAATCAAGTTTAAAGTGTTATTTTGCAATATAACAAAATAATAAAATAGATAACTTGTGTTAATAACAAAAAATGGTGTGTGAATGACACCACCCTAAAAAAACCAAAAGTCTTAAAAACAAAAATTAATCCCAACAAAACTACATGGGCCTAACCTTTCAAAAGAGGCCGGCCTGCGTTTCTAAAATATCAGATGGCCCACTATGCAGAAAATAGTAACTCCTTTTTGTCTAATTTTGTTTAGGGGATGTGGATGTGCTTATGGATTGGTCAATGGATGGATGGGATAAGTACTGTGCTGTCAAATCATGCATGTCAAGAAATAATTGTGTAGTAGTAGGAATAACAACGTCCTCTGATCATGGAGTGTGTCAAATTTGGACAGGGTTAGGTTTTGGCTTTTCCATATATACATGGAAAAATAAGAACATACTTCTAAACAGTTAACCTTGTGGGTGAAAGAGACATGAAAGACTCTATGAAGCAGTTCTAAGTTTACCATAAGATGGACAGATTGATGGGGGCTCAAAGTTGAAGTTAGGTAATAGATATGCACGGGACGACATATCGGGCACCAGTAGCTATCTCCTCTTTCAGCTGAAGACGTACGTAGGTAGCCAAAGATTATCACATCTTTGAAGAAGTCATCAAATTAGGGTTTTGACACTGGTGGACATGTCCATGCATTCTCCTTTAACGTTCGTATTAATTACATAATGCCAACACATTTTCTAACGTCTACATGCACTTGTTAGTAAATATGTTTTTTTTTCATGGATAGTGATTCTCTCCGATGGCCCCCGATCGATTAGTGCACCAATGTATCGTAAATTATCTACATCGATTTTAAAGGTTAGCTATCTTTTCGATGAAGCTCGATCATGTCGCAATTGGAAAAGATGGGTACGTAAGCTGTGAAGACTAAAGATCACTACACATCGATCATTCTCACCCATCCCCTCTGTCTCATTCAATATAAAGTGCCCATCTTCCTCCATATGTCTACTATAGAGTGGTAATGTGACTATAGAGGAACAGATCATTGTTGAATTTGAATGATAACTTCAACTATTTTATGGGTCCGCAATGCATGAAAGGGACTATAGAAAATAAGAGACATCATAAAGATTGCCATCGATCCCCACTGACTTGGAAGATGAAGTTCAGTTTGAACTTTGAATTGTGTATAGAGCATGGACTAGAAGAACAGTACCGCTTACGCTATTTCTTGATCCCCCTTGTAACTTGGGGCCTAGCTAGGGCAATCTGTCCTCTCTTATTGTTTTTCTTATTGTACAAATAAAATGAGAAGTACCCATGGGGTTTGGTGTAGGGGAAGCATGCTGCATCCACTTGTTGGACGAACAATGCTGTGATACTCCCGGTAGTAGGAAGGTCGCTGGTTCGATCATCCGTAAGTGTAAATAAATCTCATAAGGAGGTGTTTGACCCATGTTGCTCCCGGGCCCCGGAGTTGTTGACCCACCCGTCCACCATTTTTGTAACGAAAAAAAAAAGAAGAGGTCTAAAGTCAATGTTAGAGAGACTATATGTTCAAGGCAATTCAATCTCACGCCCATCAAATAAAACCGACTCTTGAAAGAATATGATTGTCGTACACAAATTCCTCAAACATGCTCTTTACAATTTTTGTATTAGGGCCAGTGACTTATAATATGTTCTCCAAAGAGCATTGTGTGCCCTTTGCCTTAGAGATGGGAAGTTTTATGGACATATTGATCAAATAAATTCATGAGAAATTTTATATACATTCTCCAAACCACTTAATACACACCCTTATTATTATATATTTCAAATAAGATTCTGTAAGTATGTTAAATGACAAAAACAGACATGTAATAATTAAAAAAAAATTAAAAAAAAATATTATTTTAGAAATTAATTAAATAAGAAAATAAAATTATCTTAGAAATTAAAATTAGGTTTAATGGAGAATTTGAACAATCAATCCCTTCCTTTATCATCACGAAAAGAAATCATAATTTATTTATTTAGAATTTCAAATAAGGTAGTGTTCAAGGAAGGTTAATTCTGTAACTTCTGTGGTGTGTCTTGTCCTAATAAGGCTAGTAGTCTAGATTCTTTATTAGATAGGGAATTCCTGATCACCAGGGATACTTGATGTAATGCCTATATAAAGGTCTCCTTATCAATCAATAAAGACAGAGAGTTTACTATCATCTATTTCTCCTAGAACACGTTATCAGCACGTTGCTCTAGCCTCCCGTCTAATAGCCCTAAAAACCCTAATTCCGAAATGTTTTTTTCGAAACCCTAAACTACCGTCGGCCGCCGATTCTTCCCTTCGGCACCGTCGGCCTCTTCTCAGCAGCACCTGCGCTGCCCGCCTGCCCCCCCCCCCCCCCTCCCTTGGGTGCCATAACTTGCACGCATACCCGAAGATTCAAGATTGCTCGCAAGCCAAGCAAGCGGCTTTTGAAGCCTAGTTCGTTGCTGAGAAGAAATCAAGAAGAATAGAAGAAAACAAGTTTCCCCAAGAGTCAAGTTTCGTTTGATCAAGCTTCTCTTGAAGTGGTAAATATTTTATAAACGTTCCCGCTTCTGAATTTTCAATAGTTGGGTTTTGTTTTTCTTCGGGGACCTTTTCGTGTCCCTGCTACCTCATCCCGATTCTATCGCTTCTCGGGACGGCATACGGGGATTTAGTCACCCCGGTGCCAACGTTTATTGGGGTAACTGTGATGTTACCGGCCACCGTTATGCTTGTGACTGTGATGTCACTGTGAACCATAACGTATTCTTTTTAAAAGAAAACAAAGGGAAGATATCGATTGTGACTTGAAGTCACGTTAAGCATCGATTTATGTGACCATGATATATCTTGGCACTGTTCTAAAAGAACAATCAAACTTGATTAGTATTCAAATATACTAACGTCTCCCTGTTTGTGTTCTGTAGATGGCTGACACTCAGCGTCCAGAATTTGACATCTTGGATGTCCAAGGCAAGGAATACAAGAGGTGGGTCTCAGATGTTGAGAACACCTTCATTGGTAAAAGATTTACCGCCACCATCAACCCTCCTGAGAATGAAAGCTTACAAGCTTCTCCTGAACAGAAAGCGCAAGCCCTGATATTTCTCAGGCGCCATATCCATCCAACGCTCAAGAAGCAATACCTGAGGAAAACTGATCCCAAAGAGCTATGGGATATCCTCAAGGACCGCTTCGACAATGTGCATGACGTACAACTCCCAGACCTCATGTCCGATTGGGAGCAAATCCGCTTATTGGATTTTGATTTCGTCCAGGAATATCATCAGACTATGCTAAACTTGCAATCTGATCTGAGCTTTTGTGGGGTCGAAAAGACCGATGACGATATGACGGAGAAGACTTTCACGACGTTCCCAGAATCTGCGTCCATGTTGTCGCATCAGTACCGCGATCTCCGTGAGAAAGGCACTATCAAAACCTTCAGTGATTTGATGAATGTGCTTCAAAGAAAAGAGAGGTACCATGAGTTGATTCTTACCACCAATAAGAGGCCTCGAGGACCGAAATTCATTGCGGAATCTCATCAAGCCCGTGGTAAAGCTTCTAAGCAAAAGCATCAACCTCATGAACGTCAAGCACCACCACCACGTACGCCAAGAGCAACATGTGGCGGACGAGGAGGGAGAAGAGGCGTCGGCCGTGGCCGACAGCTTTCTTGGACAAGGAATGGTGGCGGCGCCGCCGCTCCCAGAGGGAGGAACAGTTTTGGTTCCGGTCCCAGGCGTGGTGGCCATACGCCGAACAATGCTTCGGCTCCTTGCTTCAAATGTGGCTCTAAGAATCATCTTCAACGCGATTGCACAGCAAGTAGAGAGATTCAAGCCGCTTACAAGAAACACAAACAATACATAGAACAAGAAACGAACTATGTAGGAGACTTTGAGGAAGAAGAATACGATGAGGAAGATACGAACTTCACCGTTGATGACTTCCAACCTACCAAGAAGCGTAGGACTCAGGAGTATGATACTCCGGGTTATGAATAAGTATTTGACTTAGGTCATGAGATACATGTTCAAGTTTGATTTTGATTATTATTTTGACATAATATAGTCAATAAATCATGACTTTGTTCGATAAGTCGTTCTATTTAGAACAACCTTGATGTACTTTTGAGTTGTCATCAATAAAAATTCTCTTATTCAATGAATCTGAGATTTTTACATCCCTATGAAAGCATAAATGGTTCGATGCGTCCAATTCTCAATGACATAATTATTATGAGTTCACCACAGTTCTGGTGATGTTAACTCATATCCGAAATAAGATCACAAAGACAAAAGGAGAGACCCGCGATCCGCCAACTTGGCCGCGATCCGCCAACTTGGCTGCGATCCGCCAGGCCTCGCTCGCCATGGATACTTGCCAACTTGGCTGCGATCCACCAACTTGGCCGCGATCCGCCAACTTGGCTGCGATCCGCCAGGCCTCGCTCGCCATGGATACTTGCCAACTTGGCTGCGATCCGCCAACTTGGCCGCGATCCGCCAGGCCTCGCTCGCCATGGATACTTGCAAACTTGGCTGCGATCCGCCAACTTGGCCGCGATCCGCCAACTTGGCTGCGATCCGCCAGGCCTCGCTCGCCATGGATACTTGCCAACTTGGCTGCGATCCGCCAACTTGGCCGCGATCCGCCAGGCCTCGCTCGCCATGGATACTTGCAAACTTGGCTGCGATCCGCCAACTTGGCTGCGATCCGCCAGGCCTCGCTCGCCATGGCTATTCGCCAACTTGGTTGCGACCTGCCAGGCCTCGCTCGCCATGGCTATTCTCCAACTTGGCTGCGATCCGCCAGCCCTCGCTCGCCAATGCCACTCAGCGCTTGGCCGCGACTCACTAGGCCTCACTCGCCATGGCCACTCGCCAGCTTGGCTCAACACCGAATCCGGTTTTTGAAACCAACAATCGATAGCCTATCGAACAAATGCAACTTTTGCATCAATGGCTCGGCAACGACGTGTCTTCGGACTTGCCATGCTTTGGATTTAGCTCAACCGTCGCATCGCATTGCCTCAATGCCTGACCGACCCTCACCACTCGCCTTGCTTCGGCTCGGCCTCAGGGTAGCTTCGGCCTTACCATAGCTTCGGCTTTGGCTTGGCCCCGGCCTTTGCCTTGGCCTCAGCCTTGGCTCGGCCACGCCACCTACGACGGTGTCCGGTCTCAATCTCTGACATAGGCTATGTTAACTCTCAATGTTGGTATTCGGTGATTAAAATAAGGCTTATCTCTTTCTCTCAAGTTATGTCGATGCCATGGCTCTGTTATTGGCCTTAATGCACTTCATTTTGTGATGATATATTGCTTCAGTACATTTACTTTAAAGTGTTCGCCAAAGTCTAAAGTAGACTATTGATTCAATTTACATTGCTTTTGTAGATGTATCAAGGCGAGATTGAGTGTTTGTTGGATTGTGCAACAACTCACACGATTCTGAGGAATCGGCAATTGTTTTCAGATTTTTCGCCAAGAGAATCATCGTTATCTACGATGACAGGAACTGAACCCGTCATTAAGGGTCGTGGTACTGCTCAATTCTTATTGTCAAATGGCATTGAAATTCGGGTAGAAGACGCCCTATATGCGCCTAAGGCGCCAAGAACCTTGCTAGCTTTCAAGGATGTGCGTGACAACGACTATCACCTCAACACTTATGTTGAAAATGGAACTGAATATCTGTTGATCACCTCCACTCAATCTATGCGCACTCGCATTGTGGAGAAGTGTAAGCGAGTTCGAAATGGCATGTATTTCACAACCATTCGAGCCAACGAATCTCATGTTGTTATATTATGTGATTCTGATGCTTATAAGCTTTGGCATGATAGACTCGGTCATCCGGGTCGTGATCTGATGATCCGTATTTTGAAATGCTCCCACGGTCATCCATTTTTCATATCACAAAAGCACAGAGGGCGCCTCAGCCTCGGTTCGACCGCCATGCCGTCGATAGCCGCCTCTCGGCTCCAAGGAGAGGTTCGGCCTCCTCCTGCTTCTCATGCTTCTGTAGCGATGTCTAATGCTCATCGTTCGTTTTGCAAAGCTTGTTCACTAGCAAAACTTCAAGCAAGACCATCTTTTGCTATTGATAACAAACAGAATATTCCGTTCCTACAACGAATACAAGGTGATATTTGTGGACCTATAACACCAGAATGCGGACCATTTAAATATTTCATGGTTCTGGTTGATGCGTCAACGCGTTGGTCACACGTAGCGTTGTTGTCCACGAGGAATGCTGCATTTGCTAAACTCCTAGCTCAGATCATTAAGCTTCGGGCTCACCACCCGGACAATCTGATTAAGTCAATCAGACTGGATAATGCTGGAGAGTTTACGTCAAAGTGTTTTGATGACTATTGCATGTCAGTTGGGATTGAAGTTGAACATCCCGTGCCCCACGTTCATTCTCAGAACGGTCTTGCAGAAGCAGCCATTAAGAGACTACAGCTTGTAGCTAGGTCCCTTGTCATGGCTACTGACTTACCGGTTTCGACATGGGGATATGCAATATTACAAGTAGCTATGCTTATTCGTCTACGACCCACAGATAGCCAACCATTTAGTGTGTACCAGTTGGTAACTGGTTACGAGCCTGATATTTCGCATCTGCGTACTTTTGGTTGCGCCGTATATGTGCCTATCACGCCTCCACTGCGTACCAAGATGGGTCCACAATGACGATTAGCTATTTATGTTGGATATGAAGCACCAACAATTGTCCGCTACATAGAGCCTATGACAGGTGATCTGTTTACTGCAAGATTTGCAGATTGTCACTTTAATGAGACATCCTTCCCGCCGTTAGGGGGAGATGGGGCCGCATCCGTCCCTAGTGAACGTCAGGAATTGACGTGGTTCTCTCCCACTATGTCTCATTATGATCCCCGTACGTCTCAGTGTGAGACCGAAATACAACGCATATTGGAACTACAAAAGGTGGCGGATTCGATGCCCGACTCCTTTAATTGCGAAAGTGACAAGATCAACCATACCTGCTGCGAATGTACCTGCAAGGCTCAACATTCCTCGCCATGCACGAGCACGCGCCGCCAGTCTCGGACCCGCAGCCCTAGGTGTCGTCGGCAGCCTAGGCTCGGCACCTCCAAGTGGAGGGCCGGCGTCGACTTCGGATCCTCCTAGAAAGAGGGAGAGACCAATCGGTTCCAAGGACAATGTACCTAGAAAGAGGGCATGTGTCCAGGCACAAAGCGATCCGTTCATCATCGATACTGTGACGCCGTCACACGAGATTGTCTCCGACTATACCTATGTCCAAGAATCAACTCTGAATCATCTGGGGGACGCCTCAGACTCACCGTTGATGTTGGAGAACAAGGAAATCTCACTAAACTACTTATGCATAGGCCTGGGACTTTCGGACAGAAAAACCGCAAAACCCGCAAAACCGAACCGAAATTTTGCGGTTCGGTGCGGTTCTTAAAAAAATTCAGTTAGAAAAAAAAAACCGAACCGAAATGTTATTGTTCGGTTTCAGTTCGGTTCTAAGAAAAAAAATAGGTTGAAACCGATTTAGAACCGTTAGATGTAAGTGCATTGATTTTCAGCCGTTAGATTGAAAATTAGGTTAAAATTTTTAAATTAGTACTACTCTTACGCAGCCTCCTTTGTTTGATTGTTTCTCTGTTTCTTCTAGGCCACTTTCTTCACTTCGACTTCTTCAGTTCTTCTAGGCTCCTTCTGTCTCTCTCCCTCTTACTGGCTCTTAGACTCGATCTTGACTCAAGCAAGCCTTCAAAGAATCAGTCAATCTTCATCTGGTCTTCAGAGTCCAAGCAGCCCACCCTCGCTCCCTCGACCCACCCTCGCTGCCCTCGCTCCCTTGCTGCCCTCGCTCCCTGGCTCCCTCGACCCGCCCTCGCTCGGCCGCTCCCTCGACCAGCAGCAGTCTCATGGACCTCGTGTCAAAACATTAACTATATGGTAATTACTGCGCATTTCATAGATGATGGATGGAAGATGCACAAGAGGGTGCTTAGTTTTTGTGTTATACCTAATCACAGTGGGAATAGCATAGGAAAAATATTGGAGAACTGTTTGGTGGAGTGGAACTTGGATAGAGTGTTGACTGTATCAGTGGACAATGCAACAGCTAACAAGGTAGCCATAGAGTACCTAGTAGAGAAGATGAGTGGATGGCCTAAGCCACCTATTTTTAATGGGAAATACATGCATGTGAGATGCTTTCCTCACATTGTGAATCTAATTGTGAAGTCCGGTCTCCATATAATGGACAAGTCAGTGTCTAGCATTAGAAATGCTGTTAAGTATGTGAGAAGTAGTGGACAAAGGATGGAGGCATTTAAGAAATGTGTTGAGACAGAGAAGGTACCATGTAAGAAGATTTGTGTGTTAGACGTGCCAACAAGATGGAATTCCACCTACATGATGTTGGACACAGCATTAGAGTTGAAGAAAGCTTTCTATAGGTTGGCTGATGAGGAAGGTGGAAGGTATAAGAATTACTTTGATGAAGATGAAGAGCTTGATGAAGAAGAAGAAGAGGCAGAAACTCCCAATGCAAGAAAAAATTCTAGAAAAAGGGTAGGACCTCCCAATGCAGCTGATTGGGAGAAAGCAAGTACTTTTGTCCAGTTTTTGAAGGTTTTCTATGAGGTAACAGTGAGTAAAAAAAACAGGAACCGCATGATAAAAATTTTGTCATAGTTCGGTTCGGTTTTTCATTTTTTTTTTCTAAGAACCGCAAGGAACCGAACCGCAAAAATTTTGGTTCGATTCTTGCGGTTCCTCAGTTCCTGTCAAATGTATACATAAGGAATAAAAATCATAAATTCATAACGTCATGCAATCCAAAAGAAATCATCATAATCATAATGTCACATTACTTTCAAAGTCCAACATAGTCCTAATTTGAAGTACCAAACTGAAAACTTAAACAATAAACATAATTGAAATTAAACAATCCAACAAATTATCCAACAAGAAGTTTTAAACTTAAAGTACTGCTCAATTCTTCTTCTTTCCACTAGCTTTTGAAGGTTTTGAAGGTACCGAAGATTTTGAAACATCACTACTCAGTCTACTCTTTGGAACCTTTCGGCTTTGCTGAGTGGTTGTTGCTGTCTCTTCCAACATGCACAGCTTCTCCAATCTTATTTTCTCCTCTTTAGCTTGTTCTACATGGAGAAAATAACATACATTCATTAATGCAACATACTTATAAAATAGAAAAGTAACAATACAAGTGAACAAGTTTAAGTTTACCTTTTTCAACTTCTTCAAACCACCCCATTTCCTCAATTGTTGGAATAAATTCCAACCCCATGATTGCATCAGATTTCAGCCAATTTTGGAAGCAAATGAGAGCTTCAACAGTCTTAGGAGTTAAGGAACTCCTATGTGGATCAATTACCCTCTTTCCGGTGCTGAATGAACTCTCACTAGCCACTGTGGATACTTGGATTGCTAACAAGTCCCTTACAATAGCCTGCAAGGTAGGATACTTTGGACCATGACACTTCCACCAATCCAAAATATCCCATAGGTCATTGTTTGGCGGCTGCTCTATTGGATCTAGCAAGTACCTATCAACCTCTCCTCCAATCACCACGGCTTCACCTTGAAGTTGCTTGTTCCACAACTCTTGCATAGCTGCCCTCTTCCCTGATAACCCTGTAGTGGGTACTCTTGGTGTTGGTGCGCTGCTAATGTTGTCTACCACATTCCTTTTCCTCTTTGGTGCAGCTGCAGAAACCTTTTCGGCTGCATAAAGATCACACAAGTCTAACACAAGCTTCTTCACTTCATCTGTTTTTCTTTTGATTTCATCACTTCCCATGAACAACATTGTCTCACAAATAAGTGCAACTAAAAATAGTTGATTGATATCATCTACATATCCAAAGTATTTCCTAAACTTGGAACTCATTTTGTGACCCATACCAAACAATACCTTCTCCGCTTCACTTGAATCACTATCAATGGGCTTGTAAAACAAATCATCTAGCTCGGCTTTGACTGTAACTATGTCATTAAAGGCTTTATGTGATGTAGGCTTCAGCTGACAACTTACACTCACTGTTACCTCATAGAAAACCTTCAAGAACTAGACAAAAGTACTTGCTTTCTCCCAATCAGCTGCATTGGGAGGTCCTACCCTTTTTCTAGAATTTTTTCTTGCATTGGGAGTTTCTGCCTCTTCTTCTTCTTCATCAAGCTCTTCATCTTCATCAAAGTAATTCTTATACCTTCCACCTTCCTCATCAGCCAACCTATAGAAAGCTTTCTTCAACTCTAATGCTGTGTCCAACATCATGTAGGTGGAATTCCATCTTGTTGGCACGTCTAACACACAAATCTTCTTACGTGGTACCTTCTCTGTCTCAACACATTTCTTAAATGCCTCCATCCTTTGTCCACTACTTCTCACATACTTAACAGCATTTCTAATGCTAGACACTGACTTGTCCATTATATGGAGACCGGACTTCACAATTAGATTCACAATGTGAGGAAAGCATCTCACATGCATGTATTTCCCATTAAAAATAGGTGGCTTAGGCCATCCACTCATCTTCTCTACTAGGTACTCTATGGCTACCTTGTTAGTTGTTGCATTGTCCACTGATACAGTCAACACTCTATCCAAGTTCCACTCCACCAAACAGTTCTCCAATATTTTTCCTATGCTATTCCCACTGTGATTAGGTATAACACAAAAACTAAGTACCCTCTTGTGCATCTTCCATCCATCATCTATGAAATGCGCAGTAATTACCATATAGTTAATGTTTTGACACGAGGTCCATGTGTCTGTTGTCAAACAAACAGAACGCGACCTCAATTCTTCCCTTAAAGCCTCTTTTTTTTTATCGTACATGTTCAAGAAATTCTTCACTACTTGCTTCCTACATGGTATAGGATTCCACCTTGGTACTGCCACACTGCAAAAATACTTAAACCCCAGCCTTTCAATTGTACTAAAAGGCAACTCATCCAACACAATCATAACACAAGCAGCATCTAGACATGCATCTACAGACCACTGTTTTGAAGCTAAAGTCCCTTCAAGCACATCACTAGTTAAAATTTGCTGACTTTCTTCTAAATTATTCCTACCAGGATACCCCTTGCAATGCAAACTAATATGCTTAAGTAGTGAGCTAGTACCATTATCTCTTGGATCAGATTTCAAATGAACAGGACAGTACTTACATTGAGCTCGCTTTTCGGTTCCGACTACCGTCTCCACTCCATCCTTCATCTCTAATAATGGGAAGTCAATTTTTACGAAATGACTCCATGCTTTCGACCTTTCTTTCATGGCCATCTTCTCCCTCTTCCTCCTCGGATTCTTTGAAGGCACAAACTTCTTCTTCGAAAGCACATCATCTTGACTTGGCTGAGTCTGTTCAGTGACTTGAGTTTGCTCATTACCGGAGTAGCTGGAGGCCTCATTGACTTCGTCTGAATCATAGTACTCAGACGTCATTGCATCTATAAACACAACAAATCCAACACAGATATGACACAATAGGTTCAAACTGAAAACTGAAAACTTAAACAATAAACATAATTAAAATTATACAATCCAACAAATTATTCAACAAAATATACACAACATATATATACAAAATCAATGTATATATGCACAACATATCCAACAGTTCACGTTGTACACCAAACTGACCAAACTCACCAAAGTAACTAAACTACCAACTGCATATATTGAGACTTGCAGATCTCTTGCTATTAATCATGAATGAAAATGAAAGTTTCCTCAAGTAGAAGCTCGTTGTAACATTTAGATTTTGGATCACAACCAGAAAGCAAACAAGGATAAGGAATTTGAGGGAATTACATGAGACTGCTGCTGGTCGAGGGAGCGGCCGAGCGAGGGCGGGTCGAGGGAGCCAGGGATCGAGGGCAGCAAGGGAGCGAGGGCAGCGAGGGTGGGTCGAGGGAGCGAGGGTGGGCTGCTTGGACTCTGAAGACCAGATGAAGATTGACTGATTCTTTGAAGGCTTGCTTGAGTCAAGATCGAGTCTAAGAGCCAGTAAGAGGGAGAGAGACAGAAGGAGCCTAGAAGAACTGAAGAAGTCGAAGTGAAGAAAGTGGCCTAGAAGAAACAGAGAAACAATCAAACAAAGGAGGCTGCGTAAGAATAGTACTAATTTAAAAATTTTAACCTAATTTTCAATCTAACGGCTAAAAATCAATGCACTTACATCTAACGGTTCTAAATCGGTTTCAACCTATTTTTTTTTCTTAGAACCGAACTGAAACCGAACAATAACATTTCGGTTCGGTTTTTTTTTTTCTAACTGAAATTTTTTTAAGAACCGCACCGAACCGCAAAATTTCGGTTCGGTTTTGCGGGTTTTGCGGTTTTTCGGTCCGAAAGTCCCAGGCCTACTATTAATGATCCACCAAGTTATATAGACATAGAAACGCACAAGAGTTACTTCATGCATTGATGCATATATAGTAATATTCTTTAATCTTAAAGAATTTCCATTACATGAATAAATTAACATATCTAGATCGAGGGAGAAAAAGTGATAGAAATGCATAAGATTTGCTCTACCAAGAAAGACCAACATATTTCATGTTACCAGTGTAAACGTGTCGAGTTTGACAAAGAGTAATGGAGTTGCAAACAAACCAAGCTTCTCAGGGAATGATCAATGATGAATTTTGGGCACAATGCACAAGATCGAGCCTGCGGCATGCATGTCAACATATAGGAATGAAATATGAAAGAGCTAGCTAGAGCTAGAGGGAGAAGGAGCTACAAGTTAATCAGGCACAGGACGCAAACTAGTGGTGGTGATGGAGAAAACATCGTTGGCGTTGATTCTGGTATGGACAGCTTTATAAGCAAGGTAGCTACCTAGCTATATCTCAGTTCCCAGGGTTTACAAACTTAATTATTAGTTGGTCTTGAAAAGCTCACCACCCCATCTCTCTCTCTCTCGTGGACACACATTATGGACGATTTAACGCCTGAAGTATTTATGGTTGCTATATCAGATCCTCAACTGCAACCCCAAAACGAGCTAGCATAACACACATTTGCTACGATACTGATAGCAAACTGCTTACCTGCGGACTGAGATATATGGTACTTAATATATGCACTTGATAGTCTCTTTGTACATCAAATAGACTTCCTTTACTTCCCTCTTTTTTTTCCCCCGGGATTCAGATGTTGAATAGAGCAAAAAAAAAAAATGAAATGAAGAAGGATTGCATAAATTCTTGTAAACGATGGTAAGAGTGTAGTGTGAACGATTGAGTCCCGTTCACCGGGTGACCTAGGGAAAGATTTGGTCCCTTGCCATTCGATTGACATCATTTAAAGCAACTTAGTGGGTCGTTACCTGGTTCAAAATTGTAATTTTAGCATAATTTAAAGTACTTTTGAGGTGTTTCATACAAAAAAAAAAACCCGTTAATAAAAAAAATATATCTTAATTGAAATCAACTTCTCTTAATATTTCAGTTAATTCACCCTAGAGCTGAGATATTAAGAGGTTAATTTCAATTAAAATGTATTTTTCTTATTAACAGATCATTTTTTATTCGAATACGTTGTAAAATGAGTTTATTGTAAATACCACAAAGCTGTAACCAGAAATTGTCCCGATTAACCTGGTTGCCTGTTGCAACTGGAAACAGAAAAAGGAACTAAGTGAGAACGAACCGAGCACTAAATGCCAAACAGTGATGTACAGTGAAGAGGGTGTAGAGAATTGAAGTTTGATTGATAAACATGGCGTCGTGATGTAGAGTCTGGGCAGAGGTATAATCATTGCATCCGCCGTCTGCTATTTACATACCATTCCCTCCCTCTTCAAGGTCTTCGATCATCTCCTCCTCAGTCCTCCCATGCATCTCTTTCATTCTGCAAAAACGATTTATTCCTGCATTCATTCACTTAACTACGTACAGTACGTACTGTGCTTTCTGCTCATCTCTACTCTTGGTTTACTGTTATGGACCCAACCGTACTCTTAACCCTAATGATCGACATCAATGGAAGATGATGAGTGTACGTAGTAACCCTAACACACATCACACAACACACAACAAGCTACGGGTGAGATATTTCTCAGTTTTACTGCTAAGGCACCATAAATTTTAGAAATATACGCGTGTAAATATATGAACTATATATGCCTAGATGATATTAAGAGAAAGATGTTTATTTAGTTTCCAGAGTCCTAGCTAACAACTTCAAAGTTGAAATACGTTAAGATCGAATGAAATACTTTGTCTATTAATTAGCTAAAGAGCAAAAGACTAATAAAGGATGAGTTGATCGATAGAGCGATCTTAATTACCAAAACACTGCGCGCTGATCGATCGGATTGAATATCTGGAGCGATATGCCGTTCCTGCGAGAAGACTTGAATGTCCAAAATATTTGCGAAAAGGATTTGATTTCAGTTATAAACTTGATGAGAAAAAATGTGGAAATGGCCCTGCTAGTAAGTTACCACTAGTAACGATGTTCATGGCTGCAGATTAATGTTAAGCCTTGTGTAGTTGTGTGCCAGATAGCTTTATGTTTCATGCCAGGGAAATGTAGATCTAAAAGAACTAATAATCTGAACTTATATTTATTATTATGCTGACCATGCCAGTTTATCGATTTGTGACGAACTTAGAGCTGACACAAGTCAATGAGGAGAGGTCACGTTACGTTTTTGGTAAAATAAAAAATATAACAGGAACTGAATGGGTATTTACATGAACTGAATGAGTATTTGTATTATTATTTAATTCATTTTAAACGCAGCTTCTTTTTATTAACTTGTGTCAGTTTTAACTGACCAAGATCAGAGGTCTCTAGCTCATTCCTGCAGTGAGATTGCTTGTAGAGATTCATTACATTAGTGCCTTGACAAATCACAAGAGAGTTTCTGATTCATTTGGTTTTTCTATATTTAACGCCTTTTCTATATGATCGACATGCAAATCATAACAGGGGAGGAAAGCAACAAGATAAAGGCTAGGAAAAAGAGAGTCTCTAGTCTCTACCTATCTAATCATAAACCCGGCCCTAAGCAAAGCTACATCACAAGTTCGCATTCGGTGGACCTACAAAGCTATAAGTTTCTATTATTTGTTGGAAGAAAGACGAAATAATTCCCATGCTCAATCCTTTTCTTATTCAGTAATGTTTATTTCTTAATTTGGTAAGTTATTTCACTCATGGTTATTATCCGAATAGAATGTGGCCGGAGAGTAGTGGTGCAATTGTTTTTGTCCGGCAAACGAGTTAGGGTCATCACCGGAAAAAACTGAAGTTGGCTCTTGGGATTAGACGATGATTTTACACTTGGAGTGCAAGAAAATGATGAAGTTGAAGCCGCTCTGACAACAAAAAGCGTGGGAACCCTTTCAGCTCCAAGAAGTGAAAAGAGGGTAATTCCATGAATGAATTCTTGATGTGCATTTGACGCTCACTACTTTTAAAATACATATATCTATATTAGTCATTTTAAGGCTCCTTTTTGGTATGGTGAAATTAAAGGTATGGTGAACAACCTTCTATCATCTCATCTCCTAAGGCTGAACTTGGGAATAATTTTTTGAGTATTTGAATTGAGAATGATGATGAAGGTTTCAAAGGTTTTTGGAGTTCCGCCTTAATGCCTTGATACTTTCAGTTTTTTTTTTTTTTTTTTTTTTCATTTTCGTTTTGTTTTGTTATCAAGGTAACTTATAAATTTCTCAGATGAAGACCAAAATTTGTCGCAGTAAATTCTACTTACTCCTCTTAACCATTTACTCAATTTCACCTTTTATCCCCAAAATTATAAACAAAATCACCCACTACCCCATAGCCAATGCTCTTTTAATTCACTAGCCCACCACCCTAAGCCCCTATTAACTCAGAAAATATAAAAATCTCATTAATCGTGATGTGATGCACAGGTTCCATGGACCTCTAATAAACAGCCACCAGAGTTCATGATTGCGTGCATTAATAACGACTCCGACACAAAACACAGAAGGAAATGAACCGACGACACTCTACGCCACCGCCACCGCCACCTCCGCCACCATTGGTCGCTTAACCTCACCACCAGAGACACGCAACGTACAAGACATTCATCCATGAATTCCCGCCACGTGTCAGAGTGGGTTAAGAATGGTCCGAAGTTGTACCACCAGACCTCTTCCTACAGTGTCTCTTGTGTGCTAAAGCCCTTTTGTCTTACTTCCCTCTCCTCTATCAAACTGTGACAGAAACGAACCACAGTATTCTGTCTTCAATTTTATTATTTTTTTTTTTAAATTTGAAAATTGTCTTTTTGGGTCCTACCCATTTAGTCCTCTAGTCATATTTTTGTGTGGAGTCTGTGGCTCTATTTATATAGTGGTAGTTCCTTCTCACTCGGCCACTCTGCATCCTCCATATTTTAAGAGTCACTTCTGCCCAAAGTCTAAACCAGCAACAAGAAACCCAAGAGAATTGGAAAAGGCTCGAGTTATTGACATGGAACATAAGGAGGCTGTGAGGTCAAGATTCAAGAGGGTTTGTGTGTTTTGTGGAAGCAGTACTGGCAAGAGAGAAAGTTACAAAGATGCTGCTGTAGAATTAGGCCAAGAGCTGGTACTGACTTTTCTCTCATAGTTTGTTTCTCTTTTAATGTTTATGTAGTGTTTGTTGTGTTGTGTCTGAGAGCTTTGACCTATGTGAAGGTGTCAAGGAGGCTGGACCTTGTCTATGGAGGTGGAAGCATTGGACTGATGGGTTTGGTTTCACAGGCTGTGCATGATGGTGGAGGCAAAGTTCTTGGGTAAGAAAGCATCAAGCTTTTCACTTTTCTGGTGTTACTCATATGTTTTGTTACTCAATTTCCATTTTGAATCTGTTTGTTGTTCACTTTTCTGATTTGGGTTTTGGTCCTCATTTCATAGGATCATCCCCAGGCCTCTAATAGGTGCAGATGTAAGTGCCTAATCTCATTTGGGTTTTCTTCCTCTTCCTCATTTGGGTTCAAAGTTGGGCTCCTTTTTGCAGTTTTCTCACAAAATGTTTGCATGTGAATGTGGCTGTTCACCAGATAACAGGTGAAACAGTTGGGGAGGAAAGGTCTGTAACCGACATGCACCAAAGGAAGGCTGAAATGGCCCGCCATTCTGATTGTTTTATAGCATTACCAGGTCCCATCTGTTTTCATTAGAAAACTAAGAAAAGTGTGGCCCTTTTTATCTGGTTCATTTGTTCCTTAAACTATTCAAATGGGTTTTAATCTCTGGCTTTTGGTTTTTCAGGTGGCTATGGAACTTTGGAAGAGTTGCTGGAAGTGATTGCTTGGTCCCAACTTGGTATCCATGACAAACCTGTAAGAAAGCATATTATGACCTGAGAAACCCACCACCCTCATGCACAACAAGAGTGATTAGAATCATCAAAATCGTGTCCTTGAAGTTTCTAACTATTACAAATTTTGCAGGTCGGTTTGCTCAATGTTGATGGCTACTACAATTACCTCCTCACTTTTATTGACAAAGCCGTCGATGATGGCTTTATTGAGCCTTCCCAGCGCCACATCATAGTCTCTGCTCAAAATGCCAAGGAGCTTGTTGAGAAACTTGAGGTGTGATTGATTATGTGCGACTTTCATTCTCATTAAACGCTATTTTGCATGCTTGTATGGTTAATATGAAGTTCATATGTGGAATATAAACTTGTCCTGTGATTATAGAAATAATCCCGACCCAATTACCATCTTGGTCTCTAATGTTTCCTATTGCCTTTGCTTTGTTTGGTTGTGAGTGAATGATGACACGGCTTTGGTTTTGTTTTGTTTGGGGTTAGGAGTATGTGCCAGTGCATGATGGAGCCATAGCCAAAGCAAGTTGGGAGGTTGAGCAACAAGAACAGCAGGAGAAGCAACAGGTGGGGTTCAATGTTGCTCCTGCTCCTGCTGCTGCTGCTACTACTACTTTGCAGACTGAGATAGCTTTGTAAAAGAGAGGGAAGAAGAGGAGAGGAGGGGATAGGGATAAGGGATGAAAGAAAGTAAGTTGCAAGTTAGGGAAAAAGGTGCTTTGTGCCCTCTTTTGCTTTTGCTTTGCTCTCTGATTTTGGTCATAATAGACCAGCCTAATACCATAATGGTATGACTAGCTTTGATTGACAAGTAGATAAAAGGATGAAACATCTGACTGGTCCAATCGTCCAATCTTCTTTTGTATGCTGCAGTTTATTAAAAGGAAGGGCCTTATGTTTAGTCTAGAAGTATCAGTATCATTATGCTTGTAGTTTGTGATCCTGGATTTTATGTACAAAGATTATATGTAAGGAGGAACAAGAAGCAAAGATCCAAAAGAATGCAGCCAGCTTTATTCGCTCCATTTTCATTGCTCTAGGCATGCATGCCATTACTGCTTGATGCTATAATTTCCCTTTTTTTTTTTTGGTCTGCCAGTTTTAAGGTACTGTGGTGCTTTGTCCCTTGTGTGGTGAGGTTTTAATGATGTAAACATTTTGCATTACCTTGAGGCTTTGAGTTGGATGAGGTCCACTGGTGTGGACCCCTGTTTTCCCTAAACATTTTTTTTGGCATGTGTTTTGGCTGGGTTGAGACTTATGATGATGAATGACCAAACAGTAATATTCACAGCTCTTTTATGCTTTATTTTCACTTATGAAATGATGCATTGGCAAAAAACTTTCCTCCTGCTTTCTCTGTAGGTAACAGAAGTAGGTAACATTATGGTTTTAGGAAAAAAAAATAAAAGCTGGTATCATATAAAATTGCAGAAGACATGCCACAAAAGAATGTGATTATAAAGAGGGACGCTGCAACATATTGCTTTTATTTATTGTTCGTTTCATTTCCTTCTTACATCTTTAATTTGGTACCGTCATGCCCCATTGAATGATCTGATGTGAATTGTTATTAGCCTTTGAAATTATTCGACACAATAAATTGATGATCAGAATTTCATAACTGAATTAAAGATGGTTCGATATGTTAAATTGTTAAATTTTCATGCAAAAAATTAGCTATTTCTAAATTTAGCCCGACGCAGTAGAAGAATGGAGGGTTTACAAGCGATAAACCCGAATAGTAACAAGAGATCTCAAACGAAGAATCCTAAAGATAAACTCTGGAATCCACCAGAAAATAAGAGAAAACTCTTGTTTGATTGAATGATAATAAGATAGATCGTCCACACCCGCTTAAGGATGCTTAAATACTGATAAAACAAACCCTAGGGCAACTAATAACAAAACCTAAAAGCCTAAGGAAATAAATAAAATAAATCCAAAATAAACTAGAAAACATAAATTCTGAAAATATATAAAACTGCTGTTTTGAGGCCCTAAACGAACTCGGAAGCTCGAAAAAGCCCATACGTCGTGGTAAAACGACGAGTTTGACTAGGGCTGGGCATGGGCTGGGACGGGCCGGGATTCACCTGATCCCGGTCCTGTCCCGTAAGATTTTAAACGGAACGGGACGGGATTAGACTTTTTGAAAAGTGACCCCGTTAGGCCCGTATCCCGTAGACCGAGACCAAAACGGGCTCCCGTGACCTCTAAGTGATCAAATTATGTGTTCCAAAAAAGTCAACAAAACCCTTCACAAAACCATCAAAACACCTCTAAATCCACCCAAATTCGATTTGTGATCTAAAGACTCAAACTTTCTCACCAAAGACTCAAAATTTGCCACCAAATCCAAACCAAAGCTTGAAACTTTGGTTCAGAACCCAACTATATGGAACTGGGTGTGGTGCAAGAACTTGAAGAAAAAAAACAGAGAGAGATGGAGAAAGAAGAAAACCTAATTGTGAATATGGAAACTTTTTCTCACTAATCAAATTCTTACCTCTGCTTCAAATTCTAACTCTGAAATAGCTGTGGAGGATCTTTTCTTCCTCTTTGGAATGGAAGGAAGCCGACCGGGAGAGGAAGAGGATTTGGGGCTTCGGCCGGCGGAGAGTCGGAGGATTCCCGACGGGAGCAACTGGAAACCTCAGGGAAGATGGCGAGCGCCGACCGGGAGAGGAAGAGGATTTGGGATCGAAGACGACGGAGAGTCGGAGGACTTGATGGGAGAGGAAGAGGACTTGGTCTCGGAGACGACGGAGAGTCGGAGAACTTGACGGGAGAGGAAGAGGAGAGAGTAGACGACGGAGGTCGACTGGAGGAGAGGACGAGGGCCCAAGGTGATAGATTGGTGGAGTAGACGAGGAGACCCCTAACGAACTGAGTTCCAGATAGGCAGATAGGGTTTAATTGAATCAACTCATCAACGGTTGAATGTTTTTTATTTTTTAATTCAACGGCTGAGATCAAGTCAATATATATATATATATATAATATAATTATTTTTATTTTTATTTCATACGGGACGGGACGAGACGTGATTTATTTAGCTGATCTCGATCCCATCTCGTGGTTTTAAAACGGGACGGGATATGCATTTTTCAAACTTGAATCTCGTCCCGTCCCGTCCTGTCCCATTTATGGACGGGATCGGGATTTCGGGACAATGCCCAGCCTTAAGTTTGACTCCTGGCGTCGTTCTCTTCTTAGAAAGGTATCACAATCGTCAACCGGACACCAAATGCCAAATCTGCAACTCACTAAACTGCAACTTTAATTACCGTTCTACCACTGATCGCCATATTTACAACAAACCCGATTTTCCTTTACTGCAATCAATCAATTCCTCAAATTCCTCCGCCATGTGCTCTACATCATAGCCTCAGCCTAACAGTAATGTTCAGACTAGGATGATATTGGAGACTTGTCCTAAAACACCTTGAAGGTGAATGAGTTAACTGAAATACTAGTGGATCATCTGAAGTTTTATTACATCTCGGGGATCATCTGAAGATTTATTACATCTCGGGGATCATCTTTGCATACAATGAACGTCTGCAGTCTGCAGTCTGCTTCAGACTGATCGACTCTATTACTAGAAGCAACACGCTGGTGATATACTTTTTTTCTTCTCACGAATAATCACAAGAAATCGATCGGTAACTTTCCATAAATCCATCCAAGAAGCTTCATATGCACTTTACCATGATCTTACTGTTAGTGTGAGCCATATAATTTAGGAATGTAAATTAGGTAGTTAGTACTTACCTATTATGTATATGTAGTACATGGTAGTACCAAGTAAGTAGGGTTGTAGTACATCTTGTATCCTCTTTATATAGCCTCCAATGTGAGATGAATATACATCAGAAATTCATTCTCCCAAATCGTATTATATTTGAGTTAGTATCAGAGCAAAGATTCGAAACGACTTTGTCTCTTTATTTTCCGCTGCAATTCTTCGTCTGGCGTTGGTTCTCTATCAGACGTGTGAAGTTGGTTTGTCTTCTTCCAACTAAACCCCATTGTTAGGGTTTGTTAATCTCTTCCTAATCAGATCGCTTGCGTTTGGTCCGGTGTTTGGTTTTTATCAGCCAGACTTTTGCCGACAACAGCCTCGTCGGGAAAGAAGAACCATTGTTTCTGCACACTTTTGCCGACAACTGCCTCGTTGGGAAAGAAGCGTCTCTCTCCGACCAGGGGTCTTCTCTCTTCGATCCGGCGTGTCTTCTCTCTCCGATCTGGCGTGTCCTCCTTCTCCGATCGTGTCTTCCATCTTCGATCGGCTCGGTTTCGGTACCCCTCTGAGGCGTCTTCTAGAAGGTCGTGTCTCCCACCTCCGGTGGCACATCTGCTACTCCGACGTAGTCTCTGTCTCCAGCGTCGCATCTGCTCCGAAACCCTGGAAAAAATTCGTTCTGGTTCAAGTTTTTCAGCTGCAACCTACTTCTAGTTTTCGCCCGACCCGTTTGTTGCAGTCCGACCCAATTTCTGCAGTCCGACCCGGTTTCTCCTTGTCCGACCCGGTTTCAGGTTCGGTCCAGTCCGACCCATCAAATCTGACCCGCTCTGGAAGAATGTCTCAGGTGTATATTGGAAATTTGGGTTCTTGGATTTCAGAAGGAGAACTCGAAAATGAGTTCCGCGGCTTCGGGATTATCAGAAGAATATGGGTTGCAAGAAGGCCACCGGGTTATGCTTTCATTGATTTTGTGCACAGTAAAGATGCAGAGAATGCTGTTTATGAGTTAGATGGCAAGAATGGCTGGAGAGTTGAGTTCTCACATAAATCTATACATGCGGTTGGTCAATATTGCAACAATGGTAATATTCCTATAACTAATAAGACTCCAGCATGTGGTAAGATTGGTATGAATTAAAAAGTTTCTAGCTTTGTTGGTTCTGTTACTTGGATTATTGATTATGGTACCTCAAATCATATGACTTATGATAATTCTCATTATATTACTGATTTATCTCCTCCACTTGTGTCATATGTCACTAATGCCAATGGTGAAGCTTTTCTTGTGTTAGGGATACGGTCAGTCCGTGTAACCCCTGTTTTAACCCTTCACAATGTTCTATATGTACAATATGTGTTACCTAAAAGATATGAACCTAGTTTACAAGCCAAATCAAAATATCCAGTAACCAACTATATGTCCACTAGGAGATTATCAAAGTCATATGAATCATTTGTGAATCAAATATCTGCTGTATCAGTACCTAACAAAGTGCAGGATGCGTTGGGAGATCCAAAGTGGAGGAAAGCAATGGAGGAAGAGATGGAGGCATTGCAGAAGAATGATACTTGGGAACTTGTATCTCCACCACATGCAAAGAAGGTTGTGGGATGTTGTTGGGTGTTTACTGTGAAGTACAACGCAGATGGATCAATGAGCCGGTATAAAGCACGCCTTGTTGCAAAGGGATTTACTCAGACATATGGTATTGATTATGATGAGACTTTTGCTCCCGTTGTAAAAATGAATACTATCAGGGTGCTTCTTTCCTTTGCTGCTAGTTTGAACTGGCCACTCTGACAGTTTGATGTTAAGAATGCATTTCTTCATGGAGAATTAGCCGAAGAGGTATATATGAGTCTTCCTCCTGGGTATGTAACTACTTCTATTGGTGATTTTGTATGTAAACTAAGAAAGTCATTGTATGGTCTCAAACAGTCACCCCGTGCCTGGTTTGGGAGGTTCTCACAGTTCATGCGAAAGATTGGTTACAGACAGAGTAATTCTGATCATACCTTGTTTCTCAAGTATCAACAAGGAAATGTAGTAGTCCTAATTATCTATGTTGATGATATGGTGATTACCGGTAATGATACTATAGGGATTGATAGACTGCAGAGACAGCTTGCTTCTGAGTTCGAGATGAAAGACTTAGGTGAACTCAAGTACGTCTTAGAGATTGAGGTAGCAAGGGGGAGAGAAGGAATCTACTTGTGCCAAATGAAGTACATTCTTGATCTGTTGACAGAGACAGGTATGTTAGATTGCACACCTATCGACACTCCTATTGAGCAGAATCATCGATTAGCAGAGAATCCTAATCAAGTGCCTACCGACAAGACTCTTTATCAGAGGTTAGTTGGACGCTTGATTTATTTGGTACATACCATACCAGATGTTGCATATGCAGTAAGTGTAGTGAGCAAGTTCATGCATAATCCAAGTGTGGATCACATGGATGCTGTTGTGAGGATTTTGAGATACTTGAAGTCAGCTCCAGGAAGAGGAGTAATGTTCTCTAAACACAACAACATTCTTGAGGTTAGTGGTTTCACAGATGCAGATTGAGCTGGAAATATTACAGATAGGAGGTCGACATCAGGTTATTTTACCTTTGTGGGAGGTAATTTGGTTACATGGAAGAGTAAGAAGCAGAAAGTTGTGGCGCGATCTAGTGCTGAGGCTGAGTATAGAGGTAGGCTCATGGAGTGTGTGAATTATTGTGGTTGAGAAATCTGCTACGTGATTTGGGTGTTAAGTTGTCAAATGCGATGTGGTTATATTGCGACAACAAAGCAGCTATTGGTTTAGCATGATCGTACTAAACATGTGGAGGTTGATCGTCACTTTATAAAGGAAAAGTTAGATGCTTAGATCATTAGCTTTCCTTTTTGTTCATTCAGAAGAGCAACTTGTGGATGTACTCACAAAATGAGTATCTAAGAAGGCCTTTTATGACTCACTTAGCAAATTAGGTATGGTTGATGTGTATGCGCCAACTTGAGGGGGAGTGTTAGTGTGAGCCATGTAATTTAGGAATGTAAATTAGGTAGTTAGTACTTATCTATTCTGTATATGTAGTACATAGTAGTACAAAGTAAGTAGAGTTGTACTACATTTTGTATACTCTTTATTTAGCCTCCAATGTGAGAGATGAATATACATAAGAAATTCATTCTCTCAAATCATATTATATTTCACTCTTACTACTAACATGTCATCTAGAGAAACATCTACAAAACATGGGATGAAATACTGGAAACACTTATTCCTAGCGTGATCTAAGAAGAACCATCTGGTGATCATGACATCTCGAAAGACTGATGGACAAAAACATCAAATCAGCAGATTTAAAAACTCAAGAAAATATATACCCAGATCCCAAATCCAATGCATGATAAAGTACTTGCTTTTAGAGACTAGTTATTTGGAGAGTTATTTAGTAGTAAATGTATATCTACCTAAGTACCTATTAGTAAAGAGTTGCAGCGAACCAGACCTTAATTACTAGAGTGGTGCAATGAGTTGTAGGTAGCTAGAGGTTAGGGAATGTACTGCATTCTGCATAAGATTAGAATGATTAATTTAGGTTTCTAATCTGGCTGTCAACACCTTGTAGACAAAAAAATCAAGGGAAAAATGAAATCTCTATGCATGTGGAGACTGGACAAATAAAGGACTTCCGTAGTTATAACTTATACTTAACGCTCTATAATTCACATAATTTCATTTTAACGTAGCTTACGATTTAGAGATTTGTCTCGAATACACTAATACTGCACATTTCTAATAACTGAATACTACAGAAGTACAGAGTGTTTCATAGGACTCTTCAACTCTTCTTATTGCAAATTTGGAGGGTATGTATCAAAGGACCGAACCGGACTCACGAGCTAGACGATATGATCATATGAATACTAAAGTCCGGTCTACTGATTAATTGATCTTCAAGGCATTTGGAGCCAAAATTCAAGCTTGGTGTTGATGCTCATCATCTAGGCCCTGGCAGCCAAACAGATTCGGACGTACACATAATGAAGAGTTATGAAGACCCATGTTTGACCTCAGTTGCAAGAATTCCTTTCATATATATGTAACTTCCTACTCCAGGCCGGTACTGCCGTTTCTCGTTTTCAATTTGCACTTGATGTAGAAAAACTAGAATACCAGCTTACGGTTCATTCTATCTTTAAATCATGGGAGCCGACATTGCATTGTGGCAACGAGCGTGTTCTTAAACCCTAGTTCTTCAAACACTGTATCACAGGCAGACGTTTGAGATCAGGGGTATGACTCCCCAAAGTCCCAATGTCTTATACTCTTATTGTGGTTTACAATTTACACTTGCTGATGAGAAGCAGTATGAAAATACACTGATGAAATAAAACTTCAATAAACAAGAATGTTAGAACACACAGAAGGAATTCACAGTAAAGCACTGTGAAGAAATCTTTGAATCTCAATCAATACTCAATGAAATACAAAGGATTGTTCTAGCTCTTCAACACAGCTAGTATTACACAACTCAGCAACTTTAAAACACATATGCTTAACTATCAAAACTAGTTCTTCAACACAGCTAGATTTAAAAGATAATTAATTTACTCTAACCACAGTAGGGTTTACTGGAGATTCTTCAACACAATCTCAACATCTTTAAGAGACAAATACTCTTTGTCACAGCCTTGATCTCTACACAGGTTCACACACTCTTTGGACTGATCTCTCTTCTCACAGAATGTCCAATACAAGCACAACTTCTCTCAAGCAGTACAAGATGCAGGAGAAGACGTTTCTTGCAGACTGTGACTTGTTTTCTTTTTCTCTCCGTGAAAAACCAGTACCTGCAACAATAAACAAACGTCAATATATATAGGGTAGAGTCCAACAGAAGAATCTCTTAGACTCCCTCATAATCTGAGACTCCCCCATGCTTAATAATTCTCATCAATACTTATCCCATATACAGAATATTATTCCTAAACCATTTAGATCTCCTAAGAAATCAGATAAGTTCTAGAAGGAAAGGATAAAACTTGAGAATCAAAGAATATACTAGAAGATCTTTTAAGGCCAATCGGATTCAATCAAATCATGAAGTAAAGGATACATAATTTACCTTTTATTACCTTTGATATCTTCTGTCTGTTTGCAGTGAAAGAGCAGAACTTCCTAAGTCGACTAGGAAATCCTAGGTTGAATAGGACAGCCAATACCTTCACAGTACGTTACACATTTCTACACGAAGATTCACGTACAGATAGAAAGAGTCTGCTGATGAGTGCTGAGCGGTAACTCGTAACTCGTAGCCATGATCATTATCTTCTTTCTAATCTGTTCCGTTGGCAAAGGCAGTGTTGATTAAAAGAGCGAGGAGCTAGCTGTTCTTGTTAAAGCTTGTCCCAACGTAGACTGGTAATATATAGCTAGCTAACTTGTTTTCATTTCTTTCGATTGCGCTTTCCATTCTTGGCAACCAAAGATGATTACTTAGTGAAAACTGAAAAATAAAATCTTGAAACAACATATATAATGTCCAACGTAACGTAGATTTAAGCAGAAATAATGGAGAGAGTGTACAACGTAACGTACGTAACCTCTGTTTGTGCCTGGTGACCTGGTCCCAGAAATACATGCATGTAAAGCTTGAGCAGAGTTTCCCAAAACTAGTCGGTGGCTAAGGTCCAAATTCAAAGCTTGCGGGTAGCATTTTAGTTGGTTTCTAGCTGCTCTCGCCCAATTATCACTGTGCTGCATGCTGTTCTAGATCAGAGTCTGAGGACTCGATCAGAGATATCACATTTCACTGAGAGTCTGTTGTTCTGATGAGTGTTGGTCTCATGATCATGATGCTCGATCTATCTGTTGTGTTGGCAAAGGCAATGATGATTCAAAGAGTTGTGATCTGGTAAAAGCTTGTCCTATGGCAGACTGATTATAGCCACCTAGCTACTGATATATCAACAGCGCTTCATGGTGGCTTGCTCTGGTACAGAACTACTGAAGTAACAGAACAAAAGGCCGGGGACCATATATCAATTAGTATATCACCATTATCAAAATGCAGGCACTTGCTAGGTAGTACGTACGTAGTTAGATCGATAATAAGTCTATAGAGCTCGGCTGAGTTCCCTTGCGGTGCTCGCGTCGACAAAGGGATCGGAGGCAAATCTCACTGGCATATTTGGATAGGGATCAGAAATAATTGTTGATTCTACTAAAAGAACAAGATCAGGCAGAGTCAACATGTTTGTTCTTCCATTGTGTCAAAATGTTTTTTTCTTTTTGAATATGAGCATGGGCCTTTTGTTTGATGAGAGATTCTATTCATACATTCAAAAACAGTACGTGAATCTGCCTATTTTTTCAAATTGGTATTGACTTTATCAACGCATGTGAATTTACCAAAAAATTATCTTACCAAATAACTCTCACCTTACCAAAAAAATAATATCCATCTAACTAAAAAAATCTCACCTTACCAAAAAAATCGCACCTTACCAAAAAAAAATCTCACCATATAAAAATAAATAAATTAATTAATATCTCACCTGTTACTGTTGTCCAAGAACGATAAATCAATAATCATCCACAATCGAGGTGAAGTAAAATTTTATATAAATTTTGAAAGAAGATGCAATTTGTATTAGTTTTTTTTTTTTTTTCGGTTAGATTATTTTTTGGTTTCGCTTGCTTGAATGCATTTGTCATAATCAACGATTAGAGTAAAGAACGTGTAAATAGTTGTACAGTGATTATGAATAAACAAGCTTCACAGTCTCAACAAAGTTAATAATTGATGAGAAAATATGATTATTAGATGTTCAAAAATTGAAAAAGAAATAATTACAGATTTCCTTTAGAATCTTCTAAAAAGAAAATTTTTATTAATTTTTTGGAACTATGGGTATTTTGGGAAAATAAGGGAGGTTTAAATAGCATTTTATTTCGTTGAAAAAGTAAATTTGAGGTCTATAAAATAAAGAGGTCCAAGTGCTATTTTTAGAAGTATGAATAGAAGCTCCCTTGTTTGATGAATAAACAAATTAATCTTATACTTAATTAATTTGCAACTTTCTCTCCCAATGAAATGTTTCACACATTGAAGACACTTTAGAAAAACGCTTTGACATTGAAAAAGTAATTATATTCGACTCAGTTTTTTTCTTTGGTTATTTGGGAGGGGAATTGAACCAAGTGCTACGTATCCTAATACTAACCATTCAGGCTACGAAAAAGTTGAAACTATGGTCGACTTTGCGTGGGTGATTTCATATTTATATTTTGTATTATATATACTTAACTGAAGGCCGGTATACTAGTGATAATGCATGTTAGTCTCTGCTCAATCAACCTTGTAGAACTCGACATATGATGCAAAATGTCTTCTGAGTTTGTACCATACTATTGATGATAGGAGCATAAAATGCGACGTTCTTATTGTGTTTTACCTCGTTTATACTTTGCTTTAACTCTTATTATTGTAGAATCGAGTCATATAATAGAGTCATGAGGTTTTGGTAGAGTTATATTGAAAATGTGCTAAGTATTGAGAAAAAGACAGAAATTTGTCAAAAGCCGATTTTTGAAGTCTTTAAATGTTTCGTTGGTTCTGTAAAAGTTCCACTTTGCTTTTGATGAATTTTTCTTCTCTTATGAGCAGTAAATATGTTGATGATTGAGCAATGGAAGGAGTTAGAGTAATCAGAGCAAAAGAAGCGGCCAAGAATTACAAGGAACATTTTGCCGCAATGCAGCTAGTTCCAGTAAATTCCTGGGCACGTCACTCAACTTCCAGAATTTCTCCAGGACGATCCACAAGGAACTAGAAGACATACCATATATGCACGGAAAACTCGTTGAGTCTAGTTTATACAAAATTTAGAATCGTATCAAAATCTATCTTGAGAAGAAAATTATTCCAGTCACAATGCCGAAAGGTCACTGTATGATGAGAGAGAGAACCTACTCCCCATTTTGGGGAATTTCTGTATCATTGCACCAAAGACCGATCCAAATGCATAAATCAAGAGTTGCTGATCCAAGAGGTCCATAGCAGCCGGTCCATGAAGAAAATTGGACAGAAGATTCAAGAAGAAAGAAGACTTGGTTGGCAAGAATCCTATTCTTACTCGATTTAGGTTTTCTGAAACCTATTTGCTGCCAAATTTGCACAGCCTTTCTCCTATATATAGAGGTTGCTGCCGAATTTGCACAACCTTTCTCCTATATATAGAGGTCGATTCCCATACAGAAAATCATCTCATCTTTTTCATAAGTACTAGCCAAAAGCTCTACTAAGTCTCTCAAGCACCAAACACAAAAGTTTACTTAGCCATAACCCGATTCCACCACACTCCATAAAACCGAATCTCACCTATACCTTTTGCCGATCAATCCATCAACGCTTGCCGAAGTCTTCAAGGTTTCTAAAGTATGTTCCACTCCATCTATGGCTCTTGTATTCTTTTATGTTTGTGTGTGTTGTATGAATTTATTTCAATATTTGGTTTTTGTTAAACTCTTGTATGAACCGATTGTTTGATTGTAGTTTATAAAGTTGTTTTGCGATTTTAACTTGTAATTTTCGTATGTTAGATAATTAGGACAGTAGGTATTTGATGCATGTTTAGGATTTAAATTTGGTTAGTAATCTAAGGATTGGGCATTAAAAACTGAAACATTAGTCTTGTTCAATAACATGTAATTCTAGATGTTTGGTTTAATCGAACTAAGAGTAATAACAAACTAAGCTAGACCTACTCGGTTGTTTTGATTTATGTTGCTCACCTGAGAGTTTAATACCTTAGATAACTTGCATGCTTAAATAAGATGATTGACAACCTTGCTTGTTTATATGTCTCCGATTTAGACTATTGTGCACAATTGTTAAGTCATACCCGGATTAACACAACTTTAGGGCCTAGAACTACCCGTTTGGTCTTGAAACTTGAGAAGTCTTACAACTAGGTTGTAGTCGGAACTAAAATTGAATCTAAACACATGTTGATACTTGTTCCTTACTTTTTTACATGCGTATTTTACTTGTTAAAGAGTCTTATGTGCTAAATGCTTTGTGTGAAAGATGATGATCACTTGTAAATATTAGTTTTAGGTTTTTATTTTCATGTCTAGGTTTAGGGCAGTTTACTACCGAACCTCATCTCTACTCCCCCATTTGTTTCATTTCAATATTTCAATGTATATAAATGTGTGTGAATATGTGTTTAACCTTTGAATATTTCAGGTACCCTTATCTCCGGCTAGAACGATCCCTATTTATCATATACTACTAACGTTTCTTGTAGAGTTATTATTGAAGATGTGCTTAGGCAACTCCTCAATTTTTGGCGCCGTTGCCGGGGATTATAAAAGCTTGATATGTTTAAAGTGTTCACTTTGTATATTTTTGTGAAAATTTCGTATAGCTTTATTTTCAGTTTTGTATAAATTTTCTCTAACTTTGCTAATTCATGTATGTATTATAGAAATTTTTCGATGCTAACTTTAACTTGTAACTTGATTCTAACTTGTAATTGTTGCTAACCCTTGCTAGCTTTAACATATTAACTCGTATTATCTAACTCATTCTTTTCTAACTCTACCTTTTTGTCTATAGTTTTCTTTGTTTTTGTTCGTTTTGATGTGTTTTGTGTGTGTACAGGTCGGACGGGAAAGAGAAGTGAAGCAAAATATCAAATTCTGCCCAAAACAGAGTTCCGGCAGTGCAGTTCTTCAAGTTTGGATGGCTGCCGTTTTCAGCTCACAAAACCTGGAAAGGTGTGTGATATATTCAAAGAAAGCTCTCTGAATCTATTTTCTATAGCATTTTACATAAGTGGATTCGGAGTAATGAACTGCTCCCAATTCCAATTTGAATGCAACAAGGTCCATACAGCAAAGCAGAAGATTGTGCAGATAGGTAGGATAAAAGGCAAAACAGGGAATACTTATGTTGATCGGATTGAGTCAAACTTTATACCTCTGGAAATCTCCATGTGTCTGCTACAACATTGATTTATAGCACTTTTTTATTAGGTCACTGGAGTACATCCAAATTCGGACCTTAAGAGGTAAAAGTTCATTCTGCCTAACAGTGTGTTTTTCTACTTTTTCTCTAATCTTTGCAGGAGCATATCTCTCAAACCACTTGGAGTTAGGAAACGTGCCACATATGCATGAACAGCCAACAACGTCAACTTTTCATTCCAGGTGGTATTTTGCTCATCAAATAATTTATGTTCCCATTATTTGGCAGAGAAAAGCACGCAGCAACAAGCTGCTCATAGCTCATGCCGAGTACCCTACTGCTCAGCCTGCCGAGGAATCCTGCCAAAATCCAACTGCCCAGCAACATAAGGATGATGAACAAACATGTAGTCAAGTCTAGGCAAAATGACTATAAATACTTAAGCGCTGCTTGGGAGGCAACCCAATTCACCTAAGAAAAACGAAGGAGCCGTCAACGAGAGTTTGAAATTTCTAACCCTTCTCTTTTTACTTAGGTTGTGATGATTTGTTGAAATGTGTTAGACTATTGCATGCTTAGGAAGTTACTTGCTATATTTCTATACTTACATTGAGGACAATGTAATTTTCTAAGTGTGGGTTGAGATTACATGTTTCGTTTATGTTTTCTAGATAGATAAACGTGCAACCCACGTTTTAGCGTAGTTTTATTTGCTTTGAGTCATATATTGAAAAAGAAATGTAAAAATAGAAAATTCAGAAAATTGTTCCACAAAAAGAGTGTTTAAATTTTTGTTTCGAGTCTTAGGATGCCCCTAATAAGTCAATGATGTTATTTCTCCTCTTTGAGTACATAGATGATAGTTGTGCATACTTTAAAATTGTGAGTTTCATGGATAATGTGCATTGGTAGGAGCATGTAGAACTTGTTGATTAATAAAGCATGCACGTTTTAGCTGGTTTGTTTCCATAACAACCTTGTGAGTTTTAGAGCCAAATTGCTTTCTTCATGAGTATAAATTTCTGAAAATTTCAAGCATGCTTAGTGTTAAGAACCTCATTATTCTTTGCATATTCAATTATTATGTGTCATAGCTTGTAATGAACTCTAGAATGCTAAAACTTACTCTTGTTGATTTTCAAAATATTTTATGTCATAAAATACCTTGATTTTGAAAAGGATTGAAAAAGATCTTGTAGGTTTACCACCATAGCCAAATACAGCATGAGCCCTATTTGCTCTCGTCGTGGGACACCTTAGTTAACCCCCTTGAGCCTACGATTAGCCCTTTTCTTTCATCACGCAACAACAAGCTGCCCATAGCTCTTGCCGAGTACCCTACTGCTCAACCTGTCGAGGAATCCTGCCAAGATCCAACTGCCGAGCAACATAAGGATGATGAACACACATGGAGTTAAGTCTAGGCAAAAAGACTATAAACAATTAAGCGCTGCTTGGGTGGCAACTCGTCAATTGATTAGCAATATAATTATTCGATCCATTGTTTAAAAAAAAAAATGAAAATATGATCAAAGTGACTCACTCACTCACGCGCCGTAGGCGAAAATTGTATAAAAGGGAGATCAAGAATATAATCATAATAGTTTACTTTTATAAAAAATAAGGAAACAATTGAATTTAATTTAGTAGATTACTATCCGAATTCAAGAACTCACGATCCAAAATTCAACTATGAACTTGAGAACTATTGAGTGAAATTTGAATCCCAAAACGAAAGTTTACCCTCAAAGGAGAGCTTAGGACTACCCTAGAATTGATAGGTGGTCGGAATGCCTACATAATTCCCCGGCTCAGACTGCATAGGCTTTCTACCTCTTTTCTTCCGCAACTGCTGGACAAAATTAAAACTCGAGAAGCAAAGTGTTTGATGAATAAGCTCATGCAGATATGCATTTTATGTCATGTACATTCATGCATGTGTCATACGCTCTCAGTTGGTTCTTGACGAGAGAGAGAGAGAGAGAGAGAGAGAGAGAGAGAGAGAGAGAGAGAGAGAGAGATTGAAATGATGATTGTCCAACCCAATTTGCGCCGAGACCGTAGCTTAACTTCTCCATTAATGTCAAGATTTTTGAGGAGGCTAAGCAAGATACTCGACATGGTGTCCCAAAGAAAAATCATATTTCAAGTTTTGACTCATTTCAAGACCTAATACTTTTCTACAAGGCTGCAATCTGGTTTTGGAGTCCCAGCTTGAAGCTGACATATAGTGACATGCATAATTCAAGTTGTTCTTGATTAATCAATATGGATTTATATATAGTGGTGGCAAACCCAAATGAAGGGTATGGGAGTCGGTGTATATATATATATATATATATGGAGCCCTTCCACTAATGATTTCTTATTTTGTTCATTTTAAGAGATCGGTTATTAGGCCAATTTGTTGTTCACATTTTCATATCTCCACCGTTCAATTACTAGGTTTGTATGTGTAGATCATTCCTGTAAATTTTTAGTGGTGATCGTTAAGACATCTAACTAGATGAAATCAATGGACGTATGAAATCTGTCAAAGCTTAACTGTTCATGTTTTTATTTGTAAATTTCAATTTTGAATGCTCTAACGATTATCAAATGGAATGAAAATTTTCAGATATGATCTACTCATATAAACATGAAAGTTGAACGGTGGATGCACTGTAGAGTTTCTCATATTTACAGGGAATGGAATGTGGTAGCTGACGTATTGGCAAACTTTGGTGCTTGTAATGTTGGGTATAAACGGTGAGATGGTTTCCCTGTTTTCATTGACCGGATGTATGGAAGAGATTTGTCTTCAACAACAGTTTCTAAATTTAATTAGTCTGTTTATTATTATTGTGAAGAGTGTTTGGTTCTACGTTAGTGTTTTTTAGTCCAAGCTATGGAGATGCCCTACTTGTTGGTTCTTTTGTTTTTTGGAAGTGGTCAATGCATAGTCCCCCATTCCTCTTGTATCTTTTTTATTTATCAATAAATTTTCGACTAAGGACAATGAGTTAGTCCTTAAGTCGGTTACCCAAAAAAAAAAAAAAGTTGAACGGTGGAGATGTTAATATGTAATAGAAAAATATGTTAAATGAGGGATCCCTTAAAATGAACAAAATGAGGGATCCCTCATTGGAAGGGGGCTAAATATATATATATATATATATATACAGTGAGTTTCTAATGCGGACGTCCGTAACTTAGCAAACCGTACGGATTCCGGCTTTTCGGCCGGAATCCGGTCACCGAATTCGATCTCCACCGTTCAGATTATAGGTATGCGTGTGTAGATCAACCCTGTAAAATTTCATCCAATTCGGTGATCGTTTGATACCTCAAAATCGCGATTTACCAACCGGAATCCGAACGGTTCCAGTTTACTGATTTCTGTCCGTTCGTGTAAATCGCGATTTTGAAGTATCAAACGATCACCGAATTGGATGAAATTTTACAGGGTTGATCTACACACGCATACCTATAATCTGAACGGTGGAGATCGAATTCGGTGACCGGATTCCGGCCGAAAAGCCGGAATCCGTACGGTTTGCTAAGTTACGGACGTCCGCATTAGAAACCCACTGTATATATATATATATATATATATATATATATATATATATATATATATATATATATAGTCCCTATCCAGAGCGGGGCTCCTTATTTTACCCGCTTTCTGGTCAAACTTTTACATCTCCACCTTTCAATATTTAAGTATATGTGTGTAGATCACTTATGCAAAGTTTCATCAAATTTGATAATCGTTTGAACATTCCTAGTCGTGATTAACACGAATGGTTCATACTGAACATATTCAGTTTGTTTATTGATTTTTTTATCGTTTTAATACCTTAACGATTGATAGGCGCATATTTATGCGACTATTTGGTATTTAATTTAATCCATATATTTAGTTTATTGTTATTAATTGAGTATTTTAATTATGTTTATTTGTTTTATAGGTATTTGGAGAAAATAAAGAAAAAGGAATAAAAAGGAGCTTTCCTAGTGGCATAAGGAATGGATTGATGGGCTAAACAAGGAATCCATATATTTGATGGATAGGGAGCTCATGGACTTTAATTAAAGGGCTGACCACGTTTTGGGTTTAGGGTTAATTAAGCCTAGCTAGCTAGGTTAATTCGGCAGCACAAGGGATATAAAAGGAGAAGAAAAGGAAGACGTGAAGGAAGGCATGCTAGAGACGGAAAAAGGAGAAAACAAAATAGAGAAGGCTGCCGACTTCTTCATCATTCATCAATCTAGTTTGTATCAACTTTCATATGGATTATTTGTGCTTTATTTCATACTCTATGAGTAACTAAATATCTTTGTTAAGGGGTGATTCAAAGCCCCGTACATGAAGTCTAGATAATTTATACACTTTGACCTAATTTTGTTGTGTTCTTGGATGAGGTTTCTTTGTTAGATTTCCATTGATGATTGCTAGCTTGTATGCTTTGAAGGCCTGCTTAGTATGCATGTTTAGGGATCTAAATCTATGAGAATTGGATGCCTGTTGATTGTGTTTGATCTTCCTCCAATTCTCTGTAGTAGAAACCGAGGTTATCGGTTATAAGAAACCCTGAGTCTAGCAAGACACGCCCTTAGTGTACTTGTGAAGCTTTGTAGATTCTCAAACCTTTTCTAAATCATAATGCTTCTCTCTTAGTAAATCCGAGTCCGTGACTTCCGGGTTCTTTGAGAGATAGTCACCGGTGATAAACGAACCTTCACCTGTGTAATCATAAGGATTAGGTAATAGGTGTATTCTAAGCGAACTTGAATTCACTTGAGAACTTTCATCCATGGCATAACATTGTTAGGTCGAGCATTTATTGTCTAGATGGAGTGACGGTGGTGGAGAATTCCCTCTTAACTCTTTAATCCATTTGATTTTCGTCACTTTCACAAATCTGTTTTTTCTGCACTTTACTTTTTTGTCGAATTTTGTTAGCATAGCAAAACAACTCCGTTTAATCTGAAAATTTACGTGGTAGTCCACCACTGTGTCTAGTTAGTCCAGTAATTATTTCATAATTTTAGCTAGAGTCTAACTTAGGTAGATAAATTCGTTAGTGTCTACAGGTCTAAGCTGCCAGGAAACTGGTTTTTAGTGTTTTCTTGTGTCTTAATACTTAGTTTCATCAATCCTCTGCGGGTAATGACCCCTGTTTGCCACACTACTACATTGATAAACATTGCATAAGGATAGGGTATTTTTGTGGGTGTGTAAACACCTATCAAATTTTGGCGCCGTGTCGCCGGGGATTGACTAATCCTAAGTGTTAAAAAAAAGTGTCTTTTGTTTTCAGTTTTGTTTTACTTTCTTTTTCTTTTTGTGTCTAACATTGTCTACCTGTGTGCAGGAGTTCTTGTATGCAAACTAGACGTTCTAAGAGTGCTGAACCTCTTGTGCCTTTGAACATTGAAATTGAAAGATCAGCAAGACAAATGAGGAAGCAAAGGAGACAAGCAAGCACTAGTGGTGGTGCAAGCTCTGAACCAGATCTTGATTTCGGTACACTCTTTGATTCAGAGGAAGAATTTGAGACGCCACCACCAATGGGAGACCAAGACCAGAAGATGCTCAAGGATGTATTCTTACCTGACACTTCAGGAGTATCATCTGCTATTGTATTGCCTGATTTGGGCAATTATTCTGTGCCACCATCACTTCTAGCAGCTCTTCCTCACTTCAGGGGAACATATTCTGAAGATCCACAGCAACATCTTTCTGACATTGAGGAGTTATCTAAAACTCAGAAGCTTCAGGGAGTTACTCAGCAGGTGTTGCTGCTTAATCTGTTCCCATTCTCATTGAAGGAAGGAGCGAAGACATGGTACAATTCATTGGCTCCTAGATCTATTTGCACTTGGGTGGAGATGAGCACTGCTTTCATGAAGGAATATTATTCTGCACAGCGGACCAAGCAGTTGAAGAAAGAGATTCACAGCTTTATGCAGAAAGATGGGGATATGCTTCATGAGGCCTGGGCTCAGTTCAAGGAATTGTTGAGAAAGTGCCCTCATCATGGTTATGACTTGGAGGACAGAATGACTTTCTTCTATGAAGGGTTGGATCCAGCAAACAGGTTAAAGGTTGATTCAGCTAGTGGAGGAATGTTCATGTACCAAACAGGTGCAGCAGCTCTGTCCACCATGGAAAGGTTAGCTGAAAACTCAAAGCAGTTTCATACTAGAGAGCGCACTTTGGCTAGCCAGAAACAGAGTGTTTTTGAGGCAACTATGGATGATGGGATGAAAAAGAGAATGAATGCAGTAGAGAAGAAGCTGGATACAATAGCCAATGCTATCAAGAGTCAAACTACACCATCAGCTACTCCAGCTCAGGTATGTTCTCTTTGCAAATTTACTGATCATTCTGTGGAAACATGTCCTTTTGCTACAGAGGAAGAACATGTGAATTTCATTCAACAAAAGCAAAGGAATGATCCCTACTCTCAATCATACAATCCGGGATGGAGGAATCACCCCAACTTCAGCTGGGGTGGCAACAACAACGCGCAGAATCAAGCAACTCTTCCAGGATTTCCACCAAGGCCAAAACCTGAACAGCAGCAAGCTCCAACGCCAGCTGCGTCTTCATCAACCGATCCAGCATTATTGAGTTTGTTGACAACCTTGGTCACCAAACTTGATGGAAATACCAAGTCTATTGAGTTGATTGAGCGACAGATGAGCCAGATGCAAGCACAGATGTCTGAGAGAGAACCTGGAAAGCTTCCAAGCACCACAGTTCAAAATCCAAAAGGTAATCCTGAGGTGAATGCTATCTCTCTGAGAAGTGGGAAGACTGTTGAGACTGTCCCAGATGCTGAGAAAAGAGCCAATGACGATGAGCAACCACTGCTAGAGCAGGTTCTACCATATGAACCGTTGGAGAAGAAATCTGATTCACAAGAAGTGCCTGAAAAGAAAAATTCAGAGTCTCAGAAATCATCACAGGTATCTTCTAAATCTTCTCCTTTGATTACTTCACATGTTCCTTTCCCTCGCAGGTTGCAGAAACAAAAGAAGGACGTGGAGGAGCAAGAAATCTTGGACACTTTCCGGAAAGTCAATGTGAACATTCCTCTGCTTGATGCCATCAAGCAAATTCCAAAGTATGCAAAGTTTCTCAAAGAACTTTGCACATCAAAGAGGAAGTTCACCGGAACTGAGACCGTGGCGGTAAGTGAGAGAGTGTCTGCAGTGCTTCAGAGGAAGCTACCACCCAAGATGGGTGATCCCGGACGGTTCACCGTCCCTTGTACTATTGGTAACAATAAGTTTTCTGGAGCTTTACTTGATTTGGGTGCATCTATTAACTTAATGCCATATTCTGTGTATACTACTTTGAATATAGGTGCATTGCAACCCACAGGTGTTACCATTAAATTAGCTGATAGATCTAACTGCTACCCTAGAGGTTTTGTTGAAGATGTTTTAGTGCAGGTTGGCACGTTGATCTTTCCAGCTGATTTCTTTGTGTTAGAGATGGAAGCAGAGCCTCAACCATCTGAACTACCTTTGATTCTTGGTCGTCCATTCTTGAGAACCGCAAGGACTAAGATCGATTGCTATAGTGGGACTTTGTCCATGAAAGTAGATGGTGAAAAGATTCGCTTCAACATTTTCGAGGCTATGAAGCATCCAGGTGATAGTGAGATGTATTCCTGTTGTTCAATTGATACGTTTGATAGCTTTATGCAGGAATACATGAAATTTGCTATGGAAGAGGACCCCTTGAAACAAGTGATAGAAAAATCCGGGCAAAAAGAAGCCCCAGAAGAAAATATTCGACCGGTCGATTTCCAGGCAGTGTTTGAGATTGCTTCTGCAGAGGATCTTGCAATGCAAGAAGAGTATTATGCAATGGAAGAAACACTCGAATCAATGCCATATCATCAAGGTAAGTATCCTCCAACTCTTCCTTTACCGGTTATAACTGACAAGCTTGTTCCTTCCTTAGTACAGTCCCCTGAGCTTGAGCTTAAACAGTTACCAGAGCACTTGAAATATGCGTTCATTGGAGACGGCAACACCTTGCCGGTCATCATCTCTTCAAAGCTCTCTAAATTGCAGGAGGAAAAGCTACTTACTGTTTTGAGAGAACACAAGAGTGCAATTGGTTGGACCATTGCAGATATCAAGGGAGTATGCCCTACTGTGTGCACTCACTGAATACATCTTGAAGATGGATCAAAGCCTACAAGAGAGGCTCAGCGACGACTCAACCCACCAATGATGGAAGTGGTGAAGAAGGAGGTTATCAAACTCCTTGATGCAGGTATTATCTATCCTATATCTGACAGTAAGTGGGTGAGTCCTGTGCAGGTTGTTCCCAAGAGATCAGGCATCACTGTAGTCAAGAATGATGAGAATGTGATGGTGCCTCAGCGAGTTCAAACGGGATGGAGAGTGTGCATCGACTACCGCAAGCTTAATGCTACCACCCGTAAGGATCACTTCCCCCTTCCCTTTATTGACCAAATGTTAGAGCGTCTTGCAGGACATGCGTACTATTGCTTTTTGGATGGTTACTCTGGCTACAACCAGATTGCCATCCATAAAGATGATCAGGAGAAGACGACTTTCACATGCCCCTTTGGCACATTTGCGTATAGAAGGATGCCATTTGGATTGTGTAATGCGCCAGCAACGTTCCAACGATGCATGATGAGCATCTTTTCAGACATGGTGGAGAAGATCATCGAGGTATTCATGGATGACTTTTCTGTTTTTGGTGATTCTTATGATCTATGTCTGCACCATTTATCTCTTGTTTTGGAACGTTGTGCAAAAACTAACCTCTTGCTTAATTGGGAAAAATGCCATTTTATGGTTGATCAAGGGATAGTTTTAGGGCATGTGATATCTGCTAGAGGGTTAGAGGTGGATAAAGCTAAAGTCGATATTGTGCGTACATTGCCACCTCCCACTACTGTGAGGGAGGTTCGTTCTTTTCTTGGCCATGCAGGTTTCTATCGCAGGTTTATCAAGGATTTCTCCAAGATAGCCCGTCCTTTATGTGCATTGCTACAGAAAGATGTCAGCTTCGACTTTAATGATGAGTGTTTGGATGCGTTCAACAAGCTCAAGAATCTTTTGACTTCAGCCCCCATCATTCAAGCACCGGATTGGAACCATCCATTCGAGCTTATGTGTGATGCCTCTGACTACGCTGTAGGGGCTGTGTTGGGCCAACGGCTTGACAAATTGCCACATGTCATCTACTATGCTTCTCGGACTCTAAACGATGCACAGTTGAACTATTCAACTACCGAAAAGGAGCTTTTGGCTGTTGTCTTTGCGTTAGAGAAATTTAGATCTTATTTGATAGGAACTAAAGTTATTATTTTCTCTGACCATGCTTTATTGAGATATCTTATGACTAAGCAGGATGCCAAGCCAAGATTGATTAGGTGGATGCTACTCCTACAGGAGTTTGATGTGGAGATCAGAGATAAAAAGGGGACAGAGAATGTAGTTGCTGATCATTTGAGCCGCCTGACTCACACTTCCAACGCAGAGGAGGACCATCTCCCTCTGCGTGACAGCTTTCCTGATGAGCAGTTGTTGGCGGTGCAAGATGAGGAACCCTGGTATGCTGATATAGTGAATTATAAAGTGTCTAAACAGGTTCCCATTGACTACACCAGAGCACAGAAAGACAAGTTGGTGAAAGAGGCCAAGTATTATGTGTGGGATGATCCATACCTATGGAAGTATTGCCCATATTCCATCATCCACAGGTGTGTGCCCGACATTGAATTTCATTATATTCTTTCTTTTTGTCACTCACATGTAGGTGGTGGACACTTTGCTGGAAAGAAAACAGCACTCAAAGTGCTAGAGAGCGGATTTTACTGGCCTAGCATCTTCAAGGATGCTCATGAGTTTCATAAGTCGTGCCCGCGATGCCAAATGACAGGCAACTTAGGTCCCAGGGATCAAATGCCTCAACACCCAGTCATTGTTGTTGAAATCTTCGATGTGTGGGGCATTGATTTCATGGGTCCTTTCCCTAACTCAAACAAGAATTTGTACATTCTCTTAGCTGTGGATTATGTTTCAAAATGGGTGGAGGCCAAGGCCACACCAACTAATGATTCTAAGGTTGTTCTTAGCTTTCTTAAAGGACTTTTTGCTAGATTTGGAACACCTAGATGCATCATCAGCGATGGAGGATCTCATTTTTGCAACAGGACCTTTGATGCTTTGCTCAGAAAGTATAATGTGACTCATAAGGTGGCAACACCTTATCACCCTCAGACAAGCGGGCAGGTAGAGGTTTCAAACAGAGAGATCAAACAGATTCTTGAGAAGACTGTGGGGCCGACAAGAAAAGATTGGAGTGAGCGCTTAGATGAAGCGTTATGGGCCTATCGTACTGCTTACAAGACACCTATTGGGATGTCTCCCTTTAGGTTGGTCTATGGAAAAGCCTGCCATTTACCAGTTGAGCTCGAGCACAAGGCATATTGGGCGATCAAGAACTTCAACATGAGCATTGATGCCGCGGGTACTCATAGGAAATTGCAACTCAATGAATTGGATGAGATCCGTAATGATGCATATGAGTCGAGCCGAATTTACAAGGAGAAGACCAAGATGTTTCATGACAAGATGATAAGAAAGAAGACTTTTGTGGTTGGGCAAAAGGTCTTGCTATTCAATACTCGTCTTCGGTTATTCCCACGTAAGCTCAAATCTCGTTGGATAGGACCCTTTGTTGTTACTCATGTTTTTCCTCATGGTGCATTAGAGATCAAGAGTTTTAAGACAGGAAAAACATTCAAAGCCAATGGACACCGACTCAAGCCTTTCTATGAGTCGTTTGTGGAGCATGTCGTCGAGCGTGTACCTCTTGGGGATGTGCCACCGAATACAGAGTAATACTTGGTGCCGTCTGGCTGAAGACGTTAAACTTAGCGCTACTTGGGAGGCAACCCATGTTGATGGAGAAGCTTGGAAGCCAGATTTGATTTCTTTATCCCTTCTCCTTTGATTTATTTTCTCCATGATTTAGTGTGTTTTGTGATATGATATATGTCTTGCTTCATACTTGTTTGATGTGTTGCATGCTTTAGTTTTGTCTTACATTGAGGACAATGCAAATTTCAAGTGTGGGGTGGGGTTTATATCATATCCTTAGCGTCTATGTACAAATTTTTCGTTTTTTTAGGTGTAAATTCGGGGCTGTGCAGTGTACTGTTTTGTGTAATTTATTTGACATAGCTAAAAGGCTCGAAAAATTCTGAAATTTTGAGGGAATGTTCGAAAATGTGTCTAATTTATGCTCGTAAAATTTCAGCTTGGTTCGATGTGTGGAAAAATCTGGGTAAATTATACAAGTCGTGTTGTGCACTGCCGATCCTGAGTTTCGACCGGTCGAAACTTTTTGAGTCCAACTTTGTGTTTTTTTTTTTTGAGTTTTTGTTTATTTTTCTTGTGTGTCTTAGTGTCCTTTGTGAAAAACAAAAATACAAAAATAAAAAGTGTCAATGAAAAATACAAAAAGAGTCTTTGTTTTGAGTCTTAGGTTGCCCTTGACAAGTCTATGATGTGCTTATATCTTCCGAATGTGTGACTAAGAGATTGTTCATGACTATGTGACTTGAGTTTCTTTGGTTAATTTTGATGCATGGTATATGTGCTAATGTGTAGTGGATATGGAAACAAGTTAACATGGTACAGTTTCAGAGCATGCTTAAACAAGTTGAGATTCATTTAACCTGTGAGCGATTGAGCCTAATGTTATATACATGCTTTCTTGTTGTGTGTCAATTGCTTGCCGCAGATTAAGTTAATGGACTCTAGAGATTACTAGAACTTGCTCTTGTACTTTTCGAAGCTTATAGTCAATCCATGTTTTGAATAAGGAAGTGATAGAGGCATCTAGGAATGAGCACCATAGCCAGATATATCCTGTGTCCCATGTTTTTGTGCGCACAAGTTGCGACCCTTTAGTTAACCCTTTTGAGCCTGCATGATAGCTTTTTGTCATCACCTGCATAATCCTAACCTTGAACCTTAGAATAGCTACATCTTTACCTTTGTTCTTGAACTTTGTAGAGCTATTCATGAGACTTATTTGAATACCAAGGTGAAGATTTTTGAAGATGATGCAAAAGAATAAGTGTGGGGTATCAAGCTAGTATGTATTTAGAGAAAAAGAAATAAGCCGAAAAAAGAAAAGAAAGAAATGAAATCGGCAATAAAAAAAAAAAAAAAAAAATTTGTGATCTAGCTTGATACCCCGGGTTGACTGTTAATGGAAAGAATGAAGTGGAGGCCCAACATGATGATATCCGGCCATAACTGATGACACTTGAGGTTCCTAGTTGATGCTTTGTGATGGTTGTTTGTGCGTGATTGTCTCTATATTCTTGATGGCTCTACTTGGTTTGAGAACTTGTTTTGAATTCCATATCTCTTCTGTTCTTTAAACCCATGAGCCTAGCCCCATTACAACCATTTTAAAGTCCTCTTGATCTTTGAGATTGCAGCCTTTGATCTGTGGAGATTAGTTACAAGAGTTGAGCATATGGTTCGGTCCATTTGGCAAGCATTTGAATTGAGTGAATACCTTGAATATACATTGAGTGAAACACTGTTGAGAGCATATCCTTGTGAGGTTGAATCTTGATTTGTTTGATGCATGCTACAGCTCTTCATTCACCATGTTATGTCTTTGTCCTACATGTTACATATGTGCTATGCATTGGAATTAATTTTCGAAACTTGGTGGAATTGATTTGAGAATGTGAACTAATCTTGGTGTTGCATTTGTATAGAAGGTTGCTGAGACAATTTGTTGAGGGCATTAGAGTTGTTTTTGTTTTTGTTTTTTTTGAGTCATAGCTTAGTGTTTTGCTCGAGGACTAGCAATGTCTAAGTGTGGGGTATTTTGATAGGCACATATTTATGCGACTATTTGGTATTTAATTTAATCCCTATATTTAGTTTATTGTTATTAATTGAGTATTTTAATTATGTTTATTTGTTTTATAGGTATTTGGAGAAAATAAAGAAAAAGGAATAAAAAGGAGCTTTCCTAGTGGCATAAGGAATGGATTGATGGGCTAAACAAGGAATCCATATATTTGATGGATAGGGAGCTCATGGACTTTAATTAAAGGGCTGACCACGTTTTGGGTTTAGGGTTAATTAAGCCTAGCTAGCTAGGTTAATTCGGCAGCACAAGGGATATAAAAGGAGAAGAAAAGGAAGACGTGGAGGAAGGCATGCTAGAGACGGAAAAAGGAGAAAACAAAATAGAGAAGGCTGCCGACTTCTTCATCATTCATCAATCTAGTTTGTATCAACTTTCATATGGATTATTTGTGCTTTATTTCATACTCTATGAGTAACTAAATATCTTTGTTAAGGGGTGATTCAAAGCCCCGTACATGAAGTCTAGATAATTTATACATTTTGACCTAATTTTGTTGTGTTCTTGGATGAGGTTTCTTTGTTAGATTTCCATTGATGATTGCTAGCTTGTATGCTTTGAAGGCCTGCTTAGTATGCATGTTTAGGGATCTAAATCTATGAGAATTGGATGCCTGTTGATTGTGTTTGATCTTCCTCCAATTCTCTGTAGTAGAAACCGAGGTTATCGGTTATAAGAAACCCTGAGTCTAGCAAGACACGCCCTTAGTGTACTTGTGAAGCTTTGTAGATTCTCAAACCTTTTCTAAATCATAATGCTTCTCTCTTAGTAAATCCGAGTCCGTGACTTCCGGGTTCTTTGAGAGATAGTCACCGGTGATAAACGAACCTTCACCTGTGTAATCATAAGGATTAGGTAATAGGTGTATTCTAAGCGAACTTGAATTCACTTGAGAACTTTCATCCATGGCATAACATTGTTAGGTCGAGCATTTATTGTCTAGATGGAGTGATGGTGGTGGAGAATTCCCTCTTAACTCTTTAATCCATTTGATTTTCGTCACTTTCACAAATCTGTTTTTTCTGCACTTTACTGTTTTGTCGAATTTTGTTAGCATAGCAAAACAACTCCGTTTAATCTAAAAATTTACGTGGTAGTCCACCACTGTGTCTAGTTAGTCCAGTAATTATTTCATAATTTTAGGTCGATTCTAACTTAGGTAGATAAATTCGTTAGTGTCTACAGGTCTAAGCTGCCAGGAAACTGGTTTTTAGTGTTTTCTTGTGTCTTAATACTTAGTTTCATCAATCCTCTGCGGGTAATGACCCCTGTTTGCCACACTACTACATTGATAAATATTGCATAAGGATAGGGTATTTTTGTGGGTGTGTAAACACCTATCAACGATCACCAAATGAGCTGAAAATTTGTAGAGATGATTTACACGCATATACCTAAATACTGAATGGTGGAAATGTAGAAATTTGACCGGAAAGTGTGTCAAATAATGAGCCCCGCTCTTTTATTTCTGGATAAAAACTATATATATATATATGTGTGTGTAAAACCAGTTAATGTAGTTGTAGTGATTATCAACAGCAACCTTCAACAATTTGTGTTCCCTGTAGTGCTTGTCTCTTTAGAACAAGTGACAATTGACTGACCCATGAGCTGCAACGAAGTGGATTCCATCTACCCATTGAGAAACAAAACTCTTCCACTCCAATTTCTTGGCAGTTTGGCACTGTGGTGTGAGGATTGGAATATATACCAGAAGGTTTCAGTGCGAGGAGATTTGAGACCAAGCTAGTATGTATGCTCCCTCGAATGGTCGTAATTGACGAACGTCGATCTTGAGGAGATAATTGTGAGAGAAATATTGTGCGTATAAGTTTGAACCAAGCATAAGTTTTTTTTTTTGCAAACAGAAGAAAATAAGGTTATTCCATTCTAAATAATAAATGAATCCATATAGGGATTTAGTCTCTGTTATTTAAGCAACTTAAAGGGATGCAGAACATCATCTTTCATTTTTATCATCAATCAAAATGGGAGCTTTTTTCACATTTTCTAGTGGACTTCAAAACTATCTCTTTTAGGCTTATCGCACGGAAACCTATGTAACTAGCTCTCACTGTGTCATTTTTGTTTGGAAGCTAGGTAAAATGAAAGTGTGTATTACGGTAGGAAAACTATGGGAAAAATGGTCATTCCGTACTCCCAAGTCTCGTGAGATTCATTTTCCTCTTTATTATAGTATATTTTTTTTTTTTTGCATTTTTATAATTTTTTTTTTCTAATTTGTTTGGAAATACTTTTTTGTGTTATCAACACTAACTTTATCACACATGCTCTGCATGTGTAAGTGCTTTGTGTTTTGTTTTTTGTTTTTTATTTTTTTATTTTCTGAAAAGAAAACGGTTATAGGAGAGATAGTGGGAGAGATGAGAGAAAATAGAAGATTATGGATTTCTTTTCATTTTATTCAAAAAAATTATTTTATAAATGTCGTTATTGTCTTTGTGATTTAATTTATTCTCAAATTTTTTTAAATCTTTCAGGGACTTTTATGTAAAAAAAATATGTTTTGACTAACAAAGCCTCTTCTATTAATAAGAGTATAGATTAGAATGATAAATTTTTAATTCTATGACAAATGGAAAACATATAAGATACAAAACATATCGTTCATGATTCTGTTAATTGATGATTACCACCTACACAGTCACGCTATTATTTCTATGACATCTAGCTAGTTGTCTTGATCGATGTGTTTGATAGTACTTAACCTGCTATGTATTTACTATGGTAAATGATTGGATAAAAATCTCTTACAGTAATTATGGAAAGTAGCTGGCAAATTCCTGCAATCTAATTACCAACCAGATTCTCTCTGAACTCCATCAAAGTTATTAACCTTATCAGGTACTACTCTCTAACAGACAGAAAATTCCAGGAACCAACAAAGAAAAAGCTACAGCCTGCTGCATGTACTGGGTTTTGTTTTTCATGTTTGCTAGTTAAAAAGCAAAAACAATAGGGCCGGGCAGTACCAGACGAGAAGAAGTAAAGAAGGTCATATATGTTGGTGATCGAAGCTTATCGTTTACCTAAGAAAAGGACTTATTGAAGTCTTTACAGAAGACTTCCAAGTCAAAATTCCCATCATAAATTAAATATCTGATAGGAATTAAACAAGTTATGATTTGAAATCAATATTGTAAATTAAACAAGTTATGATTTGAAAAGGAATATATGCCTCTAAGTAAACAACGCGTAGTTGCTTTGAATCATGACAGCATTTCCAGTCAGTGGTCACCCCTGTTTATGTAGACTCTGGACTTCTTGATCAGATGGATGAAGAATGAATTAGCTCACAACGATTCCGGCCTCAGACTACATATAGTTAAGGATTAATTAAGAAAATATATATGAAGTGATATTTGTATTATAATAATTCACCATCTTGTCTATTGGTTAATTATAGACTTGGCCACTAGAAAGAAAACTTTGCTTACAATGATTTAAGATTTTCCAAGTCCTGCCATGGGACCCTTCACGTCAACCCAACTCCGATCCCGCTATAGTTTCCTTTCATTTTCGGATTACCAGATAATTAAAATTGATTTACAATTAGTTAAATTGTTGTTTGAAATATTTAAATTTCTTAATTAACCCATGCAATCCAAGACCCTTTTTTCTTGATTTGAGACTGAGACCCTTACGTCTACATCTAATTTTTAAGAGAAACTATTTTCGATCAGAACCATACATTTTCAAAACTATTTCATATATATAAAAAAAGAGTTTAGAGGTACGATCTTATTATAATTTAAAATGTATATATTTTAAAGTTTTCAGCTGACGTATATTCTTACGTACTTGTCTATGGCTCTCTGCGTTTAAGACATTGAATAATATATATAATATTATGAATGCATGTATGGGTCCTAACTCCTAAAGTCTCCTATTCCAAGTTTTGTATCCAAACCACGAACATGTTAGTTCAACTCTCAACTAAGTTGCTTATTCCTAGATGATTGATCTTCGCCTTTTTTTTTGTTTTTCTTTTGGGCTACATCTTTTTGCATGTGCAAGGAAAAATCAAGGAAGCCCTACAAGTTCAGCCATGCAAATTACTAGAAGGTTGTGGTTACATTTTGGTCTTGGATTCCAGGTAACAAGAGGAGACTGAAATGAAGTAAATTAATTAGACTTGCTCAAACTGATGATATTACAAATAGCATCAACCATTGAATGGACTGGCTTAGCTGACCAGAGACCCAGAGAAATCTTGAAGCTCATAGCCAGCTCACTTCCAAATAATAAGGATCATAATTTATATGGTAGAAATTTACTTGGAGAATTATTGAACATTTGAACCAGAAATCCAGAATATATTGTTTGTTGCAAAATTTCCAGGTAAAAGTCCAAAGCCCTAAGAATTTTGAAGTCAAGCAACGCAAATCGGCAAAACTATCCCAGTCCATGTCACCATGATTTCTCTATAGAAAACCGCGTGGGTCCCGGTCCGCATATAACTCCATTTTTCTATTGACTACTGATTGGAGACTCAGTCTAATGGGTCCCATTTCTCCATCAAACCCTTCAGTCTTCACCAACATACAGAATCCTGGGCTTCTATAAATATTCTGCGAGATTATGTAATGCTTCAGTACACCAAACCAAATCAAACACACTGTGCATGCCTTCCTTCGTCTCTTTCAGAATCATATATAACCAGCTAGGTAGCTAGCTAGATAGCTTCACTACTGAACACTAAGCAAGGATCAATGGCATCTGAAATGACACCAGAATTCGAACTTCCGGGGTTTCGATTCCACCCAACAGAAGAAGAGCTTCTCGAGTTCTACCTCAAGAGCGTGGTGTTCGGGAAGCGATTGCGCTTCGATATAATCGATTTTCTCAACATCTACCGTCATGATCCTTGGGACTTGCCTGGTACTTCTACATGCACACATTTTCTCTCATACTAATTAGTTTCTAAATTTGATTAACTTGGTTATTGAAAACTTGTGATTAACGGGTGTTGTTTGGTTGGTGTTACAGGATTGTCAAAGATTGGAGAAAGGGAGTGGTACTTTTTCGTGCCGAGGGACAGGAAGCATGGGAGTGGAGGAAGGCCTAACAGAACCACTGCAACAGGGTTCTGGAAAGCGACTGGTTCCGACCGCAAAATTGTGAGCTTATCTGATCCGAAGAGGATTATCGGGTTGAGGAAGACTCTTGTGTTCTACAAGGGCAGAGCACCAAGAGGAACCAAGACTGATTGGGTCATGAATGAGTATCGTCTTCCTGACAACTGCAAATTGCTCAAGGTAATTAAATGTTGATGCATCCCAATTTTCTTTGCTAGTAAGTAGTACTAGCCATTAACGTCGAACAGCTTTATCAAATTTATAGCCGGATCGCTTAAATTTGATAAGTATTAGTGTTTAATTTTCAAGGAGCTATAAAACATCGATAGAGATATGCATGAAATTTCTTGTGAAGTTTCCATGCAAACTCGTAGAATCCTTTGTGTTTGTTTCTTAATTAGTGTAGAAGTCAATTTTGAATTAATTAATTAGGTAGTTTTCTAATGGAAATTTATCTGAATCTTAATGTAGGACATAGTACTGTGCAAGATATACAGGAAGGCAACTTCCTTGAAAGTGCTAGAGCAAAGGGCAGCAATGGAGGAAGAGATGAAGATGGGGTTTCATGCCAATTCCCCTAACATTTCATCATCCCCTCCTACATCAATGGACACCACCATCTCATTTTCAAGCTTCCAAGAACAAGAAGCACAACTCCATCATCATGATCATCTAATTGCACAAATTCCGATAACGCCCACCAACCTCAAGAAAGAAGTAGCAGATGATGCAGCACTAGCAGTAGTAGTAGAGCAGAAGGAGGAGGATGAGCAAGCAATGGAGATGAAGGAGTCTCCCTCATCTCTTCAGACTTGTTTTGGAAAAGACAAGTTGCCAGATCTTCTGGTTCCCAAAATGAGCATGGACTGGACCCAAGACCAATTCTGGGCGCCCATGAATAGTCCTTGGCTTCTGTCAACCCCTTATGCCAACATTCACAACTTAGAATTACTTTGATTAATTTGGTCGAATACTTGGGACAAAATAAAAGTTTGATCTTGTAGATAAATTTTGGTCGCAACTTGAGGACACAGTAAGTGTGTCTCGATCTAACCCGATCTCTGAATCCAACCCCGGCTATGCGTTGGGGAGATCAATTTGAAGCTAGTACGTATGCACAAGTAGATGCACACTTAAGATCGAGTAGTAACTTTGCATAGGTTCAAGTGTTTGCTGTTCTAGATAGCTCAATGACTTATCCCTTTTTTTTTTCCTCTTCTTGAAATTAAAGAGAGTAATACTATCCATCTAGATTATTTGAACATAATAAATTAAGTACATTCTGTAGAATATTCTACTTTATCTATTTTCCATAGTTGTATAGGTGAATTGTTATGTATAATCATATGATATATTTTCCTTGTAGGTGTAGACTTGTATCCTTATAAATACCTCATCTATGGAGAAGAATAAATCATTAAAGTATTAAACTCAAATCATATTTTTATTTTCTACTTGGAATCAGAGCAAAACCAGGTTTGATCCTTGAATTTGCACCCAAAACCTAAATCCCAAATCAAACCACAAACTACTGCGTACTATTATCACTCAAATCATGGAGGAATTGAGCAAAACCCTAAACCCGATTCCGATGAGGAAAAGCCACAGTGCCGCTCGGCGGTGGAGAGAACTGAAGAAATTTCCATCTCAGAGCTCCACCCGGGGTGAACAGTGGTAATAGGGACAAAATTGGCACCAAGTGTCAGGAAAGATCTCGTCACTTTCCTCCAGAAGAACAGTTCGGTGTTCGCATGGTCTTATGAGGACATGCCGGGCATATCCCCGGATATAGCAACACACGAATTAAACATCCTTCCTGGTAGTATCCCGGTGCGGCAGAAGAGGAGATCCTTTAACCCGGCAAAGTACGCGGCGATCAGGGAGGAGGTGCAAAAATTGAGGGGAATAGACTTCATTTGTGAGATCTAGTATCCCCGATGGCTCGCCAATGTGGTTATGGTCCCAAAGAAGGAAACCGACCAGTGGCGCATGTGCGTAGACTTCACAAACCTCAATCGGGCATGTCCGAAGGACAGCTTCCCACTCCCTCGAATAGACCAGCTGGTAGACTCAACCTCTGGGTTTAAGCTGCTAAGCTTCATGGATGCTTACGCCGGATACAACCAGATACGAATGAGTCTGGCCGATGAAGAGCACACTTCATTCACGACCGACCTGGGGCTATACTACTACAACAGGATGCCTTAAGTGTTGAAGAACGCCGGTGCCACTTACCAACGGGTGGTTAACCGCATGCTGGAATAAGAAATGGACAAAACGGTGGAAGTCTACGTGGATGATATGTTGGTTAAAAGTCTAACCGCCGGCGCCCACGTACGAGACTTGGCAGTGGTGATCGGGAAGATGCTGAAGTATGGAATGCGCCTGAACCTAAAGAAGTGTATATTTGGGATTTCAGAAGGGTTATTCCAGGTCACGTCATTAGCCAGCGGGGGATCGAAGCTAACCCACTCAAGGTGCAGGCGATCCTAGAAATGGAGACCCCGGAGGAACGTAACCAGGTCCAGACCCTCACTGGGTGGCTAGCCGCGTTAGCCAGATTCATCTCCCGCCTCACTGACAAATGCACCCCGTTCTTCAAACTGCTCAAAGCCCAACAGTTCAAAAAGATCCATTGGGCAGCGGAGCACGAGACGGCATTCCAATCCATCAAGGCATATCTGTCAGAGGTTCCGCTCTTATCCAAGCCAGTACCGGGATAAATGTTGTACCTCTACATAGCTGCGTCGGACACGGCTGTAAGCGCTACTCTCATTAGGAAGGAAGATACGCTGGAGCTCCCGGTGTATTACGTGGTTCACCGGGGCTGAAAGCTGATATCCGGACATCAAAAAGCTAGCCCTGGCACTGATTGTTACTGCCAGGAAGCTCTGGTACTACTTGCAGGCCCACTCCATCACCTTGTACACCAATCACCCTTTAATACAGATACTGCAAAAACCAGAAACTAGTGGCAGGCTGGTCCGCTGGGCGGTGGAGTTAGGTGAGTTCGATATAACGTATACCCCCCGGACAGCCATCAAAGGGCAGGCCACTGCAGATTTCATATGTGAACTCACGCCTATGATGAAGATAGAGCGTCCGGACCACGCGGGAAGCAGCCAACCAGATATCATGGTCAAGGAGGAGCCAGGATTGCCCAGCGGGTGGAAGCTTTCTGTCGATGGCTCTGTCACGAGTAAGAGGAGTGGTGCTGGCATCATACTAACTGCCCCGGACGACCAGTCGTATGAATACGCTTTGAGGTTTATGTTCAACACCTCTAACAATGCCGCTGAGTACGAAGCGCTAATAGCTGGCTTGCAGTTAGCCAAAGAAATGGGGATCCCATCCATGGAAGTGTACAGTGATTCAAACTTGGTAGTCAACCAAGTAAAAGGGGTGTTTGAAGCAAAGGAGCCGCAGATGGCCTCGTACCAGGCACTTGCCAAGGCCATGATGGAACCATTCAAGGGAGCAACCATTCGGCACATTCCCTGGGAGGAGAATAGGCATGCAGATGCTCTGGCCAGGCTGGCTACCGGAAACTATCCATCAGAGTACCGTAGTGCCAGAATTGAAACCCTAGAGAAGCCAAGCATCAGCAAAACCATCTCTGAGATTTTCGCCATAGAGGAGGCACCTCCTAGCTGGATGGACCCGATCCGCAAATATCTAACCGCCAAGGTCAGCCCGGAGGACAAAGTTGAGGCCAGGAGACTGCACCTCAGGTGCGCCAGATACAGCCTACTGGGCGGCAAGCTGTATCGCAGAGGACATAGTTTTTGACAGGACCCGCCTCAGATTTCACCCTGAAATCCAGATAAGATCCTGCGGGGACCACCTTAAGACTAACTCTATCGATAATTCGATAAGTCAATCTTAAGATGGACAACCCTAAAACCTGCAACGACCAAAACACTTCTAAATTCCAGTTCCATCCGTAACACCTGGAGCCACCTGCTCCCCAAATCACAACAACCGCCACAAATAAACACAAAATCTAATTCAACTGGCTCACAGGTAATCAGAGCAATCTAACAAAATGAACTGGAATTACAAATGGAAATATAACAAGAAATATAATATGAAAATAAAAGAATAAGAGATCACAGATCCCACCTAGCGGAAGCGACAACGATGATGACTATGCCTCGACTCCGAGTACTCTTGACCTCTGACCATTACTCTGTACACTGGGCGATTTAAACCGAAGGGCCCAGGGGAAAGTAATTTAAAAACACGTTAGAGTGAGTAGATAAAATAATATCGTATAACACTTTATATAAAAAGTATTGTATTACTTCCCCAATATTTTATAACTGAAAACCACTATGCATGCATTTTCGTAAAACGTCCCACGTTTAAGAAAATCATAATAATTAATCAGCCCCGCTGATATCTCAAATACACAAATAATATTTTGGTTATACTTTCAAAATAAATACTTTGAAAATCAAATAGTAACATACCACGACCAATCCCATTGGCCGAATCCCAAATCATTTTATAGTAAAAACCCAGCCCCACTGGTATATCGAATAATCAAATAAAATATAACTGGACCAATCCCATTGGCCCATTCCCAAATATTCTTGTAATTAAAAATCCAGCTCCGCTGGTTCAGGAATTTATTAAATAACAGAAAATCTCATAGAGAAAATATTCCCGAAGACCACATAATATAAAAATCATGACCAATCCCATTGGTCATATAATAGGGGAAGGTTATCACCATTTAATAGTAAGCCTCCCAGGCTAAGGGTCGAGTCTCCCAGACTCTATAGCGTCCCACGCTAAACCTCAACACAACCCTACGTCGACCACCGAGCGTGAATCTGACCTACATGTTCAAGTCGTCACCTCGCGTGGGATGAGGTTAATAAGCTAGCTAGCGTCAATATATATACAGACCCTGATATGGTGAAAAATCTGAAAATAAAACCGAAAACACATTTCCCATTATATATAATAAATCCGTACGGTCCCCGACCGCACATCTGAGGCTTATAATAATCATTAGTATAATAGCCTCGACATATACTCATATATATCCGACATATCCAACATGCCGTAAAATAATATCAAAAATTATATTTATAACGTCGACATGTCTCACATGTCGAAAATCATAAATAACGAAAATATAAAATCCCCGGAAATCTCATTTCTGGTCACTGCCATTAATTAAAACTTATTTAACATAATCAAGTTATGAATAATTAAAATATACTATTTTCGGAAACCTCGTTTTCGGATAAAATCACATAGTAAAAGCATAACCCCAAAACCATATATTTCTTTAAATATCATTTCATTTTAATTATGTAAATTCTCATGCTTCTCAAATCATTTATTTAAAATAACTGCATTTCATTAAAACAATTATGCATGCATTTATTTAAAATAAAATCCACTCACAGTACGGCCGAGCGTGCCGCTATTCCTCGCTCTCATTACGTCGAGTAATTTCTCGATCTGTAACAGAAACGTAATTAAAAGATATCTCAGAACTCGAAATTTGATTATAAAGTGAAACTTACGACGTCCTCACTCGTCCGAATAACCCCATTTAAATTATCGTTATCGGTATTGGAGTTACGTCTCAAATACCGAAACCATTTACGTCTCAAAATTACTCAGGACACCCATCCCGAGTCCGATCAATCCCTTTTCTGATTATTTCGTCGTAAAACCATTTTAATTAGCTTTTAACCTTTTTAGGGTAAGTCAACAGTAATAATCCAAGGTCAAACAGTAATTATTCTAGGTCAAACAGTAATTCTGAAAGTCAAACAGTAAATGGTTAAAATCTAATTACTATTTACCATTTACTGTTTACTGTTTACTGTTTACTATTTTCTTTTACTGTTTTACCATTTACTGATTTATCATTTACTATTAACTTTTTACCGTTTTACTGTTTTCACTGTTCATCTTCTTCCTCAGCCGCCGCCCGCCGCCGGCGGCTCCGCCACAGGAGGCCAGAAACGCCTCCAATCAACTCTAAAATCTCCCAACATCGTCGCCACTCCCTCACGACCTCGTCCCCGTCGTCTCCGCCGCCAAACACCCACGCAGCCGCCGCATACGGCGCCTAAAACCCCCAAACTCCAATTTCTCCAAAAATCAACCAATTCAACACCAAATTACACTCAATCGATTCCAAACAATGTTTTAAACTCAATTCTAGCCTCCAATTACAACAAAAACATCAAAATCACCACCTCCACCAAAAATCACAAAAACCCTAAAAATTTCAAATTCTAATTTCTCCTTACCTGGGCTGAACTGGATCAATTCCTTCCATGGGATTGTTGCACACGTCGAGACCTTCGATTCCCGACCGGAATCGGGCCGAGCCGTGGCCGGAGGAGAGAGCTCCGGTTCGACAGTGTCGAACTAGCTCGGGCGGCGCACGGCCAAACGGCGGCGTTTCACGCCGCGCCGCTGCCACCGACGTGAAGAGGAGGCTGAGCCGGTCCGAACGTGACGGTGCGCCGGTCCGAACGTGATGGTGCGCCGGCCTAGTTCGGCCGGACGGCGTAGACTCGGCCGGAGGTCGGGCCGAGTCGGGGGAGAGGAGAGAGAAAGGAGAGAGGAGAAAAAGAAAAAGAAAAGAAAGAAAAGAAAAATTGCCATTTCGGGAAATTTCCTCCCGGCTATTTATACTTGTCCAAAAATCGGATAACTACCGATTTTACATCGTAACTTTTTCGTGCGAACTCCAAATTAAGCATGCTACGTGTCCACGAACTCGTCTCAACGTCCTTTACCTCGTCATGAAATAAAATCCTCGGTCGAGTCAACTTATTTAAAAGTCAACCTTTATAACTTTCAAATCGTAAAAACAATTCCCGAGGAGTAATAATAAAAGTAAAACAGTTAAACGGTAATTCTAGGTTTGGGTCATATCAGTTTTCCCCACCTAATATGCGTCACAAAAGAGGCCGGTCAGGCCATCATGCGGGAAATCCATGAAGGAGTCTGCGGTAACCATTCCGGTGCCCGATCCTTGTCACATAAAGCGCTCTGAGCGGGATATTTTTGGACAGACATGGCGGCTACTTCAAGGAAAATATCAGGCGGCTGCTACAAATGCCATATGTACGCCACCGTACCACATGCCCCAGCGATTGCCCTGTCAATCCTGTTGGCACCATGGCCGTTTGCACAGTGGGGCCTGGATATAATCGGGCCATTCCCAACGGCTATAGGCCAGTTCAAATACACTATCGTAACCGTCGACTACGATACTAAGTGGGTCGAGGACGAGCCTCTAATCAAGATAACATAGGAAATGGTGAAGAAGTTCTTGTGGAAAAACATTTACTGCCGGTTCGGTGTCCCGCAGACTATCGTCACGGACAACGGGACACAGTTCAATAATACTGACCTCATCGAATACACGGCTTCTTTGGGAACCCGGATGGTTTTCGTATCAGTAGCCCACCCGCAAACCAACGGCCAGGTTGAGGCGGTTAACAAAATCATCAAAACACTCCTAAAAAAGAAGCTAGACGACAAAAAAGGCTTGTGGGCTGAGGAGTTACCGGCGGTCCTGTGGGAAATCCGCACAACGACAACAGAGGCAATAGCAGAGACCCCGTTTTGTTTGGCATTCGGAAACGAAGCGGTACTGCCTGTTGAGATCGAGATACCCACCGGTAGGGTTGAGAACTACGAAGCTGAACGAAATGTCGAGGGCATACGGCTTAACCTGGATCTCATCGAGGAACGGCGCGATCAAGCGCACCTACGGAATCAAACGTATAAGCAGCAGGTGGCCCGATACTACGACAGTAAGGTCCGAGAAAGAAAATTACAAGTGGGCGATTGGGTGATGAAGAAAGTACGAAGAAAGGTGCTGGCCTTGGAGCCAACGTGGGAAGGGCCCTACCAAATTACAGCGGCCATAGGACCAATGACCTTCCACATCATAGACACCGATGGAGTCTACACCACCCGCCCGTGGAACATCCAGCACCTCTGGTATTATCCTAAGTGAGTCATACTTTAGCAGACTAATCGGACAGTTTTGTTTTCCTTCTAGTGCTATTAATTCAATAAAGGATACTATTCCAATGGAGTTAGTACACCAATCCAATTACTATCGGACACAACACCATGGGTGATTACCGGTTTCCTCCAATACAATCAGTACGGAAATGGGTGTACAAGAAAAAATAAACCCCCCCACAAAACTCCTAATCGGCCACATGGGTGCCAGCGGTTCCTGAGCCACCGGCCTTAAGAGACCGCTCTTGTTGCAACCGCTCTGCCTCCATCACATTTGCCTCCATCCTCTTGGCGTCCAGCCACCCTTTCTCTCTCCACTCCATGTAAGCCTCGTTTATGCCTTTCTCCCGGGCGGCATCCAGCATATGTCATCGAACTCAATTGACTCCATGAACTCACTGATAGCCTTATCCGCAATAGTCCCCCGGTCGGCTTCAGTTAACTTCTCTACCCCCTGCCAGACCGACACCATTTGACCTTGCAGCTCCAAATTCCTCGCCTCCAGGTCCGTCACCCGACCTGAGGAATCAGCAAGCTTGGCCTCCAAACCAGAGGACCGCTGGACAAATTCGATCGGCTTCGACTCCAATTCCCTTATTTTCTCATCCTGGGCGGCCACTCGGACCTTTTCCTGCTCGCTGCGCTCCTCGGCCAAGACCCTCTCCTTCACTAGCTCGGCCTCCAGCATGGCTCGGTGCCTCGTAAGATCCGCCACTTGCTCCTTTAAGGCAGGACCCTCCTTACTCACTTTGGCAGCATAGAGATTGTGCACCGCCTAAAGAAGGTCGCAAAAGAAGCGTTCAGTTCAAACAAACAAAAAAACAACAACAACAAACAACAACAAAGCAGTGGGCCCGCACCGAAAAAAAAGTAATACTCACTCGTACAGCCATTTCCATGGCCTTCTTCCGACGCTCACCGGGCGTCACACCGGTGGGTAGCTCGCCATCAAGCCCAAAAGCTTTGACATTGGCTAACAATGACCGCACGAACCCCCCATCCCCAACACCTCTGGCTTGATACTCTCTCGCGGTGGCTGTTTGAGGGATTTGCGGGGAACTTGAAGTCCCAGCGGTTAAATCAGCGGCACCGGGCCCAGATACCCGTGCCCTCTTGGCGGTGTCTCCAATAACGGTACCCCTTGGAAGACAACAAGATCAGTCACCGCCGAGCCGTCAGAGTCCCGCCTCCCCACCCGTCGGACACTAGCCCCCTCAGCAGAAGATGCCCCCGGTAAGGCCTCTCTAATACGCAGCGGGGCGAGTAGCTCCACGTCCGTAACCGACATACTCGCCCCACCTTCTGGGCCAGGATGCCCACAGTACATTCCGTCCGGAATGTCCATCCCTACCGGCTTGTCGTGCACGGTTTTCTCGCCAGTATCGGGATCCACAACCGTCTTAGACGCCATTTCCCCAATCTCCATCAGCTTCTGGGCTATAAGCTCATCGTTCGCATCGAGGGTCTGATCCAACGGTAGCGCCACCCGCGGAAGAACAGCTGAAGGCCAATTATCCAAACGGTTAGCAGGCAGAAATGACCCACCGGTAGCCCTAGAAAAAATAATATATATATATATATATATATATATATATATATATATATATATATAAACCAAAGCAAGAGAAAAGTTCGACGAGACACCTATCGGGTTTCTTCCCCAACCCGCATATCTCTAGGACGTTCCACCAGATGAAGTTGTACGAGCTCCGGCTCATTCCATCCCAACAACCAAAAATATGAGTTATCCGCCTCCTCTCCACATCGGTCAGACTGTACGACTAATCATCGATAGCTTGGTAGGCCTCCGGGACGCGGTAAAACCTCGAGTTACGCTGCCATCTCCCCCCAACCATCACCACCTGATTCCTCCACCCCTGTGCGATCCAGGACGGCAGATGAGTGATGGCCGGATTACAATCCCGCGCACCAAAGGTCACGCAACAGCTGGAATGAGCCTTTCTGCTGTAAAAAATCTTGTACAACACCCTGAATTCGTTAACCGTGGGCCACCCCATATTGCAAATATTGTACAAGCATCTGAGGCTGAGCAGTTGCCTCCATTGATTGCGAGGAAGCTGGGTGGGAGAAAGGTTTATCATGCTCAACACGTACTGAACGAACTGAGGCAGTGGCAGAGAGAGGCCGTGACGCATCTGGTCTTCAAACACGGCAACCCAACCTTCCTCCGGGTTGCAGGTCAGTTCACCAGGATAGAGCTCTCGGAGCCTTATCGACCGATCGATACTCCACCTAGCCCGGAAGTCCTCAATCTCGCCAGGGGTCATGCCGCGGCCAGGCTCATCGCAAAACACTACCATCCCACCGTCTGATATCGTGTGCTGACTTGCTCGCCCTATCACCCTATCAGCGGCACCCAACGCGGCGAGATTTACGGGGTTACCTGACTCTCTAGATTCCATGTCTAACCCAGGAACGAAGTCTGCTACAGGGGTTGAGATCGTCTTTTGCAAATATGTTCTCTAAACAGGTCCTCGGCGCATGGGGGGCAGAGCAAAAGGAAGATTGAATGATCTTATAGGTGGCACAACCAACCCCTGGATCCCTCCCAAAAAGCAATTAGGGTATTCCAAAGGGCAAGGCAATCACAGCCGCAGATCTCTGCCAAAGAGGTCAGTCCACGTAACTCACCATGGATACCTCGACAATCCCCCAGCCATCAGATGACAAGATTGAGGGACTACATCATTTAAAACATCACAGTGCTACAACAACCACTTGTCTTATATGCAGAGCCCGACGGCTCCCAGCCTACGCTTTATCTCGCCACCAGACGAATGACTAAAGCCAAGTGACAACGGCTAGGTATTCCCCGGAAGAACTCTTCCTCTAACACAAGAGACTTCTTCCCGCATGCTAGAAATCCTGCAGGATTATTATTGTTACCCCTGAAATATTCCAAAAAGTACGGGGCATTCTAACATATACTCCAACGGTACGGGTGATTCCACCGGTTGAATTTATTCCACATTTACAGCCAAAACAAAAAACGACTTGGTACCCCACCGGGAGAAGTCTTCCTCTAGCACAGGAAACATCTTTCCGCAGGCTAAAAACCCTGCATCAATATTATGTACAGGCTACGATATTCCAACCGTAGTGCCTGCTCTAGTTCAACGGTTTCCTAGCCCTCAGCCCATCCAGCTTCGACTAGTGGATGCGGTATCGGACCTTCCATGATGGCACTTGCTTACCGCTCTCCTATGGAATAACCGGTTCAGAGAACTGAGGCATTCCTACAGATAGCTTTGTACGACCTAACAGATCCAATCTACCACCGGGCTTTATAAACCCGGGAGACTTGTTCCTCTAACACATGACAACTCTTCCCGCAGGCTAAAAACCCTGCATACATCCCACCTGCAGGAACAAATGCAGCGATGTGGGGACGGCTACCAAGAAATACTCTGGGTCACGCCACCCACAGGGAGACTTGATCCCCTCATATAGGACAACTCTTCCCGCAGGCTAAAAACCCTGCACATACCTCACGCCTGTACGGCCAAAGGGTATGAAACAATCGGGAATGTTAACCGGTGCCAACACGGGACCGCTTCACCCCGGGAGACTTGATCCCCTCATACAAGACAACTCTTCCCGTAGGCTAAAAACCCTGCACATCCTATATGCCTGCAGTAACGAAAGAAGCAGGAAACGACAGGAACGGCCACCGATGTTCTCTCGGCCACGCTACCCACCGGGAACTCCTCTAACACAGGGCAAGTTCCACGGTTTTACATTTCACCACGACACCCACTGTTTACGTCAACCGATGCCCTCTGCGGCTACGGTTCTCAAACATGGGGGACTCGTTCATCCCATTCACTATCTTCACCGGGTTATCCCGGAACATAGCATGACGGATCTCAACGCCATATTATCATCTCACGTACTACATCTTGTACCCATATGCAACTGTCAGCATCAACATCATAACCATGCACTCATCACCATATGCGTCATCATAACAGGTTTATTCGAACGTCCGGCCAAGCCCAATCTTAAACGCGGACTTGGGGGGCTAGAGTACTGATGGGTAAGTGCCCCAGCGGGTCTGCGGGCCTATAAAGGAAGACATATTTAAAGTCCCCATTCAAGATGGCACTTGACCGGAAACTTGAGGGACTTGTTGACAGTAGCCATAGAGAGGCTACCCAGGCCCCCAAACCCGCAGCCAGAACTCTTGGACATGGTCTAGGGCCCGGGGCCAAAGCACGAACACCTGCACCAGCGCCCGGGCAGGTCTTACCTGTGACCTGGGCCCGAGAACCGGCAGCCTATATATGAGTCTCAACCACCCTCATTGATAGGTAATCAATACTCCAACTACTCATTCTCGTTTAAGTTATCAGTTTATCCCAACTATACTGACTTAGGCATCGGAGCGGAATAGACCGGCCCCGCCCGGTATTCCCTTAGTTAGCAGGGCTTGCAGGCAGGAATCACACCAAGATCCACCGGTATCTGTGAGTCTACGGATCCAGACAGAAACACAGGCAAACTAATATAAATGCATATGCTAACACAAAATGTCCACTTTGTGGATATTTTGTTCATAGCAAGCAAATGTGTTATGAAGTAATCGGATACCCTGATTGGTGGGATTTCACCAAAAAGCCACGTAAGAATTTTGGACAAGATGTCGTGACTCCCATAGAGGAAGAGCATCCATCTAGTGCCTCTGCTAATGTAGCACAATCAAGTATGAGTGGTAAGACCATTTTGAATAATACTTGGATAGTTGATATATATAGGTACATCAGACCACATGACTAATGACCCTAGTCTCTTGACCACAATTAAACCTTTCTCTCAAAATGTTGTGTCTACTGCTGATGGTACACCCACCTCGGTTATTGGAGAAGGTTCTGTTATCTTATCTAAAACTTTAACTCTTCAGTCTGTCTTAGTTGTCCCATCACTAGCATATAATCTCATGTCTGTTGGTCAGATTATTATAGCTCTTACATGTATTGTCACCTTTTATCCATCCTTCTGTGTGTTTCAAGACATTCTGACCAGGCGAATTCTTGTTTATGGTGTAAAAAGGGGAAAATTATACTACCTGGATCTGACAGAGACTGGAGAAAAATATAAACATATTTTGGGGCAAGCTAATCAGGTTCATGGTGTCGTAAGTGGAAGAGAAGTTGTGTGGCTATGGCATCATCGCATAGGCCACCTAAACTTCCATTATCTCAAGAAGCTGCAACCTCAGTTGTTTCCCGGTATCAACGGTTCCGATTTTTATTGTGACACTTGTGAATAGCCAAGAGCCACCGTGTTCCATATTCACCAAGTCTTCACAAAAGTCTAGTTCCTTTCATGAAGATTCATTCTGACGTTTAGGGACCTATAAAAATCCCTTCACTTTGTGGCGCACAATACTTTGTGACATTTATTGATGATTGTACGCGCATGACATGGGTGTCTTTATTGAAAAACAAGAGCGATGTCTGTTCCAGGTTCAAAGAGTTTCACAAGATGGTGTCTACACAATATCAATAGACTATTCGTGTTTTTCAATCTGACAATGGTGGAGAATATGTTAATGGCCCTATGCAAGAGTTCACACAATCTCAAGAAATTCGACATCAAACTTCAAATTCCTATACCCCCTCAGCAGAATAGATTGGCAAAACGGAAGAATCGGCAGTTGCTTGAAGTTGTTCATGCCTCATTGTTTGGCATGAATGTGCCTCGTGAGTATTGGGGAGAAGTCGTGAAGTCTGCTGCATATTTCATCAATCGTACTCCTTCTCGGGTGATTGAGTTTCAAAACTCTCAACAAAAACTTCACAAGATTCTTTTGGTTCCCTCTATGCCCAATTTGGAGCCCCGTGTATTTGGCTGCAAAGTGTATGTTCATATTCCCAACCTCAATGAAGCAAGCTTGATCATCGTGCAAGAAAATGTATTTTTGTGGGCTATGCAGAGTTTCAAAAGGGATACAGATGTTATGAACTGCGGACCAACACTATACATATGTTGACAGTAGCCGCAGAGAGGCTACAGCAGGCCCAAAGACCCGCAGCAAGTGCACCAGGGCCCTGAAAAAGCCCGGGACCGGCTCACCAGCACCCGGCCTCGGGGTCCAGCACTCTATCCTGCCACCAGGGACCCTGGGACCGGGGGTGCCTGCCTGCCAAAGAGGGCACCAGAATGTACAAACAGAAGGGAACCAGTCCCACATCGAAGGGTGAGGCCAGCCCTCACCCCCAACCACCTATATAAGGGCCCCAGCTACCCTCTTTAATAAGTAACTTATCTCTCTCCCCGCTTACATACGTGCCTTGGTTATATATATTCCAACTATACTAACTTAGGCATCGGAGAGGAGAACACCGGCCCGCCCGGTATTCCCCTTAGTGAGCAGGATTGTAGGAGATCAAGTTGGATTCACCTGTATCTACCAGGCCCCCGAGTTTAGGCAGAAATAATTGGCGCCGTCTGTGGGAACTTGTTCAAAAAGTTATGTTGCTCTACCAGCGAGTAGAACTCTATTGATCCTTTGGAGAGGTAGCTGCATCCGCAGTCCGGAAGCTATGGACGGAAGGAAGATAAAAGCCAGCATGGAAGGACCGAAAGGGCGAATTCAGTTCCCCGACCGGGCCCAAGGTACAGGGGCTGCGGATGGTGCGAGGTTCGTCCTTTCCCCCGACCGAGACGGAAGGTCGAAAGCGCTGGGGTACGACGAGCTGATGACCGTGGCTGTCAGGCACGCTCAGGCAGAGCACGAGACATATGGGGACAAGGCGCCCAAGAGAATATCGGACGACCTACCGCCATCCCGTGGAAGCAAGACCGGGCGGCTAGATCGCAACCGTGCGCCTGCAGCCACCAGGAAAGCAGAGGTACGGGAGGAGTGGCAACCCCGGCAAGGCGGTGACAACGGTTCCAGACCAGGGAGAAGACCGCCATTTGTGCACCCGGCACAGCCCTAGGCAGCTACGCCAGCAGAGCGACCACCGCGGGCCTTAGCTATTGCGCCAGCAGGAAAACCCCAAGATCTAGCCCTTCGGACTGGTGACTAAAAACCCCAGAATGCGGTTGTGAACGACCAGGCCCGCCCGAATGACCCCAACAAAGACCGACCGTGAGCTCGGCATGATGAAACTATAAGCACCCGCACTCCCGGGAGGATCGAAGTACACGAGAGCATTAACATGATACACGGCGGGGACCATATAGATCGGCTCACCCGGAGCTCAAAGAAGCGGTGCTTAAGATCGATCCGGGGGAAGGAGGTGTACGCCTTCGGAGAAAGAAGCGGCCAAGCCGCTAAAACCGGATGGAACTCGGTCACTTTCTATGAGGAGGAAGAGCCGGAGGATTTGATCCAACCGCACAACGACCCCTTCCTCATTACGGTCCAAATAGACCACTGGATAACCAGTCGTATGCTGATCGATACCGGAGCCTCTGTCAACGTAATGTTCCGAGACGCATACAAAGGGTTGCAGAGAGGAAGGAACAAGTTATCCCAGGATAACGAGCCGCTTATAAGCTTCTCCGGTGAGGTTGTCCAGCCTCTGGGATCGGATTACCTACCGATCATCTTCAGCGAGGGAGACAGAACGAAAAAGGAGCATTTGGAGTTCATCATTGTCGACTGCCTATCATCGTACAATGGCATAATCGGTCGGCCAGGGTTATGGAGGCTCAAAACGTTTATAGCCGGCCATATGCTGATGCTGAAGATGCCTTCACCAACCGGAGTTATTACTATACGTGGGGACCAGAGGATCGCCCGTAAGTATTTCACAGAGGCCCTGACCCATGGGAGGAAGCGGACCGAGGTCTTCACAACCACTCAGCAGGCGCCAGTGCCGGATCTGAGTATTGACCCCCGTGATGACATCGATTCAAAAAGAGTTAGGCGATCCGCATTCACCGAAAAGCTGGAGCGACCTTCGGTCGTGGAAGAAACCGAAGCGATCTGCATCTTCACAGACCACCCGGACCGAAGTATAGTGATAGGGACGCAGCTCGACCCGGTCGTTAGGCAAGAGCTCATCGCCTTTCTCCAGGACAACAGTTCGGTCTTCGCATGGTCCTACGAGGACATGCCAGGCATATCCCCAGAGATAGCCGTCCACCAGCTAAATTTATTGCCCAATGTTCTCTCGGTGAGGTAGAAAAGGAGGTCCTTCAGTCCGGCAAAGTATGAGGCAATCAGAGAGGAGATACAGAAATTGAAGGGTATAGGTTTCATCCGGGAAGTCCAGTACCCTCGCTGGCTCACTAACGTGGTCATGGTGCCGAAGAAGGGAACCGGCCAGTGGTGTATGTGCGTGGATTTCACTAACCTAAACCGGGCGTGTCCAAAGGACAGCTTCCCGCTCCCCCGGATTGACCAGCTTATAGATTCCACGTCCGGCTTCAAGCTGCTCAGCTTCATGGACGCTTACGCCGGGTACAATAAGATTAGGATGCACCCGGATGATGAGGAGCACACATCATTCAAAACCGACCGAGGTACCTACTGTTATAAGAGGATGCCGTACGGTCTAAAGAATGCCGGGGCCACCTACCAGCGAACGGTGAACCGAATGCTGGAGTAAGAAATGGGTAAAGCCGTAGAGGTTTACGTTGATGACATACTGGTCAAGAGCTTGACTGCAGGGGCCCATGTCCGGGATTTGGCCGTAGTCATCGGTAAGATGCTCAAATTCGGAATGCGCTTAAACCCAAAGAAGTGTATTTTCGGGATTTCAGAGGGCCTGTTCCTAGGCCACATCATCAGCCAGCGAGGGATAAAAGCCAACCCACTGAAGGTCCAGGCAATTTTAGATATGGAATCGCCAGGGGAGAGAAACCAGGTCCAGATGCTGACCGGCCAATTAGCCGCCCTGGCCAGATTCATCTCCCGCCTAACCGACAAGTGCGCCCCGTTCTTCAAGCTGCTCAAGGCACAACAGACCAGGAAAATCCACTGGGCAGCGGAGCATGAAGCGGCATTCCAGTCTATCAAGGCATATCTGTCTGCAGTGCCTCTCCTATCCAAACCAGTGCCGGGCAAAATGTTATACCTCTACATAGCTGCATCCGCAACGGCCGTCTCCGCGGCTCTCATCAGGAAGGAAGACACGCTCGAACTTCCGGTATACTATGCGGGAAAGGGACTTACTGGAGCCGAGGGCCGGTACCCCGACATAGAGAGATTGGCTCTGGCCCTGATTGTTAGTGCCAGGAAGCTCCGGCACTATTTCCAGGCTCATTCCATCACCTTATATACCAATCACCCTCTGCGACAGATCCTGCAAAAACCAGAGACCAGCGGTAGGCTCGTGCGGTGGGCAGTTGAATTGGGAGAGTTCGACATCACTTATGCCCCGTGAACGGCCATCAAGGGCCAGGCAGCTGCGGACTTCATATGTGAGCTCACCCCAATGGCGGTAGAAGCGCACCCCGCCCGGTACGAGGACACCGAAGCAGTACGAACCATAAAGACCGAACCAGGCCTCCCCATAGGCTGAAAACTTTACGTGGATGGCTCCGTAACGACCAAGCGGAGCGAAGCCGGTGTCATGATAACCTCGCCTGATGGCCAGTCGTACGAGTATGCCTTACGGTTCCTTTTTAGCACCTCCAATAACGCTGCCGAGTATGAGGCCCTCATAGCCGGTTTGCAACTGGCCAAGGAGTTGGGAATCTCGTCCATGGAGATATACAGCGACTCTAGCTTAGTGGTGAACCAGATGAACGGGGTGTTTGAGGTCAAGGACCCCCAACTGTCCTCCTACTAGGCTTTGGCCAAAACCCTGATTGAGCCGTTCCAGGGCGCCACGATCCAGCACATCCCCCGAGAGGCAAATAGGCATGCAGACGCCCTCGCAAGGCTGGCAACTGGAAACTACCCCCCAGAGTACCGGAGAGCAAAAATTGAAACTCTCCAGCAGCCAAGTATAAACAAAACCATCTCCGAGATATTTGCGGTGGAAGAAGCGCCGCCAAGCTGGATGGACCCAATAGTCAAGTATTTGACTGACAAAACCAGCCCCCAGGATGCGGTAGAGACCAGGAGGCTACACCTCTGGTGCGCCCGGTACGGTCTCCTCAATGGCCAGTTGTACCGAAGAGGGCACAGCTTCCCCCAGCTGAGGTGTGTGACAAAAGAGGCAGGAGAGGCTATCATGCGAGAGATCCACGAAGGGGTATGCGGTAATCACTCTGGCGCAAGGTCATTATCCCACAAGTCGCTCCGAGCAGGGTATTTCTGGCCAGACATGGCGGCAGTATCAAGAAAAATATCAGGCGGCTGCCACAAGTGCCACATGTACGCCTCTGTACATCACGCCCCGGCAATCGCATTATCAATCTTGTTGGCACCATGGCCGTTCGCACAATGGGGATTAGACATCATTGGCCCTTTCCCAACAGCTGTGGGACAATACAAGTATGCCATCGTAGCAGTGGACTATCAGACTAAGTGGGTCGAGGCAGAACCTATGATAAAGATCACTGAGGAGCGGGTTAAAAGGTTCCTATGGAAGAACATCTACTGCAGGTTCGGAGTACCACAGACTATTGTCACGGATAATGGGACACAATTCAATAATGGTGATCTTATCCAGTACACAGCCTCGATGGGGACCCGGATGTTGTTCGCCTCAGTGGCACACCCACAGACCAACGGCCAGGTAGAAGCGGTCAACAAGATTATCAAGACCCTTCTCAAAAAGAAGCTGGATGCCAAGAAGGGATGTTGGGCCGAAGGACTCCCCGCGGTGCTATGGGCCATCCGGACAACAGCAGCAGAGGCAACAGGAGAGACCCCGTTCTGCATGGCATTCGAGAGCGAGGCGGTACTCCCTGTAGAGACTGGTATACCCTGCGGCAGGGTCGAGAATTACGACGCCGAAACAAACGCCGAGGGGCTACTGCTCAACCTTGACCTCATTGAGGAGAGCCGCGACCAGGCGCATATGCGCAACCAAACCTACAAGCAGCGGATCGCCCGGTACTATGACAGAAGGGTCCGGGAGAGAAAGCTACAAGTCGGGGACTGGGTCATGAAGAAGGTCCAGAAAAAACCGTTGGCCCTAGAGCCAACGTGGGAAGGGCCCTACCAGATCACCGCGGCCGTGGGACCGGCAACATTCCACATTATAGACACCGAGGGCATCTATTCCACCCGGCCGTGGAATATCCAGCACCTACGGTTCTACCCTAAGTAATAGCGGTCACAGAGGGACAACAGTGCATTTAGCATCAATATTGCAATACGCAGTTACGGCATTAAAGAATAAACTACAGCAGTTACAAGATGTGCATGTACAAGGTAAACAGCTAGCTACCGCCCCCGGAGCACCCAATCCCTGGCCCGCCACTTTTTAGAGCTTGCTCTTGCTCCACCATCTCGGTTAGGGCTATATCAGCCTCCATCTGCTCGGCATCAAGCCATCCTTTCTCCCTCCACTCCAGATAGGCATCACTAATGCCCTTCGCCCGGGCCTCATCCAGCATCTCCTCAAGCTCCACCGACTCCCGGAAATCGTCGACGACCTTATCGGCCACTTCAGCAAGCTGGGATTCCGTGAGCTTCTCCCTTCCTTGGGCGACTACTGTAACCTGGCTCTGGAGCTCCAAAACCTTCGCCTCCAGCTCCGCAATTCTCCCTTCCCGGGCAACAGCCTGGGTCTGCAGCTCCAAAACCCTCGTCTCCAGCTCCGCGACCCTCCCTTCCCGAACAGCAGCCTGCCGGTCGGCCTCTTCCTTCTCCTGCGAGAGTTCATGGTGCAACCGACCGGTTAGTTCTTTCTCCCGCGCGAGCTCGATGCTCAACCGACCAACCTCCTCTCTTTCCTCCGCAAGCTTGGCTTCCGCCACGTCCACCCGCATGCTCAGCTCCTCCACCCGCCTCTCCAAAACCGCAGCAGCCTCCCCTCTGGGCTCCGCGGCATAAAGGCTATGAACCAACTGCCAAAAGTAAACAAAGGAACATTAGCTCGTGTCACTCCAGAGAAAAGGAAGCACAAAAACACTTACCCGAACAGCTAGTTCCACGGGCTTCATCCTGCTCTCGCCCGATTGTCCAGTCCCAGGGTCCTCCCGGTCAAGTCCCAAGGTTTCGATGGTGGCGACCACGAACCTACCAATACCACCACCGGAACTGCGACTGGCTTCCGGCACCTGAGTCCCTCGACCACCCACCTCCACGGCCGGAGCTACCGCCCGCTCGATCGGCCCAGCCGAACTCGAAGCCCCGGCGTCAAGCGCCCTTGCCTTCTTTGCCGGAGCTTCACCATGGCTGCTTCGACGGTGCCCGAACATTTCTGTCGTTTCCCTCTCCCGCGAGGTCCGTACCGCCATTGGTCGCGCCACAGGTTCTGGACCCGATAGTCCCACAGACCGCCCTTCCTGAATAAAGAGTGGGGAGTTATTCTCACCGCCCGGTAGCCTTCCATAGTGAGCGTCCGGAAACACGAGCGCCACAGGCCGGTCATGCTCCCTGTGTTTCTGGGTAGCTGTATCAATAACGGTCTTCGCGGCCGCCTCCCCCATCTCCATCAATCTCGAGGCCACAAGCTCTTCATCCGGTTCGATTGTCTCCTCAATTTTAAGCGCGAGCCGGGGAGCATTAGCTGCAAACTGATAAGTCGAGCGGTCAGAATACAAGCAACCATGCAAAAGCGAAGTGCAAGGCACCTTACCAGGTTTTCTCCCCATCCTGCATATCTCCAGCACGTTCCATCAGATGAAATTATAGGAGCTCCGGCTCAGATGGTCCCAGCAAGCAAACAACCGGTATAACCGTTGCTTCTCCAAGTCCTCCAGCCGGAACGACTGGTCCCCGATCGATTGATAAGCCCCGGGCACCTGATAGCCCCTCCAAGTACGCTGCCACTTCCCACCGGCCAGCACCACCGACCTCCTCCAGACATCTGAAACCGACGACGGCAGATGCGTGATGGCAGGACCATATTCCCGCGAGGCAAAATTCACACAACCGCTGCACTGGGCCTTTCTGCAATAGGAGATCTTGTACAGCGCTCGAAATTCATTAACCGTGGGCTAGTCCATATAGCTCAGACTGAACAGACACCCAAGCCCAAGCAACTGCCTCCACTAGTTGCTCGGAAGCTGGGCCGGGGAAAGCTTTAGTGAGCTCAGCATGTACTGAACAAATCCTGACAGCGGCAGTGATAGACCGTGTCGGAACTGATCGTCGAAAACGGCAACCCAGCCCGGTTCCGGGTTACAGGCCAGTTCCCCGGGACGCAGGCCTCGAAGTTTAACAGAAGAGTCGATGTCCCACTTCGCCCGAAACTCCCTAATCTCTCTTTCATCCATGCTTCTGATTGGCTCATCACAGAAAATCACCCTATCACCATCCAGCAGCTCATGCCTTCTGGGCCCGCGGCTTGCGCCGCCATAATACGCAGATCTCCCAGACGCCATAACCCTAACACAAAGTAATTCAGATCTGCAGCAAGGTGGAGGAAGAGAGCAGAAGGCAAAGACTAGGCAAAGTGCGGCAGGAGGAGAGCAGAGGGGACAATAAATAGGGCAACTAGAAAAGTAAGGCAACCCCAGCCGTGGATTCCCTCCATCTCAGACCGCTCCCTGCCGACACGTGTCCCAGCATGGATAAGGGATCCCATCCATCATAACTGATGGGACTGATGGGCTCTCCCCTTCGTCGCATGTCCGCCACCTGTCTCACTTACAAGCGGCAGTTAGGGAGCTAGGAGCGAACAACGAGGCGTCCACTCCCTTCGCTTCCCCAGAAAGTCAATTCCGAATCAATCCGGCACCATGACAGTTCGCGGTTACGATCATTCAACCGGCTGCGTGGCCTCTTCACTGCATTTCACTGGGGGACTCGTCTCGATATGGCAGAACGCCCGGTCGAGATCAGCCCAGCACTATGGCATTCCACCGGCCCTGTGACATTTAACCCACTCCAAAGCATTCTACCGGTTGTCACCTTCCTTCGCCTACGGGCAGGAACGAGCCAACAACAAATCTAAGGCTTCTAAACGCATGGGCTTTATAAACCCGGGCGAGCTTACATCTAACCCATGTACTCTTGTCCAGCAGGATAAAAACCCTGCATCACACTGAACTGTGATACATTTGGGGATACATGGCGAGACTCGTTATCTCAACGCCACTCCACTGGGCAGATTGTTTCTCTAACACAGAACAAGTCTCCCCGCAGGCTAACAAACCTGCACATTACCTCAACGCTTAACCAACAAAAGCTGAGAAGAACTAGCAAGTGTTAACCGATGCCTCAGTACGGCCGTAACACTCTCTGGGGTACTTGTTGGCTTAGTCCACGCACCAACAGGCCCTCCCGTAGGCTAGCATATCCGGGACTCGTCTCGATATGGCAGAACGCCCGGTCGAGGTCCCGTGAACTCCGCCTCGCACCGATATGGCAGAACGCCCGGTCAAGGTCCAGTCTGCAAGTTCATCCGGGACTCGTCTCGATATGGCAGGACACCCGGTCGAGGTCCCGTGAACTCCGCCTCGCACCGATATGGCAGAACGCCCGGTCGAGGTCCAGTCTGCAAGTTCATCCGGGACTCGTCTCGATATGGCAGGAAGCCCGAGCGAGGTCCTGTGAACTCCGCTTCGCACCGATATGGCAGAACGCCCGGTCGAGGTCCCGTGAACTCCGCCTCGCACCGATATGGCAGAACGCCCGGTCGAGGTCCAGTCTGCAAGTTCATCCGGGACTCGTCTCGATATGGCAGGATGCCCGGTCGAGGTCCCGTGAACTCCGCCTCGCACCGATATGGCAGAACGCCCGGTCGAGGTCCCGTGAACCCCACTCCATGCTCATAGCACCACAACACTTAAGCACAGTACTACTTATATTACAAACGTACTTATAAGCTATTACTTACCATCGGTAACAGGCACTCACCTCGGTCACGCCCAATCTTCAACGCGGACTTGGGGGACTGGGCACCGTTAGGTTGGTAACCCTGCGGGTCTGCGGGGCAAGAGCAAGACAGATTTAAGTCCCCATTCAAGATTGCACTTGACCGGGAACTTGGGGGACTTGTTGACAGTAGCCGCAGAGAGGCTACAGCAGGCCCACAGACCCGCAGCAAGTGCACCAGGGCCCGGCCCAAGGCCCGGGACTGGCTCACCAGCACCCGGCCTCGGGGTCCAGCACTCTATCCTGCCACCAGGGACCCTGGGACCGGGGGCGCCTGCCAGCCAAAGAGGGCACCAGAATGTACAAACAGAAGGGAACCAGTCCCACATCGAAGGGTGAGGCCAGCCCTCACCCCCAACCACCTATATAAGGGCCCCAGCTACCCTCTTTAATAGGTAACTTATCTCTCTCCCCGCTTACATACGTGCCTTGGTTATATATATTCCAACTATACTAACTTAGGCATCGGAGAGGAGAAGACCGGCCCGCCCGGTATTCCCCTTAGTGAGCAGGATTGCAGGAGATCAAGTTGGATTCATCTGTATCTACCAGGCCCCCGGGTTTAGGCAGAAACAACATACATCTCTTGACGTTTATTTTCATGAATCTGAGCCATACTTCTCAACAGGAGCTTTGGAGTCCTCCCTTCAGGGGGAGAGAGTCAGTGAAGGAAATCCTCAAAATAGATTTGATTTTGAAGAATTTGAAAAATTAGAGACACTAGAATCGTGGTTTGTTTGGAATCAGCACATTTGAAATTCAAGAAATAAGTAATATGGGAGCAAAAGAGTCGGAACAAAATCAAATGGAGTAAAGTCATGTGAGAAGGGGCCAGCCGTCCACATCATCAGGTGGTCCTGATCACTCAACATCATCATATGGGCCCCAGACACATGAGATAGATGCTGAGCCGACCCAAGCCGTGAAACTGACTCATCAGACTGAGCCGAGCCCAGCCACTGAACAGACTGATCTGTCTAAGCCGAGCCTAGCCGAGCCATCTGGGCTGTCTAACCCACACACTGACGAGTCGCCATCTGAAAGGGAAGAAGGACAGGTGTCGAACATAGAGACAACTGCGACATAAATTATGCAGAGTATATCTGGTGACATTCAAACCACAGGGACCCGCGTATCTTCAACAGATTTTACGTCAATGATTCAAAACCCTCACTCGTCAGATATATTTCCCCTCTCAACATCATTAACCGAAGATTCTGCTGTGAATATTTCTCCTCAGGTACCTTTAAATTCAAATAACATTGAACCTAGGAGATCACATAAGACTACTAAGGGTGTTCCAAAAAACACTATGAACCAGATGTCAAAGCCAAAGCAAAATATCCTATAGCCAATTATATGTCTAATCATAGGTTGTCTGGGTCACATGCACTTGTTATCGATCAATTATCGTCTGTATCTATTCCGAGTAGTGTACAAGATGCATTGGCAGATCCCAAGTGGAAACAAGCGATGAATGAAGAACTTGAAGCCTTGCAGAAAAACTCAACTTGGGATATTGTGTCTATGTTACCGGGAAAGAAGACTATTGGATGTCGTTGGATTTATACAGTAAAACTCAAAGCAGATGAGAGTATTGACAGATATAAAGCCAGATTGGTTGCTAAAGGATACACCCAGTGCTATGGAATTGATTATGAAGAGACATTTGCACCTGTAGCGAAGATCAACGCTGTCCGAATATTGATCTCACTTCGCCAATTTGATGTGAAGAATGCGTTCCTCTATGGAAACTTAGAAAAAGAAGTGTACATGGACATACCACCAGGAGTCAAAAATAAATATTGTGATGCTGACAAGGTTTGCAGATTGAAAAAGTCTCTATATGGTCTAAAACAATCCCCTAAAGCATGGTTTGAGAGATTTTCTAAATCAATGAAGGCGTTTGGTTACAGACAGAGCAACTCAAATCATACTTTGTTCATTAAGCGTAGTCAGGGTAAGATTACTGCTCTGATAGTATATGTTGATGATATGTTTGTCACAGGAGATGACCCGAAAGAGATGGAGGCCTTAAAAAAATCTTTCGAAGAAGTTTGAGATGAAAGACCTTGGGCAATTGAAATATTATCTTGGTATTGAAGTTGCAAGATCTAAGAATGGAATTTCTTTATCACAACGTAAGTATGTACTCGACTTGTTAGATGAGACAGGGATGCTTGATTGCAAACCAGTTGAGACACTGATTGAGATAAATCACAACCTCGCCATATATCCTAGTCAAGTTCTAACAGATAAAAGAAGATACCAACGTCTAGTAAGGAGGCTCATTTATCTTTCTCATACTAGACCTGATATTGCTTATGCTGTGAGTGTGGTTAGCCAATTTATGCATTGTCCCAGTGAAGAGCATATGGATGCAGTATATCGTATTCTGAAGCATCTCAAGAAGGCACCTGAAAAAGGTTTGTTGTTTGAAAAGAAGAATGAATTAGGAGTCGTGGGATACACAGATGCTGATTGGGCAGGTGATAAGACTGATAGAAGATCTAAATCTGGATACTTCACTTTTGTTAGAGGAAATCTAGTGACTTGGCGTAGTAAGAAACAAAAAGTTGTTGCTAGATCAAGTGCAGAAGCAGAGTTTCGAGATATGGCACATGGCGTATGTGAATTATTATAGATCTGAAATGTGTTGAAGGACTTAGGTATCAAACTTTAGCAGCCTATGGACTTACATTGTGATAACACATCAACAATTGAAATTGCTCATAATCTGGTTCAGCATGACCGAACTAAGCATGTGGAGGTGGATCGATTCTTTATCAAGGAGAACTTATACAGGAAAGTCATTCGATTGCCTTTCATATATACAGAAGACCAGTTGGCAGATATTCTTACAAAATGAGTATCAAAGAAAGTATTTGACGATTCAATTGACAAGTTGGACATGATTGACATTTATGCGCCAACTTGAGGGGGAGTGTAGAATATTCTAGTTTATTATTCTGTGTAATTATAGGATATATTTTCTTTGTAGGTATAGACTTGTATCCCTATAAATACCTCCTCTATGGAGAAGAATAAATCATTGAAGCATTAAACCCAAATCATATTCTTATTTTCCACTCATTCGTATAAAAGAAAAACAAAAAAAATTAAGTACATTATGTAATATGCGATTATGACTTGAGAGATCTTATGGAAATTTACGCCTCAAGTAATGGGTAGTGACAATTTTTCTTTTGCTCTCAAGTTAGTTAATATATACTTCTCTTGTTATTATTCACGGTGCCTCTCCATTGTCACAAACATCATTGTCTCTTATTTTTGGGTTTGTACTACGCATTGATCAAACTTTTTTGTAACAACAAAGATCATATAATGTTGTTGATACCCGAAAAATCATGCAATTACTTACTATGCTACCACGCGACAAAGACCACGCATAGTCACGTAATTATGTAAAATCCTATAGTTTATAAAGATTTTATGTTCATTATTCGACTATAACACGCCAAGCAAATATGCCGCGGGTGTGGACCCCAGTCACATCCACGCATTTTTGGGGATTGCAGATGTGGGTGTGGTGTGGAAGGTTACGAAATTGATGAATGAAATGGTAAACATGCACGAGAATATGAGATTGGGTCAGTCTCTCTTTAAAACCTAAAGCCCAAAAGCACAAAAGCCATGGAGAAGCCCAACTTTCTTCTCTTTCCTTTAAGCCTAAAAGCCCATATCAGAATAACCCAACTTCATTCTTCTTCTTCCTTCGTTTCTACCTCAGCCTCTTGTTCCCGCATCCTCTTCCCAGCAACAATTGATTACACATTTCAAGCCAAACTCCCTCACTCCATCACTTAGGAGAAACCTTGAAGCCAGTCAAGAAGCCTCTCCTTCTCCCTCAAACCATGAGACCACAATTCCCAATTTCTCTTTTACACTAATCCCTAAATTCATGAAGTTATATCTGCTGCCACTGCAACAATTAGCAGCTTTGGCAGTAATTCTCATTTTCCCATAAAAATCATCTCAAGCAAGCTTCTTTTCCCTGACTTTAGGGCATAAATTCTGGGTGAATTGAAGAAGAATTGTTTTACCCAAAATGATAGAGTTTCTGTGAATCACCATATAGCACAACCCTGAGCCTATAAAAAAAGGGGGATTCTGGGATCGATGGGGTAGCACGCATCGATCAAACATTACCGAGCAAAAATCCAAAAACAGCCTTTAATTCCCTGCTTCTTCAAGCTTTCATGCCTTCAAGCACCAAGCCAAGCTCACAGCCATTTTCACCAAAAGACTCCTTCAACCTTCAACCTGTTCCAGAAATCCAAAACCCAAAAAATCCCCAATTCTCTTCACTGCAGTGCGTTTCTAGCTCCCGCACCACGCTGATGCTGTCAAGCTTTTTTGATTTTCATGCAGACTGAATCACACACGAATTTCTCCTATTTTTGGGTGGAATTCGGCCTAGTCAATTCCGAATTCAAAAGAACCCCCTCATCAAATGTCAAATTCGCTTTTTAAGTGTGTTTTGACTAGGTCGTGATGAGTGTCGTCCCTTTTCAAATTTCTCAAAAATTTGTAACCCAATGCTAATTTCAGCCTAGTGTTATTTCACTCTTACAGAAGTTTTAGATCAGCTGTGCCAAATGATATTTTTGTTATATTCCATTGGTTCCAAGCTCCCATGATCAACTGTGCCAACATTTATGTATCAACAAAGATCGTGAAACTACTGTTGGTCGTAATAGCTTCTGCTTTGGTCGCATACATGCTTTGGTCTAGTGATATACATGCTTGGAAGAGTAGTTTCATATGCAATCGATTGATGTCTTCAGGCATGTGTTGGTCATGATTTTATCGATTGTTTAAATCGATATAATTCACATAGCTAAAGCAAGAGGCGACCAATCCGCCAATCCTCGCTCTGGTGGCAGGTTCAGCTGGTAATCGAGTTAATCCTCACTCTGGTGACAAGGATGAGGGAGGGCGCTTGATCACCGTACGTTGAGCTTAATTAGATCGTTAATTTCCATCAGTTGCTACTTCATCAAGGACCTTATTGGTTGAAGGGAAATTAGATGACAAAATAATAACTAGCTGGCGACCCATTTTTTATCAGCTTTTTGATAAGGGAAAATGACCATTTGCATAAAAATGGGGTAAAACTTGCTCATTCTAATGTTACCTACCAAGTCCAATGAATTTTAACAAAAATACCTAACTACCCTATACTAAACCCTAATATCCTCTCTCTCCCTCTGAACATGAGCAGAGGCACTAGAGTCGGAACCCAGGACAAAAGCCGACCTGCCTCGACGCCGACCTGCCTCGACACTAATCTGGACGACGCTGCTCTAAAGCCACCACCCTCACTGTTTCCTGTTCCTCCTCCGCCCGTATCACCTCTCGCGACTCCTTCGCCTCTCGCCCTAGGCAGAACTCCTTCGCCACCGCCGCCCACTTCCGCAGACGAAGAAGACCCAATCGTTGAAAGAATCAACGAAGAAGAACTAGCACATACAGTAGCAAGTAAGATAGTTATACCTTCACCAAAGACAGAAAGTGGGTTAAAATTCAGTAAACCCAAATTACTCGAATGGAAAGAATCCAAAACACCAAGAGTGATATGAAAATGCTGAGCAGAATACTCAGTAAGAGATACACAGTACCACCTGTACAGCTCATTTGAGTATAATGAGATTGAATCTAATGTGAGGGAAGCTTCGACCCCAAAGTTTAGCTTCAACGAAATCTACAAACGAGGATCGTTTAAGCTAGACTCACATAGATTCAAAATACTGGAATTAACAATCCCAGCAACTAGTGGAGAAACAGACATAAGCACTACCAGAAAAGGGGTTATAGCCGACGACGCCATCTCGTCGGCCGTTTTCATTAAATCGTCGGCTATAGTCATAGCCGACGATACTTCGTCGGCTATTCTCTCGTCGGGAATGCTCCGTCGGCTATAGTATAGCCGACGACACTCAGGGTAAGTCGTCGGCTTATAAAACACGCGGTATAGCCGACGAATAAAGCGTCGTCGGCTATACTTCGAACATTGCCGACGACAGGATCGTTGGCTTCAACAATTACGTAATTGCCCCTAACCCGGAAGTATAGCCGACGACACTATCGTCGGCTATACGTCCGGCATAGCCGACGAATTAATCGTCGGCCATAACAATCGCCGGTCCCAGGAACGGCTTTTTTTTGCCGGAAGCCGGGAGGGTATAGCCGACGAAATATGGCCCATTTCGTCGGCTATAACCCCTAAATATTTAAAAAAATTTAAAAATTTAACTCGGGCCCAATTTCACTTCGTCTTCGGTTTGGCTGCAGAAAATCCACAAACAAACATCCAAATATCCAACAAATATCCACATCAATCCATCCCTAATATCCTACCTACTGTACAAATTAACCCCCTAGCTAACTAGTCATCTACTCATCATCACTCCCTAAACGCGTAGCGTCGTCGACCGGATCGTTCGAGTTCCGGTGGCTATGGCTACCCTGATCGCCTGGCGTACTCCGATGCGGGGGGGGGGGGGAGTGGGGACGACGAACTGGGGCATCTGTGGCGGAGGCGGGGGCTGGAGTCCAGCCTGCTGGGCCTCCCAAGATTGCTGCATCCATCGGTACATCTCCGCCACAGATGCGTCTCTGGCCTGCTACGCCGAAGCCTCCGCGGCCCTCGCCAACTCCGCCTGCTGGAGCGCCTCCACCGCCCTCGCCAACTCCGCCTGAGTCCTCTGCAGCTGCATCTGCAAGTCTCCACTCGTCGAAGCCGCACGCTGCGTGCTGGGATTGGCCGGCGTGTACTTGAGAACCCCATCTCGCCGCGCCTAGGCCTCTCTGGTAGAAGTAGTTGTTGCCCGTCCCTACCGCCGCATGCATGATCTGAGAGGCCAAGCGCGGCTCAAGGGTGTCGATCGTGGAGGCAAACTCCGCGATCGCCTCGTCGGACGCCCCTTCCCCCAGGGTGTCTCGCGCGATCCCGAAGGTGATCGCGTCGGTCTCCGCATCTATTTCCGCCTAATTGACAAGAAAATATAATAAACGAATTAATAAAAAATATATATAAATTAATTTAATGAAACACTTTTATTGAAGATGGGCGAATACTTACCACTTGGTCGGGACGCCCCGGATACATCTGCGCATGAATCTACGACAACGGCCTCAGCGGTCGGTCCCTCCTCGCAATCTCTGCCCACTGCCTCCAGGAGCGGGCGCCGCCGTGGTGGGGGTGCTCGTTCCTCTTGCGGTTGTCGCTGTTCGTCTTCGAGATTTTCTGTATTATAAGAACGAACATATAAACGCAAATATAAATTAGTAACTAAATTAAAATATTAGGAACTAACCAAAATAAAATTATTAACTAATTTAGTTACTAACTAATTTAATTTAATTAGTAACTACTTAACTAACTAATTTAATTTAGTAACTAACTAACTTACTAACTACCTAATTTAATTTAATTTAATTTAGTAACGAACTAACTAACTATTTAACTAACTAACTAACTTAATTTAATAACTAATAACTAACTAACTAATTAATTTAATTAAGTAACTACATAATTTAATTATTAAATAACATTAAAAAGTTATATACTAGCAGACTAAATTTTCTTACCGAGACCCTGTCGCTCCCGAAGTAGGCTACCAGCCATAGCCACTCATACTCCCGATGTACATGGTCCAGTTCCTCCCTACCATCCCCGAGTAGGACGCTAGGGGGAGGCAGATTTGGAGGCACGACCGGCCCCACGAGATTGAATATATATATACCTAATTATATATATATATATTCCGAAATATATATATATATATATATATATATATATATATATATCCTCCTAAAAATTACACAAAATTAACAAAAATTCCACAATATTTAAAAAATTTCCACAAAATTCCATAAATTTCACAACAAAATAAAAAACTTCATTAAATATATATATACCTAATTATATATATACATAAATATATTTATACCTAATTATATATATATATATATATATATTCCGAATATATATATATATATATATATATATATATCCTCCTAAAAATTCCACAAAATTACACAAAATTAACAAAAATTCCACAATATTCCATAAATTGCACAACAACCCTAAATTCCACATAATTTCACAAAAACCACAAAATTCCACAAAATTTTCAAAAACCATAAATGAGGGAGAGCGGGACTACCTGACATGGTGGTGCGGCTAGGGGAGGTGGTGCGGTGCGGCGGCGACGGCGGCTAGGGGCGGCGGCTGTGGCGTTGCCGTTCGGGTGGTCGATCAAAGGAGGGCTCGGGAAGGAGGGGGCCGGGGCGGGGAGGGGTCGATTGGCGTGGGGGAGGGTCGATCGGCGTCGGGTGGGGCTGGGGGTCGATCGGTCGATCGGGTGGGGGAGGGAAATTAGGGTTTAGGGTAAGCAGAAAATGAGGGAGAGGCGCCTCTGTTGCGGTTTAAATCGAAGGACTATAGCCGACGATTTAATTTTAATTCGTCGGCTATAGTCATAGTCGACGAATTTCGTCGGCTATACTCTGACCCGAAATCCGGGCCGGGTCGAAGTTAGGCTTTGCGGGCCGGTTATAGCCGACGAAGTAGTTATTTCGTCGCCTATAGAGTGGACTATACCCGACGATTTAATTTTAATTCGTCGGCTATAATATAGCCGACGAATTTCGTCGGCTATACTCTGACCCGAAAACCGGACCGGGCCGAAGTTGGGCTTTGCGGGCCGGTTATAGCCGACGAAGTAGTTATTTCGTCGCCTATAATATGAACCTCGTCGCCTATAATATGAATCTCGTCGGCTATACTTCACGCTCTCAGCAGCCGTCAGATCTCGCCCATCCAACGGCGGACAATGAAACGGCGCGGATCGCAGTTTAGCCGACGAAGTTAAGTATGTCGTCGGCTATTCTTTGGTCAAACTACAAAGTCAAACCTCTAAACGCTTTAAAACGGAAATTGGCCTGTCTAGATGATGTTTTTTGGCCAGCTGACCTTCAACAGAGAATAGTTTCAGATCGATGAGAGGCAACTAATCGTAAAAAAATTTTCCTCAAAATATTTACCGAACGTCAGGCTACCCATAGGAAAACGGAAGTAAAAAACAGCTAACCGCAACATTCGGCACACAGATTTTGTCGGAATCTTCCCATTTTTCAACCGTAGACGTATTTCAATATTTCGGTCGTATCTTATTTCACGACACTTTTGCATTTGAAGGGTCTACGTATAGCAACTATTTGAAACTATACATTCACTTAAACACTTAGTAAACAAGTTAAAGAACATTAGTGCATATGTTCCGATTTCGAATCTAAAAGTTTGGAAAATCTATTCCAACCGTCTGATATCACCGTTAAGATTAAATACATGTATGAAAAAAATTCCAACTACATCTGACAACGTTAAAGGCTCGATCGGTACGGTCAAACTGCAAAGTCAAACCTCTAAACGCTTTAAAACGGAAATTGGCCCGTCTAGATGACGTTTTTTGGCCTGACCTTCAACAGAGAATAGTTTCAGATCGATGAGACGCAACTAATCGTATAAAAATTTTCCTCAAAATATTTACCGAACGTCAGGCTACCCATAGGAAAACGGAAGTAAAAAACAGCTAACCGTAACATTCGGCACACAGATTTTGTCGGAATCTTCCCATTTTTCAACCGTAGACGTATTTCAGTATTTCGGTCGTATCTTATTTCACGACACTTTTACATTTGAAGGGTCTACGTAATGGTTTCGGTCAACATCCGGGCCAGGGGTTATAGCCGACGAAATACAGGTCGTCGGCTATACTTTAGCCGACGACCTTCAACATTTTGCGTTAGCCGACGACTTGCATATTAAATTACCCAGAATGGGCATTATAGCCGACGAAGTATGGTCCATTTTGTCGGCTATAATGCTTATCTTTCCGAAAATTTACCTGGGAGATTCCCTGGGAGATATAGCCGACGAGGTATATATATATTTAATGAAGTTTTTAATTTTTTTGTGAAATTTATGGAATTTTGTAGATTTTTTTTTAATTTTGTGGAATTAACAACGATTTGTAGGTGGATATATATATATATATATATATATATATCTATATATATATATATCTATATATATATATTTCGGAATATATATATCTATATATATATATAATTAGGTATAAATATATTTAGGTATATATATAATTAGGTATATATACATTTAATGAAGTTTTTAATTTTTTTTGTGGAATTTTTGTGAAATTTATGTAATTTATATACTAATTGTGCAGCAAACCGCCGCGCTGTAGACCGATGGCTTGGCAGACCGACCGAGATCGACCCCGACGCTCAGGCAGGAGCCAGCCGTGGGGGGAGCGGATCCAGCGTTCGTCGGGGCCTAGGCCGGCCTATGAGTCGACGAGAGGAGACGTTGATGGGATTGACCCCGAGCGATCCACGTGGGGGCTCCTCGTATGAGTCGACGGGAGCGGGCCCTGTCTCGAGTGTCGGAGGAGGACGCAGAGCCACTAGACCCCAGTGCACTTCTGCACTGTTCCAGGATCGGCAGCCGACCCCACCGCGTGCCGATCTGGACCCTCCACAGATGCTCCCTGTCCCCCCACAGCGACAGCGTCCACAGCTACGGGGCCCACCGTCAGGGGGAGCAGGCCCCTCAGGGTCCACGCCCCGTATGTCTCCGCCATCGGGGATGTACATGGTCCAGTTCCTCCCTGCCATCCCCGAGTACGACGCCAGGGGGAGGCAGATTTGGAGGCACGACCGGCCCCACGAGATTCCCTGGGAGGAGGCCTACGTCCACATGTCTTTCGACTCAGAGGACTGCCGCGGCCTGTGGTGTGTTCGTGAGAAGGACAAGCAGTACAACGACGCAGGTAATTGGTTAGTTTAATTAATTATTTAGATTGTTTAATTAATTATTTAATTAGTTAGTTTAAATAATTATTTAACTATGTATTCATTTTAATTATGAAACAGGCGTCCTCGTAAATAAACCGGCGGGGACGAGACGGACCAGAGGGCCAGCGAAGATGTCGACCCTGGAGAGGGAGCTCGCCGGTGGGATCAGAGAGATCCTGCCCGGTCCCGGTGAGGATGGACGCCCGATTGAGAGGAGAGACACCACCACCAAGTATATCAACGCGACGGGCATGCTCGTGCGGGACAGGGTCCCACTGTTGTGGCCCGACTGGGGCTCTGTGCCCGATGACATCAAGGCGCGAGTGTACAATGCACTGTCGGTGAGTTAAATCGTATTTTTATTATAGAAAATAAACATTTATGAATTCAGTCCTTATAACTATATAAAAATATTTTCTAATTAATTTATAATATTGCAGCAATGGTTTAGAGTCCATCCTACCTTGGACTGGTGGAGAGACGAGCAGCTGAAGAACAGGTTATGTGTTTCGCTTTTTTTTGTATAAATATATTTATTGGCAGTGTACGAATATATCTAACAGTTGTGTTTTGTTAATATAGGTACTCCGAGTGGAAGAACGAGTTGTCGACGCACTACAGGACGTACCATGTGGAGCAGCGCTTGGGGCGAGGTGCAACCCCCCACGAGTTCCGGTACAGGGAGTATGAGTGGCTATGGCTGGTAGCCTACTTCGGGAGCGACAGGGTCTCGGTAAGAAAATTTAGCCTGCTAGTATATAACTTTTTAATGTTATTTAATAATTAAATTATGTAGTTACTTAATTAAATTAATTAGTTAGTTAGTTATTAGTTATTAAATTAAGTTAGTTAGTTAGTTACATAGTTAGTTAGTTCGTTACTAAATTAAATTAAATTAAATTAAATTAGGTAGTTAGTTACTAAATTAAATTAGTTAGTTAAGTAGTTACTAATTAAATTAAATTAGTTAGTAACTAAATTAGTTAATAATTTTATTTTGGTTAGTTCCTAATATTTTAATTTAGTTACTAATTTATATTTGCGTTTATATGTTCGTTCTTATAATACAGAAAATCTCGAAGACGAACAGTGACAACCGCAAGAGGAACGAGCACCCCCACCACGGCGGCGCCCGCTCCTGGAGGCAGTGGGCAGAGATTGCGAGGAGGGACCGACCGCTGAGGCCGTTGTCGTGGATTCATGCGCAGATGTATCCGGGGCGTCCCGACCAAGTGGTAAGTATTCGCCCATCTTCAATAAAAATGTTTCATTAAATTAATTTATATATATTTTTTATTAATTCGTTTATTATATTTTCTTGTCAATTAGGCGGAAATAGATGCGGAGACCGACGCGATCACCTTCGGGATCGCGCGAGACACCCTGGGGGAAGGGGCGTCCGACGAGGCGATCGCGGAGTTTGCCTCCACGATCGACACCCTTGAGCCGCGCTTGGCCTCTCAGATCATGCACGCGGCGGTAGGGACGGGCAACAACTACTTCTACCAGAGAGGCCTAGGCGCGGCGGGAGATGGGGTTCTCAAGTACACGCTGGCCAATCCCAGCATGCAGTGTGCGGCTTCGACGAGTAGAGACTTGCAGACGCAGCTGCAGAGGACTCAGGCGGAGTTGGCGAGGGCGGTGGAGGCGCTCCAGCAGGCGGAGTTGGCGAGGGCCGCGGAGGCTTCGGCGCAGCAGGCCAGAGACGCATCTGTGGCGGAGATGTACCGATGGATGCAGCAATCTTGGGAGGCCCAGCAGGCTGGACTCCAGCCCCCGCCTCCGCCACAGATGCCCCAGTTCGTCGTCCCCACTCCCCCCCCCCCCCCCCCCCCCCCCCCCGCATCGGAGTACGCCAGGCGATCAGGGTAGCCATAGCCACCGGAACTCGAACGATCCGGTCGACGACGCTACGCGTTTAGGGAGTGATGATGAGTAGATGACTAGTTAGCTAGGGGGTTAATTTGTACAGTAGGTAGGATATTAGGGATAGATTGATGTGGATATTTGTTGGATAGTTGGATGTTTGTTTGTGGATTTTCTGCAGCCAAACCGAAGACGAAGTGAAATTGGGCCCGAGTTAAATTTTTAAATTTTTTTAAATATTTAGGGGTTATAGCCGACGAAATGGGCCATATTTCGTCGGCTATACCCTCCCTGCTTCCGGCAAAAAAAAGCCGTTCCTGGGACCGGCGATTGTTATGGCCGACGATTAATTCGTCGGCTATGCCGGACGTATAGCCGACGATAGTGTCGTCGGCTATGCCGGACGTATAGCCGACGATAGTGTCGTCGGCTATACTTCCGGGTTAGGGGCAATTACGTAATTGTTAAAGCCGACGATCCTGTCGTCGGCAATGTTCGAAGTATAGCCGACGACGCTTTATTCGTCGGCTATACCGCGTGTTTTATAAGCCGACGACTTACCCTGAGTGTCGTCGGCTATACTATAGCCAACGGAGCATTCCCGACGAGAGAATAGCCGACGAAGTATCGTCGGCTATGACTATAGCCGACGATTTAATGAAAACGGCCGACGAGATGGCGTCGTCGGCTATAACCCATTTTCTGGTAGTGAAACAAAATCTTGTAGATGCTGGCTTTGTAAAGCAGAGGGACATTATGCTAATGAATGTCCTAAAAGAGAGAAAAGAACCTCTAAAGCTCTTATAGAAGAATACGATGAAGCTATAGAATACGCAAACCTAACTGGTTTCGAAATAGCTTATTCTGACGAAGAAAATGAATCCATATATTCTCTCGAATATTCATCAGAAAGTTCTTCAAAAAGCTCTTCAGATGACTCTGAAGGAGAAGGTCAGCGCCCTATATTCATGTTTATTCAAAACTGGAAACAAGAAAATACTGATAGCATCAGTAAGCTAGAATTTATACCAAATCCAGAATCCTTTACGTGCGACTATTGTAGCTGCTATGAAAATAACACAGTTCCTATGCATTGTAAAGAAACAGGAGAAACATACCATAAAGAATGCTTTATAGCAGAAGTAAGAAGAAAAACGAAAGAAAGTGATGCCCATATATTGGTAGATCAAGAATATGAAATATACAATGATCAAAACCAAAAGCAAGATCTCGAAGAAGATCTCAAGAAAATACAAGAGTTCGAAGATAACTCTAAGAAAATGGAGTTGATAACTTCTTCAACTCAAGAACTAAAAGAAATACTAGTAACTGAACCTCCCAAAGAAAGAATAAATCCTTTTATAGAAAATTCCGGAAAAGAAATCCAACCAGTGAAGAAAGTACAAACAAGTGTATTCAGCAACTACATCACAGTAGGATTAAAATTTCCCAGATACAGAAAATATCATCTGCATACATTTGTAGATAATGGCTCAGGATATAGCCTTGCTACAAAATATGCGATGCCAGAAAAATATTGGGAAAAATCTAACAAGGAAGTTACGGGAATAGGAATGGAAGATAACGAATTCACCATGAACCAGATAGCCAGAAATGTCAAGATCTCCATAGGAGGAGGAACCTTTACTCTCCCAAGAATCTGGCAAAGCGAGGCCCAAGGAGCCGATATGCTAATAGGAAATGATTTCCTGCTGCAGCAGAGACTAATCCAAACTGTCGAAATGATAGGGCTCGAAAAGAGCAATAGGTTCTACTGGGAACCTAGACTTATCAATGCGGTCAGCATTGCAAACAAAGGTTTTACAGAACAATATCAGAAGTTGCCAGCGAACAGTGGTGATAATAACCCAAAAGAAAAAGAAAAGTACAAACCGGATATGCAACCGGTACTATCCTTAAGAGAATTCCAAGAAATCATACCCAATGAAGCAACAAGTACAGAAAACTCAGAATCAGAGACAGAATCTCTAGATTCAGAAAGTTCAGATGGTGAAGAAGAGTTCATCAGAGAACACAACCTAAAGATATACATAAACAAGATAGAGCAAAAGAACATACCCAGCCTAACAGAAATAGAAAATCTACTCAAACCCATAATCAGTGAAGATCCTCAGCTATACTGGGAAAGGGATCCAGTATATTGTCAACAGAAAATGCATGACGTAAATACAATATGTCATGTCAAAGCCATTCCTCATTATAAAAACGAGGATAGAAAAGAAATGGAGAGCCAAGTTCAAGAATTACTTGAAAAGAAACTAATCAGGCCTTCAGATAGCCCTCATCATGCTCCTGCATTCTTGGTTAGAAATCATGCACAGCAATTAAGGGGAAAAACAAGAATGGTAATAGACTATAGAGATGTTAACAAGAAAACAGTTAAGGATGGCTACCAAATAGCACAGGTAAGAGTTCTCATCAATAGGCTGAAAGGAGCAAAGATTTTCTCAAAGTTTGACGCAAAATCTGGCTTCTGGCAAGTAAGAATGCATCCTGAATCTATAGCCTTAACAGCTTTTGGGACACCTCAAGGTCATTATGAATGACTAGTAATGTCATTTGGCCTCAAGCAAGCACCATCCATATTTCAGAGAAAAATGGACAATATCTTTAAGCCATACTCAGATTTCTGCATAGTTTACATTGATGACATTCTTGTCTTCTCCAAAACTATGAGTGAACATCTGAAGCACCTTGAGAAATTTGCAAACTTATGGTCCAGAAAGGAATCATCCTTGGACAAAAGAAGATCCACCTTATAAAAGGAGAAATTGATTTTCTCGGCATACATGTGAAAGATGGTGAAGTTCGTCTTCAAGAACACATTGTTAAAAAAATTAGCCAGTTCCCTGATGACATTCCTGATGCCAAATCTCTTCAGAGATTAGTTGTCAACTGTGCCAGAGACTTCATTCCTCAAGTGAGTGGTCTCACAACACTTCTTTCACTAAAAACGAGCTCAAAAAAGAAATGGTCCTTTACAACGGATGATATCAACACCGTCAAGAAAATTAAAGAGCTCAGAAAACAACTTCCACCCCTACAGTTACCCGAAGAAGGTGACCTAATAGTAATGCAGACTGATGCAAATGACTATTACATGGCAGGAGTAGTTTTAGCAACCAAGCCAGACACAAATCAAGAAAAAATCTGTAAATTTATGTCAGAAAAATTCAATCCTACATAACTGAATTATTCCACAGGGGATAAGGAAGTTTTGGCACTAATAAAATCCATTAAAGGAGCAGAAGCCTTTTTAGGAAACAAGTTTCTAGTAAGAACCGATAACAAAAGAGTAGAACTTTAAGAACTATAAGCTCACAGATGCAGCAGATAGAGGAAGAGTTCTTAGATGGCAAATGTTCCTAACCCAATATGATTATGATGTCGAAATGGTTGCAGGGGACAAGAATTATTTACCTGACGCTCTTACAAGAGAAATGGCAATGTTCGAGAGAAGTGAGGGTCGAAACCCTAGAAGCAGAAGACCAGAACCTGAAGAAAGAAGAAGATCTGATCTTGTAGAAAAAAGAACAGAAGAAAGAAGGAAACCAGACCTAAAAGATAAAGAAATGACTCAAGAAAGACAGCCAAAAACAAAAACCTTGTGGGAAAGATACAAGGAAGGAGATACTACAGTTGGACCTATGCATGTTGGACCTATGCATGATGGACCAGGATATCAATATATAGTATCCTATTCTTCTGCAGAATCAAGTAAGACCTCTGAGAAAAAGCAAGATTTTGGAAGAAATCAGCCACGCCCAACAGGATGGGATGAGCACAATCAGTTCAAAACACCTTCACAAGGAGAAGCTCATGATGAAGATGAGCAACACCTCTTAGCAGAATTCATTCAACACCCCAGAAATGAAAATGCATGGGATAGAATCCGACGAATACCCTCGCAGGCAATAAGAGCAGGATATGAAAGACAAGTAGCTTCTAGAAGGAAACATCTGATTGTGGCAGGAACAACCATGATAAACAACCACCCCATGAGGATATACGAAAGGCCAGTCTTCAGAACCAGTAAAGATTTACAGTTCAACCAGAGAATTATTATGGATAATCTATTAACCGCCTTCAGAAACCAGAATGAAGCCGTAGTTCTCCAAGCCTTGGAAGCATTAACTGAAGAACTTACCAGCAAAGAAATGGAAAAAGAACCAGAAAAGGTTATCTCTTATCTTGAGAATCCTGAAAGTGCGAAAGTTCCAGTTAAAACTTTATGTAAATTGGAATGGTTCCGTTTTCATAATCTCTTAGGAGATTTTAAAAATAGAAATGTCCTTCAAGCAACACTACTAGCAGTAGCAGGTCCTTATTACGGAAGGTATATGGTTGATGTTCTAGCAGAACATCCCCAGAAGCATAAATTATGGTTAGTAGAAAATGGATTTGTTCGCAATCTATGGACCCGAAGCAATAAAGACCTAGAAGCTCTTCCAGAAAAGATTTATGAGTCTGTCAAGAACGTCCGACCAGAAGGATGTGTTCTAAGACTGAAATTCATATCTACCCCTCCAGAATGGAATACTGAAGGAGGACAGAAAACCTACATCTCACCATACCATTATGTGAGAATAGTCCAGGGAAGCACTCGAGGAAATAGGACCAGAAATAATGGAGCTCCAAACCAGAGCCTGTCATGGATGAAAGCGATGGCAATAAACCTCATGAAGAAATTAATCCAGAGAGATCAGTATACCACTCTCTTAGCAAGCGGAGAAAAGATAATGGTTGCCAGTTACGATCATCCTTCACTTGACAATTGTGACTTTTTCAAAGTCTTAGAAAGGCAAGAGATAGAAGGAACACCGTCCACCTCCAAATGGATGGAACAAGTCGAAAAAGAATACAAGTACACGGTCTCTTATGACTCAGACATGGAAGAAGAGGAAGAAGGAAAGGGCTCCAAACAGGAGCATCTTTTCAAGACGAAGAGCTGCACAACATAGAAAACAAGATGGAAGGATAAGCTGCCGACGCATCAAGACAAAAAGCTGTAGATAGTGGATTTCCAGCAAGACACAAGTTGTAGATAGTGGTTAGCATCTGTCAAACAAAGGAAGCTGCCGACGCATGAAGACAAACCTTTTGAATTATAGAGGCCCGCATCTTTATCAACTTTAACTAAAGATAAGATTCCTCTTATCTTCAGTTTCTGAAGCAATTTGAAGAAAGTTTTGAAGTCCGAGGGCTATATAAGGAGTGGAAACCCTCAGAAGATGGCATTAGAAAATCAAGAAAGAAGAGAGCAGTTTGAAGTTTGAGAGCTTAGAAACTTGTGAGAGAAGTGTGAGTTGAGAGTAGAGTTGTAAGGTAAATAGTGTGAGATTGTAAAGTGTGCTACTGTATCCTACTATTCAATCGGTGTGGTGTGCTTTATCTACAAATAAGTTTGTATTTCAATTTCTAGTATGAGTAGCTAAACAGCTTTTAGCTGTTTACCCAAGAGTTGAGGCTCTGGGTTATATATATGTAAGAATGTTTGAATAAATAAATTTCAGATTGGTATTCCCATATCCGTCGAAAAAATTTAAACTTTGATCTCAAGCCCTAGGTGGAGGACTACCTCCTAGGAGTGGTATTTGAGAATTCCTAGCTGTGTTATCATCTGTATTTTATCTGTAAAAATTTTCTAGAGCTGCTATTATAACAAGAACTTAAGAACATCACTAATATACTAGAAATTAGGAAACCTTCCACACTTAGACAGCAGTGAAACCGCCAAAAAAGTAACCATTTAGACAGGAAGTCGGTAGGTGAAATTGGCATGTTGAAGGCTATTTCTCAGTCTTGAAAGGTATTACTAAAATCTAGTAAAAACAGTAGGTGTTATTAAGAACTAAGCTGTTATATAGCAGTAGTATAAGTTGTAAATAACTTTAGATAAATGACCTTTTTGGGAAAAAGACCATTTGCACAAAAAGGGTGAAAAACTTGCCCATTCCAATGTTACCTACCCATTCCAATGAATCTTTGTAAAAATACTTAATTACCCTATACTAAACCCTAATAATCTAATATCCTCATTCTCCTCCTCCTTTTTAACCACCAGACCTCACACCCCTCTCTCTCTCTCTCTCTCAGCCGACGAAGACTACTACTCCAGCTCCGCCGTGAAGAACGAGGTCGACGAAGATCTGGGGTAGTAGTCTGCTTCTTGGTCTTTACCCTCACTTGCCCAATACACGTCACCTTAGGAGAAGAAGGCTCCGACTTTTCGAACCCGCCTCGCTTCTTGCTCCATCCGCTGCTAGGGAACATCAAGGAGGCGCCGCCCTTGATTTAGCCACTGGTTCTGAGGCGGCGGCTGAGGGAGGAAGAGAGCGATATTTGGGGGGTTTGGTCGCGAGTACGGCCCGGGCTGAGTAGGGACTTGGAAGAGAGCTTCATGGAAGAAGAATATGAGAGGCGAGAAGTGCTGAAGCAAATAAAGAGCTCGCTTGTGGTTCCGCTGCTACTCTTGCTGCGATGGGGTCTCTCTGACTCCAACACCATCATTATTTTTATTTTTTTTGGGTTAAATTATTTGTGGTACTGAGCTGTAGCAGCCATAGAAGCAAGATGGGTGCGTTGGATACTTGGACTAATGAAGATTTGTTGTGTGAGAGAGAGTAGAGAAGAGTAGTTTGTCTGTATCAAAATGTTGGGGAGTGAGTGGATGTTTTGTGATTAAAGTTTTGCAACTTCATGAACTCTTGTTCTGGATTACTAGGGGCCAGTAATCGATTACTGGGGGTCAGTAACATGGTTATTGGAAAATATTGAATCTCTAATTTGATTACTGGGGGTCAGTAATCGATTACTGGGGGTCAGTAACGGGGTCAGTAACATGGTTACTGGCAAATATGGAATCTGTAACCTGATTACTAGGGGTCAGTAACCTGATTACTGGGGGTCAGTAACCTGATTACTGGGGGTCAGTAATCGATTACTGGGGGTCAGTAACATGGTTACTGGAAAATATGGAATCTGTAACCTGATTACTGGGGGTAACCTGATTATTGGGGGTTAGTAATCGATTACTGGGAGTCAGTAATCGATTACTGGGGGTCAGTAACGGGGTCAGTAACATGGTTACTGGAAAATATGAAATCTGTAACCTGATTACTGGGGGTCAGTAACCTGATTACTGGGGGTCAGTAATCGATTACTGGGGGTCAGTAACATGGTTACTGGAAAATATGGAATCTGTAACCTGATTACTGGGGGTAACCTGATTATTGGGGGTTAGTAATCGATTACTGGGAGTCAGTAATCGATTACTGGGGGTCAGTAACGGGGTCAGTAACATGGTTACTGGAAAATATGAAATCTGTAACCTGATTACTGGGGGTCAGTAACCTGATTACTGGGGGTCAGTAATCGATTACTGGGGGTCAGTAACATGGTTACTGGAAAATATGCAATCTGTAACCTGATTACTGGGGGTCAGTAACCTGATTACTGGGGGTCAGTAACCTGATTACTGGGGGTCAGTAATCAATTACTGGGGGTCAGTAACGGGGTCAGTAACATGGTTACTGGAAAATATGAAATCTGTAACCTGATTACTGGGGCTCAGTAACCTGATTACTGGGAGTCAGTAATCGATTACTGGGGGTCAGTAATTAACTTGATTATTATGGGTCAGTAACTTAATTACTGGAAATCTGTAATCTGTAAATTGCTTACTGGGGGTCAATAACCATCGTCCAATAACCTGATCATAAAAAAATAAAATAAAAAATAAATTAAAAAATCCGGCGAAAAAAAAAATTTTGGTGACCGGAATCCGGCGACCAGGCTCCGGTGAACGGCCATGGGAGGCCGGAGGAGTTGAATGACATTTCGGCAAAGTTTGTTTCTTTATCTTCCACTTTCTCAGCACATTATAATTCAAAAATAAGTTAGATAAGACAGAAGGACAAAAATGGAAGAAAAAAATTAAAATTGTACTAGGATTGAAAAAGATTTATTCAAATGGACAATAAAGTTGTACGTTATCTTATGTTGAATAGGGGGAAAAATAAAATGATCATTGGAATAGGTAATGAGGGGGTCAAATTAGCACTAAATTGGCATTTTTCCGACCTTTTTATCATTCTGAAACAGTAACTGACCCCCTTTTTTTTCATTAAGGATAGAGAATCTGACCTTTTTATCATCAGCCCTAATTCTTATTGACTCACAGAGTGCACAGTACGTATTATTGACTCACAAAGTAGTTGACATTCTTGCATGCCTTTATGCATCTATATAAGGAGTGCAAATCCTTAATTAACAGAGACGGTACGTATTATTGTCTCACAGAGTGCACAGTACAAGTAAAAGAGTAGCTCATCACTAATTAAGGGTATGCCATATGTGAGCTACTTACAATTATTCTTACATGAAACAAAATATGCATGGCACAGGTGCAGTACGTGACAAGAGACTACAACCATAACCAGCCGGAAATTAGAAAGCTAGCCAGCAAACTCATTCTACATCGACTCTTTTGAGGATGAATAATAAGTGCTGAGTCCAGATCCAAAAGGCCTCTGATTATAGCAGTCAAGGTTGTCACCATAACCAATCCCTAGCAAATCACAGTACCTCTTATAAAACCCAATGCGATCCGCTACTCTCCCATCCACACCCTTACCACATTCAAGTCCACCGTTGATGATGTTTGTGATCGTTCCATACCCGGAATTCCTACCTGCTGACTGATCGGCTCCGGAAGGATTCCATCTCCCGGTGATGACATCATGGCAAGATGGCTTGGGTGATTGAGGGGTCATCCAGAACCAGAATGCTGTCTTGAAGGAGATGACAGGGTCTGTGGCAACAAGGTCCGGGTCATTCAGCAAGTTCGCTCCTATGGCTTTTCCACACTGTCCATAGTTGTAGTTCCTATGAGCAGATACCATTAATTTTGGTGTAAAAACAAGAATAACAATGGTGTACGTAGAACAAGTTCATAAGAAAAATTAGTTGCTTACCAAGAAAGTTGAATTGGACCACGGCCATAATACTGCTTACCTGCAGCACATGGATAATTTGGATCCGAGGCACAGTAAGTTCCTGGATTTTGCTCCCTGTTAAAACAATAGCCCCATGCGTATGGTCCATCAGGTGCAGTCGCCCATCCCCCTGAAAATTTATAATGACTTGCATGAGTTTGATTACGAATATGGAAATGAGTTATTGTCATGCAAGTACTATGTGTTGTTCTATACTAATTACCAGTAGTTTCATGAGAAGTTTGAGCTAAGAAAGCAGCAATCTCCCTCTTACGGGTGGCAGTATCACCAGTTGTAGAAAAGGCGGGGAAAGCTTTGGCAGCTGCAATGAAAGCATCGTAAGAATAAAACCCCTTGGCAGGGCAACCACCGTCGTTCCGATGCTTGAGCATATTGTCAAAGGTGGCCTTTGATACTAGACCCCCAATGTCACCACCACCACCACCACCACCGCATTGGCTTTGGCAATCGCGACCGCAGTAATCAGATGTAGTGCCACACCAGCCAAACTTGCTGCAGCATTGCCCTCCCGGGCACAAAGCACCCCCTGCTTGGCTTCCACATTGCTCTGCTGAGCCTCCTCGGATATTAAAGAACAACAGAAAAGAAACTATAGACAAGGCCGAGTACAACATTATGGTATTGATTTGTTTTTGACTTGGTTTGGTGTTTGAGAAAGCCAAGCATGGCCGAATATATATACAATGGTATGAAACAACGAAATTATGATTGAGATTGCTTTTGATTCACTATTAAGTCAAAAATAGTGGGGAGGTGTTTCTGCCTAAACCCGAGGGCCTGGTAGATACAGATGAATCCAACTCGATCTCCTGCAAACCTGCTTATTAAGGGGAATACCGGGCGGGCCGGCCTTCTCCTCTCCGATGCCTAAGTTAGTATAGTTGGAATATATATAACTTAAGCACGTATGTAAGCGGTGAGTGAGATCAGTTACCTATTAATGAGGGTAGTTGGGGCCCTTATATAGGTGGCTGGGGGCGAGGGCTGGCCTCACCCTTCGATGTGGGACTGGTTCCCTTCAAAGGGCAGTTCTGGTGACCTCTTTGGCAGGCAGGCGCCCCCGGTCCCAGGGTCCCTGACACCCGGATAGAATGCTGGACCCCGAGGCCGGGTGCTGGTGGTTCGGTCCTGGGCCTCGAGCCGGGCCCTGGTGCACTTGCTGCGGGTCTGTGGGCCTGGTGTAGCCCCTCTGCGGCTACTGTCAACAAGTCCCCCAAGTTCCCGGTCAAGTGCAATCTTGAATGGGGACTTAAGTCTGTCTTGCTCTTGTCCCGCAGACCCGCAGGGTTACCAACTCAACGGTGTCCAGTCTCCCAAGTCCGCGTTGAAGATTAGGCGTGACCGCGGTGAGTACCTGTTTACCGATGGCAAGCAATAGTTTATAAGTACGTTTGTAATATAAGTAGCATTGTGCTCAAGTGTTGTGGTGCTATGAGCATGGTGTGGGGTGAAACCCGAAGAGTGTATGAGATGATGCCATGATGCCATGCAATAGATGTGTGCATGGAATGATAATGGAGCGTTGAAATCCGCCATGCAATAGATGTGTGCATGGAATGATAATGGAGCGTTGAAATCCGCCATGCAATAGATGTGTGCATGAACTCTCGACCGGGCACTCTGCCATATCGGTACGGAGCGGAGTTCAGTGGGCCACTACCGGGCGTTCTGTCATATCGGTACGGAGCGGAGTTCACTGGGCCACTACCGGGCGTTCTGCCATATCGGGACGAGTCCCAGGTGAACTTAAGTACTGGACCTCGACCGGGCGTTCTGCCATATCGAGACTGGTCCAGGAGTATGGGACCTCGACCGGGCGTTCTGCCATATCTAGACGAGTCCATATTGCTAGGCTGCGGGGAGATTACCCCGGTGTTGCGGGCTGTTTGAAGCGCCGGTGAACACTTGCTAGTTCTTCTCAGCTTGTGCTGAATAAGCGTTGAGGTAGGGGGGGGGGGGGGGTGGCGTTGAGGTGACAAGGCTCGCCGTGCAGCCCCACGTTGATCGCGGTTCAATGCGATGCAGGGTTTTTATCCTGCTGGACAAGAGTACATGGGTTAGATGTAAACTCACCCGGGTGTATAAAGCCCATGCCGGTCGAATGTTCTCATGACCGGGGTCGTGCCATGGAACCGGGCGGGACTCGACCGGGCGTCCTGCCATATCGAGACGAGTCCCCCAGTGAAATGCCATGGGGCCGGGTGGATTGCGTTCCTGGAAAAATGCTCTCGAGCCGGTTAGATGTTACGTAACCGGTGGATGGATCTCGACCGGGCGTCCTGCCATATCGAGACGAGTCCCCCAAGAGAGATGCAGCTGGGTGGACTCGACCGGGCGTTCTGCCATATCGAGACGAGTCCCCCAGTGATATGCAGCGAAGAAGCCATGCAGCCGGTTGAATGATCATAACCGCGAACTGCCATGGTGCCGGGCGGATGGCTCATACCCGAAACGATGCTCTCGAAGCGGTTGAAGAATCATAACCGGTGAGAGGTCTTCAAGCCGGTTGAAAGATCATAACCGGTGAGATGCAGCTGGGTGGACGTCGACCGGGCGTCCTGCCATATCGAGACGAGTCCCCTAGTGACATGCAGCAAAGAAGCCATGCAGCCGGTTGAAAGATCATAACCGCGAACTGCCATGGTGCCGAGCGGATGGCTCATACCCGGAACGATGCTCTCGAAGCGGTTGAAGAATCATAACCGGTGGGAGGTCTTCAAGCCGGTTGAAAGATCATAACCGGTGAGATGCAGCTGGGTGGACGTCGACCGGACGTCCTGCCATATCGAGACGAGTCCCCCAGTGACATGCAGCGAAGAATCCATGCAGCCGGTTGAAAGATCATAACCGCGAACTGCCATGGTACCAGGCGGATGGCTCATACCCGGAACGATGCTCTCGAAGCGGTTGAAGAATCATAACCGGTGAGAGGTCTTCAAGCCGGTTGAAAGATCATAACCGGTGAGATGCAGCTGGGTGGACGTCGACCGGGCGTCCTGCCATATCGAGACGAGTCCCCCAGTGACATGCAGCGAAGAAGCCATGCAGCCGGTTGAAAGATCATAACCGCGAACTGCCATGGTGCCGGGCGGATGGCTCATACCCGGAACGATGCTCTCGAAGCGGTTGAAGAATCATAACCGGTGAGAGATCTTCAAGCCTAGGGAAGTGAAGGGGGGCCTGACGCCTTGGTTCCCGCTCCTAACTACCCTGTCGCCAGAGTGCGAGACAAGTGGCTGACATGCATTTAAGGAGGAAGTCCATCAGTCCCGTCAGTTATGATGGCATGGGCAGTTTACCAATGCTGGGACACGTGCCAGTAGGGAGCGGTCTTGAGATGGAGGGCCTGGATTCACAGGCGTTTTGAGTTGCCCTGATTGCGTGTTTGGCGGGATTTATAAGCGCCTTGGGCACCGGTCCCCTCTATAAATAGGCCTCTTCTGCTCTCCTTTCTCCTTTTGCTTCTTGCTTTAGAGAAACTAAGCGAAAGAGAGAAATCCGACAGAAGCTCTGAGCCCCTTACCCCACGAGATCCATTTTCTCGAGCGCTCCCTACTCTCTTCCTACCATTGCTCGCTGCTTTCGCAGGGCGGACTGTCCTCGGTTGAGCATATTAATCGGTAAGTTTGTTGATTTCTTTGCCTCGGTGTTGCTCTTGTTTTGGTTTTGTTGCTTTGCGGCGGGGGGGGAGGGATCTCTGTTGCTGATTGAATTGCTCTGCGGCAAACTTGAGGCGAGGCCGTTGAAGGCGCTGTTGTAGCCTGTTGCTGACGGGCGCTAGGGTTTTGTTTTCTTCCCCTAGGTTAGGATGTCTCCTTCAAGTTCTGACCGGGCTTCCGAATCGGTTGCCAGGGGTCCTATCGTGGACGATGCGGAGAGGCTGGACGACTGGCTCGGTTCGGAATCCCCGGAGACGGAAGCCGCTGACTGCTCCGGGAGCAGGGATTCGTCTCCGGCTTTGTCTTCGTCTTCCGGGACTGAATCCTCGGAGACTGAAATACCGCACGGGGTGCGCCTTGCGGATGCCCCGGCCGTGAGCTACTGATAAGAGCACAATGTGCGACGATATTATATGCTTATGCCCTCGTTTATGCTTTGTTTAACCCTTATTTATCTAAGATAGAGTCATAATATAGTTTAGTGTTGATTCGGTAGAGTTTTAATCAAATATGCTTTAGAATCCGAAAAATGACTAAGTTTGAGAAATCTGGAAAATAGTGTAAAATATGTCTTTTTCGTGATTTTGAGATGAATGAAACTGTGATCTATCCTTGTCCAAATTCTATGAAATTTTGGGTGCTTAATATTCATATGCTGAGGAATGTTGTGTTAAAATTTCAGATCAATCGGAGTTCGGGAAGTCATCCAAAGGTTGGCTGCAAAACGGCAGTCCGAGCATTCCAATCCAGGGGCTTCCAGGATTTTCCTGGAACTTTGATCCAACTTCGAAAAATCATTCCCGTCGACTCACAAGGAGTTTGATCGAACTATTTTATGGGGAGATGGCCATATGTGTCTATTTTATCTGAGACTTGGAATCGCATCAATCGGAGCTCCATGGATGGAGATATGCCGGAATTACTGCAACAAGGTCAAATCTGCCGATTCCAGGAACCTACTGCCCCCATTTTGTGTTTTCTGCTTTTAATGGACCAAATGGTGCACAAATGCATTTTTGAAGATGGTTCAAGCTTTATGAAGGGAAGAGGAAGACACTAGGCCATGGCATTGAAGAAAAATATGAAGAAAGAAGTTCTCCTAGTCACACTAGGAGAAGCTGCCGAATAGAGGCAGATTGTGTGCTTGATGTTGCTGCCGGAAATTGGGGCATTTTCGATGGACCAAAACATATCAAATGAAGTCCAAGATCATACAAGAAGTCCATGAAGATATGAAGCCCAAGCCTTGAAGAAAAAAATTCAGAAAAAGAAAACCTAATTGAACTATGAAAGGAAAGTTCCAAATCCTATTCCAACTTGGTTTGCTTTTTCCTTGTGATTAAAGGGCTGCCGGCAACACCCCTTCTCCTATATATATACCCCCACTTTTGCATTCTAAAAATCATCTCATCTCTTGCAAAACACTAGCCAAAACTCTACCAAATTTCCTACCAAAGTTCTAACCGAAACCCTAAAATACATAGTCACCGATTCCACCACCACCATTCAACACCGAACCCATTCCTTGACTCAGCCACTGCCGAGCCTCTCTCCCCACACCAAGACGAAGCTCTCCAAGGTTTCTAAAGTGTGATCCATCCCTATGACTTGTATTTTTATTTTTGGTTTAGTCACATTAGTTGTTATAAAAATACTTTGTTTTCATTTGGTATTGTATGATGAACATGAATTGCGATTTTTGTTGGAATTTATGTTATGACTTGTGCAATTTTTAATTCATGGATTTTGTATGTTTAGATAATTAGGGCAGTGGTATTAGAAGCATGTTTAAGATTTAAATTGGTTAGTAATCTAAGGTGAGGGCATGAAAATCGATACTTGGTGTTGTCTTTGAACATGATCTAGGTATTAGGTTTAATCTGCTAGAGTAATTACTAACTAGATGGACCTAATGGACTTTATGATTTGTGTTATTCACTTAGGGCTATTAATCTTAGAACTTGCATGCTAAATAAGATGATTGACAACCTTACTTGTTTACATGTTTTCGATTTAAGACACTTGTGCGATATATGTTAAGTCTTAACCGGATTAGCATAAAAATCTTTAGGGCTAGAGCGAAAGTTTGTCCTAAAAGAACTTAAGGAAGTCTAGTAACTAGGTACAGAGTGAAAGCTCTAGTTGCGGTCGAAACGAATTTGAATTTTGAACATGCTAAATACTTGTCTCTTACTTTCTTGCATATGAATCTATGTTTTAAAAAGTCTTTTGTGTGAACTGTTTTGTGAAAGATGCTGATCACTTGTAAATATTAGACTTAGGATTTTATTTTCTGTTTTTGTTGCCGTGCCTAGTACTAACGATATTTTGTAGGGTTATTATTGCATGCGAGCTTCGGCTCACGTCAATTTTTGGCGCCGTTGCCGGGGATTATAAAAGCTTGTTTTATGTTATTGTTGTGTATATATGTTGCTGGAAATTTTTGTTGTGAATGTGTAAAGTTGTAATTTTAATCTTATTTTGGGATTTTGTAAAGTAGAAATATGCTTCGGCATGTAGAGTTTAAATTTTGGAAGTTGCATGATGTATATTGATGTATGTTGGTAATCACTTAGTTTAATTTCTAGGGAGTTGATAGTGTTGTGTATGTTTGAGTTTATTGTAGTTTCTAAAGTGTAACATGTAGGTGAAGCCACTTTTGTTGATCATAACCAAAACCCTTCATGCGAATGGTGCTATGTCGGAGGCCGTTTCTATGTAGATTGGGAAACGCGGGATACTTCCCCCCCACGCATATAAGCGTTTCTTCGGTAATAGTATTACTTCTATGAGGTTGAGGGCGGTTTTAATCAACACTTGTAGACTGCTAGGGATCCGTGTTTGTTTTACAAAGTATGAGGAAGTTATTTTCATAGATATGGTTCTCAGGTTTGTTTAACTGGATCTCAAGGCCCATAGACTGATGTTCATTCTCGGTGAGTGAGTCGATAGGGGGTTCGCCCTCCGTGGTGTCCAACAACGAGTCATGCCTGGTTCCTGTAGGGGGTTCGCCCTCCGTGATTTTAATGACCTTTGAAACGTAAAATATGCACGACCTAGTCGACAGCTTGTGCCGAAGCATCACCTCACTTTAGACGCTAGAACATAACTTGACATATGTGGTCTATTTTCTTCGAAGATAAAAATAAGTTGTGTGGTTCAAACTCTTGAGGTATATCGGGTAAAGCATGATACTACCGGGGGCTGTATCAGTCCATTGCACTGTTATCTCCTCTGCTCCACGTACTTTGAGAGTTAGAACAAATTTAAAAGAAATTAGACTTAGCGATTACATGATCATGAACGTTCCAATTTTTCTTCTCTTGTTGCCGAATTATATTTATGCTTTGCCGTGTGTATTTTGCTTTGCCGAATGTGATTTTGTATCATTGTTTGAAATATGTTGTGTAATCGCCAATGTCGTGGCTTGTAATGATGTATATTCTTGCTTTCTATTTCTTTACGACGTTTTAACTTGTTTAAATGTTGCAAATTTCAGAAATAATGCATGTCCGAATCTAATATTTGGACAAGAGATCTTCAAGGCCGTTTGCAACGTTTAGATCAAGAACTCGCTATTGCTCGTTTTGTGCCATTACCGCCATCGTCACCAACTAGTTCATCAGTTTCATCATCATCACCGTCATCACCATCAGTGCCGTCCATTTCTGACAGTCTGCCGAGCTCCCCATCAGTTGTTTCGTCATCGTGTGATCTTGAGAATCCAGAGTTTGTAGCCTTTGCCGAATCAGAGGAAGAAGAAGAGATAATGGCATCAATCTGATCACAGAATGGTCATGTTGCTGGAGCTGGTATTGCTCCTTCGAATATCACTTATCCTCCCTTAGAAGCTGACAAGACTGGAGAGATTGAATTGAGGAGTGGATTCCTCCATAAGCTGAAATCGTTTTATGGGATGCCAAGTGAGGATCCTAACAAGCATCTACAGTGGTTTAACTTCACCACGGAGTCTATGTGTCCAAGAGGGACCGATTTGCAACACTTCAAAATGAAGGCTTTTCCATTCTGATTAGAAGATCAAGCAAAGGAGTGGTTGTTTGAGGTGCCTAGTGGTCGCATTGTTTCGTGGAGTACTATGATAGATGAGTTTTTGCTCAAGTACTTTCCTGCTTCACGTATCACTGATCTGAGGAAGCAAATAACTAGTGTGAAGCAGGCCGGAGATGAGACTTTCTTCGACTACTACAAGAGGTTCAAGTCCCTAGTTTCTTTATGTCCATCGCATGGCATTAGCGATGGGCTTTTGTTACAATATTTTTATGAGGGATTGCGTGTCATGGAGAGAGAGTTTCTTGACTCAGCCGCGGGAGGTAGTTTTTTGGAGTTAAATGCCGGTGCAGCAAGAAGTTTGTTGGAAGTTCGTGCTTTGAACAACCAACAATTTGGCATGGCACGAGGGAATGTGCAAAGGAATGAGAAAGTACATGAGACGTCTTCGAGCTCAAAGTTAGAGGAGAAAGTGGACAAGCTTACCGACTTGGTAAGTAATATGATGAAGAAGCGTGCGAGTGTTTGTGGAATTTGCACCGAGGGCCATGAGACCGACCAATGCCCTCAATTTAGAGTTAGTGAGGGAGTAGAGGAAATTTCAAGGAGGTTCAATGATCATCCTAACTTTCGATGGGCGAATAATGACAATGTGCTTAGGGCACCTATGCAACCGAGAGAGGGAGGAGCACCATTTGCACCGAGGGCACCATTTGTGCCTCGGCAACCATATCTGCCGAACCAAGGAGTTTTTGGGGCATTGCCAAACCAAAACCAAGCAGGGCCGAACCAAGGCCAAGCCGCACCGAGCAATCCGAACTACGATGCTTTGCTTCAATCTTTGTCAAGTGCTACTCAAGCATTGCTCGCGGGGCAACAAAATCATCAAAAGGACATTGGTGAGCTCAAGACTCAAATGGGCCAAGTTGTGGATTTCATGGGAAGATTTAATGAGCAAGGGAAGTTGCCAAGCAATACGATTCCCAATTCGAGGAACGAGCAAGCCAAGGTGATTCAAACTCGTAGTGGAAGAGAGTTGTTTCCTCCGACAAGTCCAAAGAAGAAGCGAGTAACTTTTAAGGGCATTGAGGATGACGAGAGGGCTGCCGGACCTGTCATTGCCGGCAGCCATATTGAGGGAAACGAGGGGGCTGCAGCCGGCAACCATGCTGCAGCCGAAACCCATGATGATGCCGGCAATAACCATGCTGCCGAGAAGAAGAATTTTGCCGAGAAGGGGAGTGATGCAGGCCACAATGTGAGGAACAAGGGACTGCGCAATGAGCTTGAGTATGATCCCGCAACATCGAAGAATGAGTTAGTGCCGAACCAAGCAAGCAAGGGAGGGGTGCCGACATCAAGCATTCCATTCCCTTCTCGCTTTGCTAGAACGAAGAAGGATAAGTCCGATGAGGAGGTGTTGGAGATTTTCCGGAAAGTGCAAGTCAACATCCCTTTGTTGGAGTGCATTAAGCAAGTACCGAAGTATGCTAAGTTTTTGAAGGAGCTTTGCATGGCTAGAAGGCATACTAGAGAGACTCGTGTGGTAACTATGAGCGAGACGGTGTCGGCCGTTATTCAAAGGAAGTTGCCACCAAAGATGAAGGATCCGGGAAGCTTCAATGTGCCTTGTGTCATAGGCAACACTCGTTTTGAGGATGTGATGTTGGATTTGGGAGCATCGATCAATGTCATGCCACTCAATGTGTACCAAACGTTGAGTATAGGGCCTCTCAAGAAGGACAATGTCATCATTCAACTTGCGGATCGCTCAAGCAAATATCCGGAGGGTTATGTGGAGGATGTGTTGGTGCAAGTCAACCAATTGATTTTTCCCGCCGATTTCTATGTGGTTGAGATGGAGGATTCGCCGGTCAATAGCACTCAATTGCTACTAAGGCGACCATTCACGAGGACCGCACGCACAAAGATAGATGTGGCCGAGGGCAACCTAACTATGGAGTTTGATGGTGAAGTAATCAAGTTCAATGTGTTTGACGCCATGAAGTTCCCTAATGTTGATTTGAAGAAGGGTTGTGCCATTGATGTATTGGAGGAGGTCGAGCAAGTTATGTCGACCTCGCTCGACGCATAGCAATTAGCGATTGAGCAAGGGGTCGGATTTGACAAGAGGGGAGAACGAGTGCAAGATGAGGCCGAGCCAAGCAATGCCGAGCAAGGAGTTGCCGAGCCATATGCCATATTGCCGAGCCTTGATGAGGTTGTTGCCGAGCGAGACGCCACACCAATGTATCTGAGGAACTCGTTCTTGTCAATTCCAAGTGCCACAACAAAATTTCGACCAAGTGTGGAAGAGGCCCCAAAGTTAGAACTTAAAGAACTCCCTAGTCACTTAAAGTATGTTTATCTTGGAGAAGAAGATACACTACCGGTTATTGTGTCTTCAATGCTTAGTGAGAAGCAAGAAGTGAATTTGATACGTGTGCTTAAGAAGTACAAGACCGCCATAGGTTGGACCTTAGCGGATATCAAGGGAATAAGCCCTACTACTTGTGTTTATCGCATCTTATTAGAAGAAGGAGCAAAGCCGACTAAGGAAGCTCAACGTCAACTTCACCCTCCCATGATGAAAGTTGTGAAAGAAGAGATTATCAAGTTGCTCGATTGTGGGGTTATTTACCCAATTTCGGATAGTAAGTGGATATCTCCCGTACAAGTAGTGCCAAAGAAGAGTGGTGTAAGGGTTGTCAAGAATGAGAAGAATGAGCTTGTGCCACAAAGACTTGTAACCGGTCATCGGATGTGCATCGACTATAGGAAGCTCAACGCTACAACGAGGAAGGATCACATGCCTTTGCCGTTTATGGACCAAATGCTAGAGAGGTTAGCCGGCCATTCTTTCTATTGCTTTCTTGATGGATATAGTGGCTACAATCAAATCATGATACACCCGGATGATCAAGAGAAGACCACTTTTACTTGTCCATTTGGCACGTTTGCTTATCGGCGGATGCCATTCGGACTATGCAACGCACCCGGCACTTTTCAAAGATGTATGTATGCCATCTTCTCGGATTTTATTGAAGACATTATCGAAGTGTTTATGGATGATTTTAGTGTGTATGGGAGCACCTTCGATGCATGTTTGGGGAACTTGGAGAAGATACTTGAGAGGTGTGTAGAGACAAATCTTGTGCTCAATTGGGAGAAGTGTCACTTCATGGTCACGCAAGGCATTGTTCTAGGGCATATTATTTCGGCAAGAGGCTTAGAGGTTGACAAAGCCAAGGTGGAGCTAATACAAGCATTGCCGAGCCCTAGGTGTGTGAAGGATGTGAGAAGTTTTCTTGGCCATGCGGGGTTTTATCGAAGATTTATCAAGGACTTCTCTTCAATTGCCAAGCCATTGAGCAACTTGTTACAAAAGGAGGTGACGTTTGAGTGGTCGGAGGCATGTGAGATTGCCTTTTGCCGATTGAAGGAATTATTGTGTACGGCGCCGGTTTTAGTTTCACCAAATTGGGATGAGCCATTTGAGTTGATGTGTGATGCTAGTGATTATGCACTTGGAGCGGTACTTGGACAACGAATTGAGAAGAAGCCATGCGCCATTTACTATGCTTCAAGGACTCTCAACGATGCTCAACTCAACTACACAACAACGGAGAAGGAACTCTTAGCAGTAATTTTTGCTTTGGAAAAGTTTCGATCATATCTTTTGAATTCCAAAGTTATTGTTTATAGTGATCATGCCGCTTTGAGATATCTTATGACGAAGAAGGATGCTAAGGCGAGGCTCATTCGATGGATTCTTTTGCTTCAAGAGTTCGACATTGAGATTAAAGACAAGAAAGGAGTAGAGAATGTCGTAGCCGATCATTTGAGTAGACTTGTACAAGAGGAGGATCGGCTGCCCCTATTAGAAACCTTTCCGGATGAGCAACTTTTTCGACTTGAAGTACATGAGCCTTGGTATGCCGACATTGCAAATTTTCTAGCCACACGCCGATTTCCCAAGGAGTTGCCGAACCACCAACAACAAAGAATAAGGAAGCAAGCTCGACACTTCTTGTGGGATGATCTGTACTTATGGAAGCAATGTGGTGATCAAGTTATTCGAAGATGTGTTCCGGAGAATGAGCATCGATCCACCCTTGCTTTTTGTCATAGTGAAGCTTGTGGTGGGCACTTTGGACCGAGGAAAACGGCATTGAAGGTACTTAATTGTGGTTTCTTTTGGCCTACGATTTTTAAAGATGCATTCATGTTTTGCAAAGCATGTGATAGATGCCAAAGAATGGGGAACATTGGAGCTAGAGACCAAATGCCGCTCACGCCTATCATTGAGGTTGAAATTTTCAATTTTTGGGGGATTGATTTCATGGGACCGTTTCCTTCGAGTAAGGGCTTTCTCTACATATTGCTTGCGGTGGATTATGTGTCAAAGTGGATCGAAGCAAGGGCTACACGCACCAACGATGCCAAGGTGGTAGCCGGGTTTCTCAAGACCAACATCTTATCGCGTTTTGGAGTTCCAAGAGTCTTGATTAGCGATGGAGGATCCCATTTTTGTAACCGCACCATTGAAGCCTTATTGAGGAAGTATGGAGTCACACATAAGGTATCTACACCTTATCATCCCCAAACAAGTGGTATGGCCGAGGTAAGTAATCGAGAGATCAAGCATATTTTGGAGAAATCGGTTGGACCTTCAAGGAAGGATTGGAGTGATCGTCTCGATGATGCTTTGTGGGCATATAGGACTGCATACAAGACACCGATAGGTATGTCTCCTTTTCGGTTAGTTTATGGCAAAGCATGTCACTTACCAGTTGAGCTAGAGCACAAAGCATGGTGGGCAATCAAGGCCTTCAACATGAGCATAGATGATGCCGGTCTTCATAGAAAGCTTCAACTCAATGAACTTGAAGAAATCCGCAACGAAGCTTATGATGCCGCATGGATCTACAAGGAAAAGACTCGTGCTTACCATGACAAGTTGTTACGAAGCAAAAAGTTCGAGGTGGGGCAAAAAGTTCTTTTATTCAACTCAAGACTTCGACTCTTTCCGGGTAAGCTACGCTCACGTTGGGTTGGCCCTTACATCATCACTCAAGTTTTTCCTCATGGTGCAATAGAAATTTCAAGCCTCACCTCGAGCAATATTTTCAAAGTCAATGGTCATCGTTTCAAGCCATACTATGATTCCTCCTCCAAACACATCATTGAGGAGTGCCTTATTGACGATGCACCACTTTCGAGACATCAAGAGGTTGCTGCCGAGCAGCAGCACCCCATTCCAGCCGAGCCACCACCTGCCGGACCTGCCATTGCCGGCAGGGTTGACACACGAACACAAGGTGCCGAACACAAGGTGGATACGCCAGACACAGCAGAACAGGCGCCGGACACGCAGCCGGATACGCTGCCCTCTACAAGTGCACAATCGGATACGAAATGCCATGAGCTTCTCATTGAACTTCTTCATGCCGATGTGGAATGCTTTGGAGCGAGATGAACACATGCAATATACGGTGAAAAGTCTAGGCTATGGACTATAAACACAAAGCGCTACTTGGGAGGCAACCCAATTCAATCAAAGAAAAGTGAAGGAGCCATCACCGAGAGTTTGAAATTTCTTAACCCCTCTCTTTTTCTATGATTTGTGATGATATGTTGGTTTATGTTAGTCTATTGCATACTTAGGAAATTCGTTGATATTGTTTTGTGCTTACATTGAGGACAATGTAATTTTCTAAGTGTGGGGTGGGATAGCATATTCCGTTTTTGATTTTGCTTCTTGTGTGCATAGTTTAGGAAAGAAAAATTCAGAAAATTGTTCCACAAAAAGAGAGTGTTTTTATTTGATTGTTTCGAGTCTTAGGATGCCCCTAATATGTCAATGATGTTTTTCTCCTCTTTGCATACATAGATGATAGTTGTGCATACAATTAAGATTGTGAGTTTCATGGATTATGTGCATTGGTAGGAGCATATACAACTTGTTGATTATGAAGCATGCATGTTTTAGCTAGTTTATTTCGATAATAACCTATGTGAGCTTTAGAGCCAATTTGCTTTCTTCTTGAGCGATAAAAAGATAAAATTCGATAGATTCGTAGGAAGCATGAAACCTCATAATTCTTTGCATATTCGATGACTATGTGCCATAGCTTTTTAATGAACTCTAGTATGCTAGAACTTACTCTTGTTGATTTTCGAAACGTTTTTGTCATAAAATACTTTGATTTTGAATGTGATTGAATAAAGATCATTTAGGTTTACCACCAAAGCCAAATAAAGCATGTGCCCTATTGGAGTCCGTCGTGGGACACCTTAGTAAACCCCCTTTGAGCCTACGATTAGCCTTTTCTTTCATCACCCTTAAACACTTTCCATGAACTTAGTATAGTGATGCCTTTACCTTATGTGTTGGCAAAGCTTGATTTTTGAAAGCATTTTCGCGTGTGTGATGAAGAAGAACAAGTGTGGGGTAGACTTAGCCATGAATCTATTTGAGAAGTGTATGTATGCTGTGCCAAAAGAAAAGAAAAAAAAATGCTCGGATTAAAAAGAAAAGAAAAGAAGCCGAGAGCAAAAAAAAAGAAGAGGGCACGGCATAGGCAAGAAAAGAAAAATTGTGTGCATGGCTATTGTCTTGAGTATTGTTGTAATGTTTTATGGGAAGAAAAGAATGAAGTATGGGTCCAACAAGATGAAATTTGACCCTTTCGGCGAGAAGACATAAGGAGATCGAGCTTTGCTAAAGGCCTTAGTGACGTCTTTGAGCCTCCTTATCCAAATATCGAATACCTCTTAGCCTAGCCTCATTACAACCCTTTTATTGATCTTTTTTATGATTCTTAAGATGGTTAAAATTGATTGTGGAGATTATCTCAAGAGTAAGCATATGGTTTTGGTTCATTGGTGCATATAGTTGTCATATGAGGTTTTTCCATAAAAAATTCACAAAGTGCTTTTTCGTTTCTTTGATATATGCAAGTCACTCTTTGTAATTCATTATCGTTCACTTGCATATACTTATGTGTGAATAACCATGCTTCGAGAGAAAAGAAGAGAGTATGCCTTGTGAGGTGATTTGAATTAGCTTTAACATGTTTACATGCTTACCTTTTGCTCTTATATGTTCATATTGATGTCACATGTTCATGAAGCTTGGAATTTTCGTGCTTAGCATTCTCATGCATCAACTTGAAAGCTATGTGTACATACGAGCCTGAGACAAATTGTTAGGGGCAATAGTTTGTTTGGAGTCTAGTTTTAGTTAGTTTGCTAAGGAACTAGCAAAGGATAAGTGTGGGGTAGTTGATAGGAGCACAATGTGCGACGATATTATATGCTTATGCCCTCGTTTATGCTTTGTTTAACCCTTATTTATCTAAGATAGAGTCATAATATAGTTTAGTGTTGATTCGGTAGAGTTTTAATCAAATATGCTTTAGAATCCGAAAAATGACTAAGTTTGAGAAATCTGGAAAATAGTGTAAAATATGTCTTTTTCGTGATTTTGAGATGAATGAAACTGTGATCTATCCTTGTCCAAATTCTATGAAATTTTTCATATGCTGAGAAATGTTGTGTTAAAATTTCAGATTAATCGGAGTTCGGGAAGTCACCTAAAAGTTGGCTGCAAAACGGCAGTCCGAGCATTCCAATCCAGGGGCTTCCAGGATTTAACTGGAACTTTGATCCAACTTCGAAAACTCATTCCCGTCGACTCACAAGGAGTTTGATCGAACTATTTTATGGGGAGATGGCCATATGTGTCTATTTTATCTGAGACTTAGAATCGCATCAATCGGAGCTCCACGGATGGAGATATGCCGGAATTACTGCAACAAGGTCAAATCTGCCGATTCCAGGAACCTACTGCCCCCTTTTTGTGTTTTCTGCTTTTAATGGACCAAATGGTGCACAAATGCATTTTTGAAGATGGTTCAAGCTTTATGAAGGGAAGAGGAAGACACTAGGCTATGGCATTGAAGAAAAATATGAAGAAAGAAGTTCTCCTAGTCACACTAGGAGAAGCTGCCGAATAGAGGCAGATTGTGTGCTTGATGTTGCTGCCGGAAATTGGGGCATTTTCGATGGACCAAAACATATCAAATGAAGTCCAAGATCATACAAGAAGTCCATGAAGATGTGAAGCCCAAGCCTTGAAGAAAAAAATTCAGAAAAAGAAAACATAATTGAACTATGAAATTAAGGAAGGTTCCAAATCCTATTCCAACTTGGTTTGCTTTTTCCTTGTGATTAAAGGGCTGCCGGCAACACCCCTTCTCCTATATATATACCCCCACTTTTGCATTCTAAAAATCATCTCATCTCTTGTAAAACACTAGCCAAAACTCTACCAAATTTCCTACCAAAGTTCTAACCGAAACCCTAAAATACATAGTCACCGATTCCACCACCACCATTCAACACCGAACCCATTCCTTGACTCAGCCACTGCCGAGCCTCTCTCCCCACACCAAGACGAAGCTCTCCAAGGTTTCTAAAGTGTGATCCATCCCTATGACTTGTATTTTTATTTTCGGTTTAGTCACATTAGTTGTTATAAAAATACTTTGTTTTCATTTGGTATTGTATGATGAACATGAATTGCGATTTTTGTTGGAATTTATGTTATGACTTGTGCAATTTTTAATTCATGGATTTTGTATGTTTAGATAATTAGGGCAGTGGTATTAGAAGCATGTTTAAGATTTAAATTGGTTAGTAATCTAAGGTGAGGGCATGAAAATCGATACTTGGTGTTGTCTTTGAACATGATCTAGGTATTAGGTTTAATCTGCTAGAGTAATTACAAACTAGATGGACCTAACGGACTCTATGATTTGTGTTATTCACTTAGGGCTATTAATCTTAGAACTTACATGCTAAATAAGATGATTGACAACCTTACTTGTTTACATGTTTTCGATTTAAGACTCTTGTGCGATATATGTTAAGTCTTAACCGGATTAGCATAAAAATCTTTAGGGCTAGAGCGAAAATTTGTCCTAAAAGAACTTAAGGAAGTCTAGTAACTAGGTACAGAGCGAAAGCTCTAGTTGCGGTCGAAACGAATTTGAATTTGAACATGCTAAATACTTGTCTCTTACTTTCTTGCATATGAATCTATGTTTTAAAAAGTCTTTTGTGTGAACTGTTTTGTGAAAGATGATGATCACTTGTAAATATTAGACTTAGGATTTTATTTTCTGTTTTTGTTGCCGTGCCTAGTATTAGGGCAGCAAGCTGCCGTACCACCTATTTCCCCCATTGTGACGTGTGATTATGTAAATATGTATTTGTTTTTGTCTAACAATTTCATATATCAGGTACCCTTAATCCCCGGCCTAGAACGATCCCTACTTGCTCATACTACTAACGATATTTTGTAGGGTTATTATTGCATGCGTGCTTCGGCTCACGTCAGCTACACCATTGGCAGAGGGAAGGGTGCCGTGGTGTGCGATGAACCGGAGGGTAGCATGACCCCTGAAGAGATAGCTGCGCTTCGGGAAACGTGGAGTATCCCGGATGAGGTTCTGCTGCGGCCCCTGGATTCTGGAGAGTCAGCCTGCAACCCGGAGGCAGGTTGGGTTGCTGCGCATCAGGACCAGTTCCGGCATGGATTCTCGCCCCCGCTGCCGGATTACGTGCAATACATGCTCAGTGCATTGCAGGTGTCGCCAACGCAGCTTCCTGGGCTTCAGTGGAGGCGACTACTGAGCCTCGGCTGCCTATATGAGCTGTCCGGAATGAGTATACCAACGGTAAACGAATTCTGGTCCTTGTACAGGTTGTCCTACTCCAGGAAGCAAGGGTCGCAGGGTTGCCTGTCCTTCAACGCCCGGAACCATCAACCGATCATCACCAATATGCCTACATGGGTAGATAACAGCTGGAGAAAGAAGGTGGTGATGGTGGGCGGGAGGTGGCAGGCGAGGAGGAAGATGTATCGGGTTCCTGGCGCCTTCCAACCCATTGGCGACCAGTCGTTCGAGCTATCCGATCTGGAGCAGGAGAGGATCTCGACCATACTCGGATGTTGGGACAATCTGGAACGGAGTTCCTTCAACTTTATCCGGCGAGAAGTGCTGGAATACTGCCAACTCGGACGGGGTCCCGGTGCGTAGCAGGCCTTAGCGGTGATACTTGTGCTAGCTCTAGCAAAATGCTAACTGTTCGCTTTCCTTGCAGGTGCATCTTCCCGGGCGGTTATCAAGCCCGAAACCACTCTCTCAATGGACGGGGAAGACCTTCTTAACAAGCTGAAGAAGAAAGACGAGACCGTCTCGCGGACGTCGGTGGACGAGGAGTCCGACCGGCTCAAGACTCATGATGACGGCATCTACATCCTGAGGCGGGTGAAGACCCATCCTGATGCGCCCAAAGCGGTGCCCGGAAAGAGCAAGACTACAGGGGGGCCAGTGAGGATTCCCGGGGGAGTGAGCAGGATCCCCAACCGGCCGGTGTCTGTGCCGCACGTGGCTCGTGTCGCCCGGGTAGGCGCATGATCTTCTTCTCCGGAAGGCCGGGGAGAGAAACGGAGGGGCGGGGACATTCTTTCTTCCGCGCTGGTGACGCTCACCGGCGGGTCGTCACGGGAGAACCTGGCCAAACGGTTCAGGGTAACCAGCGGTGCACAACCTACCTCTGCCGGGGAGAAGGCTACCGAGGTCTGGCAGAGTAGTCCCGCGCCTGCGGAGGTACCGAGGGGAAGCCCGGACAGTGCAATCGTCCGGCAAGTGGCGGCGGACTTGGCCGGCCTTGGTTTGGACAGACCCAGGGTTGCTGGAGTCCTGGCGGGCGGGAACCGCCCAAAATGCAAGGAATCTGTCCTTCGGGTAAGCACCAACTGGTGCCACTACACTGCTTGTAGGTTGCTTCTCTTACTGCCCGATTAACCATTTCTGTTTGTTGTGCAGTTGCTGTACAGTCTGTACCAATCGGACACGAGCGAGGAACTGCCGGAGCTGAAGAGGCAGATAGCTGCTTTATCGGAGGCCCGACAGCGCCTGGAGGTGGAGAAGTCCCGCTCGGATCGGGAGAAGGCCAGATCGGAGGAGAGGGCCAAGAAGCTGGAGGAGCAGAACCGGAGCCTGGAGAAGGAGAGGGCCGAGCTGGAGGCCAAGGTAGATGAGCTCCAGGTGGGAGCCGCCGCTCTGCGCGCCGCTGCCGCTGCTGCTGCAGGGGAAGAGGGCACAGGGCAATATGAGCGATTCGTCCTCCGATACCGAGAGAGCGACGAGTTTCTGGAGTTCCTGGAGAAGGCCAGGGAAGAGGGCATCTCAGATGCGTACACGGAATGGGCGGGGAAGGGGTGGTTGGACACTTCCCTGATGCCGGTTGCTGCTGAAGGAGATATCCATGAGCAGTCGGACATCCCTCAGCAGCCGGTGGAGGGGCAGCCGGAAGAAGTGATTGGCTCGGACTTGGATTCTTTTACCAACGGTACCAAGTCTCCCCAAGCCAGAGTCGGCGCCGGAACCGAAGCCAACGACGAGGGTACCGCAGGAGAGGTCGGCGGATTGCCTGCTGAGGGTGGAGTCGTGGCTCCTTAGGATTTTCCTTGCTCCTCCTTGTAATCTTTCCGGAACGGTTACTGCTTGTGTACTTGCTTGATTATGAATATACTTGAACTGGCGGAGCCGGTAGAATTTTCTCAAAAGTAGCTTCCATATATTTGTGATATTCTTTACAACGGTAGAACCGGTGATATGCCAAACTAACCGCTCGGAGATTTGGCGGGTTCACCAGGCCTGGTTATTCTCCCGGTCGGGGTCTGCTCTTCTTTCCCCCACGTACCGCTGGAGTTGGCCGTCATTAACCAAGCCCTGCACCGCTGTCTTGAGAGCATAGCACTGGCTTGTCCGATGAGTAGCCTCATCATGATAGGAGCAGTACTTGCCTGCCTGCGCCGTTGTAAGTTTCCCCTTCGGGTGCCTTCTCTTGGGCGGTGGGGGGATGACACTCCCGTTCTCAAGTAAAATATCCTCGTAGGAAGTGGTGAGAGCGGTGAAGACTTCTTGACCGGCCGGTGGTGCTGGCATGATCGCCAGGGGACGTTCTTGGCGGTACGGCACCGACTTGTGCTCGCTCTGGGGCTTGTCAGGATAAGGCCTCTGCTGCCTTTGTGGCCAGTTTCTATTGGGCCGGCTCGGCCGGGCAGCGCGGCTCTCGGTCCGCTGACTGGGCTTGTCCTCTTGACTGGGCGGGGGGTTCTCTTCCCGGGGATGGTCTTCCTGCCGCTCATCCCGCTTCCTCTTCAGCAGGTGGTGCCCATACGTCTCGTGATCGGCCTGAGCATGCCGGATGGCCATTGCCATCAACTCATCATACCCCTGCGGGAGTTCTACCCGGATGGCGTAGGAAAACTTCCCTGGCCGGAGCCCCTGCTTAAACGCCATCTCGGCGATGCCCTTGTCCAGGTTCCGAACCCCGGCCGTTGCCGTCTGCCAACGGTTCACAAAGGTCCTCAGCTCCTCCCCGGGTGCTTGCATACAGTTGAAGAGAACAGTCGACGTCCAGGCTCCCTCGATCCGGAGGATGAAGCGGCCTACGAACCGGTCGGCTAACTGCTCGAATGCCTCGATCGAGTTCGCCGGAAGCTCGTAGAACCAACTAAGCGCCTCTCCAGACAGAGTCTCCTCGAAGATGTTGCAGCATACTGCATCGGAGTAGCCCTTGGCGCAGGTCTGGGACCGGAAACTGTCCAGATGCTGGTACGGGCAGCCGGACCCTGAATAGGTGAGCTTGAGGGACTTCTGGTTGCCAGACATTCCCGACTCTATGACCCGGTGTGAGAAAGGGCCCATACGCTCATTAAACCGGGCGCCCTCCATCGGCCGCGCGGATCTTCTCTCGCTGGCCTCCATTTAGGCCTTCAAGTCCGACACAGTGTCGGTTAACATCTGCAATGCTCGTGCGGTCGGGGTCTCTACTTCATCCACAGACGAAGCGTGGAGCTGCCGGGAGGTCGGCGCGCTCTTCGGCGGACCTGCGCCGCCCGGTGATCTTGCTCGCTCGGCATCACGGGGCCGACCGCCCGATGACTGCCCTGCCTCGTACTGCTGAGGTTGGACTGGCGGGGGTGCCGCTTGCGCCCTGTCCATAGCGTCGCTGCGCTGTTGTCCTCTCTCTAAGGTGGCTACCAGGGCAGCGTTTACTGATTCCATCTCTTCGTACCGGGCGTTGGACTTGGCTCTGTCCCTGTCGCCCTCCTCTCTTAGACGATTGACCTCCGCGGCCATTGCCCGTATCTTTCCTGCCATACCACTCTGGTCGGGACTGTACGTAGTGTCCTGGTCACTGTCACAGAGCGGGCTCTCAGATCGGTCGCTCGGCTCATCCGAGAATATCAAGGAGAAGCCCCGGAGCACTGGACTGTCTTCATCCTCTACCGGGCCTTTCCCTCTCGAGCTGTCGTGGTGTCCTGGTCCCGGCATGCCGGACGGCCTACCACAGCTTCCTCCTTCCTGACCGTTGCCCTGGGCGCCCCACGGCTCCCGCGTGACGTCCGGGGTGGAGGTGAGTGTTTGCACCAATGCAACACGCCCCTCCTCGGTGGTACCTCTCTCTTGCCTTGCTTCCAAACTCTCGGCCATGGTTGATGCTTACACGGTTTCTTGTTCAAGTTTCCCACAGACGGCGCCAATTGTTTCTGCCTAAACCCGGGGGCCTGGTAGATACAGATGAATCCAACTCGATCTCCTGCAAACCTGCTTACTAAGGGGAATACCGGGCGGGCCGGCCTTCTCCTCTCCGATGCCTAAGTTAGTGTAGTTGGAATATATATAACTTGAGCACGTATGTAAGCGGTGAGTGAGATCAGTTACCTATTAATGAGGGTAGTTTGGGCCCTTATATAGGTGGCTGGGGGCGAGGGCTGGCCTCACCCTTCGATGTGGGACTGGCTCCCTTCAAAGGGCAGTTCTGGTGACCTCTTTGGCAGGCAGGCGCCCCCGGTCCCAGGGTCCCTGGCACCCTGATAGACTGCTGGACCCCGAGGCCGGGTGCTGGTGGTTCAGTCCTGGGCCTCGGGCGGGGCCCTGGTGCACTTGCTGCGAGTCTGTGGGCCTGGTGTAGCCCCTTTGCGGCTACTGTCAACAGGAGGAATTTTGTCAATCTTATCTATGTAGTCTGTATAGAAAGATAAAGTTAAGGGCGGCTTTATGCCTTTTTCTGAGATCAATCTAGTTTATAAATCAACTGTGACTTAGTTGGTTAAATAGTTTAACTGAGAACATTGAGATTATGAATTCAAATCTCACTTTCATTAATATCAAAATTGCATGTTAATATTCATGTTTAATTTGTTGACCCCGGTGGTATGATTCCTGCCTGCAAACCCTGCTAACTAAGGGAATACCGGGCGGGGCCGGTCTATTCCGCTCCGATACCTAAGTCAGTATAGTTGGAATAAACTGATAACTGAAGCGGGAATGAGTAGTTGAAGTATTGATTACCTATTAATGAGGGCTAGGTGTGAGGACTGGTCTCACCCTTCGATGTGAGACCGACCCCCTTCTGCACATATTACTGTACTGTTTCAACCCCTGTTTGGGGAGCTGCCATCCCCGGTTCCCGGGCCGAGGCCACAGGTAAGACCTGTCCGGACGCGGGTGCAGGTGTTCATGCTTTGGCCCCGGGCCCTGCACCGGGTCCAGAAGTCCTGACTGCAGGTCTGGGGGCCTGGATAGCCTCTCTATGGGTACTGTCAACACAATTAATCTACGAGCCTAAGTAACATGATCATTGAGATATGTATCGTACAGCCTAACAACAACAAACTGTAAAATTCTAAAAGATAATACTTAACTATGTATACTTTAGTCAGAGTGGCTGCTAAGACATTATTATTATTATTATTATAGTTTTAGAGTAGTATATATTCTTGTCGTGGACTCCATTAAGGATTGAAAATGACCTCGTCTTTGTTTGTTTTGCATTTGAGTTATGTGTTTCTTTCTCACTAAATGCAAAGTTTAGGACACAACTTAGTCTCTGCTTATCTTTTCGATCATGGCGAGTTTTCAGCTCAGGACTCGTGTCAAAGTTGGTTCTAATGTTTGGCCTTCCTCCACTACAAAGTAATATATCTATCATTTAGTTAATCTGATAATAGAAAGAAATTTGCATTACGTACTCTTTTGGCCTATAGAATTCTCTATGTTTTAAAGCAAAAGGAGACGATTAACAGTAGGTAATAGTTTAAAAACTGATGAAGGAACATAGGATTGGAGATCGATATCGATCATGTTTAATTTGTCATGTATATATACTTTTGCTTTGGGAATATTCATCCATTTCATCCTTGCATGCGGATACGTAACTGTTTTGCCATTGAGATGATGACACTGAATTACGAAGACAGAAGAAACTCGGAAGGAGTCGAGTTAACTTTGGGTGGTCTATAGAGTTGGCGTTCGGTAATTGTAATTGTATTTGTGTGGGTGGCGGTAGGTAGGGAGGTGTGGGTTGTTGTTGTGGTCCATCGGCAGGAGGAGCCTGTGTTTGGGGTGTAAAATTAAGAGCATTTGGTGTTGGAGGGGTTGTGGAAGTGATGGTTGAGTCCCGAGGCCGAGCAAACCCGAGTAGGGTGTTTGGTGAGTGGGGATGAGAGGTCGTGGCTGCGAAAGAAGTGAGGTTGGTTTGTGGAGATGTTAAGGGCAAAGGCTGTGGAGTAAGGATTGTTGGTGTGATGGAGCCGAAAATGATTGGGGAAAAGGGTGAAGGAGTGATGGGAGGGGGTAGATGTTTGGGCCTAAATTGACATTTGTCTGAGATTGTGGATCGAGACCCAAGAGGTTATTTATTAAAGAATGATCTGATGTATATTAAATATTTCCTTCTTAGAAAGGAATTGGGGTTCCTTTAGGGATCCGAGAAGGAGGTGGTTTAAGGTAATTAAATCCTAATTGATCTTCGAATCTATTATGCTTGATACGCAAGTATTGGGATTCTGCATTCTCTATATAAAGAACTCTTGTACAACTTGAAAATGGTTCACAACCATCTTACAAACACACAAGCTTTTGCGCATCGCAAATCTTGCAAAGTCTCTCCGGAGCAAATTCTTACGCGTACTGCCTCCACAAACTGCAAACAACCACTATTCAACCATGCTGCAACCTTACGCCCGCCACCGGTCGTTGTATACTTGCGCGGTTGTCGAAGTGTGCCTTGCATTCGTGTGAGCCTCGCTAAGACCTATCGCTTCCAGCATCCGCACATCGTAGCATATTTGCACCAACCTGAGCTGCACACTTGCACCATACGTATAGAGCTGCAAACTGCGTCATACGTACAGAGTCGCATACTTGCGCTGGTTAGAGCTGCAACCTAATAGATTTTTGTTAGGTCTTGTTCGAGCCTCTTGTGCCGGCCTAGTCAACGCCCGCGTAACAGTCGCTTGGTCAAGAGGTCAGGTATCGGGAGCAGACAGATACACTCGCCAGAGGTCGTCCGCATTAAAGTTGTACCAACTCAAACGTACTGGCACGCTCGCGCACATCACAAGACGACTGAAATTGACGTCCGCCACTCCCACGTGTTGATTGTTCACCGGGTGCTGAATCCGCCACGAACAGTAGAGATGTAGATGGTTGTGAGCGGCGGGGAATTAATTCATGCACAATGGTGTTCTGTAGGGCTTGGATGTGAGCTGTAAGGGAGGCTGGTTGGTGTTGATGGACTCAACTTGAGAGGTAATGTGACTCTGGAAAGTGGCCCATGGAGTGGTTGTGGTTGAAGGAGTCAATAGCTTGATGTAGCTCATCTTGCAGGAGCTCGACTGAGTGTTGGAACTCAACCATCTGCATCTGTGTGTAGTCCTCTGGGGGTTGAGAAGATGAGGCTACATGAGTGTAGGGTGGGGGTGAGTGTAGTGGTGGAACAAAAGCGGAGGATGTAGGGGTGGTGGAGGGAGCATAAATCTGGAGATGCCTAGGCATCATTCCAGTCTCTGATACCAGATAATGAGAAATTTTCCAGTGCTACGGGATGACCACGTGGAAATACCTAGTGGTCCTCCCTTCCAATTAAATTTTGACACATGAGATTTTATGACAGAAAATTATTTCAGTTATTTTGCTAAAAATCATTTTGGGTTTCTTATTATTTTTCTAAACCCTACACCCTAAACCCTAAACACTAAATCCTAAACCCTAATCTCTAAACCCTAAACCCTAAACTCTAAACCCTAAACCCTAAACCTTAGTCTAAACTCATCACATATCTATTAAAGTCATTTTATAAAAAATAAAATACATAACTTTATAATTTTCGTCATAAAATTTCACATGTTGAAATTTAATTGGGAGGGAGGACCACTAGGTATTGCCACGTGGTTCTCCCATCATATTTAAAAATTTATCTCAGATAATAGGCACAAAGTACAGAAAAAGAGGAAATAAACTTAAAAAGACATAATTTCTCATTGATGACTTATCTGGAAAGCAAAACCATACATATAAGAGTTTGAACCGTTAGGGGCACTAACCCAAAACCAACCGACGACCAAGCAATCGACTTAATTAGATTTTTTTATTATGAGGATTATACATTTTACACAAAATCAATTAACAACAATGACCAAAGGACATATCATTTTCAGATGAGTCCATTCTTCACACGACTAACTCTGGAAAAGAAAAGATGTAGTTTATGATATATATTATTTTTTTTGGAATGGTAGTTTATGATGTTTGAATTGCATTGTATTGGGAGGTGGTTTATCTGAATGTGTTCCTCTAAAACATGACCTAGTCTGTAAGCAATATCATGCATTTCTGATAGGAGCATAATGTGCTACGATATTATATGCTTATGCCCTCGTTTATGCTTTGTTTAACCCTTATTTGTCTAAGATTGAGTCATAATATAGTTTAGTGTCAATTTGGTAGAGTTTGGCGAAAAATGGTTAAGAATCCGAAAAATGACTAAGTTTGAGAAATCTGGAAAATAATGCAAAATATGTCTTTTTCGTGATTTTGAGATGAGTGAAACTGTGATCTATCCTTGTCCGAATTCTATGAAATTTTGGTGTGCTTAATATTCATATGTTGAGGAATGTCGTGTTAAAATTTCAGATCAATCGGAGTTCGGGAAGTCACCCAAAAGTTGGCTGCAAAACGGCAGTCCGAGCATTCCAATCCAGGGGCTTCCAGGATTTTCCTGGGACTTTGATCCAACTTCGAAAAATCATTCCCGACGACTCACAAGGAATTTGATCGAGATATTTTATGGGGAGATGACCATATGTGTCTAGTTTATCTGAGACTTGGAATCGCATCAATCGGAGCTCCGAGCGTGGAGATATGCCGGAATTACTGCAACAAGGTCTTTTCTGCCGATTCCAGGAACCTATTACTTCCTTTTCACAATTGCTGCTTTTCGATGGACCATATGATGTACAAGAGCATTTGTGAAGACATTCCAAGCTTATGGAAGGAAGAAGGATGACACTTAGCCATGGCATTGAAGAAAAATATGAAGAAAGAAGTTCTCCTAGTCAAACTAGGAGAAGCTGCCAAAAAGAGGCAGATTGTGTGCTTTGATGATGCTGCCGGCAATGAGACATTTTCGATGGACCAAGACACATCCAATAAAGACCAAAGATCATACATGAAGTCCATGAAGATTTGAAGCCCAAGCCTTGAAGAAAAATTCAGAAAAAGAAAACCTAATTGAACTAAGAAAGGAAGGTTTCAAATCCTTATTCCACTTGCTGGTTTTCTGAATTCCTTTTGTAATAGGGCTGCCGGCACCCCCTCTCCTCTATATATACCCTCACTTATGCATTCTAAAAATCATCTCATCTCTTGCAAAACACTAGCCGAAACTCTACCAAATTTCCTACCAAAGTTCTAACCCGAAACCCTAAAATACAAGTCCACCGATTCCACCACTTCTCACCACCGATTCCATTCCTTACCTCAGCCACTGCCGAACCTCATTCACCACACCAAGACGAAGCTCTCCAAGGTTTCTAAAGTGTGATCCTTCCCTATGACTTGTATTTTTATTTTCGGTTTAGTCACATTTGTTGTTATAAAAATACTTTGTGTTCGTTTGGTATTGTATGATGAACATGAATTACGATTTTTGTTGGAATTTATGTGATGAATTTTGCAATTTTTAATTCATGGATTTCGTATGTATGATAATTAGGGCAGTAGGTATTTGATGCATGATTTAGACTTAAAATCGATTAGTAATCTAAGGTTAGGGCACAAAAATCGACACACTAGTTTTGTTTAAGCATTTGTTGTTTGCATGTAATTCTAAGTGCTAGATTTCATATGATTGAGTAATATGATTAAGTTATACGAGTTGAGTTTTCTTGATTGTGTTGCTCACCTAGATCTAAAGAACCTTAGAACTTGCAAGTTAAATAAGAAGATTGACGACCTTACTTGTTTGCTTGTTTTCGATTTAGACTCTTGTGCTTAAATGTTAAAACGTTTAAAACCAGATTAGCATAAACTTTAGGATCGAAGGCGAATAGCATGATCTTAAAACATTAGATGTCTTACAATTGGTTAAAAGGCTAATCGCTCTAATTGTAGTCGAAATTGATTAAGTCTAAGATGCATGAATACTTGTTTCTTACTTTCTTGCATGCGAATCTTTGTGTTAAAGAGTCTTTTGTGTGAACTGTTTTGTGTGAGAGATGATGATCACTTGTAAATATTAGACTTAGGATTTTAATTTTCTGTTTTGTGCCGTGTGTAGTCTAGGGCAGCCTTGCTGCCGATCCATATAAATCCCCCATAAGTGACGTTTTTGTATGTATGTGTACATGTTTTTGTCTAACAATTTCATATTTCAGGTACCCTTAATCCCCGGCTTAGAACGATCCCTACTTGCTTATACTACTAACGATCTTTTGTAGGGTTTATTATTGCATGCGAGCTTCGGCTCACGTTAATTTTTGGCGCCGTTTCCGGGGATTATAAAAGCTTGATTTGTGTTATTGTTGTGTATATATGTTGCTGGAAATTTTTGTTGTATATGTGTAAAGTTGTAATTTTTAATTTTATTTTGGGATTTTGTAAAGTAGAAATATCCTTCGGCATGTAGAGTTTAAATTTTGGAAGTTGCATGATGTATGTTGATGTATGCTTGTGATCACTTAGTTTAATTTCTAGGGAGTTGATAGTGTTGTGTATGTTTGAGTTTATTGTAGTTTCTAAAGTGTAACATGTAGGTGAAGCCACTTTTGTTGATCATAACCAAAACCCTTCATGTGAATGGTGCTATGTTGGAAACCGTTTCTATGTAGATTGGGAAACGCGGGATACTTCCCCCCTACGCATATAAGCGACTTTTCGGCAATAGTATTACTTCTATGAGGTTGAGGGCGGTTTTAATCAACACTTGTAGACTGCTAGGGATCCGTGTTTGTTTTACAAAGTATGGGGAAATTATTATCATAGATATGGTTCTCAGGTTTGTCTAACTGGATCTCAAGGCCCACAGACTGATGTTCATTCTTGGTGAGTGAGTCGATAGGGGGTTCGCCCTCCGTGGTGTCCAACAACGAGTCCTGCCTGGTTCCTGTAGGGGGTTCGCCCTCCGTGATTTTAATGACCTTTGAAACGTAAAATCCGCACGACCTAGTCGACAGCTTGTGCCGAAGCATCACCTCACTTTAGACGCTAGAACATAACTTGACATATGTAGCCTATTTTCTTCAAAGATAAAACATGTTGTGTGGTTCAACTCTTGAGGTATATCGGGTTAAGCATGATACTACCGGGGGCTGTATCAGTCCATTGTACCGTTATCTCCTCTGCTCCACGTACTTCGAGAGTTAGAACAAATTCAAAAGAAATTAGACTTAGCGATTACATGATCATGAACGTTCCAATTTTTCTTCCCTTATTGCCGAATGTATTTGTGCTTTGCCGTGTGTTTTTGTGCTTTGCCGAACTTGTTTGTATGTGTGTCACCGTTTGAAAAATGTTGTGTGCCGTGGCTTGTAATGATGTATATTCTTGCTTTCTATTTCTTTACGATATTCTAACTTGTTTAAATGTTGCAAATTTCAGAAATAATGCATGTCCGAACCTAATATTTGGACAAGAGATCTTCAAGGCCGTTTGCAACGTTTAGATCAAGAACTCGCTATTGCTCGTTTTGTGCCATTACCGCCAACGTCACCAACCAGTTCATCAGTTCCATCACCAACCTTGCCGTCATCACCATCATCGCCATCCAGATTGCCATCTTTGTCATCCGGTTCTGATAGTTTCCCGAGCTCCCCTTCTATTGTTTCGTCATCGTGTGATCTTGGAAATCCAGAGTTTGAAGCTTTTGCCGAATCAGAGGAAGAAGAAGAAATATTGGCTTCAATCCGATCACAGAATGGTCATGTTCTTGGAGCTGGAGTTGCTCCTTCTAATATCACTTATCCTCCCTTGGAAGCTGACAAGACGGGAGAGATTGAATTGAGGAGTGGATTCCTCCATAAGCTGAAATCGTTTTATGGGATGCCGAGTGAGGACCCTAACAAGCATCTATAGTGGTTGAACTTCACCACGGAGTCCATGTGTCCAAGAGGGACCGATTTGCAACACTTCAAAATGAAGGCTTTTCCATTCTCATTAGAAGATCAAGCGAAGGAGTGGTTGTTTGAGGTGCCTAGTGGTCTCATCATTTCATGGAGTACTATGATGGATTAGTTTTTGCTCAAGTACTTTCCTGCTTCACGCATCACTGATCTGAGGAAGCAAATAACTAGTGTGAAGCAAGCCGGAGATGAGACTTTCTTCGACTACTACAAGAGGTTCAAATCCCTAGTTTCTTTGTGTCCATTGCATGGCATTAGCGATGGGCTCTTGCTACAATATTTCTATGAGGGATTGCGTGTCATGGAGAGAGAGTTTCTTGATTCGGCTGCGGGAGGTAGCTTTTTGGAGTTGAATGCCGGTGCGGCAAGAAGTTTGTTGGAAGTTCGTGCCTTGAACAACCAACAATTTGGCATGGCACGAAGCAATGTGCCAAGGAATGAAAAGGTGCATGAGACGTCTTCAAACTCAAAGTTAGAGGAGAAAGTGGACAAGCTTACCGACTTGGTGAGTAATTTGATGAAGAAGTGTGCCATGGTTTGTGGAATTTGCACCGAGAGCCATGAGACCGAACAATGCCCTCAATTTGGAGTTAATGAGGGAGTAGAGGAGTGCAATGCTATTGGCTTTCAAGGAGGTCAACGGTTTGGGAACTTCAACCCGAGGTTCAATGATCATCCTAACTTTCGATGGGCGAATAATGACAATGTGCTTAGGGCACCTATGCAACCAAGAGAGGGAGGAGCACCGTTTGTACCGAGGGCACCCTTTGCGCCTCGGCAACATTTTCAGCCAAACCAAGGGCCGTATGGGGCATTGCCGAACCAAGCTCAAGGAGGGCCGAGCCAAGGCCAAGCCGCGCCAAGCAATCCAAACTATGATGTTTTGCTTCAATCTTTGTCAAGTGCTACTCAAGCATTACTCGCGGGGCAACAAAATCATCAAAAGGACATTGGTGAGCTCAAGACTCAAATGGGCCAAGTTGTAGATTTCATGGGAAGATTTAATGAGCAAGGGAAGTTGCCAAGCAATACGATTCCCAATCCGAGGAATGAGCAAGCAAAAGTGATTCAAACTCGTAGTGGAAGAGAGTTGTGTCCTCCGACAAGTCCAAAGAAGAAGCGAGTAACTTTCAATGTGATTTGAGGATGAAGAGATGGCTGCCGGACCTGCCATTGCCGGCAGCCATATTGAGAGGACCGAAGGTGATGCTGCCGAGAAGAGAGAGACTGCCGAGAGTAATAGGGCAGCCGGCAGGGCTGCTGTCGAGAAGAATTCTGCCGAGCAAGGGGGTGACGCCGGTAACAACCATGTGAAAGCAATGAGCTTGAGTATGATCCCGCAACATCGAAGAATGAGTTAGTGCCGAACCAAGCAAGCAAGGGAGGGGTGCCGACATCAAGCATTTCATTCCCTTCTCGCTTTGCTAGAACGAAGAAGGATAAGTCCGATGAGGAGGTGTTGGAGATTTTCCGGAAAGTGCAAGTCAACATCCCATTGTTGGAATGCATTAAGCAAGTACCAAAGTATGCTAAGTTTTTGAAGGAGCTATGCACAGCTAGAAGGCATACGAGGGAGACTCGTGTGGTGACTATGAGCGAGACGGTGTCGGCCGTTATTCAAAGGAAGTTGCCACCAAAGATGAAGGATCCGGGAAGCTTCAATGTGCCTTGTGTGATAGGCAACACTCGTTTTGAGGATGTGATGTTAGATTTGGGAGCATCGATTAATGTCATGCCACTCAATGTGTATCAAACGTTGAGTATAGGGCCTCTCAAGAAGGACAATGTCATCATTCAACTTGCGGATCGCTCAAGCAAGTATCCGGAGGGTTATGTTGAGGATGTGTTGGTGCAAGTCAACCAATTGATATTCCCTGCCGATTTTTATGTGGTTGAGATGGAGGATTCGCCAGTCAATAACACTCAATTGCTACTAGGGCGACCATTTATGAGGACCGCGCGCACAAAGATAGATGTGGCCGAGGGCAACCTAACTATGGAGTTTGATGGTGAGATGATCAAGTTCAATGTGTTTGACGCCATGAAGTTCCCTAATGTTGATTTGAAGGAGGGTTGTGCCATTGATGTTTTGGAGGAGGTCGAGCAAGTTATGTCGACCTCGCTTGATGCATAGCAATTAGCGATCGAGCATGGGGTCGGAGTTGACATGAAGGGAGCACGGGTTGAGGAGGATTTATGTGTTGCCGAATCACTTTGTTGGAGTATTGCCGAGCCACCCATTGATATAGTTGTTGCCGAACTCAATGCAACGCCAAGGTATACATCCAACTCGTTCTTGTCAATTCCAAGTGCCACAACAAAATTTCGACCAAGTGTGGAAGAGGCCCCAAAGTTAAAACTTAAAGAGCTCCCTAGTCACTTAAAATATGTTTATCTTGGAGAGGAAGATACACTACCGGTTATTGTGTCTTCAATGCTTAGTGAGAAGCAAGAGGTTGATTTGATACGTGTGCTTAAGAAGTACAAGACCGCCATAGGTTGGACCTTGGCGGATATCAAGGGAATAAGCCCTACTACTTGTGTTCATCGCATCTTGTTAGAAGAAGGAGCTAAGCCGACTAAGGAAGCTCAACGTCGACTTCACCCTCCCATGATGAAAGTTGTGAAAGAAGAAATTATCAAGTTGCTTGATTGTGGGGTGATCTACCCAATTTCGGATAGTAAGTGGATATCTCCCGTGCAAGTAGTGCCGAAGAAGAGTGGTGTAACGGTTGTCAAGAATGAGAAGAATGAGCTTGTGCCACAAAGACTCGTAACCGGTCATCGGATGTGCATCGACTATAGGAAGCTCAACGCTACAACGAGGAAGGATCACATGCCTTTGCCGTTTATGGACCAAATGTTAGAGAGGTTAGCCGGCCATTCTTTCTATTGCTTTCTTGATGGTTATAGTGGCTACAATCAAATCATGATACACCCGGATGATCAAGAGAAGACCACTTTTACTTGTCCATTTGGCACGTTTGCTTATCGGCGGATGTCATTCGGACTATGCAACGCACCTGGCACGTTTCAAAGATGTATGTATGCTATCTTCTCAGATTTTATTGAAGACATTATCGAAGTGTTTATGGATGACTTTAGTGTGTATGGAGGCACCTTCAATGCATGTTTGGGGAACTTAGAGAAGATACTTGAGAGGTGTGTAGAGACAAATCTTGTGCTCAATTGGGAGAAGTGTCACTTCATGGTCACGCAAGGTATTGTACTAGGGCACATTATTTCGGCAAGAGGCTTAGAGGTTGACAAAGCCAAAGTGGAGCTAATTCAAGCATTGCCGAGCCCTAGGTGTGTGAAGGATGTGAGAAGTTTTCTTGGCCATGCGGGGTTTTATCGAAGATTTATCAAAGACTTCTCTTCAATTGCCAAGTCATTGAGCAACTTGTTACAAAAGGAGGTGACGTTTGAGTGGACGGATGCATGTGAGATTGCCTTTTGCCGATTAAAAGAGATGCTTTGTTCGGCGCCAGTTTTGGTGTCACCGAATTGGGATGAGCCATTTGAGTTGATGTGTGATGCTAGTGATTATGCACTTGGACCGGTACTTGGACAACGAATTGAGAAGAAGCCATGCGCCATTTATTATGCTTCAAGGACTCTAAACGATGCTCAACTCAACTACACAACAACGGAGAAGGAACTCTTAGCGGTAATTTTTGCTTTGGAAAAGTTTCGATCATATCTTTTGAACTCCAAAGTCATTGTTTATAGTGATCATGCCGCTTTGAGATATCTTATGACAAAGAAGGATGCTAAGCCAAGGCTCATTCGATGGATTCTTTTACTTCAAGAGTTCGATATTGAGATTAAAGACAAGAAAGGAGTAGAGAATGTTGTAGCCGATCATTTGAGTAGACTTGTCAAGGAAGAGGATCGGCTGCCCCTATTAGAGACCTTTCCGGATGAGCAACTTTTTCGACTTGAAGTGCATGAGCCTTGGTATGCAGACATTGCAAATTTTCTTGCTACACGCCGATTCCCCCAAGAGATGTCGAGCCACCAACAAAAGAGGATAAGGAAGCAAGCTCGACACTTCTTGTGGGATGATCCGTACTTATGGAAGCAATGTGGTGATCAAGTTATTCGAAGATGTGTTCCCGAGAATGAGCATCGCTCCATCCTTGCTTTTTGTCATAGCGAAGCTTGTGGTGGGCATTTTGGAGCTAAGAAGACGGCATTGAAGGTATTCACTTGTGGTTTCTTTTGGCCTACGATTTTCAAAGATGCATTCATGTTTTGCAAAGCATGTGATAGATGCCAAAGAATGGGGAACATTGGAGCTAGAAATCAAATGCCGCTCACGCCTATTATGGAGGTAGAAATTTTTGATCTTTGGGGTATTGACTTCATGGGACCGTTTCCTTCAAGTAAGGGTTTTCTCTACATATTGCTTGCGGTTGATTATGTGTCAAAGTGGATCGAAGCAAGGGCTACACGCACCAACGATGCCAAGGTGGTAGCCGCGTTTCTCATGACCAACATCTTTTCACGTTTTGGAGTTCCAAGAGTCTTGATTAGCGATGGAGGATCCCATTTTTGTAACCGCACCATTGAAGCCTTATTGAAGAAGTATGGAGTCACTCATAAGGCATCTACACCTTATCACCCCCAAACAAGTGGTATGGCCGAGGTAAGTAATCGAGAGATCAAGCAAATACTTGAGAAAACTGTTGGACCTTCAAGGAAGGATTGGAGTGATCGTCTCGATGATGCTTTGTGGGCATATAGGACTGCATACAAGACACCGATAGGCATGTCCCCTTTTCGGTTAGTTTATGGCAAAGCATGTCACTTACCGGTTGAGCTAGAGCACAAAGCATGGTGGGCAATCAAGGCCTTCAACATGAACATAGATGATGTCGGTCTTCATAGAAAGCTTCAACTCAACGAACTTGAAGAAATCCGTAACGAAGCCTATGATGCCGCTTGGATATACAAGGAGAGAACAAAGGCTTATCATGATAAGATGATCCTAGGCAAAAAGTTTGAAGTTGGGCAACAAGTTCTTTTATTCAATTCAAGACTTCGACTTTTTCCGGGTAAGCTTCGCTCTAGATGGGTTGGCCCCTTTGTTGTCACTCAAGTTTTTCCATATGGTGCAATTGAGATTGAGAATAGTGTGACATCCAAGCGTTTCAAAGTTAATGGCCACCGACTTAAGCCTTACTTTGATTCATTCCAACCACACTTCGTTGAGGCCTCCGATTTCCATGATCCTCCACCAAAAGATGCTGCCGAGCTGCAGCTTGCAAAAGCCTCCATTGCCGAGTCCAGCTGCAAACCGTCTCCTGCCCCCAAGCCACCACTGTACCGTGCTGCAGCCGACCACCCTACCGGACCTGCCATTGCCGGCAGGGTTGACACCCTCACACAGGAAGCCGGACACAAGGCTGACACGCCACCGGACACGCCGGACACAATAGAAAAGCTGCCGGACACGCAGCTTCGACAACCGGATACGTTACCATCCCAAAGTGCAGAATCAGATACAACTTGCAACGAGCTTCTTCTTGAACTTCTTCATGCCGATTTGGGATACTTTGGAACAAGATGAACACGTGCTATATACAAACGGTGAAAAGTCTAGGCTATGGACTATAAACACAAAGCGCTACTTGGGAGGCAACCCATGTCGATCAAAGAAAAGTGAAGGAGCCATTACCGAGAGTTTGAAATTTCTTAACCCTTCTCTTTTTCTTTGATTTGTGATGATATGTTGGTATATGTTAGACTATTGCATGCTTAGGAAATTCGTTGTTATAGATTTGTGATTCCATTGAGGACAATGTAATTTTCTAAGTGTGGGGTGGGATAACATATTCCGTTTATGTTTTTGTGTGCTTAGTTTAGAAAAGAAAATTCAGAAAATTGTAATACAAAAAGAGAGTGTTTAATTTGTTTCGAGTCTTAGAATGCCCATAATATGTCAATGATGTTTTTCTCCTCTTTGCATACATAGATGATAGTTGTGCATACAATTAAAATTGTGAGTTTCATGGATTATGTGCATTGGTAGGAGCATGTAGGACTTGTTGATTAACGAAGCATGCATGTTTTAGCTAGTTTGTTTCCATAATAACCTATGTGAGCTTTAGAGCCAATTTGCTTTCTTCTTGAGCGATAAAAAGATAAAATTCGATAGATTCGTAGGAAGCATGAAACCTCATAAATCTTTAAATATTCGATGACTATGTGCCATAGCTTTTTAATGAACTCTAGTATGCTAGAACTTACTCTTGTTGATTTTCAAAACGTTTTTAATCATAAAATACCTTGATTTTGAATATGATTGAATAAAGATCATTTAGGTTTACCACCATTACCAAATAAAGCATGAGCCATATTAGAGCCCGTCGTGGGACACCTTAGTAAACCCCCTTTGAGCCTACGATTAGCCTTTTCTTTCATCACCCTTAAACACTTTTCATGAACTTAGTATAGTGATGTCTTGACCATTGTGTGTCGGCAAAGCTTGATTTTTGAAGGAGTTTTTGCGTGAAGTGATGAAGAAGAACAAGTGTGGGGTAGACTTAGCCATGAATTTATGAAAAGTGTATATGTATGCCATGCCTTAGAAAAAGAAAGAATGAAAAATTTTTGAAACATTTTTGCTCGGACCAAAAGAAAAAGGAAAAGAAAACCGAGAGCAAGAAAAATGTAGGGTACGGCATAGGCATGAAAAAGAAAAAAATTGTGCATGGCTATTGTCTTGAGTATTGTTGTAATGTTATGGGAAGAAAAGAATGAAGTATGGGTCCAACAAGATGAAATTTGACCCTTGGCGAGAAGACATAAGGAGATTTGAGCTTTGCCAAGGCCACGGTGACGTTTTTAAGCCTCCTTATCCAAATATCGAATACCTCTTAGCCTAGCCCCATTACGGCCCTTTTATTGGTCTTTTTCATGATTCTTAAGATGGTTAAATTTGATTGTGGAGATTATCTCAAGAGTAAGCATATGGTTTTGGTTCATTGGTGCATATAGTTGTCATATGAGGTTTTTCCTTGAAAATTTCACAAAGTGCTTTCGTTTCTTTGATATATGCAAGTTACTCTTCGTAATTCATTATCTTTCGCTTGCATATACTTATGAGTGAATTACCATGCTTTGAGAGAAAAGAAGAGGGTATGCCTAGTGAGGTGATTTGAATTAGCTTAACATGTTTACATGCTTATCTTTTGCTCTTATATGTTCACATTGATGTTACATGTTCATGAAACTCGGAATTTTCGTGCTTAGCATTCTCTTGCATTAACTTGAAAGCTATGTGTACATACGAGCCAGAGACAAATTGTTAGGGGCAATAGTTTGTTTAGAGTCTAGTTTAATTTAGTTTGCTAAGGGACTAGCAAAGGATAAGTGTGGGGTAGTTGATAGGAGCATAATGTGCTACGATATTATATGCTTATGCCCTCGTTTATGCTTTGTTTAACCCTTATTTGTCTAAGATTGAGTCATAATATAGTTTAGTGTCAATTTGGTAGAGTTTGGCGAAAAATGGTTAAGAATCCGAAAAATGACTAAGTTTGAGAAATCTGGAAAATAATGCAAAATATGTCTTTTTCGTGATTTTGAGATGAGTGAAACTGTGATCTATCCTTTTCCGAATTCTATGAAATTTGGTGTGCTTAATATTCATATGTTGAGGAATGTCGTGTTAAAATTTCAGATCAATCGGAGTTCGGGAAGTCACCCAAACGTTGGCTGCAAAACGGCAGTCCGAGCATTCCAATCCAGGGGCTTCCAGGATTTAACTGGAACTTTGATCCAACTTCGAAAACTCATTCCCGTCGACTCACAAGGAGTTTGATCGAACTATTTTATGGGGAGATGGCCATATGTGTCTAGTTTATCTGAGACTTGGAATCGCATCAATCGGAGCTCCGAGCGTGGAGATATGCCAGAATTACTGCAACAAGGTCTTTTCTACCGATTCCAGGAACCTATTACTTCCTTTTCACAATTGCTGCTTTTCGATGGACCATATGATGTACAAGAGCATTTGTGAATACATTCCAAGCTTATGGAAGGAAGAAGGATGACACTTAGCCATGGCATTGAAGAAAAATATGAAGAAAGAAGTTCTCCTAGTCAAACTAGGAGAAGCTGCCAAAAAGAGGCAGATTGTGTGCTTTGATGATGCTGCCGGCAATGAGACATTTTCGATGGACCAAGACACATCCAATAAAGACCAAAGATCATACATGAAGTCCATGAAGATTTGAAGCCCAAGCCTTGAAGAAAAATTCAGAAAAAGAAAACCTAATTGAACTAAGAAAGGAAGGTTTCAAATCCTTATTCCACTTGGTTTTCTGAATTCCTTTTGTAATAGGGCTGCCGGCACCCCCTCTCCTCTATATATACCCTCACTTATGCATTCTAAAAATCATCTCATCTCTTGCAAAACACTAGCCGAAACTCTACCAAATTTCCTACCAAAGTTCTAACCCGAAACCCTAAAATACATGTCCACCGATTCCACCACTTCTCACCACCGATTCCATTCCTTACCTCAGCCACTGCCGAACCTCATTCACCACACCAAGACGAAGCTCTCCAAGGTTTCTAAAGTGTGATCCTTCCCTATGACTTGTATTTTTATTTTCGGTTTAGTCACATTTGTTGTTATAAAAATACTTTGTTTTCGTTTGGTATTGTATGATGAACATGAATTGCGATTTTTGTTGGAATTTATGTGATGAATTTTGCAATTTTTAATTCATGGATTTCGTATGTATGATAATTAGGGCAGTAGGTATTTGATGTATGATTTAGACTTAAAATCGATTAGTAATCTAAGGTTAGGGCACAAAAATCGACACACTAGTTTTGTTTAAGCATTTGTTGTTTGCGTGTAATTCTAAGTGCTAGATTTCATATGATTGAGTAATATGATTAAGTTATACGAGTTGAGTTTTCTTGATTGTGTTGCTCACCTAGATCTAAAGAACCTTAGAACTTGCAAGTTAAATAAGAAGATTGATGACCTTACTTGTTTGCTTGTTTTCGATTTAGACTCTTGTGCTTAAATGTTAAAACGTTTAAAACCGGATTAGCATAAACTTTAGGATCGAAGGCGAATAGCATGATCTTAAAACATTAGATGTCTTACAATTGGTTAAAAGGCTAATCGCTCTAATTGTAGTCGAAATTGATTAAGTCTAAGATGCATGAATACTTGTTTCTTACTTTCTTGCATGCGAATCTTTGTGTTAAAGAGTCTTTTGTGTGAACTGTTTTGTGTGAGAGATGATGATCACTTGTAAATATTAGACTTAGGATTTTAATTTTCTGTTTTGTGCCGTGTGTAGTCTAGGGCAGCCTTGCTGCCGATCCATATAAATCCTCCATAAGTGACGTTTTTGTATGTATGTGTACATGTTTTTGTCTAACAATTTCATATTTCAGGTACCCTTAATCCCCGGCTTAGAACGATCCCTACTTGCTTATACTACTAACGATCTTTTGTAGGGTTTATTATTGCATGCGAGCTTCGGCTCACGTCAATTTCCTCCAAACAAATACAGTATGTATGATTGTCCTTCACACTAATTTCACCCATTCATCTTATGCAAAGCTTTGTGCATGTCTTTCTTTTTTTTTTTCTTTTTTTTTTCGTGCATGGAGAAATTTTATACACTCCTCAAAAATCTTAATACAGCTCCTAAGCATTTTCTATTTTAAATTACCAAAATATACATTTATGTGTAAAAATAATCAAACATTTTTTCCTTATATTACTCCATAATTATAATAAATATTAGAAAGACACAATTTTTTTTTGTTTTCATGGCGTCCTGCCGTCCTCGTTTAATACAAAAATATAATTTGGAAACACCTAATGTAATTTTTTCTTCAAAAATTTATAATTAACTGGAGTGAGAACCATATAATTTAGCTTTTAAATCAATGACGTTCAATTTATATGTGCTTTTTTTTATGACAATTTCATGGTTCTATCTTATGATAAAATTTTCTTAAATGTTCAGCTAAAACACATATAGTAAATCATCAGACAACTTAATTTATATTTTTGTCAAGAATAATCTCAGAATTTGGTGGATGGGGACTCAAATAATACAAAATCCATTTGTATTTGTAGGCAACGAATTTAAATGTATTTTCAACAATCAATACAAGTTTAACTAGAAAACATTAATATATAGATTAAATAGTTATCTTAATAAGATAGTTCATGATTTTTTAGATTAGAGATATTTTAAGTAATTTGGGTTGTGTATTTAGTAAATAATCAATTTGAGAAATTTAATAGCTGGTGTATTAAATATGGGGTGTTTATCAAGTAATATGGGAAATGTATTTAAAACTATTCTTGTGCATGTGTTTACATTTCACACATATATATATATTTTTTTTTGGAGAATTTATGTATCACACAAATTGATACTAGTGCTTGAATAAAAACTATGAAAACTATGGAAGACTCTGTATGTAACCAGGGCGGACGCACTCAAGTTTAGACATTTGGCAACTCACTAGCATTTTTTTCTTTTATAAATAATATATAAGCCTATTATGCAGCCCGATTCAAGTTCTCCAACGAGCTTCTTAGCCCTCTCATTGGTAAGCATTTCCTTTTTCCTTTGTTTCGAACCTTAATCTCTTTTCCCTTCTCTCTGTTTCGTGCGGCATTGAAAAACCCAACATTTGCGCTCTCTAATTCGAATCCAGACTATGTCGTGACCTATTGGAGACCAAAGTGGAAGCCTAGGCGTGCAACAAAAGTTTCAGTGGTACATTGGAGTAGCGACAGCTGTGCTGGGAGGCGCTGTAGCTCGACTCTTAGCCGGAGACCTCACCATCTTTGTTTCTGGAAATCAACGAGGTAGTAATCCTACCTCTTTCACTCTTACTTGAGTTGGTTGTGATCTGAGACATTCAACCCGTTTGATTATTTCTGTCTTTATTCTCCGATCAATTCAAGTTATTCAACCCGTTTGATAATTGATATGTGAGTAGATTAAATGATTCTCTTTAATCCTTATTAAAATTACAGATCTGAAAGATCATAGAAGATAGAGAGATTCTTCAAACGAAAATCATCAAATTTGTCTTCACCACTAATAAACTCTGAAAGATCAAAACAGAGTTGTATTGAAATTAATTTGGGTGATCTTCCTTCTGATCCGGGAGTAAGGATTAAAATTTCAGAGTATCATCCTGATCTCAGGGATCAAATACGAAGGGAATATTTGCTAAGAGGCTCATGTCAGCCTAAAGATCATTTATTTGTCGAAACACAGAAATGAGAAAGCAAACGGAGGTTTGTTTATGCTTGGTTTGATGAATTCTCAAATTGGTTAGAGTATAGTGTCTCTAAAAATGCAGCATTTTGTTTGTGTTGCTATCTATTCAAACCAAATATTGGTCAGCAAGGTGGAGGTGATACTTTTACTGAAATTGGTTTTCAAAATTTTAAGAAAAAAGACAGATTGGATGCTCATGTAGGGAATCACAACAGTGTCCACAATCAAGCAGTGCAAAAATGTGAAGCTCTGATGAATGAAAAGCAGCATATTCGGAATATTATCAGTCCATTTGTACATCAATCTCAATCAGATTATCGAGTACGATTAGGAGCATCAGTTGATTGCATTCGATTTCTCCTAAGACAAGGACTTGCCTTTCGTGGTCATGACGAGTCGGAGAACTCAAGCAATCAAGGTAACTTTCTTCAGCTTTTACAATTTCTTGTTGATCACAATGAGGAAGTGAGAGCAGTTGCATTAAAGAATGCTCCCGAGAATCTTAAATTGACATCACCTAGGGTTCAAAAGGACATAGTAAATGCTGCTTCTGTGGAAACTACAAACTCTATTGTTAAGAATATGGGTGATGCTTTTTTCTATATTTTTGTTGATAAATCTAAGGATGTATCCGTAAAGGAGCAGATGACTGTTATTTTTCGTTATGTAGATAAAAATGGGTGTGTGATTCAATCTTTCATAGGCATTGAACATGTTCCAAGTACCACTGCTATGTCACTAAAAAAAGCTATAGATGCATTACTTTTTAAGCATGGACTAAGCATCTCTAGGCTACATGATCAAGGTTACGATGAAGCAAGTAATATGAGTGGAGAACTCAATGGTTTGAAGACACTTATTTTGAAGTAGAACCCGAGTGCTTTTTATGTTCATTATTTTGCGCATCAGCTTCAATTAGCTCTTGTTGGTGTGGCTAAGAAACATGAAATTGTAGGTGCTTTCTTCACATTAGTTGCTAGTGTTGTAAATATTATTGGGGCATCTTCTAAACGTCAGGATATTCTTCGAGAAAAGCAAACTCTCAAAGTTGTTGAGGCGCTTAAAATTGGGGAACTTACAAGTGGAAAATGACTTAATCAGGAAACTGAAATCAAGCATGCAAGTGACACGCGTTGGAGCTCACATTATGGTGCTCTTATAAAGAGTTAATTTCACTTTACCTACTTGAACTTTAGCCCAATCATCATTTCAGTCCTTATTCTTTTGATTTCATCAGTTATACCCCTGTACTTTCTAAATTAATCAACCATTACCAATTTTATAATTTCCATCCAAATAATCTGTTAAGTGATGACGTGGCAGCAGAGACAGTCATAAAAAACCGATAATGCCCTTTCTGAATTTTCTCTCCACTTTTTTTTTTCTTCAAAAAATCCATTTTCCCTCTATTGGACGTGCATCCCTAAAAAGCTTCCCCCCCCCCCCCCCCAAACTAATTGCCCATTCCCAAAAACTATCTATTACGCTCTCATTACCACTAAATCAATCTATCCCATTACACTATAATCCTATTGCACAACCATAACACAATATACACTTCATTAATAATCAATATAATATTGTCTTAAAAATTAGCACAGCCAGTAAGATGTAACTAATTGTGTTTTACATCCGATAACCAAAAAAATTTCAAAAACACTACTTTGGATTAACTCTAATAATCAAAACAAAAAATTAGAGCTAGCAACCTTGTGGCACAGCAAAAGGTTGCACAAAAAATGCAATATTTTATCAATCAATCTAAAATAACCTGGCTTGCTAATCCCAACCTAGTCTTCTATTTTCCAGCTCTAACCCTTTGTGATGGTCTTGTTGTGTCGAAGAAGTGGTAGAAGCAGTGCTTCACTTGGTTTTTGCAGTTGATTTTGTAGCAGCTATTGCAGCTGCCTTCTGTGCATCCCTCTTTTTCTACAGTGACAAAATAAACCATATTAAGATACATATTAACATATTGTAACTTCAATAAGGACATAAACCACAATTCTAAGAACAAATAATAATTTCAATACACAGACCCAACAACTTACCTTAAGTTGTTCTGCTCTTTGTTTAACTTTGGCCCTAAGCTCATTCTTTGTCAGAGAAGGCTTTTTGGTACCCTTTTTGGATTGAGATGAGGTGCCCTCTCCATTGTTTAGCTTCCTCTTTTTGCTAAACTTCTCCTTAGGTGGCAAGTGTCTATGACATGTCTTCACATTGTGCCCCAACCTTCCACAATTGCTGCAATTCAATGATTTTTGCACCCTTCCAAGCTTAGGTCCTTCAGTCTCTTTCTCCGAAGAATCCTTAATTCGCTTGGTTTTAGGCCTACCAGGCTGTCTGTTGTACTGAGGAGGAAGAATTTCAACATCATCAGTCCTTTCCCAAAGATCCATTCAATTTACAGGGTTCATAGTGTTGGAGTAAATGGCCAAGTAAGTCATTGTCCAATAGCATGAATCAACATAATCCTCAGGTTTACCCCTCACGAAGTTGATGGCAGCCATAACATGTTTGCAAGGGATCCCATTCAAATCCCATCTCCTACAAGCACAAGTCCTTCTCTCAAGGTCAACAATAAAGCTAGTTCCTCCAATGCTTTCCACTTCGATTCTTGGGCTTCCTGAACCATGTGGAAAGCAATCTGTAGTAGCTTTCAATTTGTTCCTCTCTAGAATTTCCCTTGGTTTGGGGCAAATGGAATCCTCAACCTTCATCATCTTGTCCCTTCTAGTGTAGATCCTCTTCATCAACTTCATCCTCATTCCCTCAAACATGGTTATAACAGGTTTGACTCTATCCGGCAGTATGAAGACATTATGGCTTTCACATAGATTGTTTAGTAGAATATCACATTTAAGCGCTGTGTTGAAATGTGACCTAGACCAGTGCTTCGCAGGTCTTTCTGGTTATATAAGACATAAAATATAAGAAGTTAATGCAATCATATGTACGGTGAAAGTAAAGAACATAAAGTTATTGACCATGACAACATTACTAACCTGTGAGATATTCATAAGCCCCTGGGTTCAACTGGTTCATTATGACCATCTCTTTTGTAAAGTAAGCCATTGTTGTTGTCTTTGCAATTGCCCATAATTGGTCTTTCAATGCTTTGCCATTGAACTTCTTGCTAAAATTCGTCCATAAATGTCTAACACAAAATCGGTGTTCTGAATTTGGCAAAACCACTCAAATGCTGGTAAAAGTCCCTTTTGCTTATCAGATATAAATGTCCACCCAACTCCATCACTTCTAATGTCCAAGTCTTTAGCCAACAACTCCAAAAACCATATCCAACTATCCTTACATTCCTGCTCCACCATTGCATAAGCCACTACCCAAGTACCATTGTTAGCATCCAATCCAACTGCTGAAAGAAGCTGGCCACCGTAAGGACTCTTCAGATGACAACCATCAACTCCCAACAATCTCCTACAGCCTGCTTTAAACCCCTTCTTCAGTGCACCAAGACACACATACATCCTTTTGAAAATAGGCTTCTGGCCAGGGTTGTTGAAGTCACACTTTATGTCTACAGTTGTGGCTGGATTAACCCTCTTCAACTCTGCTGCATAGTCTTTAACCCTTGAATACTGCTCTGCATATGATCTCTCAATCATATCCAAAGCAGCCCTCTTTGTTCTATATGCTTGTTGAGCCGATACTTTTGCTGCATCTTAGAGGCAAAGAGCTCAAAAGGGCAATTTTCTGCTTGGCAAAGTGCCCGCACTCTCAAACTATCACTGTTATAATAGAGTGCTTCCCAACCATTTTGTATGGCTTTCTCCCTTATTGTAGCTCTCAATATCTTAGCAGTTGCAAACCTCAGTCCCTTACAAAAATGAGGGTTGACCATGTCTATCTTGGGGTTGAACTCTGGATATCTTCGAATATAATACTCTTCATCATCTGAGTTTGCTTCATCGCCAATCTCTTCTTCATCGGAATCAAGTGCCCCATATATATCTTCATTATGTTTAACCTCCATGTTCTCATCTACATCAATGGAAGGTTTTACATAAAACTGGCCAGGCACTTTCTTCTTTCCCTTTCTCTTTCCAGAACTTGTTCCACCTGAAGCAGTAGCATGCTCATGCTTATTCTCAGTCTCAACATTCTCTTCAGGTTCTAGATAATCCATCCAGTCATCATCAAAACCATAATTAGCATAGTCTTCATCATCACTACTCATAGGCTGCATGTAACGCTTTGCATCACTCACATCTATGTCTACCAAGTTTTCAAACAAATCAGCTTCATCATGATCAGTACTTTGTTCTAGTTCATACTCTCCAACTTTTTGTTTCCCTTTGTCTTTGTTGTTCCCCATAGAAGCTTTACTTGTTTGAGTTAGAACCTCTTTAGGCTTTTTTGGAGAATCCAGCAATTCTTCAATCTCCAAAGATTGGTAGTCATCATGAAGGTATAAATGATCTAGGTAGATTTTTACTAGCCTTATTTCAGGTACACAACAACACATTGTAGTGGCATCAAAGTCTGTTGAAAGCTTGGTCAAAGCATCAACATTACTCCCTATTGCATACCAATAGTCAATCCTCTTTTCTGCATACGCAGGGTTTATCGCTCTCACCATGGAATACACCTCAATTAGAGATATTTTTTCCTTGTCCACATGGTCATAGTAGCTGATTTTTCCCCTTACATATTGATTCCCACTTATGATTCCACCATGGTACATCATCACTGTGAAGTGATCAGGATTATCTAAATGAGAAACCAAAATTTAATGTTAGCATACCAAGTTACCAACAAGAATCTAACGCCACTTTCAACTACTATTTTTTCCCTTTCCCTGAAACAACTAAAAAAAATGCTATCTTTTGGACCCCAGCAACACATGCTTAATATCCAGTATTTAAACATAACAAGACAAAAACTATAATGGTTTTCAGCTACCCAAAAATCAAACTCCAATTTACAGAGAGCAAAACGAGATTTATACACCCAAGCAAGCACTTTAGGCACCCAATTAACAAGAGTATATGACAAAATCTCCACCCGCTTCTAGTAATACTTTGGACACCAAATTTCATATTTTAATCTCAATTTATGTAAACTCTAGACACACGAAGACAAAGTTCCATTAAAGAAATCCTTAATCCCACCAACCCAGGTTCAATACATACATATAATCATATATAACCCAAACATCTTCCCTAACAATAACTCCAGACCACCAATATTAGAAGCTTCTAAAACTAAAATTTCATTGTTCACTATATATCCCCCCAAATGTAAAATTTGTGATATTCTCACATCCCTAGAATCAAACAAATTCATTCCAAAACCAAAAAATGAGATGATCCGAAACCCAAAAGCTCCACTTACATAGTCCTTAAATCAACCAAGCTTAATCCATAAGCCATTAATTGATTTTGAAACTCACCGTAATGGGGGATTCCATCGCCTTCCTCTTTCGTTCTTGGTACCCGGCCACTCTTCAATCTCATTACCAGCCATGTGCCTTCAACCTCGAAATAGAGATTGAATGGGTATTTTGAAAACCGGGTTTGATTGGGACGGAGTAATACAGATCAGGATGTGGGAGCGCAATAGGAGTATAGTGTAATAGGATAGATTGAATTAGTTGTAATGGGAGATAGGACTTTAGGGTTTTTGGGAATGGACAATTAGTTTGGGGGGAAAGCTTTTTAGGGATGCACGTCCAATAGAGGGAAAATGGATTTTTTGAAGGAAAAAAAAAGTGGAGAGAAAATTCAGAAAGGGCATTATTGGTTTTTTATGACTGTCTCTGCTGCCACGTCATCACTTAACAGATTATTTGGATGGAAAATATAAAATTGGTAATGGTTGATTAATTTAGAAAGTACAGGGGTGTAACTGATGAAATCAAAAGAATAGGGACTGAAATGATGATCGGGCCAAAGTTCAAGTAGGTAAAGTGAAATTAACTCTCTTATAAACTTTACTGTCATGTTTTCTTCCATAATTGATGTGTTGGATGAAATAGCATATAATAAAGTTAGTTATGATAAGAAGCATGAAGCATATATTTCTTTGAAATTGCAGCAATCATTTGATTTTATATTCAATTTGCATTTGATGAGAATCATACTTGGCACCACTCATGAGTTGTCTCAAGCTCTACAAAGAGATGATCAGGACATAGTGAATGCTATGGAATTAGTGAAAGTATGCAAGAGAAGATTGCAAACTATGAGGGAGAGTGGATGGTTTTCTTTGTTAGAGGAAGTTGTTATCTTTTGTGGAAAAATGAATGTCAGTATTCCAAATATGGATGATCAATATGTATGTCCGGGAAAATCACGGCGTAGAGCTCCAGAAATGACAAATATGCATTACTATCGGTTCGACTTCTTTTGTCCAGTGATTGATTTCCAACTTCAAGAGTTAGACAATCGTTTTAATGAGGCTAGTACTGAACTTCTTCTTTGTTTGGCATGTCTAAGTCCTAATGATTCATTTACAGCCTATGACAAGCAAAGTTTGATGCATCTTACTCAGTTTTATCCTCATGATTTTTCTGCCTCAGAGTTGTTATTACTAGAAAGTCAGTTGGAGACTTACATTGAGGACATGCGATTTAATGACAAGTTTCAAGAATTACAAGGGATTGTTGATCTTGCAAAGAAACTAGTTGAGAGAAGGAAACATAAGACATATCATTATGTTTATTTGCTTATTACTTTGGCACTAGTACTTCCTGTTGCAACGGTCTCTGTTGAAAGAGCTTTCTCTGTCATGAATATCGTGAAAAATCGAATCCGCAATCGTATGGGAGACCAATGGATAAATGATTGTTTAGTTGTATATTTTGAGAAGAATATATTCAATTCCATTGATAATGAGTCTATTATTCAGCGGTTTCAAAAGATGACACCTCGTAGGGGACAATTGTAGATGATTCTAAGTAAATGACTACCTTTTGTTTCTTACTAGTATAGTGTTTTGCTTAGCTGAATCTTTTGTGCTATATATTGAACTTTATTTTTACAAGTTGAAGGGCAGAGAATGTTAATCTGTAATCTTTTACAACTTGTATGAATTGATAATTTTGGATTTTGCTTCTTTGCATCTCTGTCCAAGTTCATCTTTTTTATTTATTTACCAATTATGTTTTTTTGTTAGATTCTCTTGTTTCTCATTTGTTTTATACTTTTGTGTACTATTTTTGTGTACTTTTGTGGTTTTAGTGCAAATATGTCCATGAATGAGTGACATGAAACTTGTCCCCATACATAAAATTTCCTGCATCCGCCACTGTATGTAACCATTAGAAATGAGGATAAAAAAAGTATTGTGGCTAAAGGAAGTTATCATGTAAGTAGTTGAGACTTTGGTGGTGACTAAATACAAAAACTTTACTGTTAGTGAGTGCTTTTAAGAGATTTTCCTGATTTCTGATGTTAAAGACCTTACCTTCACATCAGAAGACCTGCTTGTCAGATATCTTACTCTCACATCGGAATCCGCTTTCCTTCTTTAACCCAATAATGTTTGAAACGTAGAAGTATTGACTATTTTCAATTCTTAATTAGAAGTTTCCTCTATTTTTATCATTATTACATTTAAGATACTATAAAAAAATCATGTGGACACTATCGTATTTATTTGTAGCTATACGTATATATTCTTGACGTATAGCTACTTTGCAAAATTGATACCTTGCAAAAAATTTACTTTGTACTGTAAAATTAAACTACTTTTCGCCAGGAGAGATCTCACATCAGAAAAGTAACAAATAAAATACAACTTATAAGTGGGTGGATAGTACTCAATTGAACCGAGGTCTTTTGTGATTAAAACCCAACACCTTAAAGGTGGTTAAGTTGGGACAGTATCGGTGCAATTGTGATCCACAAACCACGCTTGTCGGCCTCATTATAATTAATTTTTTCTAGTATTGTTTTGTGCTGAAAGTGAGAGCTGTCATTTGCTTAGTATTTTGTTTCTCTGTCGGTCTGTCCATAACATCACGGTGGTCAAACCGCTTGGGTATGGCTTGCATAGGCTGAAAAGTTGGACCATTTGGGTTTGAGTTGCTGACTTTGATATTGGCCTATTTTCTAGTTGGAATATTGAAAGTCCAAATTAGATGATTGATGTGAACCGGCAGAAGAAAACTGCGAAGTGCGTTTCAATGGAGTCTGAGACTCTTGAGTGATGATGACGATGACAAGGTAGAGCAGCACCATTCCGATTGGTAAGTGATTGCATTCTCTCCCTTTAAGAAAAAGCTAGCAAGAAGCTCTCAAGTTCATTGATTAACACCTCTGAATACTCTAATGCAAGTTTCATTCAAATTTGGAGACTTTAATGATCATTCTTGAGACTAAAAGAGATGATATATATAGATATGTGTGGTAGTTTTACACCTATATTAGTCATCTGGATGAATAATTTCAATGTGGCCTCCGCAAAGTTTTATTTTGCTAATGGACAGCTGAATAAGTTACTCATCATTTTTGTTTAGAAAATTCAATTGGGTTTAGTGGTTTTTGAAACCCAATCAAATATTACTGCACAGCAATAATATCATGTACAAGGGAGACAGTATATAATTACTGACAAGAATGTATCAGTTTGATTTCAAAGGTTGTATTCATGTATCTTTTCGTGTACAAAAGCGAAGAAAGACAGTCTTATGATTTAAGATGTTGAGAAGTGAGACTTTTGTTTTCGCCGGCTTTGCATTAATAGGCACTCAAGTCCTTTTTTTTTATCTTGAATGCATGATTTCAGCTTCTCAAGCTGGTTATGTGCAATATCTGTACACTTGGGCTGAAATTTGCTTGTCTTGTTTCAAATGTAAATTCAATGCTTCATCCACTTCTGCAAAATTTAATATTTCTGTTTCATCTTCATAAGCTACTCTCTTTGTTGGCGTCATCTTGGTATTCAATGACCAGCTGCCTGGCTTTGACTTTGGGCCAGAGATGAAGGACAGCAGTGATTCAAACAACGAGAGCATTACTGGTTCTCTACATGCTAACAATGGCAGTCTCATGGTCTGACAGAAGACGCAGTTGACTTCTTTCCCATTACTTTGAGATTCACCGTAGCTTTGTGGATCATCTTTTTCACTCTCTTTCTAGAGGTCAAGTGTTTTCTAACTTACTAGTGAGTCCAGTTTCAACTTCTCTGGATAATGGATTGAGGTTCTTCAGTGCACTCCTTGGTTTGCAACAGGCATCCTTAGCAGTGCTATTAACATACAAAATTGTTGTTCCTAGAAGTATTTGAGATCTGAATCTGCCATGTGAGTTATTTTTTATCCATTGAAAAGTTTTTGGAATCAATGCAGTGCTTATAGATTTTTCTGTTCGAGCCAGTGACAAAGTAAAAAGTCTTCCTGCGTTCACCAGGAATGTACAAAGTTTTATCAAAATAGTAATTATCCTAAAATTTTTAAAGTAAGGAGGCCTTCTCTTGATCCTCCCTCTATACATATATATGTGAACTTCTTCAGTAGCATATTGTTAAAGTACCAGTCTGCTCTAAACTATGTACTTAACAGACTAAAACATTGAATAATAGTCATAAAAGCTTTAAGATAGGGAAAGTCCCTAGCTCTGCTCCTATTATATTGGGTAATATCATAAAACTTTGGACTGAAAGTCCCTTAAAAGCTTGACCTGGTTTATGAGATTCTGGTTTTCTTCAAGCTGAACACTTTGACTGCTAAATGAATCCTGTGTCAACATATCCTTGTTAACGATGAATTCTACTGCGCGCCCTGGTCAGTCTACTTCGTTTCAGGACATATAGAACTTCCATTTTTCCTTGGCATGGAAGTTCGCCAATTTTAAAGTTCTGTTGTTTAATTTTGAATTTTGAAAGCTGTATTTGTTGTGCAAGATAATGACGGAAACTGAAAATATGACTGTAATGTGCTTCCATTGTCTTGCGATACAGCTTGAGACTAGTAATTCATATGATTGTTCCTGTAACAGAAAACTGGCAAGCTCTATGTTTATTGCTTAATATGTGTGATGGTGTGATCTATGGATATTTATTTATGTTTTGATATCATGAAATTACCTTTTAGCTGAGTATATTGATGCACGCACACACACACACATAACACATTTGTGCTATAATGGGAATCTTGACAGCCCTACTAAAATTGCTGCATCTGTTTTTCATATCTCTTGTTTTGATAATTATTGTGGCCTTGTATTCGATCTTTCATTCCCATGTGATCTCACCTCAACCTCAAAATGTATATATATTTATCAGAAGTTACAATTAATTGTTTTTGTTTTTATTTTTGAGTTATCATCTTGTAATTGTACGGGAATGAACTTCCTTGGTTCCCTAGTTTGAATCCATACATCGGATGGTTATTGGAATGTATAGAACAAATATGGTAAGATTTTACTGATTTTAATTATCGGTTCTGAATTTTTTTATTTTTTTGTTCTCTACAGAGATTATAAAGTGGTAGTAATGTAGGTAATAGTGTGTATCATTATCTGTATCAATCTGAAATCAGAAGATGTGTATACATGTGTGTAATATTTTCATGTACAAAATTGATCAAAAAGCTAATTTCTAGTGGTTGAGGATGTTGAGAAGGGAGACTCTTGTTTTGATTAAGTGCCTAAATAGACAATAAAGTGCTTCTTCTTGGTCTTGAATGCATGATTCCAGATTGTTAAGATGGTTGTGTGCATTGTGAACACTCTTGAGTGACTTCAATGCAGCATCCACCTCTGCAAATTCATTTACTTTTGTTTCTTCCTCGCAAGCTATTCTTTTTGACTGCACCATCTTGGCAACCAAAGACCAGCTGTTTGGCTTTGACTTTGGCCCAGAGATGAAGGACAAAAATGATTCAAACATGGCGCGAGTGACTGCTTCCACTTCTCTCAGCTTGCTAACAATGGTGATAGTCTCTTGATCCTTGTTGCAGGACGAGAAAGATCTGTTTGCCATATCCTTAATGTTCTTCAAAGCTTTGTGGAGTGCCTTTTTTATCGTCTTTCTGGAAATCAAGTATTTCCTCGCTTCACTTGTGAGTAATCCAAATTCATTTCCACCCCTTCTTCAAATGATTGATTGAAGATCTTGTACGTTCTCCTTGGTTTTCATCAGCAAATCCTTGGAAGTGTTACAAACATCCAAGATCCTGAGAGATCCATCTAATAACTCATTAGCGCATATCTGATGCTGCTCTTGTGCCAAGGTTTTTTGCGTGAGAGGCAATTGAAGCAACCTATCAACACAATCATGCAAGTCTTGGAGACTGCTTAGTTTGTGGCTTATTGATGATGAAGATGTAGAGGTGGTCTCAGAAGACTTCAATCTGCATAAATGCTCATCAATTTCTTGAAACAGTGGGTGTGGCCTTGGGGGAAAGCTGTTAGAACGAGTGTGGAAAGCCATTTTTTCTTTTTGTCTTGTGAAGATCTTGTTTTTAATCTGAATGACCTGCTCCTTTCGAAATGTATCTGCTTAATATATAGTGTTGGTTGAGGAGGGTGGACATGGAATCTCATTTACTTCAATCACCCGCGAGACTGCGTGAGGTAACATGGTTTCGATTTAAATCTTTATTTTCCCAAGGCAATGTTATGCAATGTCTGCTCCCAACCAGCATACCAACTCATGAACTGAGTCATTGTGCATATAAAAGGTTTGTTATTATAACAACTTTGAATTGTAGTTTGATGTTTTTCACAGAATTTCATAAATTAAATATGTGATAGCACGAGTGGAATTGACCCTTTGTCCACAATACATGGGGGAGGCAAGAACCATCTGTCTCAATTATGGTGATTTATTTATATAATTTAATTCATATTTTGCAGGTCTTTTACCTGATTGTTTTGCAAGGAGGAGGCAAGATCTGCGATTCTGAAACAAATAAAGTTTTTGGCAGGTGAATTAGCAAACGAGATGAAGTGGATTGTTCCCTGAAACGATGAAAACCAGCGCACTATTCTGGCTATAATAAGAATGGTGTGAGATCTGAGTCTGCTAATGTGAGTAAAATTACGGCCTAGTCCTATTGATTACATAATTTTAATTTGTATTTAGGGAAATGGTTTAATATATTGACAGATTTCACTTTCATTTAACTATTTTGAAAACTTTACTTAACTCTTGTGTGTGATTGACTCAGTTAATATGGACATGCTAAAAGGGTTTTAGATAAAAGTTCTCATTATCTGATGTTACTCATCAAGTTTACTAGAATAGATTGAGGTTTAAGTCAGTGATCCTTCTGGCATTAATATGCTCAGAACCAAACATATAGTGTATATCTCCCGATTACATAAAACCAGTGTTTTTTTTTTTTTTCCCCAAAAGAAATCATAAATAAAGTACTCAACTGATAAAGCTAGAAATCACATGTTTTCCCCCCTGATAACATTGAGGCAGCCAGCATAAGTTTAGATTACTGCATAAAGCGTTCAAGAATTAAGCCTCTGACCATCACTAATATATGTTGATTATTTCATATTCCCTTGAGACAATTGGAATCTTCCAGCCTTGACATTTTATATAATTTGAACTGATTCCATGTGACCTCAATTATGATCTCAAAATTTTTCAGAATTTACTTTTCAGCATTTTACATTTGGAAACTGCAGTTAGACCTTCCATCTTTTGATAAGATATACATCAGATTGTTTTTGTTCTCGATTAAACTGCTAGATTCATACCCATGATACGATGATTATAGGAACATGTATAATGCTAATGATTGATTTTAGTATAGTATTCATTAACCATTGGGGATCATAAAAATGAAAGCTTTTGAACTAAGATTTACGAGCTGTGGCAATGTAACCAAAATAGTTTTACTATATCAGAAGGGGTATACATGTATGTATGTATTTCTATGTACAAAGTTTGTCTATATTCTAATGTCTACTGGTTTAGGATGTTGAGGAGGGAGACTCTTGTTTTGATCAATTGCCTAAATAGGCACTCGAGTCCTTCTTCTTGGTCTTGAATGCATGATACCAGATTGTTAAGCTGGTTCTGTGCATTGTCTAAACTCTTGTATGTCTTCAATGCAGCATCCACTTGTGCAAATTCGTTTACTTGAATTTCTTCCTTACAAGCTATTTGTTTTGACTGCACCATCTTGGAAATCAAAGACCAGCTGCTAGGCTTTGACTTTAGCCCAGAGATGAAGGACAAAACTGATTCCAACACTGTGAGAGTGACTGCTTCAACATCTCTCAGCTTGCTAACAACGGCGATAGTCGCTTGGTCGTTGCTGAGCAAAGAGAAAGTTGATCTGTTTGCCTTCAGATTCCCCAAAGCCTTTTGGATTGCCTTTTTCACCATCTTCCTTGAGGTTAAGTATTTCCTGACCTCACTGGTGAGCACTCCAGATTCGTCTTTACACCTTCTTCGGATGATTGATTGAAGGTCTTGTATGCACTCCTTGGTTTGCAACAAGGCATCTCTGGCAGTGCTACAAACATCCAAGATCCTGAGAGATCCATAAAGTAGCTCATCAGCCCATTTCTGATGCTTTTCTTGTGCCAAGGATTGTTGGGTGAGTGGCAATTGAAGCAACCTATCAACAGAATCATGCAAGTCTTGAAGACCACTTAGTCTCTGGCTTATGGATGATGTGGAAGTTGTTTCAGAAGATTTCAATCTGCACAGATATTCATCAACTTCTTGATTGACTGGGTGTGGCCTAGAGGGGAAGCTGTTAGATCGAGTGTGGTAAGCCATTTTTGCTTTCTGATTTAGGAGATGATAGAAGACCTTGTAGCTGATTTACAATTGAAACTGATAAGTTATTTACTTACACATCTGCTTAATATATAGTGTAGGTTGAGCACAGGGACAAGGAATCTCATCCACCTCAATCAGGGAGAAGTAAAATGATTTCGATTTCAATTTTAATGTTCCCTAGGCAATGTTTATGTAATGTCTCCTTATGCACCATCATACCAACTCATGAACTGATTCATTTTGCATTGAAAATCTTTTATTGTGCTATAATAACTTAAAAATCGTTCAATCATAATTTTTAATATTGGACAGCAATTGCACGAGTTGCATTGAGCCTGTTTCAATGCATCCTACTCATACAAAAATGCTTATCAGGATATGTATTTTAGTGATTGGTATGCAAGGTGTGGGCATGATCTGCAATTTTCTGACCATGCATTGTGTTTTCATCGTGCAGAAAAATGGTCAGGGGCACAAGATGAGATAGCTTGTTCCCCCGAACAGGAAGAAAGCAGCAAAAATATCATTATAATTAGAAGAGTTGAGAGATCTGAGTCTGCCATGTGATTTTCATTTAGCAAATTCATATTCGTTCTGCTTTCTACTATTTCCTTGGAAATAGCTGGAAAACAGGTTTGACATCTATGTAAACTTGGAAATGAGGTGTGTTCTTGAGGGTTGCTGTTAGTGTTGAGATATAAATCCCACATGGGAAAATGAGACCTAGCCTGTGGGTTTATAAGGGTTTGAGTTACTCCATCTATTGCCAATTGGTTTTGGATTGGAACCCAGACTACTTTATCATAATATCATAGCAGGTTACCCACGTTCACGTGTGAAGTCCAAATGGTCACACGGACTCCACGTCACCCAAATAGTTGTCCACGTGTATGGCTTGAAAATTCGCCACACGTGCGGGGACGTGTTGAGAATATACATCCCACGTGGGAAAATGAGACCCAAATGGCCACATGGACTCCACGTCACCCAAATAGTTGTCCACGTATATGGTTTCTAAAACCCTAAACCCTAAACTCCACGTCACCCAAATAGTTGTCCACGTATATGGTTTGAAAATTCGCCACACGTGCTGGGACGTGTTGAGAATATACATCCCACATGGGAAAATGAGACTTAGTCTGTGAGTTTATAAGGGTTTGAGTTCATTTATTGCCAATTGATTTTGGATTGGAACAGGCTAACCCAGACTACTTTATCAGTTGGGACGGTGACTGGGTTTTACAGCAGTCTTATATTCTCTACCCAAAGAGAAGGTATTCAGTTGAATCTAAAGAGTGAATATCTCAACCCTCTCAGAATCCGGTAAGTTTAAAATCATATAACTAATATCACCACAGTGCAATGTGCCTTCTTATCCCTGGCATTCATATTATTTTCAACATAATCTTTAGTACTGCTGAGTATATTAAATTCTTAATTAATATTGCTGCATTGTTTTGTGAACAAGGTGATAAATCTATCAAGGCACGAGTGGGTTGATATGTTTTTCTCATTTCCAAGAAAAAGGCAAGATCTGTTCTTTAGTGTAATCATATATATTTTTTGGCTTCTTCTGTTTTAACTGCAAACGGCAATAAACAAATCTATTGTCAAACGTATGTGACACGTTTACACATGGAATTCCTATATTTTTTTTGCTAATTCCTTTCTTAGTCCTAATCTTAGATCTACAAACAGGGCTGAGATAAAGCCACCTATCAAGCATTAGCTAATTGACATTAAGATATTAGTTAGCATCAAAATGCTTCATTATTGAAGTTGGTGGTACCTGTCGACCTAACATGTATTCTAATCACTCCAATGCAGAGTGTTTTGGGACCCGGATTCTCTCCTAATAAAACACCCTCCTCACTCTCCTCATACAATCTGGGCCGTCGGATTAAAATTGGACGGCTCAGATTGCTTTGCAGGGGGTTGTGTGAATAGTAACAGAGAATTCTGGGCCGTTGGATTAAAATTGAACGGCCCAGATTCTTTTATGAGGAGGGTATGAGGAGGAATTCCTTAGGAGAGAATCTCATTTCAGTGTTTTGAGACCATAACCTCCTTATGTATACTGCTTAAAGCGTGTGAGAATTCATCAAGTCGTTAATATGCCAATAATTATTGACTATTGATTATCTCCTTGAGACAATTGGAATCTTGACAACCTTGACATCTGATATAATTTGAACAAATCCCATGTGACTTCCAATCATGATTTCAACAATTGCTCTGAATTTACCTCTTACAATTGTGAATTATGAAAGATGCACTAATTTTTTTTCCTTCATTTATTAATGTACAAAAAGGAAGGACTTTCTTCTCCATTAACATTGTAGATTAGCTTGATGATTGAAATATTAAATCGTTGAACATTAGTTACTTAGTTTCAGTAATTTGCAGGATTCAGAAATTAATGCTTTTGAACTAAGATAAGCTAGTGGCTATGTAAGTAGAAAGGAGTATATCATTGTGTATATCAATTTGATATAGGAAGATGTATATATGTGTGTTTTTGATGTACAAAACTGATCTAAATGCTAATATCTAGTGGTTGAGGATGTTGAGAAGGGAGACTCTAGTTTTGATCAATTGCCTAAATAGGCACTCGAGTCCTTCTTCTTGATCTTGGATGCATGACTCCAGATTGTTAAGCTGGTTCTGTACATTGTCTGCACTCTTGAGTGACTTCAGTGCAGCATCCACCTCTGCAAATTCATTTATCTCTGCTTCTTCTTCACAAGCCACTCTTTTTGACTGCATCATCTTTGATACCAATGACCAGCTTGATGATGCCTTTGGCCCCGAGATGAAGGAAAACAGTGATTCAAAGACCGCGAGAGTAATTTCTTCTACATTTCTCAACATGGTAACAATGGCAATAGATTCGGTCTCCTTGTTGAGGGAAGCGAAAGTGGATTTGGTAATGATCATTGCCTTTTGGATTGTCTTTTTCACCATCTTCCTGGAGGTCAAGTATTTCCTAACCTCACTCGTAAGTACTCGAGATTCACATCCTCGTCTTCTTATGATAGATTGAAGATCCTGCAAGCATTCCTTGGTTTGCTGCAGGGCTTCCTTTGCAGTGCTACAAACATCCATGAGCCTGAGAGAACCATCTAATAGCTCATTAGTGGATTTCTGATGTTTCTCTTTCGCTAAAGCTTGTTGATTGAGGGGCAACTGAAGCAACTTTTCAACACAATAATGCAAGTCTTGTAGACCACTTAGTTGGTGGCTTATTGATGACGAAGATGTTGAGGTGGCTGCAGACGACCTCAATCTGCACAATTGTTCATTACCTTCTTCAATGATTGGGTGTGCCCTGGAGGGGAAGCTGTTAGAGCGAGTGTGGGAAGCCATTTCTTCTTTGTGATTTGTGAAAAAGGATGGAAGAGCTTGTAGATGTATTTGATTTTACAACTTGGATTGATGAGTTTCTTTCCATCTGTAGCTGCTAATATATAGGGTTGGGAAGGGGAACAAGGAATCTCATCCACCTCAATCACTGGCTAATGAGAGGTAACATGATTTCGATTCGGATCTAAATGTTCCCTAGGCAATGTTTATGCAGTGTCTCTTCCCACACCAGCATACCAACTCATCACCCGATTCATTTTGCATATAAAATCTCATATTGCTTCATTGAATCACTGATAATCAATTTGTTGGACAGCAATTGCACGAGTGGCATTGAATGCCTCTGTTTGCTTGTATGTTGTGATCCGAAAACCATGCATCTCATGAATATGCAATAAGTTAATTATGTAGCCTGCTGCCCAAAGAGATAGAAACCAGAACAATTATCATTATAATTAAAATGAATTGAGTCTTATCTAACAACACATAATGGGGTTTCTGATCTGAGTCCGCCATGTGATAGTATCAGTTTATCTGTGTTCAATTATTTCTGAAAACCATTTTTCTTTCTTTCTTTCTTTCGTTCTTTCTTTCAGAGAACAGAAGACTTTTCAGTTTAATATAAAGTCGAGTCTGGTGATAGGGAGGACTACAAGCGGACAGAGAAAATATTCCAGCCTTTTCAATACAAGAAGAAAGTGGAATGTTATCTGCTATGTTTATGAACTGTTCCCCTATCTGTGGCATCAGTGTATTAGTTTTTGAACAGAGAAGCCAATAATACCTACTGAAGGCATGCACGAGTGAATGCGACACATTTTGCTCATTTCCTAGAAAAAGGCAATATCTGTTACTTAATTTCTTTCCCATGTGTATTTAATATTTTTATATATATTTTCATATTTTATAATCTGTGCTATTTGTCTCCAAATCCTGCAAGGGAAATTGAAGCCAGCTCTCTAGTGCAGAATAAAGAATGTTAATGATGAGATCAATCCAATATTTCATTTTGATTCCTTCAGAAACTGTTAAAGGAAAGAATTGAATCAGTGATCTCTTTTCATAGTCAAGGAGTGATTGTGGGATCTGATTAGTGTGTATTGATAGCCTTGATAGCCTTCCTATAATAGTTAGTAACTTTCCTATAATTGTTCTACTGTATCTTGTATATAGCTATGACCTTGTGCAGATTAGAAAATATACAATACAATACATTTCATCACAATTTCTTAGATGGTATCAGAGCACCAATCCTGGTGACTCTAGAAACCCACACACCTTCCGCTCACACATCAAACGTACCAAACCAAACAGTACTACCAAACACACATCATGATTAACACAGAAGGACACACTGCCCGACGCATAGTGACGCCTACTTGCAATATTGCACATCGTGATCCATATTCCACATTATACTGGATTGTGGATAGTGGGGCAACATATCACATATCACATATTGCACCTACTCACAACAATGTTGAGACAACTCATGATTTCGTTGGATTAGCGAACAGAGGACAAGCTGCAGTTAAGAGCATTGGATCCATCAAATCGGCCCACGATTTACCACTCCATGGCGTTCTCCATGTGCCCAAATTTTGTGTGAATTTGATCTCTGTGAGTAAATTGACTCGAGCTTTGAGATGCATAGTAATATTTTACCCGGATTTTTGTGTTGTGCATGACATGGATACATAGAGGATTATTGGCCTGGAAAAGCACTTTAATGGTCTCTATTACCTCACACCAAACCAAAATCCTTATCTTGCCAACCATATTACCCGTACCTCTGACCTATGGCACCAACACCTTAGTCATCCATCTAATGCACCTCTCCAATTCCTCTCTCAAAATGTTTCTGAAACAATGTCTGATCATAAGCATGTCTGTGATATTTGTCCTTTAACAAAACAGACTCGCCTATATTTTTCTCCTAGTTCCATAAAATCAGTCGCACCATTTGAGCTAATACATTGTGACATATGTGGACCACACAAAACTCACACTCACTCTGGTGCTCATTACTTCCTCACTATTGTTGATGATTATACTCGTTTTACTTGGGTTCACCTCATGAAATTCAAATCCAACACTCAACCCTTGTTAAAATCTTTCTTTGCTTGGGTTAAAACACAATTCCATCGTGACATTAAAATTGTGCGTGCTGATAATGGGGGAGAATTCATGTCAATGCGTGCTTTCTTTGATGAGCATGGCACAATTTTTCAACACACATATGTATACACTCCCCAACAAAATGGGGTTCTTGAGCGCAAACACCGTCATCTTTTAAATGTGGCACGTGCTCTTCGATTTCAAGCTAATCTTCCACTAAATTTTTGGGGCAAGAGTATTCAAACTACTTGTTATCTCATAAATCGCCTCCCCACACCTATACTCTCTCATAAATCTCCTTATGAGTGTTTACACTCCACACCACCACAATATTCTCATCATAGGGTTTTTGGTTGCTTATGCTATGCGACCAACCTCACTCCTTCCCATAAATTTGATGCCCGTGCACGTCGATGTATTTTTCTGGGGTATCCTCTTGGTCAAAAAGGTTATCGACTTTATGATCTTGAGAGTCAAAACAATTTCTCATCCCGAGATGTCATCTTTCGTGAACACATATTTCCTCTTGGCACCCTTCCAATTGAGGACCAAGAAGATTATCCAGTTCTGCCCATATCAGTTGAGTCGGCCCAACTCTACGAGCCCAATCCAAAATCAACCAATATTGATACTGCTCCTCATTCTACAGAACCTGTGCTGCACACAGATTCTCCAAACACCACCACCACGTCATTGTCCTCACCTCCCCGATCGGACTCCGGCGCTGTGCCACCCACCTCTCCCCGATCGACATCCGGCGCTGTGCTACCCCCCTCTCCCCGGTCGGCAATCCTGCGCACTTATGTGCGTCGTCACACCCCACGACCACTAGACAACCCAATCCGATCACCAGATGCTCAGCCTTCGTCTCCCAATCCTCCACCATTGTCATCTGGTCTCCATCTTCCAGCGTCGCCTCCCTCAGCCCCGACCACCCGGCCACCTTCACCTCCTCCATCATCGGCACCTGAATTCCCAAATCAGCCGATTTAATCAGTGTCCCAAGCTCCTTCTCCATTCGCCCAGACACCACCACACTCTGCTCCGCCATCTCCACTGGTGGCTCCTCCTCCAGAGCCAGCCTTAAGGCGCTCCACTCGTACCTCCCAACCGCCACCCTATCTCAGGGACTACAAGACCAACCATGCTGCTTTGCTTGGACCGACTGCTTCCTCTTCTTCCATGTCTAGCACACGATATCCGCTTCAACGGTATGTGTCTTACGCCAAGCTCTCTCCTGCTTATCACTCTTTTGTGCATAATGTTTCTCAAATAGTTAAACCATGAAACTATGAGCAGGCTAAACATGATCCTCAATGGGTTGCAGCTATGAATTCTGAAATTCAGGCTCTTGAAGATAATCAGACTTGGTCAATGATTCCCCTACCCTCTGGTCACCGCCCCATTGGCTGCAAATGGGTCTTCAAGATCAAATACCATACTGACGGAACAATAGAGCGTTACAAAACTCGCCTAGTCGCAAAAGGGTTCACTCAACGCCAAGGTATTGACTATAAGGACACCTTCGCACCAGTTGCAAAATTGATCACTGTCCGCTGTCTCTTGGCTGTGGCTGTTGTGCGGGATTGGCCTTTGCACAAGATGGATGTGCAAAATGTCTTCCTCCATGGTGACCTCCATGAGGAAGTTTACATGCTTCCTCCTCCAGGGTATCGTCGACAGGGGGAGAATGTAGTTTGTCACATCCACAAATCCCTTTAGGGCCTCAAACAGACATCCCACAGTTGGTTTCGACGTTTCCATTCTGCCATCCAACAAGTTGGCTTTCAACAATCTCGTGTTGATTATTCTTTGTTTACACAAGTTACTGGGAATTCTATTACTGTGATATTACTTTACGTTGATGACATGGTTATAACAGGGAACAATGAGAAGGCGATTTGTGATCTCAAAAGATTCCTCAACAGTTGTTTTAAGATTAAAGATCTTGGTCCGCTCAAGTACTTTCTTGGCATAGAAGTTGCACGCTCTAAGGCCGGAATAGCAGTTTGTCAACGTAAGTATACGTTGGATATATTGGAGGAGGCAGGGTTACTTGGGATGAAGCCTACAAAGGTACCTATGGAGCCTGACTTGGTGTTAGATGAGAAAGGGAGTCACTACCAGAAAAAGGCTTTTCCCGACGAAATAAAAAAAAAAGACCGACGACTAAAAAATTTCGTCGGTAATTCCATAGAATAGCCGATGATTTTATTTTTCGTTGGTAGAAAAACAAAATCGTCGGCCATAGTTTGCGAATAGCCGACGATCCTTTTTTTTCTTTGGTATAAACAAAAATCGTCGGCTATATTTAGATTTCAGTCGACGATTTGGATTTTCGTCGGCCTTTCTCTGAAGCATTAGCCAACGAAAACTTTTAAAATTTTGGCCGACGAAAACTTTTGAAAATTTGTTATTTCGTCGGCTATACTCATAATAGCCGACGAAAAATTCATTATTTCGTCGGCTATAACTATATTGAAAAATACATATTTTATTTTAGACAGAAAACGACAAAAGAATAGCCGACGAGTACGAGTCTCTCCTTGGCTATGATTTAAAAAAAAAAAAAATGACCATATTCCATTTTCTATCACTAACGATAAACCATTGCTTCATCCTTCAAATGCAAAAATGTTGTGAAATAAGATATGACCGAAATAATGAAATACGTCTACGGTTGAAAAATGACAAGATTCCGATAAAATCTGAGTGTCGAAGGATGCGGTCAAATGTTTTATTCCTTCGTTTCCCTAATGGTAGCGTTATCTTCGGTAAATATTTTGAGGAAAATTTTTATACGATTAGTTGCATCTCATTGATTTGAAACTATTATCTGTTGAAGGTCAGGCCAAAAAACGTCATTTAGACAGTCCAATTACCATTTCTAAGCGTTTAGAGGTTTGACTTACCCGGTTGACCGTTCCGATCGAGCCTTTAACGTTGTCAGCTGAAGTTCGATTTTTTTTTCATACATGTATTTAATCTTAACGGTGATATCTGACGGTTGGAATAGATTTTCTAAACTTTTAGATTCAAAATCAGAACATATGCACTAATGTTCCTTAACTTGTTTACTAAGTGTTTGAGTGAATGTATAGTTTCAAATAGTTACTATACGTAGACTCTTCAAATGCAAAAATGTTGTGAAATAAGATATGACCGAAATAATGAAATACGTCTACGGTTGAAAAATGACAAGGTTCCGATAAAATCTGTGTGCCGAATGTTGCGGTTAACTGTTTTTTACTTTCGTTTTCCTATGGGTAGCCTGACGTTCGTTAAATCAATTTTGTAAATTTTTTATATGATTAGTTGCGTCTCATTGATTTGAAACTATTATCTGTTGAAGATGAGACCAGAAACCGTCGTTTAACTAGACTAATTTCCGTTTTTAAGCGTTTAGAGGTTTGACTTAGTGCTTTGACCTATAGTTTAGCCGACGAAAACTATATGTCGTCGGCTAAACTCTTGCGATCCGCGCCTTTTTATTGTCCGCCGTTAGCTGACTCCGATCCAACGGCTGTTGATTTTCCAAAATATAGCAGACGATGTTCATATAATAGCCGACGATATTCAAAGTTTAGCCGACGAAAATTATATTTCGTCGGTTAAACTCTTGCGATCCGCGCCTTTTTATTGTTCGCCGTTGGATGACTCAGATTAGACGGCTGTTGATCGTCCAATGTATAACCGACGATGTTCATAGAATAGCCGACGATATATTCTAAATAGCCGACGAAATCTTTTAAATCGTCAATTATTCAAAGAATAGCCGACGAAATCTTCTAAATCGTCGGCTATTCTTTCTGCTATAAAAGCTGAAAGTCACTTTCTCTCCGACTTTTTTCTCTCCTCCTCCGCAAAAACTCCTTCTCCGCTCCTCAAATCGGCCGCTCTCCTCCTTCAATCCGTCGCTCTCCTCCTCAAATCGGCGCCGGCGTCCGCTCTCCTCCTCCTCCATCCGGCCTCCTCCTCCTCCTTCCCCTCCTCCTCCGGCCGGCCTCCTCCTCCTCCTAAAGAAAATCATCCCGTAAGTTTTTTTTTTTTTTCAATTTATTTTAATTGTATAATTTATGTATATAATTTAGATATTTAAGTGTGTGTTAAATTGTTATATATATTGGTTATATGTATAAATTGTTAGATTAATTATATATATAAATTTGTAGATTAATTATATAAATTGTTATATATTTGTTAATATTGGTTATATGTTAATGTATATTTTAATTGTTATATATAAATTGTTAAATTAATTATATATATAAATTGGTAGCCTAATTATATAAAATGGTTATATTTATGTTAATATATAAATGATTATTTGTATGTATATATATGTTAATGATGAAATATAGTTATATTTGTATATAAATGGTTATATTTATGTTAATGGTTAGTATTATTTAAAATTAGTTAAAATTTAAATATTAATTTGTTAGTATGTTTTAAAATATGTTAGTATTATTAGGTATTATATTAATTAGAATTTGTTATTTAATGTAATATAATTTAATATTAATTAATGTATTAATGCCTCAAGCTGCAGATGGCCGATGTATTTAGACAGTTATTCGGAGGCCGTCGTTCCAGATCTAGGGGTTCTGGAAGTTCTGGCGGATCCGGAGACTCCGAGAGGACCCTTAGCCAGCCTGAGAGGACCACCAGCCAGCTCAGAGGATCGATTCATCCCAGCCCGCGGAGGAGTGTGAACAATCGGCACTAGACCCTTTTATTGGCGGGGCGGCCGTCGAGCAGTTCACGTCCCCCTCTCCGGCCAGATCATCCGAGATGTAGTACGCAGCTATTTCAGGACGACATAGCTCCAGACGTTCATCAGGTCCGTATGCATGAGGTTCATCGGGAGCCGATGACGAGTCCTGCGCCGTCTGCTGCTGACTCTACTGAGGGGTCTACTCTCCTTAATCAGCTATACCTGCCATAAAACATTCCTGCCATACCCGAGGTCGACGAGCGTGGTGTGCCCATATGGCCTGCTATGCCTCAGTACGTGAGTGTTGTGGAGGCATACCATTATGAGAGACCTGAGCTCCTGATTTCGGCGAGATTAAAAGCAAAGCTGACAGAAGGGTCATCGAGTTCAGGTAACATTTGATTTTATTAATTAAATGTTTTATTAAAATTAACGCACTAATATTTAATTTAATTAACCAATCGTCGTTTATGTGATAGGGACCGCCGCTAGCAGTTCAAGCAGGAATACGAGAGGTGTCATATGTTTTGATACGTTCAGGAAAAGTGTTGAGACCAGCGGGAGGATCCAGATCAACGAACCCCCTAATGAGGATGTTAAGGGGAAAAAACGCCGCGATTACGCGGGTTGCGTGGGAGCACTAATTAGGGATAGAGTCCCTATGTTGTGGACACGGTGGGCTGATGTGCCGGAAGAGATCAAGAGGGAGGTCAACAACGCGGCGTCGGTGAGTAATTTAAAAAACTTAATTTCTTTATCGTAATATTTAATAATTTTCGGTATTGTTATAATTTTAAAATTAATAAAATATTATCTTTCAGGCATACTTCGAGATTGCCGAACACAAGCAGGCTTGGGCGTACGCGATGCAGAACTCGAGGTACGTTGGGAATTCCTCATCTTATAATTTGAAATATTTTATGATATTAATAATATTTCTAATGCACTTTTGTTTTTTCCGTAGGTTCAAAGAGTGGAAGAACGAGCTCCGTACCCACTTTAGCGAATACGACAAACATGGTCGTATGGGTACTCCAAGAGAGTTCATGTTCAGGGAGTACGAGTGGCGTTGGTTGAAGACAGTAGACTTCAACAACCCAGTTATGCAGGTAAATACTAAACTTAACTATAAATGTTTATTTTGTTAATATTTTAATTATTAGTTTAATTATTTTATAATTATTACACTAATATTTTTTGATGCATTTTTCTAATATTTTATTATTTGTTTGAAGGGACGGTCTCGGCAGAACTCTGTGAACCGCCGCCGTAACACAACCTCCCATCATGGTGGTTCTAGGCCATTTTCACAATATCAGGAGGAGGCGCTTACAGATCATCCTAACTGCAACCCGTACGTAGAGACGTTCAAGAAGGCTTATCCATTAGCAACAGAAGAGCTTGTAAGTCGTTGATTACGATTTTTAAAATTTTAATTATTAATTTTACTTAATTATATATTTGTTAGAATATTAATTTTTTTTTTCCCGTTCAATTAGGAGAGGGTGAACCGGACCGAAGAAGAAGTGTTGCAGGCAGTAGTTCGGGAGACACAACCGAACATTTCAGAGGAAGATCTGCAAGAAGCCCTGAGCCAGGTCGACCGATCAAATGTCCAAACTGCAGCGAGGATATTCGACGCAGCCTTCCCAAACCGGTCAAACGACTACTACTGTCGGGGTTTGGGAAGTTCTGGAATAGGGGTCCTGAAGACCACTAAGGGAGCTCAAAAGAAGGGAGGCGGGGACACCCAACAGATGAGGGGGGAAATGCAGAGATTGACAGAAGAAAATGCAAGATTGGCGGCCCTGTTCCAGAGATCACAGGAGCAACAACGCAGAACACAGCAGTATCAGATGGAAATGGAGTGTTGGCATGCTGAATGCGAGAGAATTCGGCGACAGAACTATGCCGGCTAACAAAACTGGTGGTATGCTAAGTTCGCGGCACAAAAACAAGGCCTTGAACCCCCGCCCCCGTTTGAGCCGTTAGATGAACTTCGAATGCCGAGAGATCCCGAGTTCATTCAGCAGGATGACGAGCATGATGGACAGCAGGATGGTGGCCAGGATGACGGGCATGCTGGGGATGACGTGGTGGACTTTAGTGCTTTAGGTGATGATTAGGGTTATATTTTATGTATATTGGAACAAATTAAATAAGTCATTTAGATGTGTTTCTTGTTGGTGTAAATGCATGGATTGTCATTGTGAATTGCAGGTTGCTTAGAATGGTAATTTAGAAATTAATTTAATTTTTTTTCCCCAAAATGTAAGAATAGCCGACGATATTGGCATTATTTCGTCGGCTGTAAGTGCTATAGCCGACGATTTTTACCAAATTTCGTCGGCTATAACTTTTATAACCGACGAAAATCACATTATTTCGTCGGCTATAACTAATTAATGCCTATTAAAATATTAATATATTCCGACGAAATAGATGAAATCGTCAGCTATATTTCAGAACAAATAGCCGACGAAACAGAAGATATCGTCGGCTATAGTTTACGATATCGTCGGCCATACTCGAAAATATCCGACGAATTTCGTCGGATATTTTGCCAAGGTTTGGTCGACAAAATGAATTTTCGTCGGTGATAATTTTGGAATGGCCGACGATTTCGTTATTTTCGTCGGCCATTCATTTTACCGACGCCCTTTTACCGACGAATTATAGTCGACGAAATTTTCGTCGGTAGAAGGAATAACCGACGAAAATTTGGCATAGTAGACGAAATTTTTTTCGTCGGCTATTCTGTCCGATCTGGTAGTGAGTGATGTTCTCAAGGATCCCTCACGGTATCGAAGATTGGTTGGGAAGCTGATTTACCACACAATCACTAGGTCGGACATTACGTATGCTGTGAACACTCTCAGTCAATTAATGCAGAAGCCTAAAGTACATCATCTTAAAACAGCACATAAACTTCTTCAATACCTTAAGGCAGTCCCTGGATAAGGCTTACTATTCTCTTCACATAGTCCACTTCAATTGGTTGCCTATTGCGATGCTGACTGGGTAAGATGTCCAATTACACGAAGGTCAGTAACGGGGTATTGCATTTTTCTTGGCAAGTTTCTTGTGTCATGGAAAAGTAAGAAGCAACCCACAGTAGCAAGATCATCTGCTGAAGCTGAATACCGGTCTATGCAGCCACTGCTTGTGAAATCAGTTGGTCGAGATACTTGTTGAAAGATTTGCAGGTAGAACTTTTGGAGGCAGCAAGGTTGTTTTGCGACAACCAAGCAGCCTTACACATTGCTGCTAACTCGGTTTATCATGAAAGAACGAAACACGTAGAGCTGGATTGTCATACAGTTCGTGAAAGGATTCAAAAAGGTGAAGTCCGAACAACTTATGTGCAAACTGGAAGTCAGATTGCAGACTTGTTTACAAAGCCTTTGCGAACACCTATTTCCCATACACATCTCAGCAAGTTGGGTATCATTGACATTCACACTCCAACTTGAGGAGGAGTGTTAAAAGAAAGAGTTGAATCAGTGATCTCTTTCATAGTCAAGGAGTGATTGTGGGATCTGATTAGTGTGCATTGATAGCCTTGATAGCCTTCCTATAATAGTTAGCAACTTTCCTATAATTGTTCTACTGTATCTTGTATATAGCTGTGACCTTGTGCAGATTAGAAAATATACAATACAATACATTTCATCACAATTTCTTAGAGAAACTGTCCCTCGAACAGAAAACAGCCTTGAGAGCTTAATGTATGTGATAATCCTCATTTTCTTTAAATACCATTAGTTTTGATTATTGATTATTGATTGTTGATAATCCTTCATGAGACATTTTGAATCTTAGCAGTTTTGCCTATTGATATGAGCTGTTAGCAGACCCCATGTGAAAGCCTTAATTATACTAATGAAAACTTCAAAAGTTTACCTTTCAGAATCTCAGTTCACATTGTAAAATTTACATTTTAGAAGTCCTTCATTGAGAAGCTGCTTTTTGACTGTTCCTTGTGACAGTAACAATTTGATTCATTTTGATCTTGTAATATCAGATCCTAAGAAAATTTTGTATTTCATATATTTTCTTACTGAGTTCAAGACTTGCAGGAATTCTGATTAGTACGTAATTCAGTATGAAACTATGTATAAACCATCTGGGCGGGCACTAAGCTGAATTCATTGTAACTAGGACAAAAGAGTTGTGGCAATTTGTGCAAAAGAATATGTTATTTGGTCTATATCAATTTGATATATGAAGATCTACACATGTATTTATGTTTTTCATGTACAAAATCGATCAAAAAGCTAGTATCTAGTGGTTGAGGATGTTGAGTAGGGAGACTCTTGTTTTTAACAACTGCCTATATAGGCACTCAAGTCCTTCTTCTTGGTCTTGAATGCAGGACTCCAGATTGTTGAGCTGGTTTTGTGCGTTGTCTAAACTCTTGTGTGACTTCAATGCAGCATCCACCTCTGCATATTCATTTAGTTCTTCTTCCTCACAAACTACTCTTTTCGACTGCAACTTCTTGGGTATAAATGACCAACTGCTTGATACCTTTGGCCCAGAGATGAAGGACAATAATGCTTCAAACACTGTTCCAGTGACTGCTTCAACATCTCTCAGCTTGCTAATGAAGGCCATTGTCTCTTGGTCCTTGTTGAGGGAAGAGAGATTTGATTTGTTTTCCATTCCCTTCAGATTCCCCAAAGCCTTATGGAGCGACTTTTTCACCATCTTCCTGGAGGTTAAGTATTTCCTAACTTCACTTGCGAGTACTCAGATTCTTCTCCTCCTCTTCTTCGGATGATTGATTGAAGGTTCTGAATGCATTCCTTGGTTAGCAACAAGGCATCTTTGGCAGTGCTGCAAATATCCAAGAGCCTTAGAGAACCATCTAATAGCTCATTAGCCCAATTTTCATGCTTCTCTAGGTTCAAGGCTTGTTGGGTGAGTGGCAATTGAAGAAACCTATCAACACAATCATGCAAGTCTTGCATACCACTTAATTGGTGCCTTATTGATGATGATGATGTAGAGGTGGCTTGCGAAGATCTCAGTCTGCACAATTGTTCATTGACTTCTTGAATGAGAGGGTGTGACCTGGAGGGGAAGCTGTTAGAGCGAGTGTGGTAAGCCATTTCTTTTTTGTGGTTTGTGAGGGTAGAAGACTTTTTAGCTGATGTACAATTGAAACTGATGAGTTCTTTCCTCATGCATCTTCTTCATATATGTTGCAAGTTTAGGAAGGGGACAAGGAATCTCATCCACTTCAATCAATATCAAGAGGTAACATGATTTCGATTTGGATCTATATGTTCTGCAGGAAATGTTTACGCATTGTCTCTCAATAACCAGCATACCAACTCATGGTATGATTCATTTTGCATTTATAATCTCAGAGTATGAACAAACATAGGTGGAGAGCAACTTGACAGCGATTGCACGAGTGACAATGATGGGCGGGTAATACCATGGAACTTGACCACCCTTGCTACATGTTTTAGTATTTTAGTTACTTGATTAGGCTGATATGTCTCTCAATAACCAGCATAACAACTCATGATATGATTCATTTTGCATTTAAATCTTAAGAGTATGAGCGAACGTACGTGGAGAGCAATTGGACAGCGATTGGACGAGTGACAATGAACCTGTGTTTACTAATACATGGAGAGGCTAATACCATGCAACTTGACCACCCTTGCTACATGTTTTAATATTATAAATACTTGATTAGGCTGATCAATACATTTTATATACATCTTATACTTTGCAGTCCTTGACGTAATTGTTGCACAAGGAGGCAAGATCTACAGTCTGCATTAATCTTTGAGCTTGCATTGTATTTTCCAAGAAAAGGTCTGCGGTTAGATAATTTGGCTTGTTTCCCAAACAGAAAGAGACCAGAACAATCTTGATTATATTTTTTGATATTCAATAAAATTAGAACTGAGCCTCCCTTGTGATTTACTAATTAGCAGTTTCATTGATGAGTACAGAAATGAATTTTGAGTCTGTGATATATAGCCTCTAATCCCAGTGTAATGACGTACCTTTCTTTGCGGCTCGCAGGCATCTGCAAAATATATAGAAGACTATGAGGGGAACAAAGAGAATCTGACAACCCTCTTACATGAAGAAATTGGTAAGTGGCTCTCATTTGCTAAATGTTACCCAGTGTATGTCTAAGCAATGTCTCCCCACAACTGACATCTCAACTCCTACCTATTATTTTCACATACAAAATGGCATATCATCTTAACCTTTGGATAACGTTAGCATTCAGAGAAAGAGACAATGGGAAGATAAACTTTCTCTCTGCTTATTAATTTGATAGCTAAGCGAAGCACGAGTGGGATGGACAACCTTATTTGCTCATAAGTTTCTAGGAAGAGGTAATATTAATTCGTTATTTTGTTCTGTAGTGTCTTTTCCATGGGTGTCTGTAGAACTTTTCTCCTCTTCTCTTTTTTTACATCAGCAGTAGCATTCTTCCATGCAGTTGCTTGTGTACATATTAATTTTTCAATCAAGGAAGAGATGAAGCTACCTTTTAAGCTGGTAATGTAGTTAATCTAAGTTTCTACTTACAACCAGATGGTCCAGATGGTGCATCCATCTGACTAATTGACATTTTAACTTTTTAAACTTGTCATCTAGTATTCTAGTTACTCTAAGACTTGAATTTATTACTAATTACAATGAGATCATGAAATCATTGTGATAGTGAAATCATCTTCCTTGGGGGTCAAGGAGGTTTGATCAAGAAAGAAACTGCAGTCTTAGGGTACATATATAGGAACTGTCCTCTTGCGGCCTTGCTCTTCATGCTTTTAGTGAAGTTATTTCTCAGACTAAAAGAAATGAAAAAAAAAAAAAAAAGGTTAGATTTCAAAGAATAAGAGACAACGGTGACTCATTAAGAATTTCGATTTGTCAGTAAATAAATGTTTGAGTCGAGGAAAATGGAAGCTTAAGTTTTAAAAGAACTGTGAAAATCTATGCGAGGGAAACTATTGGTGCTTGCATTTTCTAACTACTTTTTTCCCCAAATTTGCACACATGTTAGTTCGTGCATGAAATGCGTGATAATTTTTCTTTATTGTAAATTAGAAAACTCAGCACTTTTATTGGCTTGAGAGCTAAAGAATTCACTTTTGCATCTGCAGTACATCACTTGGTCTAAAGATTTGGAAAGTCATTTTAGCTGCTTATGCATATTTTGGGTTCCTTTATATTAATCATGCTTATGGTATTTTCATTCCTACTAGATGAGTATTACCTACTTATCATCGAAACAATGGCCATAATAACACAATCTTTAGTTAAATTAAAGAACACAAGATTCCAAGCACTAAGTAACGATTGTGATATTGGAGGTAACTAAAAATAATCATGACTAATTGGAACTCTGCCTCATTTACTGAATCATAATAAATAGATTTTTTGTTAGATTTTCAAGTCATTAGTACAATTACTTAGAATCTACAATTCAGCTCTTTTAGTTTTAGTAATTTTCATACAAAGATTTGGAAATTTCAATCTTGTATATTGTAAGAAAAATAGGGATATAATCTGAGTGATACTATGTAATCATGCTAAAGAGGTGAATTTATTACGAGGTTTGTGGCTGGCCACAGATATAAGACTATGTATTTTATTTTTCTTTAACTGTGATATACTATGAATTGGGTATCCTCATAAAATTGTAATTGCATGAAGATTGCCACCTGCACAAAAAACCACACACCAGCTGCCCGACATTCTCCGAGCATTCTCTAGAAAACAAAGTAGTATGGGATGGTCAGTTGATAAATCGTATATAATAAAGCCAGTGAATTAGTGATTCATATATATGATTAAAATGTCAATTTAGGAAATAAGATGATGACAAATGGACAATCAAGATAGCATACGCATAAACCCTGAAGAGTTCAGATGTTTGTAATCAAAGTTACTAGGACCTAATACGATCTTGTAAATATATATCCGGGAACATATGTTTTATGCTCATGTTTTCCTTTGAGTTAGTTGTTAGTTACTGATTTTCTCTTTTAAAATGCAATTGGATTTTTGACATCCAGGTGTCAATTGAAATAATATGAACAAACCCCTTACAACCTTAATTGATCCTGAATTCAAATACTCCTTCTCCAAGGCTTGTTGATCTGTGAATTAATAAATTTGTTTTGAGACCATTGGATAAAACTGATTTCAAGATTGAGACTCATGATGGTATTATATGTACTTGAGTACTTGGACTATTTAGATGGCTGATGCATGCTACAGTATATTTGATTCAGCACTTGCACGAATTTGAATTATGTGTTGGATTAACCATGGAGGATCAGCAAGGATTTACTGTTCTCCAACTAATTAAAAAGAGTAATATTGAGAGTAAACTTTGAGCAAAAGAGTATATCATTATGTTTATCATTGGCTTTTATGTCTAAAGCTAGATGTATACATATACAGATTGATCGAATAAGATACTATCTAGTCTTTTTACTGGTTTAGGATGTTGAGTAGGGAGACTCTAGTTTTGATCAATTGCCGAAATAGGCACTCGAGTCCTTCTTCGAGGTCTTGAATGCACCACGACTCCAGATTGTTAAGCTGGTTCTGTGCATTGTTTGCACTCTTGAGTGACTTTAATTCCGCATCCACGTCTGCAAATTCATTAACTTTCTCTTCTTCCTCACAAGCTACTTTCTTTGATTGCACTATCTTGGAAACCAATGACCAGCTGCTACGCTTGGACTTTGGCCCAGAGATGAAGGACAGCACTGATTCAAATACGGAGACTGTGACTGCTTCAACGTCTCTCAACTTGCTAATAATGGTGATAGTCTCTTGGTCCTTGTGGACGGAAGAGAAAGTGGATCTGTTTGCTGTTGCCTTCAGGTTCTCCAAAGCCTTGTGGAGCACCTTTTTCACCATCTTCCTAGCTGTTAAGTATGTCCTAACCTCGGTAGTGAGTACTCCTGATTCTTCTGCACGCCTTCTTCGAATGATTGATTCAAGATCTCGTATGCAGTCCTTGATTTGCGACAAGGCATCCTTGGCAGTGCTACAAACATCTAAGAGCCTGAGAGATCCATCTAACAACTCTGCAACCATGTTTTCATGCTTCTCTTGGGCTAGTGATTGTTGGGTGAGTGGCAATTGAAGCAACCTATCAACACAACCATACATGTCTTGCAGATCATTTAGCTTGTGGCTTATTGTTGATGACGATGTGGATGTGGCCTCGGACGACCTCAATCTGCACAAATGTTCATCAACTTCTTGAAAAAGTGGGTGTAGCCTGGAGGGGAAGCTGTTAGAGCGAGTGTGGTAAGCCATTTCTTTTTTGTGGTTTTTAAGATGATAGAAGACTCTATAGTAGATGTACAATTGTGTTCTTTCCTTCTGCATCCGCTTCATATATAGTGTAGGTTAAGGAGAGGGACATGGAATCTCCTCCACTTCATTCACCAGCGAACGGTAACATGATTTCGGTTTGGATCTATCTCTTCTCGAGGTAATGTCTATAAAGTGTCTCTCCCACTCCAGCATACCAACTCATGAATTGATTCATTATGCGTTGAAAATATCACAGAGATCCATTAATATATTCGATAGCGAGAGGCATCTACCCTTTGTCCACTAATAGGTGGAGAGCCAAGGCAACCAATTAACTCGTTTATGTGGATTAATATATGTATATGATTAGTTAATTCATCATATTTTCAGGTCCTTCACATGATTGCTTCAGAATGAGGAGGCATGATCTGCAGTCTGCATATTAATATTGTGACCTTGCATCGTTCTGTTAGAGAAATTTGGTCAGAGGCAGACTAGATGAATTGGCTTGTTCCCCCAGCAGAAAGAGAACAAGCAGAATTTCATTATAATTTCAAGGCTCTCAGATCCAGTTACATGCATTTAAATTGTGAAATGTGATAGTGTATTCTTGAGGCCTTGCTGTTACATTTCCACCCAGAAAGAGAAGCTGCCAAATATTTCGAAGCTATGATTCTATATAATTTGTTCAAGTGCTATCTCAGCAATGCCATACTATATGTAAGTTTCTACGATGGTGATAAAATAAGCTATTGCACGAATGGATTGACAACGTTTCTTCATTTCCATGAAAAAGGCAATTTCTATTGTTTAGTGTGCTTTCCATGGTGTATTTGTATATCTTGTTTCTCCTCTGTTTCTTGCAACAGCAGCAATAATGGTATGTCACACGTGTACATGTGAAAATAAATAGGAAAAATGCCTATTTAGTGCTAATTTGACCCCCTCATTACCCATTCCAATGACCATCTTATTTTTTTCCCCTATTCAACATAAGGTAACAACTCTATTGTCCAATTGAACAAATCTTTTTCAACCCTAGTACAATTTTAATTTTTTTCTTCCTTTCTTGTCTTTCTGTCTTATCTAACTTATTTTTGAATTATAATGTGCTGAGAAAGTGGAAGACATTGCCGAAATGTCACTCAACTCCTCCGGCCTCCCATGGCCGTTCGCCGGAGCCTGGTCGCCGGATTCCGGTCACCAAATTTTTTTTTTTTCGCCGGATTTTTATTTATTTATTTTTTTTCACCGGATTTTTTAATTTATTTTTTATTTTATTTTTTTTATGATCAGGTTATTGGACGATGGTTACTGACCCCCAGTAAGAAATTTGCAGATTACAGATTTCCAGTAATTAAGTTACTGACCCATAATAATCAAGTTAATTACTGACACCTAGTAATCGATTACTGACCCCAGTAATCAGGTTACAGATTCCATATTTTCCAGTAACCATGTTACTGACCCCGTAATTGACCCCTAGTAATCAATTACTGACCCCCAGTAATCGATTACTGACCCCCAGTAATCAGGTTACTGACCCCTAGTAATCAGGTTACAAATTCCATATTTTCCAATAACCATGTTACTGACCCCCAGTAATCAGGTTACAGATTCCATATTTTCCAGTAACCATGTTACTGACCCCGTTACTGACCCCCAGTAATCGATTACTGACCCCCAGTAATCGATTACTGACCCCCAGTAATCGATTACTAACCCCCAGCAATCAGATTACAGATTCAATATTTTCCAATAACCATGTTACTGACCCCCAGTAATCCAAAACAAGAGTTCATGAAGTTGCAAAACTTTAATCACAAAACATCCACTCACTCCCCAACATTTTGATACAGACAAACTACTCTTCTCTGCTCTCTCTCACACAACAAATCTTCATCAGTCCAAGTATCCAACGCACCCATCTTGCTTCTATGGCTACTACAGCTCAGTACCACAAATAATTTAACCCAAAAAAAATAAAAAATAATAATGATGGTGGTGGAGTCAGAGAGACCCCATCGCAGCAAGAGTAGCAGCGGAACCACGAGCGAGCTCTTCATTTGCTTCAGCACTTCTCGCCTCTCCTCTTCTTCTTCCATGAAGCTCTCTTCCAAGTCCCTACTCAGCCCGGGCCGTACTCGCGACCAAACCCCCCAAATCTCGCTCTCTTCCTCCCTCAGCCGCCACCTCAGAACCAGTGGCTAAATCAAGGGCGGCGCCTCCCCGATGTTCCCTAGCAGCGGAGGGAGCAAGAAGCGAGGCAGGTTCGAAAACCCGGAGCCTTCTTCTCCTAAGGTGACGTGTATTGGGCAGGTGAGGGTAAAGACCAAGAAGCAGACTACTACCCCAGATCTTCGTCGACTTCGTTCTTCACGGCGGCGCTGGAGTAGTAGTCTTCGTCGGCTGAGAGAGAGAGAGAGAGAGAGAGAGAGAGAGAGAGAGAGAGAGAGAGAGAGAGAGAGAGAGAGAGAGAGAGAGAGAGAGAGAGAGAGAGGTGTGAGGTCTGGTGGTTAAAAAGGAGGAGGAGAATGAGGATATTAGATTATTAGGGTTTAGTATAGGGTAATTAGGTATTTTTACAAAGATTAATTGGAATGGGTAAGTAACATTGGAATGGGCAAGTTTTTCACCCTTTTTGGTCTTTTTCCCAAATAAATATACTTACTCTGCCAAATGCCTTTTTAATCAAATTATGTTTCATAGCTAACTGCGATTGTAACCGTAGATGTATGTTTTAGATCTACAAAAAAAAAAAAAAAAAAAAAAAAATTGGCAGAGATGAACCCACCTCTTTAGATAGTGCACCATCAATCAGTTAATGCAATGTAGTTTACTTTAAGTTACAACCAGATGCTGGCTTTGGTTGTTCTACATAAGTAGCCACAGAGAATCATTCTGAAAATCAATTAGGGTTATTGACCAAAAGAGAATTATTTGGGTTGGTTAATCATTCATCTTACAAATGAGTTGGACTAATCAGAAACCAAGTTCTGGAACTACATGCTAACTATGTGCCCAGGACCACAGTTCCAGTTCAACATCGATCTCATTATGGCTGTATTAGGAAATAAACTGCATCCTCCATTTAAAGAAATTGTATTCAATTCTTACCAACCAAAAACTAAAACTATTGCCACACTCAGCCCATGATTATGCAAAGACAATATTCAAGAACAATTTTGACTGATAAACCATTTGAGATAGTTCTGTGTTCTGTCTTCTGTGGTTTTTCAGAAGGATTTTTTTGCAAGAACTAACCACCAAGCAAGCTCGCATCCAAGACTTGACCTTTTCTTAGTCTCCATCTGGTTGAAAAATAATTTGAGATGCATATGGGGGGAGTATCCTAAATTATCTTGGTGCCCCTCTTAACAGAAAGACAGCCATGCAGCAAGTGTTTACTACTCAAACCTAGCATGTGAGAGTCAAGTCCTCATTTCAATCTCATTATTCATTAATTAGTTGTTGTTTATTGACTATCTCACTTGAGACAATTGGAATCTTGACAGCCTTGACATGATATGATTTGCACAAATCCCATGTGATGATCTTAATCATGATTTCCAGAAACTAATTTGAATTTACCTCCTAGTGATTGAGACAAGATTGGCAAGATTAATTTACTTCAGTGAAGTTTTCTTCCATGCATGCTGGACTGATCACCATATATAGGAAGAACAATTCGATCAATTCAGCTTAGTTTCAGTTTTGCAGTAATTCATCAACAGTATTCAGTTATTAATCAACCTGTAGAATATAGATCTGATTGCTTTTGAGTTTTTATATAGAGAGAGAAGAGTAGTTGGAATTTGAATCAAAAGTGTTTATCATTTTGTTTCACAAAAGCCAAACATGTATACTTCATTCATGTACAAAATTACATCTAGCTAGTATCCAAGCCAACAAAAAATCTTGGACTTTCATGAAGCAAGAATTTCTGGATTTAATTGCTAAGGGTGTTGAGAAGGGAAACTCTATTCTTAATTAATCGCCGGAAGAGACACTCGAGTCCTTCTTCTAGATCTTGACTGCATGATTCCAATTGTTGCAGATCGCTTTGCACATTCTCGCTGCAGGAGATGTTGTCTGATTTGCTTGTTTCTTGACCAACTAGGCAGCTCAATGCAACATCCACATCAGCGAATTCGTTTACTTCCGGTTTCTCTTCATCACAAGCAACTTTCTTGTTGAGCATTAGCTTGGAAACGAAAGACCAGCCCCTCATCTTCGATTGTGCCTTGGATCCGGAGATGAATGACAAGAGGGACTCGAAGACAGTCAGAGACAGTGCTTCAACCTCCCTCAATACGCTAACCAAAGCCACAGCAACATTGTTTTTGTTGGTGGAAGAGAAGCTGGACTTTTTCTCGCAACTCCTTAGAGTCACAAGGGCTTTGCAGATTGCTTTCTTTACCACTTTCCTTGAGGCAAAGTACTTCTTGACCTCGTTTGTGAACCCGCTTTGGCCTCCTCTTCTTCTTCGCATGGTGGATTGAATTTCTCGCACGCATTCTTTGGTGTGTATCAAGGCATCTTTGGCTGCTGTGCACACATCCAAGAGCCTGAGAGAACTATCCAAGAGCTCATCAACCCATTTCTCATTTCGCTCCCGAACAAAGGCTTCTTGGGTTAGGGGCAACTGAAACAACTCATTCACGCAGTTGTGCAAGTCGAGAAGCCCTCTCAATTTGTTGGTTATGGCTGATGAGGAGGAGGAGGTGGCATCAGATGATGCTATGATTCTCAACAAATAATCTTCACATTGTTGAAACAGCGGATGTGGTTTTGAAGGCAAGCTGATAGATCGAATATGGTAGTTGGCTTTGGGGTTTGAAGGAGCAGTTGCAGCCATCTTTAAGAAACTAGAGAGAGAGAGAGAGAGAGAGAGAGAGAGATGATATTGGACTTGAAAGTTCAGTTTGGTTGTGGTTTCCTTCCACTTCTCTAGCTGCTTTATTTATATATAGGCCAGGGTTAGAAGGAGACAGAGAGCATCTTATCCTATCACAAATTGATGTGCTGCATCGTGACCTCGATTTCGATCTAAAACACTATCTCAGCGGTGTTCATGCAATGCTCCCCAACACCTCAGAAACTCCAACGCATTACTCAATTATTTTAGCTTGTACATATCTCGACATATCTCCAAGCATCGAGCCACTAGGATATGCTTCATGTGCAATATTGGTAGTTAGTGAGGGGATGCACGAGGAGACTGGCTTAAATTATTATGCAGATTCAGAAATGCACTGTGCAATGTGATTATTTTTCCAGATTAATATACGAAGATGAAACCTCCGGGAGACAAGAGTAGGGCTGCTTCACTTGGGCACACGTGAATATACTTAATGCCAGAATTATCAAACACCAGAATACTCCTTCACCAAGTAGATTGTTCTGCACACAATTTACATCTTGTTAGAACCACCTGCGATTGATCTTCGTCATCACGTGTACTACTACTTTCTTGGTGCTGCAGTTATGCTTATTTTAACCTGCTAGCTTGGCTAGCTCTCCCAGATGTTTAGTACTGTGCAATTGTGCAAACGATAATGCGTGCATGGTTGTGTTAAAAGAAAAATTGAATGGGACAAACGATTGCTTTTGCAAACATGTTAACAGATTTCACTTGTTTACTTCTGTTGTGGGTTGCCCGCACTGCATATCTCCAAAGAGATATATATCATATCCCAAGAGAGATATACCGAAAAGTTGGATTCTAAAGGAAGATGGTGATGAGCAAGGACTAAAATATCCTCGATAACCTCGATATTTCCTCGAAATTTCCGTTTTTTTCAAACATCGATATTAATACTCATATCTTTCCGATATTTTACTTTTAGTCTATTTTTATCTAAATATACAATTTTTACATAAATTTTTGGTAAAATTTCCATCGATATTCGATATTTTCTCGATTTTTTTTCAAACCATCGATATTTCCGTAATCGTCGATATTTAATACCTTGGTGATGAGTGAGTTTTACAAGGTTTTTTTTATTCTTTTTTTTATTATATTATTTATTTATTTATTTTTATTTTTTATAAAAAAAATCTTTTAACAATGAACTTTGAGTTTTACTTTTAAACATAAAATATACCCATTTTTTATATCTAATTGGTACCTAAAAGCCTTGAGATCGATATATGTTAATTAACTTAATTATGACATATATATATACATACAGTTACAAATTTTAAAACATAAGACTAAATTTGGATTTGTTGTCATCGAATTCGATTTGAATAGTGTACGTAGTGTTAAGTTATTACATTAGAACTATAGTGGTGGAAGTTTTGGTTGGGTGTCCATAGTAAATTTTGTTCGGATAATTACTATGTGATTAAAATGTCAAATAACTGTATCATAAATCGGTCAAAGTTTAAGATGTCGAATTTGGCAAGTTTGTCTATAATCGACTCAAAAATTACTAAACATTGGTAATTTGGTACTAAGTATAAGTATTGGCGTCCGTAACTCGAAGCGATGCTCATATTTACAGAGATAATTAAAAGAGAAGTAAAATGAATATATCGAGTTTAAGATTGATCAAAAATTAAGTGAAATCGTCAACGTGATATAAAAAATCAATTTTTGCTCAAACCTGGGGAACGTAAATCAAATTTAGTTAACGCCTGGTCAATCTAGGAAAGCTCGAGTCAACATTAACGTATATTCCGATACTAATGGTTGATTCCACAGATAACCTACGGATGCAAAGTCGGACTTTGGACTCCTGATACCCGAGTATCAAAGAGACATAACTTGGAATGCAAGTTAGCTCAGGAACAACATACTAGGTAAGTAGAGCTAACCCTCTTTGTTAGTGGCTTAATGTGCTACCTTACCAGTATACATATGGTATCGCTAGTGACATCGTATGGTATTTAGTTGGAGCCTGTGAAAGGACACTCTCACTACAGTTGTTCGCATGAGTTGTTGTTGTCCTGATTTGCGGAACAAGTCAAACCGATCGACCACATGAAAAAATGGAAAATCTGCAGGTGTGGATCATTGAGCGCTTAGACCTTATGTTAGCATGTGCATCTATTTTTACTAAAATAATTCTACCTTGCGATCTCACTATTATGTATTAGTACACATCTATGCTTTAGAACTGTGCTTTCAAGCCTAACATCAGTGGGCTGGTCCCTATTGGGCAAACGAGGATGAACGCTCACCCCCAACATTACTAATAATTTTATTACATGAGAGTGGTGTGGAAACGATTTGGTGTTTTAGATCGACTGTTTGAAACCGACTCACACCAAATTAGGTGAATATATAATAATTTTTTCAAGTTTTATTTATGTCAATTTCGTATTTGCTCAACTATTTACATAAAATGCGTGCACCGATATATTATATCAAAAATTGAGGAAGGAGGTATCAAAATTGGCACAGATGGATCTCAAGTTAACAAGGATGGTGGTCGAAGATAAACGAACCTTTTCCAATGTACGTATTATGTAGGGTGAGTATGGATAATCTCTTGCTCGTTATTCTTATGAAATCGATTACTAAAAGGGAAAAAAAAAATTGTTCTTGGCAATGTTGGCTTTTGATTATGATGAACGCGTAAATGCTTGATCATGTTAGTGGGAGCTGGGAGTGGTCTCAGTTTTGGGATGCAACTCCAGTAGAGTATCACTTGAGTTAGTATATTGTATATGGCTCTTTGGTTTCTGGTTTTTCTAATCCAAAGGTTTCCAGCTTGACATAGCCTATGTTGCATAATTTACATGATAAATGTATAGTCCTTCAAATTGTGTATGTTGAGAGGAGGCAAAGCTCTGCATACACCATTACTCTGTGTCATTCACAGATGCAAGAAATAAAAATATTCAGGAGATTATCTTAACATATGGGGGCTGTTCCCTGAAACTAGAAGCAGTCATGTGGAGATTCATAACCACCATGCTGCCATTGCTGCGCTACACTGCAGGTTAATAGATCTTAATCACATTTTTCGAAGCTAATACCGTGTTCGTGTTGATGTTAAAAGAGTGTTATCTGTGTTTAATCCTTTTCTTTTGGTCGAGGCAAATGGAATCTAACAACTATAAGGTCGTTTCAGTTGCACGAAACGCCGGAAAGCGTCGCTTTTTTATGCTTGATAAGTCGTCCAGTTCCTTCAAGTTGTTAAACTTTTGAATCAGATCGTTTAATGAAGTTATTTATCTTCGATCATGAGCTGGGGAACAGGTTATTAATGCTGGGAACAGGTTATTGGAGAACTAAACAATCACTTCATTTGAATTACTCTCTATTTAATCATCAAAGTTGCAGAAGAAAGAGGGAAAACGTGTGACAGAACAATTTCATTTGAATCTGAATTGTATGGATTATGAATCTGAATAGACATATACATTTGTTTACAAGTATGTATTGCTCTCTATGCTGCATTATGAATTCCTAGCCTAATAGTTGAGCACAAGAGCAGAGCCCGCCTATCACCCGCCTAGTGTCCGTCTAGACCGCCTAGCACAACATTACTCCCGTCTAGGACACCTAGCACCTTCTGATTCCGCCTAGAGTCCGCATAGCCCGCTTAGCACCGCACTTAGCTCCCGTCTAGCGCGTTAGGGTAAATATGGGTATAGCTCAAAGTTATTGGCTTTCATTTTCAAAACTGTATCACCTCTTGACATGGTTTTACAACTTACATTGTCTTAAGTGCCACCACACAAGTATGGTTAAACATTTGAATTCTCATCGTTGAAGGAAAGATCAGTCATAGTATGTGTTTCTGTTGTAACCCGTAGGCTTGACAGAGACTGGTGGATCTTGGTGTGATTCCTTCTTGCAAGTCCTGCTAACTAAGGGAAATACCGGGCGGGCCGGTCTTCTCCTCTCCGATGCCTAAGTTAGTACCGTTGGGATAAATGAATAACTTAAGCGGGAACAATAAGTAGTTGGAGAGTTGGTTACCTATTAATGAGGGTAGTTGAGGTCCTTATATAGGTTGTCGAGCATGAGGTCTGGTCTCACTCTTCAATGTGGGACTGATCCCCTTCTGTTCATATATTGGGGCAGTTTTGGTGGTATGTTCAGCAGGCTGGCGCCCCCAGCTCCTGGGCCCCTGGTCATAAGGTGGGCTGCTGGGCCCCGGGTCCGGGTGTTAACGATCTTACCCCGGGCCATGGACCGGGCCCGGGTGGTGCGGCTGCGGGTCTGGGTATCCCCTCTGTGGCTACCGTCAACAAGTCTCCCAAGTTCCCGGTCAAGTGCAATCTTAAATGGAGACTTAATTATGTCTTGCTCTGCAGGCCCTCAGACCCGCAGGATTACCGACCCAACGATGCCCTAGTCCCCCAAGTCCGCGTTGAAGATTGGGCTTGGCCGGGCGTTCGAGCAGAAAGCCTGTTATGATGGTGCGTGGTGATGCGAGTGCCTGTTCATGATGATGTGCAACAGTTATGAGTATGAGTTATGATGATGGTGGTGTGGTGCTTGAGTTCCGTCGTGCCCTGCATATGGAACGGGGTGAACCCGGACGAGTGCATGGGATGATAATGTGGCGTTGAAATCCGCCATGCCATGCATATGGGATGGGGTGAACCCGGATGAGTGCATGGGATGATAATGTGGCGTTGAAATCCGCCATGCCATGCATATGGGATGGGGTGAACCCAGATGAGTGCATGGGATGATAATGTGGCGTTGAAATCCTCCATGCCATGTTCCGCAAGGACTCGACCGGTGAACTGTCATGTCAGAATGAGTCAGGTATGAAATGCTCTGGGAGGACCCGGCTAGTGAACTGCCATGTCGGAACGAGTTAGGTATGAAATGCTCCGGGAGGACCCGGCCGGTGAACTGCCATGTTGGAATGAGTCCCCCAGTGAAAATCGCTACATACGGTGGTACAAACCGGAGAATATGTCCTGTGTTAGAGGTTAATTCTCGGTGGGGGGTTGCGGCCATGTTATAGCACCGGTCAGCACCCGCTGATTCATCCCAGCTTATGTTTGAATAAGCGTGGGGTAATGTGCAGGGTTGCGAGCATGCAGGGAGACCTGTTGGGTGCGAGCCAACAGATCTACCGGTGGGATGTTGCAGCCGTGTTAAAGCACCGGTCAACATCCGCTAGTTCTTCTCAGCCGGAACGTTATAGTCGTGAGGTTATGTGCAGGGTTTCTAGCCTGCGGGGAGATTTGTCCTGTGTTAGAGAAACAATTCTCCCGGTGGGGTGGCCCGGCCATTTGTCCCCCATATTATTCACAGCTTTGTGTGATGCAGGGTTTCTACCATGCGGGAAGATTTGGCTTGTGTTAGAGGAACAATTCTCCCTGCCAGTGACTCGGTTGTTGTTGGGTGTACCACTGATCGTGTCACAGCCCTTGTTCGTACCAGTGTGATGTATGTGCAGGGTTTCTATCCTACGGGAAGATTTGTCCTGTGTTAGAGAAACAATTCTCCTTGGTTTATAAAGCCCGATGTTTTGAAGCCTTGAGTTGTTGCTGGCCTGTCCGTGCCCGTTGGCGCGAACGAAAGTGACTAAACCGATGGAATGCCACGGAACCGATGTAATGCTAGGTGGAACCGGTGGAATGTATATTACCCGTTGGAATGCCTGTGAACCGGTGGAATGTATATTACCCATTGGAATGCCTGTGAACCGGTAGAATGCCATATAACCGATGGAATTACCCGATAATGCCACATAATGTATATTACCCGATGGGATGCCGATGGCAACGGCAGTGACCCGATGGGATGGCTTTCCTTGAATTGAGGTTGGCGCTTGGGGAAGTGGTGGGGGGCTGGACTCCTCAGTTCTCACCCCTATCTCCTTCAACTGCCGTTTGTAGGCGAGGCAAGCGGCTGACATGCATTGAAGGAGAAAGCCCATCAGTCCCATCAGTTATGATGGCGTGGAGATTTTACCGATACTGGGACACGTGTAAGTAGGGAGCGGTCTGAGATGGAAGGCCCGGATTCGCAGGCGTTTGACTTGTCCCGATTGAGTATTTTGGGGGGATTACATGGGTGCCTAAGGTGCCGGACCTGTCTATATAAAGGCCTTCCTTGTCTTCATTGTTTACTCTTTTTTTTTTTTGCTCTTGTTTGAGAGAGAAGAAGAAAACGCTGGAGAGGAATCCGGAGAAAGTTCTGTGTAGGTATTCTCGCGCTATCCGTGCTTCAGGCGTGCTTGCTCTTACATACGATTGCTCGGTGTTTTCCCAGGACTGACTTTCCTCGGTTGTGCATAGTAATCGGTAAGTTCCGCCTCCTTTGTTTCCGTTTTTTCTTTGTTGGTTCTTGTTTTGCGGGGGTTTTCTTTTGCCAGGGTATCCCTATCGCAACTGATGAGTTGTTTGGAGCGAGGAATCTGCGGCAGATTTTGGGAGCAGCCGCAGAGGGCGCTGTTTTAGGTTGTCGCTGACCGGCGGTGGGGTTTTGTTTGCCTCCCCTAGGTTACATGGATTCTGGGAGCTCTGATGGAACTTCTGAATCGGTCGCCAGACGACCTGTGACGGACGATGAGGAAAGGTTGGAGGATTGGCTTGCGTCGATTTCCTCGGAGTCAGAAGCCGTCGCCCGCTCCCGGAGCCTCGAGGCTGAGAAGTCCATGCTTGAGCGGGAGAAGGCCAGACTGGAGGAGAGGGCTAGGAGGCAGGTGGCCAAGCTAGAGGGCCAGGTCCGGAGCCTCGAGGAGGAGAAGGAGCGGGTTGAGGAGGAGAGGGTCAAGCTGGAGGCCAATGTGGATGAGCTCCAGTTAGAAGGTGTCGCTGCGCGTGCCGCCACCGTTGCTGCGGCTGGAGAAGAGGACCCAGAGCTTTTCTAGCAGGTTATCAAGAAATATCACAATAGTGAGCAGTTTCTTGTCCTTCTGGAGAAGGCTAGGGAGGCGGGTATCGCCGATGCCTACGTGGAGTGGGAAAAGAAGGGGTACCTGAATACCTCGCAAATGCTGCAGGCGCAAGCCGATGATGATATTGATGGGTAGCCGCGGGAGGAAGAGCAGCCGGAAAAGGAGGACGGACCTCAGCAATCTGAGCCCGCCGGGGAGGATGCGGCGGTTTTACCGAAGGAAGCCGGTGGACAGGCTGAGCCCGCTGGGGAGGAGGCCACGGCTCCTTAGGCAGATTTTTTTTTATACCGGCCTGGTAAATTGCTGGAATGGATTTTTTTCTTTCTCACAGGCTTTTGTGTTGCCTGCCTTTGGATTTTTATAGTATCGGTGGTTTGCCTTGGATTTCGTTCAAAACAGTTGGAATATATATCTTGTAATGTTACATCGGCTGAACCGTTGGTATGCCAAGCTAATTGTGTTGGAAAAATTAGCACTTAGCCTTGGGCTCAAAATTTCTTGTGCTGCTTGACCTATCGCCCGGCCCGGGCGTGCTTACCAGCCCTGGTCCCGGTCCCGGGCAGTATCTGCCTGCCTTTCTCCTAAGTACCGCTGCAATTGACCGCTGCTAACTAATCCCTCCACCGCTGTTTTGAGGGCGATGCAATTGTTTGTCCTATGGGTAGCTTCATCGTGGTAGGAGCAGTATTTGCCTGTTTGCGCCGAAGTGAGGTTCCCCTTTGGGTGCTTCCTCTTTAGCGGTGGGGGAATGATGTTCCCGTTCTCTTACAGAATGTCCTCGTACGAAGAGGTTAGAGTGGTGAAGACTTCTTGACGTTCCGCTAGCATGATCGCCAGGGGGCGTTCTTGTCGGTAATGCGCGGGCCTGTGCCCGCCCTGGGGCTTGTCAGGAAAGGCTTTCTGCTGCGGTTGGTCCCCCCAGTTTCTAGCCAGTTTGTTGGGTTGGGCACCTTGGTCCTGGCCCCGCTGTCTGGTTCTGTTTTCTTAGCGGACCAGAAGGGGCTCCTCCCGCTTCCTCTTGTGCAGGTGATGCCCATAGGTTTCGTGGTCCTCCTGAGCGTGCCTGATGGCCATCACCTCATCGTACCCCTGCGGGAACTCTACCCGCACAGCGTAAGAAAATTTCCCTGGCCGGAGACCCTTCTTGAACGCCATCTCGACGATCCCCTTGTCTAGGTTCATAACCCCGACAGTCGCCGTTTGCTAGCGGTTAACGAACATCCTTAGCTCCTCGCCATCTGCCTGCCTGCAGTTGAAGAGAACCGTCGATGTCCAGACTCCTTCGACCCGTAGGATGAAACGGCCGACAAACCGATTAACCAGCTGCTCAAATGCCTCAACGGAGTTTGCCGGCAGCTCGTAGAACCAACTGAGTGCCTCTCCGGACAAGGTTTCCTGGAAAATGTTGCAGGACACAGCGTCGGAGTAGCCCTTGGTGTACGTTTGGGACCGGAAACTATCCAAGTGTTGGTATGGGTAGCCGGCTCCTGAGTACGTCAGTTTCAGGGACTTTTGGTTACCGGATCTCCCGGATTCCAAAACCAGGTGCGAAAAGGATCCAGTACGTTCGCTGATTCGCGCACCTTCCAATGGTCGCGCTGCCCTTCTCTCGTTGGCCTCCATTTGGGCCTTCATATCTGACACGGATTCGGACAGTACTTGTAGTGCTCGTGCGGTCGGGGTAATGGCTTCATCCTCGAATGAAGCGTGTAGGTTCCGGGGGGCCGGCGTGCTCTTCGGTAGCGCTACGTCCCCCGAGGACTCCACCTCCTTGGGGTCGGTGGACCTTCCCCCCGATGATTGTCCCGCTTCGGGGAGCATGGGCTGCCTCGGTGTCGATACATGTTCCCTTGCCAAAGCGGCGTTGCGCTGCTGTCCTCTTTCCAGGGCAGCCACCAAGGCGGCATTCACCGTCTCCATTTCCTGATACTGGGCGTTTGACTCTGCTCTATCCCGGTCACTCTCCGCGCGCAGGCGATCGAGTTCTGCTCTCATCACCTCCACCTCCCCCGCCATATCGTGCCGATCGGGGCTATATGCGGTGTCCTGGTCGCTGTCGCCGGCTAGACTATCTTCCTCGTCGCTCGGGTCGTCAGAGAATGTCAGCGAAGGGCCCCGGTGCGTTAGTTGGTTGCCTTCCGCCGGGCCTTTCCCGCGCGTGCTACCGTTGCATGCCCCTGGTGTGCCGCTCGGTCCCTGATAGCTGCCGTCGGTCTGGCCATCTAGGCCGGGGGGCAGCTCTTGTATTGCGATCGGGGTTGCGATGAGCACTTGCTCTGGTAGGATCCGCTGATCCTCTTCTACATTTCTTTCCGCCCCGCTTCTGAACTTTCTGCCATGTTTTTTTTTTTTTGAACCCGCTCTTCTACCCGCTGGTAATGCAACGTAACTTTTTTTTAAATCTACCCACAGACGGCGCCAATTGTTTCTGTTGTAACCCGTAGGCCTGACCGAGACTGGTGGATCTTGGTGTGATTCCTTCCTGCAAGTCCTGCTAACTAAGGGGAATACCGGACAGGCCGGTCTTCTCCTCTCCGATGCCTAAGTTAGTACCGTTGGGATAAATGAATAACTTAAGCGGGAACAATAAGTAGTTGGAGAGTTGGTTACCTATTAATGAGGGTAGTTGAGGCGCTTATATAGGTTGTCGAGCTTGAGGTCTGGTCTCACTCTTCGATGTAGGACTGATCCCCTTATGTTCATATATTGGGGCAGCTTTGGTGGTCTGTTCAGCAGGCTGGCGCCCCCGGTTCCCGGGCCCTTGGTCATAAGGTGGGCTGTTGGGCCCCGGGTCCGGGTGTTAACGATCTTGCCCCGGACTATGGACCGGGCCCGGGTGGTGCGGCTGCGGGTCTGTGGGCCTGGGTATCCCCTCTGTGGCTAACGTCAACATTATGACTTAGATTTTTATTGATAGGCCACCTTAAAATTGATGCTAGTCTGCTACCACATCAAAGAAATGTACAATATATAATAGATTATGATTGACAAGTTAGTTTTGTCAACACATGACAACCAATGACATGTACGTACATGATTCTCGTTCAAGGGTAATATTGATTTTGCATGATAATAAAGAGGCCTTCTTGTAAATAGCGAAATAAATGTGAGCCATATTACAATTCTAAAAGATATGATCAATACTTTTTCTCTAACCTTATACAGTATATAGAGTAATGTTCATGAGAACGGAGACCGAGTTTGATTAAGCACCTAAAGAGGCACTGGAGTACAATATTAGACAATTTTGCTCATTATCAACCTGCATTCTGTTACAGATTGTCTTGTCTTGTGATTATTGACTAAGTGATTGACTTTGATTTTGGATTTGAACCAGCTATAAAGGAAAAGAAGGATTCAAATTAACTCACCAAAGGTGATCGACTGCATAGTCTTTCAACATCATGACAATGCCTGAAGTCTCATGCGTTTTGTCTATGCTTTTACTTTCCCTGAGCTTTGAGACCTTGTTGATTGCCTTCAGGTAAGGTAGTTTTAAAACCTCACTCATGTTGCTCATACCAACTCCCCTTCTTATGCGCATAGTCGATTGAATTTCATGTGTGCATACGTATGAGGGTAGCGCCATACACATGCGGCCAGGAGCCTGGAAAGCACCATCAACTAGTACTTGATTGGTCCATTAATTTGTCTCTGCACTCTTGGCCATAGCTTGTTGGTTGAATGCCAAAAGAAGGAACTTAAATTTCCACAGTCGTGCAATGTCACTTCCCGAATTTGAATCGACAAAATTCAAATGTGAAAACGTGATAATTCAATAATCACAACGAACTAAAAATAAATTACATATATTATATTTTCAATCTTACACAAATTGTGAGATTTCAGACAATGTAAGTGTCCACTCATGCCTCACTATACTTAAAGAAAAATAAGACTAGTAAGTAATAAGTAGAATCTCTTCTACTCACGCAATCAACCACCACTTCAACTCCGCTAATCTGCACCTGCACAATTAACTCATACACCATGGATTGGTGCACCGGATTGTAAATAACAAACCCGGTAAGCTTTTTAAAGCTCGTATGAGTAAACTCAGACTCACACAATAACATTTAAAATCGTGACTCATGCATATAGCTTAGTTCAGGAAGTCACACACAATTAACACAAATATATAATAAATTAATGAAAAACACCATAAAACTCATTTTTAAAGTCACACACGAGACTTCGGTAACCCCACACAGTTACCTACCAGACATGCACATAATCATGAGACGCAAATACCCCTCATGGTACTCCCATAATTAATAACAAATGGAAACGCCTTTCCAAAATAACCACAACTCACAACCAATCAAAAGAACAAGACTTGGGCGCAATGACCACTGTCATTCCCCATTAACCCACATAGAACCACACAGAAGCGGACAGACTAGAACTCTAACTGATCGTAACCAATCACCCGGCCACAGACTTGGTTCCCGATTTAAAACGATCCCCTTTCGCCACACAGGAGGGATCTTAACCGACACACATGTAAGATCCTTTTTCGCCACACAAGAGGAACTTACATTGACCGTTGGTTTCTATACCAACCCATTCTCACATCACACATACTCAATTATGACAATTTCATAACAAAATAATGCATCAAAAGCACAACCTCAATATGTATATATTTCACACTTCCACATCCTCGATATATATATATTTCACGTAAATATATATATACGTAGGCATTCACTCAGGAACTGCCCACTAATACCAATTACAGTCATTGATCGTAAAATATGTTTAAAAATCATTTTTATAATAAATTCATTTTACTTACCAATGAACGGGAGTCGATCAAGTTCATTCAATTTAAAACAAATATCATTTCCATGAAAACCATTTTGCATATACCAATACATATACTATAATTTAAATCATATTAAATACGAACACAGTAAAAGTTACTCACCTTAATTACTCCCGCTGCGTCTTCAACCTCACAAGGGTGAGATACTCACGCACGATCAATCACCTAAGTGATATTATCAAAAACTTAGCATTCAATACCAATAAAAATATATTATAACTAATGCAGAACTCGTAATTAATTTATAAACGTTAAATCTACGGACGTCATCACTCGCCCGAAACATCCCAATTTATTTTCTTGTTATCGGTATAGGAATTATGCCTCAAATACCAAAACAATTTACGTCCAAAATTACTCAGGACAGCCATCCCGAGACCGATCAATTCTTCACTAGTTTAATTCGTCGTAAAACCTTTTAAAACCAGCTTTTATCTATTTATGGTAAGTCAACATTAATATTTAATGGTCAAACAATAATTATTCGGGATCAACAGTAATTGTTAAAGTCAAACAGTAAATAGTCAAAATCTAATTATTATTTACCATTTACTTTTACTGTTTTACCATTTACTTTTCACCTCTTACCATGTACTAATTAATCACCCTTCTTCAACCTCTCGCCGCCGGCAGCAGTGCCGCCCCCACCAGAGAGGCTAAACCACCGCCGTAACAGTGGTCAACGGTGGTCAACGGCGACGCCGGCAGCGGCGGTTTACCACTGCCAACAGAAGATTCGTCTCAATATTTCGAACAACTTTCCCTTCTACAACAAACACCAATTTCGAGCCTATAGGGGACAATTGACAAAAACCTCCAATTTGGCACTATTTACTATTCACCAAGAACCCTAGAAAATAAATTCTTTGATTTCTTCTTACCTACTGCAAATTGAGCGGAATCATTTTGAGAGGTTGTTCACGACGGTGTAAGCTTCGATTTAACATCAAGAAATCAATCTATTTCAGCTTGAAGAGAGAGAATCGACAAAGAGTTCAATGAACAGGAAATCAAACCTATTTCTATTGATTTCTCTCAATTTAAGGTGAGAGGAGGTGAGATAATTGCCTAGAATTGTAGAGGATGAAGAATGCTTCGTCTGGATACCAAGAAAACCACCATTGGTGGCTGGACGAGGGAGAACGACGCGACAGAAGTTCCGAAATCGAAATCGGGATGATGAACAGTGTTTTCGGGTTTGTTTTGGAATTTTCTGACATTTGGTAAATTTTGACTTTGACCGAAATATTCATTCTATATATAGAAATTTCAGATTTTTGGAAAAACTTCAACATGTCGTAACTTCTTCATACGACGTCCGTTTCACGCGTGCCGCATGTCTACGAACTCGTATCGTCGATCTCTACGACTTTCGTGAAGGAAACTTTTTGAAACTCACAACGGATAAAAAGGTCAACTCTTAACTCATTAAAACTTAAACGTTTTTTTTTGGATTTTAACTCTCAGAATCACTTCCGACCTGGAGCAAAAACTAAATAAAAAGGGTATGAAATACAAAATTCCATAAATCACCCTTCTATTAATTTCGAGAAATTACACGAAATTAACTTATAAAAATCGGGGTTATTACATGCAAATTTTGAAGGTCACTTAGTTTGTGGCTTAAGGATGATGATGATGATTAAGAAGCTTGTAGTCTTTTAGTCTGCACATATGCTCTTCAAATCCAATAAAAAAAAATGTGTCATGCTGAATTGCTGATGGCAAGCTGTTTCAGTCAGCATGGTTACCTGATCTTGAGCTTAATGGAGAGGCAGCCATCTTTATTGGCCTCAGTCTTAAAAGAATTGTTGGGCCCTATTCCAGACCTTTGTTTTGCAATCAGGCAAAAACATTCATAAGCAGCATTAGAGAAGGCCTAATTAACAAAGAGTAAGGCCTAAAGCAATTGCCTTGGTTCAGTTGGCAGCCTTGCCAAAGGCCGGCCCGTTACTAATTATAGCATTCCAGCTCTACTTCCTGCATCCAACTATTAATTATCAGCATAACTATGATTGTTAATATCGCGTAAGTATGTAGAACAATGTTTTGAACTAATACTATTTATAATTATATATAAGTTTTTACTAATAACTACATTTTTGAGTTCATAATTACCAATAGCAAAATTGGTTTTTTAAATTACCACTAGCAAGTTTCCATCCAAAACTAACAGAATCAGTTAACTCTTAAATTACAAAATTACCCTCAGTGAGCCTAATGCTACTGATCCTCAGAACTCAACTTAATACTACTGACCCTCAGTATCTCCGCTGCGCTTTAATATTACTGACCCTCAGTATCTCCGCCGTCCTCCGCCGCACTTTAATACTACTTACCATCAGTATCTCCGCCGCGCTTTAATACTACTGACCCTCAGTAGCTCCGCCGTACTCCGCCGCACTTTAATACTACTGACCCTCAGTAGGGCCGCCGTCCTCCGCCGCGCTCCAATACTACTGACCCTCGGAAGCTCAGCCATAACCAACACACAAGCAAAAATCTCAACACACAAGAAAAAATCCCAACATACAACAATCAAATCGCTAAAGAATAAAGTGATTTGAATCAACATTGAACAAGATTTCAGATCATGAAGCTAAAAATTAAAAATAGGACAAGAAAAACAATTGAAAAAATTGAAAATTGAAAATTGATCAGATCAGACGAAGACTGCCGGAGTCCGGGATAAAGCCGCGGCAGAGGGAGGGAGATGAAGCAGCGGTCGTCGTCGTCCACCTCGCGCGCCTCCGCCTCCGCCTCCGCCCTCGCGCGCCTTCGCTGCCTCGCTCGTCGTCGTCGTCCACCTCGCCCCTCCGCCTCTACCCTTGCGTCTTCGCAGCCTCGCTCGCTGCCTCGGGCCTCCGGTCTCGCTCCTCCACCTCGCTCGTCATCGTCGTCCAGCTCGCTCGTCGTCGTTGTCCACCTCGCTCGTTGTCGTCGTCCGCCTCTCTCTTCGCTCGTCGCCGACGCCCGCTCTGAAAGTTGAAACCGTAGCAAGCTCGTCTGCAGGCTTCTTGGCGTTGCGACGGAGCTCTTCCTCCACCATGAGGTCGACCTCGTTCTTCACGGTGGCACTGGAGCAGTAGTCTTCGCGCGTATCCGCCTCCGGCCTGCCTCCCAGCCTCGCCGCTCGCCGCCTCCAATCTCAGATCTAGGGTTTGGGTATGGGTTGAGGAGCAGATAGAGAGAGAGATTTGTGGGCTTTTTTTATATTTTTTCTTTAAATATATATAGATGGCATATGTTGTAATTTTTAGATTTTCAGGGTTAATTATGTCATTAAACATTAGACAATTTAACAGTCTGTTACTGTTAAATCCTGCTGGTGGTAAACAAAAATCTGATCTTGCTATTGGTAAATATCACCACCAAATTGTAGTTTTGGGTAATTATTTATTATATATATATATATATGGGAAAAAGACCATTTGCACAAAAAATTTGAAAAACTTGCCCATTTCAATGTTACCTACCCATTCCAATGAATCTTGATAAAAATACCTAATTACCCTATACTAAAACCATATATAAATCTCTCTCTCTCTAATTAGGGTTTCACTTCACCCTCCTCCTCCTCTCCTGTACCACCACCTCACCACCGGAAACCACAACCTATGCCTTCATTTGCTCCACCAACTCGGCCTCCACCGCCGCCCACTTCCTCAGACGAGGCTGATCTGCCTCATGTTCCTCCTCCGTCGGATTGGGGAAGAGCAGCGAAGGGTGTCCATATCTGGACTGCAGCGAGCTTCAGACGATGGGCTTCTTCGTCGAGGTCGAGGTCGAGGTCGAGGGGCGGCGATCCGGGTCCAGAGGCTTCAGATATGTTGTATTGTGGGAGGGAGATGTGTTCTTATAGGCTTTTTCTGGTTATAGGAGGAGGAGGGTGGTGTTGCTTTTCGTTGCAGTGATGAGAGTAGAGCTGATCGAGGTTTGGGATTTGGGTGTGGAGTGAAGATGTGGGGCTGAGATTGATGGAGAAGAAGAAGAAGAAGAAGAAGAAGAAGAAGAAGAAGAGGAGAAGGGGAGATAAAACCCTAACCCTAGAAAATGGTCTCCATCACTATATGGCAGCAAAGCAATGAAGGAGCGAGGCTAGCGGCAACGGCGACGGAAAGAAAAAAAACTAGGGTTTTTTTTTTTTTTTTTTTTTTTTTTTTCTCTTGGTTAGGGTCAGTAATCGATTACTGACCCTCAGTAATCGATTACTGGGGGTCAGTAATCGATTACCGGGAGTCAGTAATCGATTACCGGGGGTCAGTAATCGATTACCGGGGGTCAGTAATCGATTACCGGGGGTCAGTAATCGATTACCGGGGGTCAGTAATCGATTACCAGGGGTCAGTAATCGATTACTAGGGGTCAGTAACCTGATTACTTCATGAAATCTGTAGAGTTTCATTGTATTGTATGTGCAAGTTCTTTATGTTATTGTCAAGTTATCAATGAAATCTTAGTACCAGTATAGTGTGGATGTTTTGTGATCAAAGTTTTACAACTTCATGAACTCTGGTTATGGATTACTGGGGGTCAGTAATCGATTATTGGGGGTCAGTAACATGGTTACTGGAAAATATGGAATCTGTAACCTGATTACTGGGAGTCAGTAATTGATTACTGGGGGTCAGTAATTGATTACTGGGGGTCAGTAACCTGATTACTGACCGATTACTGACTCCCAGTAATCGATTACCGGGGGTCAATAATCGATTATTTACTGTAATCTGTAAATTATTTACTGAGAGTTAGTAACCATCGTCAATAACCTGATTATAAAAAAAAAATAAAAAAATTAAAAATCTGGCGAAAAAAAAAATTCCGGCGAAAAAAAAAAATTGGTGCCCGGAATCCGGCGACCAGGCTCCGGCGACCGGCCATGGGAGGCCGGAGGAGTTGGGTGATATTTCGGCAAAGTTTGTTTTTTTATCTTCCACTTTCTCAACACATTATAATTCAAAAATATGTTAGATAAGACAAAAGGACAAAAAAGGAAGAAAAAAAATTAAATTTGTACTAGAATTGAAAAAGATTTGTTCAAATGGGCAATAGAGTTGTTACCTTATGTTGAATAGGGGAAAAAAATAAGTTTGTCATTTGAATGGGCAGTCAGGGGGTCAAATTAGCACCAAATAGACATTTTCCCTATATATATATATATCTCATACTATAGCACGTATATACTTTCATGATTTGCTCTTTTGTTCGTGATGAAATTATTTCTGATGTCTGTACCAGACTGTACGTAGTATGTTGTGTGTTTCTTTGCATGGTGTGCAAAAAAAAAAATGTACATGCAACACGTAATTCAGTACTAATCCATGGAACTGTTAAGTGTTTACTGGAGCCTGGAGGCAAGGTATATGTTTACTCGATCTATTTCTCTGTTTTTCCAGGATGGAAGAAAATAATAGGCTTATCATATGGGGCAGTTCCAGTACGTGAAACTCGATCAGTTTTCATGTTTCTGGTGGAGCTACCATGTAAATCTTGAATTTATAGAATCTGTGTTTAATCATCTCATGGAAGCCTCACATTGTGACCAGAACTCGTTGAGTTCCACAGAAGTTGAATAGCTATACTGTATGATAAGTGAGAACAAAAACAAGGAATTGAACAATATCATCGTCAGTATTGCAGAACAATTAAAAAGAGCAAAGCAGCATGTTCAAGTCAATATCTTGAATACTAGTATCAAATTCCTGAATTGCGTTTGCCCTTGCATGATACTTCTATACTATCTTCACTATTGTGGGTCACAACCGAAGCGACGACGCTTCAGCACAAAAGTCGTCGCTTCAACACCCTACCGACAATAAGTCGTCGCTTTGAGGTCGTCGCTTCAGATTCGTCATTTCGATTTAAAGCGAAAAATAATGATTCAATAGTCGTCGCCTCGATATTTCAAACGACGACAACAAACTTCGTCGTTCAAGGGGAGCGACGACTTTTGACCCGTCGCTTACCATCTGTGGCGACGAAGTTTGGTTGTCGCCTCATGTCTTTAGCGACAAATTTTGATTCAAAAGTCGTCTCTTCATTTTATGTTTAATAGGAGAAAATATGGGATGATAAAAAGGAAGTGACGAACTTTGGTCGTCGCATTAAAATCTAAGCGACGAACAATGATCAATGTTCGTCGCTTCATTGTTTGTTACAGAGAAGGAAAACAAAATCCTGGTCTAGTTTCATTCACATCTAGAACCTGCATTTCATTCAAATCACATATCCAACATACATTTCATTCAAAACTACAATATGTTCAAATTACAAACTAACGAAATGGTCCTAACATATATTATCGTCGAGGATACCTAATCTAGGTCATCATGGGGGATACGTAATGAAGCACATGAGGATATATCGGCGACTGGAGCTGTTGCGGCGGCATTGTCACCCTGATTTCCTTGGGCCGCCATGAAAGCTCGGACGGTAGCCTCCATCTCTGTCATACGCCGCTTCAGGTCTGCATTCTCGTCTTCCACAGCTGCTAGCTTGCTCCTCAAATCGTCATCTTTGCGGGACACGCGTGTACTGCCTCTTGGTTTTGGCTGGCCTCTTAATGCACCCCCTAGCCCTGCAGAAATGGTAAAAGAAAAACATCAGTTAAATTAAAATCTAAAAACTAAAACTTGTAAAAGATTTAGGTGCAAAAATAAAGTACCTCGGACCCTCGTCCCTGGCTTCCCACCCAGCTCCTTCTCGACTACAGCCATCTGCTCCTCGACGGGGACGGGGACGGGAACGGGGCCCGTCAGCTGACTGTCGCCCGCTTCATCAGTCGCTCGACTAGCACACAGCTCCTCCATCTTTCTCTTCACCGCTGCCTACAAAAAATATTATCCAATATGTTTGTGTTAGTATAGTTTTTAATTCAAAAAAATAAAAATCAGAAACTAAAAACCAAACTCTTGCATCTAACTCGTCGTCACTCACCACTTTCTCCTGCGCATTCTGTGATGATTGATACACATCACAGACTGTCTGGAGGATAGGCGCTAGATGTCCTTTCTGCTCATTTGCAGCAACCCGGTAGCTGTAGGGAGTGGTGCCGGAGTGGTGGTTGATTGCATACCCCTTTTCATTTCTCTTGTTCCGGTTAGCGGCGTTCCGGACACACATCGCCTGTAAAACAAAATACAAATATATAATTAACATATTTCATATCATAATAGGTAGAAATTGTTATATGAAATGCAAGAACCTATAAATTAATTTTCATTACCTTATAATCACCGTCCTCAAAGTGAACTTTAAGGTACTCCCACTGCTCAGGTCGGTGGATGAACTCTGCCGGCGTCGCCTTTGATACCTCAACGTAGTGAGTATGGCAGTCGTACTTCCAATCCTTGTAAATCTTAGAAGCAGTCTCGTCGATGTATTTCCACATGCCTGTCTCGGTGGGAGGGAGGTCATAGAGCTTCTAGTAAAAAACAATTCAGAAAGATCATCAGAAATAACATATTAGTGGATAATGTGGTATGTTAATTGGTTTTACGAAATTATTGTAAAATAATGCTGTACCTCCAGATAAGTGGTCAAATAGTCCTGGTGCTCCTCATCCAGCTCTGCAAAGGAAGGCGCAAGCATCGACACTTTTCTCCGGATGGCGCTCCCGATGTCTCCGGACATCAAAGTCCTCCACTTCAAGAGGCGCGGACCCTTATGCTCTTCGGCGTACTCAACCTTCAGAGGCTGGTTGTTGTTTAGGGTCTTCAAATACTGGGTCTTTGTGCTCGTGATGATGCCAAGCTTCTCAGGGTTCCGCCCCTTCACCTTCCCCTGTAGTCATATCAACCAACTCTGCCAGAAAGTCTTCTCCCCTGTAGTCATATCAACCAACTCTGCCAGAAAGATGAAGTCAAGAGATGAATAAACATGTAAGTATCATATAGCATATACAATTATCAAAGGTGAAGAAATGTAGACCAGTATACTAGAACAACAAAACTGAAGCAACCAAGACAGTCAAGGAATCAGCCTATATAGTTTAAGACTGTCTTAGTCATAAAAGTAGCAATCAAGCACTTGTAATTATCATAAGCACAGCAACAAAGCTATTTTTGGTTCACATATGGTGAATCAGAGATGCATAAATATGTAGGTATATGAAAGCCATCATCATACCCAAGAATGACTTTTACTGTGAATATATTGGAAGGTTTGTTAGAGCGCAGGAAAAACTAGCAATGATAACAACAATCAAGAAATGAAGAAACTAAAGGGGAGGAAATGAGAAAGCAAAAAAAAAGAAGGCCTAAAGTGAAAGTTGGGTTTATCAGGATGGACTGATTGAGGGCAGTGAGTGAAATAAAAACGTTTTGTAATAGTAGGTGGCCTGACTGCCATCTCTTTTTACAAATCAACAATCATTTAACTTAACAAAAACTTTATTATCTAAATACATACACTTAAGTTAAACAGACAATATTATTACCCAGATATACACTAACTGTATCAAACCGAACGAAATACTCGACAAAAGGAGCCAAAATATTACACGTGGAAGCTATCTAGAATTAGACCAATATGGTAAAATAAGAAAACTGAATGTATACCAGTATACTAGAACAACAAAACTGAAGCAACCAAGACAGTACTACCTATCATATAGAACTTCCATGATGCAGGTTACGAGTAAAGCCAACAACAAGAACATGCCTACTGAGTGAGGCCAACCATCATTCTAAATCATAATAAAAAAAAAATCAGGGATGTGATATGCAGATTCTCCATTTTGATATAAAGCCCCACAACATTCTCCTTGATGAAAACTTTAGTTCCAAAATTTCGGACTTCGGGCTTGCAAAATTCTACACTAGAGATCATAACACAATTGTTGTTACTGCAGCAAGAGGCACAATGGGGTATATAGCACCAGAAATGTTCTACAATAATATTGGTGGTGTTTCCTACAAAGCCGATGTCTATAGCTTCGGAATGTTGATACTGGAAATGGCAGGGAGGAGGAAAAACTTCAATGCACATGCAGAACATGTTTATACCATACAAAAGATTTTCCAGTGTTAAGATAATGAGCACAAAAATGTATCAAATAGAAACAACATGCGCAGGTCTAACAAAACCTATCAAAGCATTCATCTAAGAATAAAAAAAAACGAAAATTTTCAAGAAATTACCCGGCTCCTTAGGACCCCTCTTGGTCCTAATGCTTAAAGGACCACCTTCCTCGCCTTCCACAGCGCCAGCTCCGGCGCCACCGCCACTGTCAGCACCACCTGCAGCAGCTCTCAAGCCCGAACCCGAAGGGTTGGTTTCTTCATGAGACGACATTGGTACCATCGTGCCCGCCACTGGTCTCGCAGTCGTCTCCGCCGCCGCGGCAGCCAATCTCGCTGCAACTTCGGCCGCCCACCTCTCCCTTCTCGCCTCGAGCTGCTTCTTCTTCTGTTGGGCACTAGAACCTGGTGTCATTGATGAATTCAAAGGGATTGGGGTTTTGTTTGGAATTAAGGGGTTTCGGGACAGAGATTAGGGGTTTCCAGGATAGTATGGGGGTTTTTGGTGAGGAAAAAATTCACACACAGTACCTGAACTTAGGTGGTCAGGTCAGTTTGATACCTCAACTTTTTTTCGTACGATAAACATACTCCAACTTATTTATCCGTACCAAATGTGTACCCACGTCACTGTTTTGATGACGTGGCACCTCTGTTTTTGTATCAAACTGACCTGACCACCTAAGTTCAGGTATCAAACTGGCCTGACCACCTAAGTTCAGGTATCAAACTGACCTGACCACCTAAGGCCACGTCATCAAAACAGTGACGTGGGTACACATTCGGTACGGATAAATAAGTTGGAGTATGTTTATCGTACGAAAAAAAGTTGAGGTATCAAACTGACCTGACCACCTAAGTTCAGGTACTGTGTGTGAAATTTTTCCTTTTGGTGAAGATGGAAATCGAAGGAATTGGGTTTTTGTTTAGGGTTTCGGGTTAGAGAGCGGGAAATCGCAGATTTTCAGAGTTTAAGGGTTTAGGAAATTGAAATCGCGCCAATGACGAAGAAGGAGCTGTCTGTGTTCATATAATCAGATACGAAGCGACGAACATAGAGAAACATCGTCGCTACAATATCTTATTTACCTGAAGTGACGAACTTTGTCAAACCTCGTCGCTTCATATTTAAGTTAGCGACGAACACTCAAATTTCGTCGCTTCATATGATCTTAAGCAACAAAGTTGTACCTCACTAGGTAACCTAGGGAGCTCCAATTTCGTCGCTTCAGTGTTCGGAAGCGACGAACATTGGCAGACTTCGTCGCTTGATAACTTCAAGCGACAAATATTGTCCAATATTCGTCGCTTCAAGGGAACTTAACAAATTAGTTATGCTTATATGTATTTGTTTTTATTTAATTAGAATATTGTAAATATTGTTCAAAATTACAACAATAAATATATATCATCATCATCATATTACAACATGTACCATAATGAACTAGTAGTCTTCCTCTTCGTCGTCTCCGCCATCATCGTCTTCATCTTCCTCGTCCTCATCAAATTCATCGCCACTGTCATCTTCCTCTTCCTCACCGTTTGATTCTTCATTCTGTTCGTGTACTTCTAAATCGAGTTGGAGATTAGATGCATCAATATGGTAAAATTGTATTGAACTTAGTGTGTCCTCTTGGTAAGGCTCTGTGATTTTATTCCCTAAAGGAGGCCTGTTATCTTCTGTTGCAAGTACTTCGGCACTGTATACATTTCGGTGCGACATTTCTTGCACCACCTTCCAAGTACCACCCGCCGCAGGATCGTCCAAGTAGAACACTTGTTTTGTCTTGATAGCAAGACAAAAAGGTGAATTCTCATAGTAACTACTGTTTGTATCCACATATATCAGACCATGATCTACCTTGACAGTGTCAATTTCTTCGGCATCCTGATCGTCAGTGGTGTTGTGCCATATAACTTTGAACAACACGACCGACAAATTGTCTGGATAACATACCTCGACTACATAGTCAAGATGGCCATAGAAGTGTTGGGACAAGTTTCCAACATTCGTGCTTAACATCACCCCGCTATTTTGAGTCACGAGCCTTTGATCTCTATCGAATGAGACATACTTGATACCATTCACATAACACGCCTTATAAATCCGGGTGAATTGCGGACCTCGAGCCAATGACCATATTGCCCTGTTAAAATTAGGGTCTTCAGCATCATTTATTCTCTTGGCCTGAAAAAATAGATGGTGTTAGTTTTGTACTATTTAGGGTTTAGGATCTTTGTACAAGAAAAAAAAAAATCAATTTTTGTACAAATTTTAAGAACCATCGATGGAAACTCCTCCTCATGGGGAGCTCGTCGTAATAGTCACCATGTTTCGCTATGTACATCTGCAAATGAGCGTCCATGTAATATTGAGCTTCTTCTGTATCCGTCAAAATTTTCCAGTGAGCCTCAGCTGTTTCCTCCTCTGTTAACCTGATATTTCCGGTGGTATCCATAATACACGGCTGAACTAACTGAGAAACACAACTAATATTCCATATTGGGGGATTGGGCTCTTCATGTTCTTCTAATTGCAGATACAACTTACAGTACATCACCGACTCCCATGATATGTACCTTTCTGCAATACTCCCCTCCGGGTAAGTGTATTACTTATTGATTGTTTATAATCACCTAATTGCCTATAAAATGATGAATATGATTAGTGCATATATAAAGTTAGTGTAAATTTAGTTTTAACAAATAGAAACATATTTGGTTAGTGCATATACCTTTCCGTCGGATACATCCATGTAAAATGTACTGGGCCTGTAAGCATAACTTGTTCGGGAAGGTGAACCATGAGATGAACCATAAAGGTGAAGAAATGTGGAGGAAAAATCAACTCCAAATTGCAGAGAATGATCACTATCTCATCTTTCATCTGTTGGACATCTGCCTTCTTCAACTCCCTAGCACATAATTTCCGAAACCAATTTGACAATGCTATCAATGGCTTCACGACATTATTTGGCAAAAATCCTCGGATAACCACTGGAAGAAGACGTTGAAGCAGGACATGGCAATCATGCGTCTTCAATCCATAGAACTTTTTCTCGGTTAGTTTCACCTTATCTCTCAAACTTCCCGCATAGCTAAGTGGATACCTAACACTGCGAAACCATTCGAATACTTCTTCACGATGATCCTCTTGAACAAAAAAGGGTGCATGAGGAACCTTTCCCGTCCTCTTTTCAGCTTCCGATTGATGTTGATTTTTGCGGATTTTCCTCTTCTCCAAAGCTTCGCGAGCCCTTGGACCATCCTTGGTCTTCCCTTCAATTGCAAGAATGGTGCCCAGGATATTGTCACCCACGTTCTTTTCAATGTGCATAACATCTAAACAGTACATGTGTAACAACGATGACCAATAGGGAAGCATCTAGAATACGCTCTCGTGGGTCCAACATTGTCTGTTGTGTGCTGAGTAAGGGACGTGAAAATCCGGATGTTGGCTAAGAGTGGTGTAACTGTGAGACCTAATTTCCTCCAAAATTTCATCTCCGTTCTTATGAGCTGGTCTTTTTCCCCACTCTGGCTTCCCGTTAAATGCCAAACTGGATCGCATTGGTGAATTCTCATCGAGCCATTTCCAATGCCCTTCATAAACAATTCTCCAAAATTGTTAAAAGTGGATAAGAGTGGCGTAACTGTGAGACCTAATTTCCTCTAAAATTTCATCTCCGTTCTTATAAGCTGGTCTTTTTCCCCACTCCCACTCTGGCTTCCCGTTAAATGCCAAACTGGATCGCATTGGTGAATTCTCGTCGAGCCATTTCCAATGCCCTTCATAAACAATTCTCCCACAAATATGTTCCGTCGTCAGCTCATCTAGAAAAATTGGACATGCCTTGTACCCTTTCACCGTTGAGCCCGCAAGAATCCCTAAACCAGGAAAGTCACTTATAATACACATCACCGCTGTCTTCTGATAGGAGCACAATGTGCGATGATATTATATGCTTATGCCCTCATTTATGCTTTGTTTAACTCTTATTTGTCTAAAATAGAGTCATAATATAGTTAGTGTCATTTTTGGTAGAGTTTTGGTGAAATGTGCTTAATTGTCCGAAAAATGACTAAGTATGAGAAATCTGGAAAATAGTGCAAAATATGTCTTTTTCGCGATTTTGTGACGAGTAAAAATATGATCTATCCTTGTCCGAATTCTTTGAAATTTGGTGTGCTTATTATTCATATACTGAGGAATGTTGTGTTAAACTTTCAGATCAATCGGAGTTCGGGAAGTCACCCAAAAGATGGCTGCAAAACGGCAGTCCGAGCAAACCAATCCAGGGGCTTCCAGGATTTTCCTGGGACTTTGTCCCAACTTCGAAAATTCATTCCCGACGTTTCACAAGGAATTTGATCGAGATATTTTATGGGGAGATGGCTATATGTGTCTAGTTTATCTGAGACTTGGAATCGCATCAATTGAAGCTCCGAGAAGGGAGATATGTCGGATTTACTGGAGTAAGGTCATTCCAGCCGAGTTGCTGCCGGTCTTGTGTTCTTGCGGGTTTGGGGCATTTTTCCATGGACCAAGCTCACCAAATGAAGTTGTCAAGCCTACACAAGAAGTTCATGAAGATATGCAGCCCAATCCAAGGAAGAAAATCAGAAAAAGAAGTTTCCTAGAAGAACCAAGAAAGGAAGGAACCAAAACCTTGTTGCACAAGGATTGCCTTTGCCGATTTGGACTAGGTTTTCTACCTAGGGTTTCTGCCGAATTTGCCTCTATATATAGCCATGTTTTCCTACAGAAAAATCATCTCATCTCAAGCATAAACACAAGGCCTAAACTCTACCAAAATTCACCAAAGATCCTAGACAAAAACCTAAACCGAAAATCACCTTCACCTCACCTCAACCAAGTTTCAGCTCTTGCCGAATCTTGGAATTTTCTGCTCCATAACCTACTGCCGACATACCTTACTGCCGAGCAGCCTCACCCCATCATCCATACTCCACCGGATCCACACCAAGTGAAGCTCTCAAGGTGTCTCAAAGTGTGATCCACTCCCTTCTTCGGTTTAGTACTTTTTGTCTAGTTATGTTTAAGTTTTGTCTATGAAACACTCATGAATTTTTGGTGAAGATTTGTATGTCTATGTATGAATTGATTTTGGTTTTTATAAATTGCATGTTTTGCATGTTGATTTGTGATATGTGACTTGTAGATTTTTATGTTTGATAACTAGGACAATAGGTATGCGATGTTGTTTGAGAACTTAATTCGATTAGTAATCTAAGGTTAGGGCAATAAATCGACACACTAGTTTTGTTTTAAGCATTTGTTGTTTGACATGTAATTCTAAGTGCTAGGTTTCATGTGATAGAGTTCATGGTTGAGTCATACTCGTAGTTTTCTTAAATCATGTGCTCACTAGGTCTAAATACCTTAGAACTTGCAAGATAATAAGAGGATTGACAACCCTACTTGTTCGCTTGTCTTCGATTTGTGATTCATGTGCTTAATTGTTGGCCCAGTAAAATCGGTTAACACATACCTTAGGATTATACTCGTAGTTAATCTTAAGACTCTAGTAATCAACGATTAGATGACCTCGTAGGCTCTAATTGGGATCGAAATTGGTTAGGTCGAAACAACATTCATACTTGTTCCTTACCTTCTTGCATATTAGTCTACATGTTAAAGAGTCCTTTGTGCTAAATGTTTTGTGAGAGATGATGATCACTTGTAAATATTAGTCTTAGGTTTTTAATTTTCTGTTTTTGTTTCTCTTATTGCCGTGTGTCGTCTAGGGCAGCTTAGTGCTACCGATCCTATCTCAATCCCCCTTGATTTCGTGTGAATATGTATATATGTATATAAGTGTGACAATTATGTGCATATATGTTTGTGAATATTTTTATTAACATTCTCATGTTTCAGGTACCCTTAATCCCCGGCTAGAACGATCCCTACTTATTCTATACTACTAACGATTGTAGGGTTATTATTGCTTGATGCTCGCTTAGGCGATTCGTCAATTTTTGGCGCCGTTGCCGGGGATTATAAAATCTTGATTTGTTTGAATGTTAGCTTTGTAAAATTTTTGAAAATCTTTTTGAGTCTTTAAAGTTTTGAGGTATATCGGATAAAGCATGACCTTACCGTGGGCTGCACAAGTCCATTGCACAGTTTGCTCCTCTGCTCCACGTACCTTGAATCTTTGATGTTGTGTATAGCTTGAAAAATTCTTGTAATACCTTGAAAAATTTGTTTAAGTATAGAATTTGTATATTCTTGCATTTTAGTTTATTGTATTTGTTCGTTTTGATGTGTTTTGTGTGTGTGCAGGTCGAACTTGAAAGAAAAAGTGCAGGAAACACCAAGTTCTGCCCAAAGCAGAATTCGGGCAGTGCAGTCCGTCAACTTTGGAAGGCCTCCGTTTTCATCTCACAAAACCTGGGAACGTGAGCCATACACCGTTGGAAAGGTCTCTGAGTGTACTTTCTGTAGGATTTTACAGAAGTTGATTTGGAGTCTCGGGCCGTTCCCAGTTTCAATTTGAGTGCACCAAGGCCAGTCTGGCAGAACAGAGAACTGGGCAGCACAATAGGTCCGATAAAAAGCCAAACAAAGAGTACTTCTGCTGGTCGGATTGAGGCAAATTTTATACCGTTGGAAAGCTTTGTGTGTCCACTACAACATTTATTCAGAACACTTTTGCATTAGGATAGTGGAGCACACCCAAATTTGAGCCTAAAGGGGAAGTGTACCATCTGCCAAAGCTGCTGCCAAGCTGTCTGCAGCCTACCCTGCTGCGGCCCTGCGCACTGCTGAGCACCTGTCGAGCATCCTTGCCGAGAAACCTGCTGAACGACTTCCGTTTATGTTTTCGTGTGCTTAGTTTAGAAAAGAAAAATTCAGAAAATTGTTCCACAAAAATAGAGTGTTTAAATTTGTTTGTTTTGAGTCTTAGGATGCCCCTAACATGTCAATGATGTTTTTCTCCTCTTTGCATACATAGATGATGGTTGTGCATACAATTAAAATTGTGAGTTTCATGATTATGTGCATTGGTAGGAGCATGTAGGACGTGTTGATTATCAAGCATGCATGTTTTAGCTAGTTTGTTTCCATAATAACCTATGTGAGATTTAGAGCCAATTTGCTTTCTTCTTGAGCGATAAAAAGATAAAATTCAATAGATTCGTAGGAAGCATGAAACCTCATAATTCTTTGCATATTCGATGACTATGTGCCATAGCTTTTTAATGAACTCTAGTATGCTAGAACTTACTCTTGTTGATTTTCGAAACGTTTATATCATAAAATACCTTGATTTTGAATGTGATTGAATAAAGATCATTTAGGTTTACCACCATTGCCAAATAAAGCATGAGCCCTATTTGTGCCCGTCGTGGGACACCTTAGTAAACCCCTTTGAGCCTACAATTAGCCTTTTCTTTCATCACCCTTAAACACTTTCCATGAACTTAGTATAGTGATGTCTTGACCATTGTGTGTCGGCAAAGCTTGATTTTTGAAGGAGTTTTTGCGTGTGTGATGAAGAAGAACAAGTGTGGGGTAGACTTAGCCATGAATCTATATGAGAAGTGTATATGTATGACGTGCCTTAGAAAAAGAAAGAATGAAATTTTTTTTGCTCGGACCAAAAGAAAAAGAAAAAGAAAACCGAGAGCAAGAAAAATGTAAGGCACGGCTTGAAAAAGAAAAGAAAAAAATTTTGTGCATGGCTATTGTCTTGATTATTGTTGTAATGTTATGGGAGGAAAAGAATGAAGTATGGGTCCAACAAGATGAAATTTGACCCTTGGTGAGAAGACATAAGGAGATTTGAGCTTTGCCAAAGGCCACGGTGACGTTTTGAGCCTCCTTATCCAAATATCGAATACCTCTTAGCCTAGCCCCATTACAACCCTTTTATTGATCTTTTTCATGATTCTTAAGATGGTTAAATTTGATTTGTGGAGATTATCTCAAGAGTAAGCATATGGTTTTGGTTCATTGGTGCACATAGTTGTTACATGAGAGCTTTCTTTTCTTGACATATGCAAGTTACTCTTCGTAGTTCATTATCTTTCACTTGCATATACTATTGAGTGAATAACCAAAATCAACACAAACTCCATCATATATTCAAACACCCAACACTAAAAACAACACAAAACACATTATAAAACAAATTCAACTCAAGATATCAAACTCTAAATTCAACCAATCAAATCCAAATATGGTGATTACAATGAAGGGGAGAGATTATACTAACCTACAAAGCAATTAGAAGAGAAGACCCAAGTAATTAGACCCTGAAATTGACGAAATCAGCCGATCTGCCCCCTTTTTCGCAGCTCCGGAACAGTTTTTTTTCTAAAACTTTAACTTCTGCAATCTGTTGAAGTCGGGGAATTTATAACAGATTTAAAACTTTAAGCGACGAATATTGGATAAATACCGTCGCTTCGTTTATTAAGTCAACGACGAATATTGACGAAGATTATTAACTTCGTCGCTTGAATTTTATGTCGATTTTCGTCGCCACAGTTTACAAAACATGGTTCTTTGATGATCGGATGCGACAACTTGCCATTATTCGTCGCTTCAATAATCGTCGCTCTTATGTTTTGAAGCGACGAATCCTATATTGGTCGCTTCGATGTGTTGAGGCGATGAATTTTGTGTTTCCCTTTTCATTTTTCGTCGCTTCATTCTTTGCTTCCAGTAGTGCTTGAATGCTCGTCTCAAATTCCTGTATTGCGTTTTACACATTGTCGACTTGCTTTATGAAGTTTCTTGTCTTGTGAGTTGTGACTGCTAATGAGGGATTGCAACGCAGCACCCACCTTCTTTCGTCCATTCATCACCACAACTTCCATATCCTCACAAGCGACTCTTTTGGAGATGCGCCAGCTTGGAAACTTATGACCAAGGGCTTGACTTTGATCTCAAATTTGAACCAGCTATGAAGGAGAAAAGCGATTCAAACACAGTACTGGTGGTGACTGCATATATACATTCCTTTCAAAATGCTGACCACAACAGGTGTCTGGTGGTGTTTTTTCGTGCACTCGCTTTCCTTAATCATGAAGGCCTTGTTGATTTGCCTGCATAATTCGTAGAAGTAAGGTATTTTTGAGCCTCACTCATGAAGCTAATGTCATCTCTGTGTATTCTGCAAAAAAAGTGATTGTAGTTCATGTGTGTATTCTTTGTTTGTACTAAAACAAACAAACATCCAGTAGCCTCAGAGATCCGCTGAGCAGTTCACTGATCCATTTGACACCACACTTTTGAGATAAAGCTTACTTAGTGAATGGCAAAAGAAGAAACTTCCCAACGCGTGCAATCTTACAAATCTTGGGGCCACTGAGTTTCTTGTTGATGATGATGATGATGATGAAGCCTTCAATCTGCACAAATGCTCATAAAATTCTGTAACAAATGGGTGTGATGTTGAAGGCATGCTGTTTAAGCAAGCATGATTCCAGTGACACAGGTATGTAAGAAAAGTCCTTGTATGCAGGTAAGTGCTCAATCCAGAGCTTTCTTTCCTTCCTTTTCCATCTGCTAGATATATATCACCTGGTGTGGGAGACAAGAGCGGTCATCTTCCTCCAACTAAATGAAAGAGAACATGATTTCAACCTGGATTCCAAAACTATGTCGGCAATGTTTATGCAATGTCTCCCAAACGGCAAATCACCAATCAACCACCCAACTATATTATACTTCTATTATGGCATGAGTATCTTCAATAAGGTAACAGTATCATATGATTTATAGCGGGATTAAACATAAAGATTGTAGTTCACGAGCGATATTGTACCTTCTGCAATATACAAAAATCGGGCTTATAGCTCTTCTACACAGCATTCCAGCTATGCCTGCCTGCTTCCCTGGAAACGAATTCTGCATCGCTCTGCCTGGAAATTATAGCTTCAGTTTCATGTTTAATACTAATTTGTAACATGTTTACATTAATTAAACACAATCATGCATGTGGTCTGTGTATATCAGAAATTCATTATCATTCGTCATTTCTTAATTCCAACCAAATGCCTATCAACTGGTATGCATTTCTCATTTTCTCTGCTTGATGATAGGCATTTCTATCTGCTACTTATTCTATATCTCACAACGCATTCCAGACAACAACTTTACATCAATTAATCAACAAGATGCTTATCAGGCTAGCCGTGTGTGTTTGACTTGACAACTTGATATACAGGTCTCAACAGATGCTGGGTTTTCCACAACAATGACAAAGATTATCTATAAGACAAGGTGATCAGTAATGAGCTATGGATCTTGAACTCTCACCTAAATATATTTGTACAGAGAAGGAAGAAGGTGGGAAACTATTGTTTTGTTCGTTTCTGTAAGTATAAAGAATATTGACAATCCTCTATGGAACAAAACACAGCCCGTTTGTGTTATCAAGCTCAATTAAGTGAAGTCAAGAGGCCAAGTCAAGAAGAAGGCCCAACACAATCTCATAGCAACTCAGGTAAACTCATACATGTGCATATCCTGTGTTTTTCACTGAGGACAGCAGAAATGCTTCCTATCCGAGTTTTCCTGCAGTTTTTGGCTTATTTCAAAATGATCTTGAAATCTGTGCATTTATCTTACCTATGTAGGTTAGATCTTTCCAGTCATTTTGGTTTTCAAAATTCAAACAGCCAGCCAAGCATTGGATGTCTTGGTGCCCAAACTATCATAGGGTGAAAAGCTTTTTCTTCAACCCGTAAAGCTTGATTTTTCAAGATATGTTTATTTTAGTTAGGTTTGTGATACACTTACCTATGCTCATGATAGTAGGCTGTTTGAGATTAGGGAATAGTTGTTTTGCCTTAACAAATGTGCTAACATGCTTTTTGAAAAGCTTTGCAAAACCTTTTTGCCTCCCTTTGAAAAATAAGCCATTTTGGGAAAGTTTGCTTTTGTCTTTTGTGTTTGGTTTTGTGCTTGCTTTTCTGACCAGCATGTGAGCCAGGGACAAGTGTCCAAACTTTCTGAATACATAGGCAAGTGTGTTGCTCTCTTATGAAGCACCTCTTGGCCTATAAATACCAAGCAAAGTACTACTTGTTTGGTGGTTGTTGTGTGTGTTTGTTTTTGTATTTGTGAAAATCTTCCTAGCATGATTTTCAGTTCATAAAGCCTCATTGCTCTAAGTCTTCTTAGTGATTATAAATCTTAGAGCATAGGCTTGAACAATCTTTCAAAACCCATATTGCATTTACATTTGCATGCCATGAGATTGTGATTGGTGATGCAACAACCCGAGAAATGTTCATAGCTGAATCAATTGAGAAGTAGCTGAATTCAAGAGTGAAGCTTCTGTTATGTGCGTAGGAAAACACTTAGAGACAAGAGAGACACGAGAGCTGAGATTTTAGACTAGGCGAGTCTAGACATGATAGTAACGAGGTTAGCTATCCCCTCAGGAGTTGTAATCTTGTGAGAAGTGTTTAACGCTTTTTATGAACCAGCTTAGCGATAGCTGAGTTCTGTAAACTTTCATATGTGAGCACTTAGGGGACAAGATAGGGTGACGTTCAAGAGACTAGGAGAGTCTGAACAGGATAGCAAACTAGGTTGTCGTTCTAGAGACTAGGAGAGTCTGAAACCGGATAGCAACTGGTTTAGCCATCCCGGGTTCTAAATCTTGTATAAGTGTACGAATTGCATAGTGTAAAGTTTTGTCCTTTAGGAGTTAAGGGCACGCAGTTTTTCTCTCTGGATGCAGGGTTTCTGCGTTATAAAAAACATCTCTGTGTTATTTATTTTACTACATTTTTTCTCTTACACTCGTTGAGTTGTGAATCAGGATAATACAATCTATTGCTATCCTCTATAACATCATTTAAGCGAAAAAGTTGCAAAGTATCCTATTCACCCCCCTCTAGGACCTTCAGTTTCTTGTGATACAAAAGGTCAATGCCACTCGTGCTCTGCATTTCTGCAAATTTTATGGATCTTTGCAATACAAAATGGCTGGTGAGATGGAAAGTTGGTGATAGGGAAACAGAGGCAGGACATTGTTGGGATGGCTAAGATGCATGGTTTTCCCATCATCACGTATTAGTGAACACAGCGTTGATGGGATTCGTGCAATCGCTGTTCCATTATGTTCATTATAATTGAATGGTTGTTAGATTATAATACCACACTGGTCAGATTTTTACAAAAAAATGAATCAGTTCTCATGAGTTGGTATGCTGGTGTGGGAAGAGACATTGCCTAAACATTTCAAGGGAATACTTTGATCTAAATCAAAACAGCGTTACCTTGTGCTGGTGATTGAAGTAGATGAGATTCCTTGTCCCCCTCCTCAACCAACCCTATATATTAAGCAGCTGCAGAAGGAAATAACTCATCAGTTTCTAATTTTGATCAACTTCAATCATCTCAAAAAATCACAGAAAAGAAAATGGCTTACCACACTCGCACTAACAGCGGACCCTTAGGGCCACACCCCGTCATTCAAGAGATTGATAATCATTTGTGCAGATTGAGGTCTTCAGAATCCACTTCCACATCTTCATCATCAATAAGCCACAAACTAAGTGGTCTCCAAGATTTGTATGAGTGTGTTGATAGGTTGGTTCAATTACCACTCACCCAACAAGCCTTGGCACAAGTGAAGCATCAGAAATGGACTAATGAGCTATTAGATGGATCTCTTAGGCTCTTAGATGTTTGTGGCATCGCCAAGGATTCACTGTCTCAAACCAAAGAGTGCATTCAAGACCTTCAATCAATCATTCGGAGAAGGCATGGAGATGAATCAGCAGTGCTCACAAGCGAGACTAGGAAATATTTAACCTCAAGGAAGATGGTGAAGAAGACAATCCAAAAGGCTTCGGTGAATCTGAAGGCAAACAGATCAACTTTCTCTTCACCTGACAACATTATTGCTAGCAAGCTGAGAGATGTCGAAGCAGTCACTCTCACTGTATTTGAATCAGTGCTGTCCTTCATCTCTGCGCCAAAGTCAAAGCCTAGCGGCTGGTCTATCGTTTCCAACATTGTGCACTCTAAGAGAATAGCTTGTGATGAAGAAACGAATGCAAATGAATTTGCAGAGGTGGATGCTTCATTGAAGTCTCTCAAGAGTGCAAATGCACAGAACCAGCTTAGCAATCTGGAGTCATGCATACAAGACCAAGAAGAAGGACTCGAGTCCTTATTTAGGCAGTTGATCAAAACTAGAGTCTCCCTTCTCAACATTCTCAACCACTAAATCTTACCTCTCTTGGTCAATTTTGTACATGAAAAACATAATTACAAGTATACTACATCAAATATCAAATTGATATATCTTTTGCCTAAATTATCAGCAATGCTCTTTCTCTCTTCATATGAGATTCGTTCAAAACTATATATCAGAAAATTTTATGGCCATCAAGATTCCAGTTTTCCAAGGGAGATCATTAATTAATCAATAATCAATAACTACTCAATGGCATTCAAATGATCTAAATTGTCACTATAGGGGCTCTTTGCTTATATAAGGACGATGTAATTTATATAAGCAACGACCCAATTATGATGGGCAGTGCCCTAGTGTGCAAAGCAAAGTCTTGGCATGGCAAGGGACAGCCTAGCAGGCCAAGCACAAAAGAAAGCAAGCTAGTGCAAAGCATAATGTAACAAAACGCTGGGCATACGATGCATGCGCAGCTAGCTAGCGGTGCACTTGGAAACATTTCATCAAGCGTTACTCGGCAGTTTTTGTTTGGTTGGTCACATAGCCATTTTGACTGCTCACAGATAACTTCAATACAACCTAGTGCCTTTTCAATCAACTAAGCACTACTCATTACTATTACAGGAAGTTACATTTGAGGAGCCAATTGGCTATGAACATGACTAACTACAAGTTATATATGAACCCAAAACCTACCAAGCAATCACTTAGATAACAGGCTAAGAGCGTCTCCAACAGCTTTTCCATATTTTGATTTTTCTCTATTTTAAAGTAAAATAAGGCTATTTGACTCTAACAACTTCTCCATAACTATCTCTAAAATAGAGAATGTGAGGAGAGAGAAAATGAAATTCCCTAAATTTACAGCATTCTTTAAAGTTTTGAGGAAAGAATTTGGAGATTTTGAAGATTACTCTAAAATGGAGAAGCAGTTGGAGTTGAAGTATGGGTATTCGAGAAATCTTCATTTATTGCTTCCCTATAATGTAGAAATTATAAGAAAACTGTTGGAGATGCTCTAACAGCTTACAAGAGCATTACTGACAGTCAGTGTTCTAAAAATCCCTGCCTAGCTCCGCCCATGCGCTAGGTGGAGGCAAGCAGCCCCGATTTCACACCATTAGGCGGCAAGCCGCCCAGCGGCCACCTAGGGAAGTCCTAGGCGGTCTGAGGCCTCCGGGCGAGGCGGGCGGCGGTTCGGCCTTCTTCTCTCAGCTTCTTCATTCTGGAATCTTGGCTCACATGTAGCACCAACACAAATTTCAATTCCAGCAGTGACCCAGAATCCGAAGAGTCTATCTTACTCTTTCTCTTATTCTTATCTACACAAATCAACTAGCTACCCCGAATCCGTTAGTATTCCAAATGCCTCTCTTTTCTCTAATTCCATTCCAACTGTTTCTGTGCATTCTGCTGAATTTAAATACCAAATCTTTTCTGATTTCTAGATCAGATGACATTTATACTTTGACTCCTGCAAGCCACTTCTGAAGAGCCCCATTCGGTTTTTTAGTCAAGGAAAGCATCAATCGAGGTAATACTTCAAATCTAAAAGTTTCATCTCTCATACCATGTGTTTTAGCAAGCATGTTAGATCTCTAACAGAGTGTTTATCTATCTTGACAGACTCTTTGAAGTTACCTCCTTGAATAATGTACTCAACTAGTCCTTGCATTGAATTTGGAAAAAATATATGAATTGTGTGATTGTGAAGCATATGTCATTAAGAAATCGAATTTCAATTTTGATGAGTAGCTTAATCGATATGTTTCAAGAGAAAGTTCTTTTGTCAGTCCTATATACTAACCAAAAGAAAATATTTTAAAGAGAATCACTTTAAAAACTATTTTTAAATATAATATTTATTAATTAAATGTGAAAAATGTAAATCGTCTAGTCCCCGCCTAGTCTCCGCCTAGTCCGTACAGGCGCTAGGCTATGGGTCATCGCCCGCCTAGCGCCTTTTAGAACATTGCTGACAGTACATCTATTTCCTTTCGATTATAATACTTAGAATCTCAATTGTAGAATAGGTGAACAGGGATTTTACCCCAGATAAATAATGATCTAGTTAATTACATTAAAATGTCACAACAAAAAGGCTACTGATCTTCTTTACCAGCAGGCAGAAAAAATTGATTTCAATGATTTGAAGTTCTAAACTATTAGGATTGGCGCAAAGTTCTATTACTTTTATACATAAAAGATCCACAGTAGGACTAAAAAGTAGAATTTGGGGATTTTGTTTGGCATGTAATTAGAGGATTTGGATCCTCTCCTAACCTTTCTTTTCACCTTACCTTCCTGACTTTCATCTAATGACTCACAATGTATTGCATCATTAGATGAAGTTTGCAGTGAAAGCTTAAAGAAATTGTGAGCCATTAGATGAAGGTCAGGAATGTAAGGTGAAAAACAAAAGGTAGGAGAGCATCCGGATCCGTAATTAGAATGAGCAAAACAGAAACAACGACTAAAAATATAAGAAAACATTGAATAAACTGATCAAACCTACCCTTCTCTTTAGTAAAAAAAAAAAATATTATAAAAAATAAATAAATAAATAAAAAAGCCAGAAAGAAACTCAAATTACCATTACTTGCTCCAAAATTTTCCCAAAAGTAAAAAATTTATCAATTATCTCCAGGGAAATACTAACTGGACTGCCTGAAAACCAAATGGCAGATTGAGATCTCCAACACTTCTAATCAAAATGATATTTGCTCTGGTTTTCTTTCTGTTGGGGAACAGTTTATATAATATCAAATATTAAACAATCAAATACATGTAAGAAAGATAGCTAATATATATGCATGGTTTGCGCATCTCCACATATAAGTAAACGGAATTTTCTTCAGTACCCTCATGTATATGATACCTTTATTTACAAATTTGACCATAAATTTTGTTGTCATTGTGGTAAATAGAGTGATTGTTTGGATAATTGTAGTTCTGTTAGTTGTAATTACTTCATCTACGACATATTTACAAGTTTATGAACAAATAGTTGTCAATGTGGTAAATTTGTTTAATAATATGTAAATATATAAAACATATGTTGTAAATTTGTTGTCAATGTTGTAAATTGAGTGTAGCAAATGGTAAATTTTGTTTAATTAGTTGTAAATTAACGGTATGGTATGTATCAAGGTACTGTAGACGACCCCAGAAGTAAACAAAGGATCAATGGCACTCGTGCAATCGCTGTCCAATATATCAATCATCATGAAGGATTGTTACATTATGATAACACATGCACAATAGTAGCATTATTCAGCAAAATAATTCAGTTCATGAGCTGGTATGCTTGTGCAGGAAGAGACAATGCAGAAAAGATTACCTAGGGAACATTGGGATTTAAATCGAAATCATGTTACCTATCACTGGTGATTGCAGTATATGAGATTACTTGTCCCCCTTGAAAACCAACACTATAAATTGAGAGGTGAAGAAGGAAAGAACTCATCAGTTTTCAACTTCCAATTGTACATCTACTGCAAAGTCTTCTATCATCTCAAAATCACCAAAAAGAAATGGCTTACCACATTCGCTCTAACAGCTTCCCATCAAGGCCACACCCCATCATTCAAGAAGTTAAGGAACATTTGGGCAGATTGAGGTCTTCCGAAGACACATCCACATCGTCATCATCAATAAGCCACAAACTAAGTGGTCTCCAGGACTTGCATGACTGCGTCGATAGGTTGCTTCAATTGCCCCTCACCCAACAAGCCTTAGCACAAGAGCAACATCAGAAATGGGCAAATGAGCTATTGGATGGCTCTCTTCGGCTCTTGGATGCTTGCAGCCTTGCCAAGGATGCCCTATCACAAACCAAGGAGTGCATACAAGACCTTCAATCAATCATTCGAAGAAGGCATGGAGATGAATCAGCAGTGCACACAAGTGAGGCTAGGAAATACTTAACCTCCAGGAAGACAGTTAAAAAGGTACTCCACAAGGCTTTAGACAACCTGAAGGCAACATCAAACAGATCTGCTTGCTCTTCCGTCAACAAGGAAGAGGCCACCATTGTTAGCAAGTTGAGAGAGGTTGAAGCAGTTACTGTCTCTGTGTTTGAATCAGTGCTGTCCTTCATCTCTGGGCCAAAGTCCAAGCCTAGCAGCTGGTCATTGATTTCCAAGATAGTGCAATCAAAGAAAGTAGCTTGTGAGGAAGAAGCAAAAGTAAACGAATTTGCAGAGGTGGATGCTGCATTAAAGTCACTCAAGAGTGCACACAACCAGCTCAACAATCTGGAGTCATGCATTCAAGACCAAGAAGAAGGACTTGAAACCCTTTTTAGGCAATTGATCAAAACTAGAGTTTCCCTTCTCAACATCCTAAACCATTAGATATTAGCTCTTAGATCGATTTTGTACATGAAAGTTATACATACATAATGAGATATACTTTTTCGCTTAAATTGCCACAACTCTCATGTTCTTTCTTACTTAGATAAAGGAACTCATTCATTTAGGCATTTTGATTATGATCCACCCGTACCACTGTTACTTTAAACCTATCAAATAAGAGCTACATCATGAATTTTCTCAAGTAACAACTAGGGGTGGACACGGGTCACTTCGGTTCGGGTTTGGACAAAACCCATGACCCAACCCAAATTTAAAATTCGGTTCGGTTCGGTTCGGTTTTTTAATTTTTGAGTCAGTGACCCATAACCCGACCGAACCCGCACGGTTCGGTTTTTTTTTCTGTTTTACCCACTTTTCAAGTTCAAATAAAAAATATAAATTTCATAGTTTATAAGTCAAAAATTTCAAAGTACAAAGTTCAGCTTGAGTCCATACTCCATAATTCAACAATTTCAAGTCCATCAAAATAAAGTCAAAGTCTAAAGTTTAATATTTAAACATAACTAAATAAGGAAGAGAAAAATAGAACAATATGAGAGTCCATGACATGATTGGCAATTTGGCATCATCACAATTCTCAACTCTCGCTCAAGCTCGCATGAATGAGTTTGATCTTGGAGGTAGCATACCACTTGATCCACTCTCGGCACGATCGTCTCTAATGCCATGCTGCAAGCTCTTCACCAACTCATCTACATGCATAGTTGCATACAATTAGAAAAATAGAAATAAAATATAATCATGCATAACACAAAACCAAATCACATTAAACAATTCATATATTCAATAAGAAAAAAACAAAACTATTACCTATTTCCGCATCTTCACAAATCTCCATCTCCTCAATAGTAGGCAGATGGTGCAAAGCAATATGTTCACCCCTAAGCCAACTTTGAGTACATATCAATGCTTCCACCATTTTAGGACTTAGAGAGCTACGATGTGGATTAATTACTCTCCCACTAGTGCTAAAACAAGACTCGGAAGATATAGTTGAAACCAGAATAGTTAGAATGTCTCTTACAATGCGGGCCAATGTAGGGTATTTAGACATCCCAAACACTCTCCACCAAGTCAACAATTCAAACCTTCCATGAGTTCCATCATCTCCTTCAACGGGATCACTAATATATCTATCCACATCATTATAAATCACCTCGGCCTTCTTTGCCTTTCTCTTCAACTTCCTTTGAAACTCGGTAAGGCCTTTTTCCAAAGGGACAACTTCAATAGTTTGATTAGAATCTTGAGAAACACTAACACTTTGCCTCAAATTTGCCTCTTCCACATACACCTTAAAGAGATCATACAATAAAACGACGTCGTTTTGAATTCGGGTCAGTTTGGGTCAGTTCGGTTTGGTTCAGGTTTTGCCAGACTGAAACCGAAACCCAACCCGAACTACTTCGGTTCGGTTCGGTTTTTTTTTTTCGGTTCGGTTTTTTTCGGTTACGGTTCGATTTCAGACTCCGTTTTTTTCGGTTTTCGGGTCCGTGTGTCCACCCCTAGTAACAACCCAAACTAACATCAACTCTACCATGAGCTTTCTTGATATTCCAATATTATATATCCTACCTAGAACATCAATGGGCTGATGATATAATATATTGCAACTCGCAGCAAGATTAATGGTGTGGTGCAGATGATTCTTAATAGGCTGAAAGACCAATAACTATGTGATCTCATAGCTCTGTAAGGTAAATCTGCCAGATTGAAGCCATGGGAAATATTCATCCTAAAAAAATAAAACCATGGGAAATATTATTAGGCTCTGGGGACATAAGATGGAGACTAGATTTTTTTTTATGTCAGTTATTAGTTCTTCATGAATGCAAATATATTTTGAATTGAACTTTTATTTATTTTCTTTGATGTTCTTGTTGTATCTCTCTTGTCTGCCATATCGTTGACAGGTAATGCAGCATAGCAAAGGAAACAGTGGCAATTACATGGCAGACTCAGATCTCAGACCCATCTTATTACTGTGAAAGCTGTGGCGACTTTATTCAATTATGTTCAGGTCACAGAATAGTATGTACGTTATATATCAAGTCTACTATATATGTACTATTCTATATAAATTGAAAACAAAATGCAGCTTCACAAATGATGCATGAACAATGGACAGTCAATTGAATTCATGTGTTGGAACTTTAAGAGTCATTAAGTTCTGGTCTTCTACCTTAATTAATTTAGTCAGTTTTTGGGAGAAGTATAGAGTCTTCTAGAATTCCTAGGTATTAATGTGGCAATCAACATTCATTCCATATCCCAGAAGAACAAGTTAGTTTTGACTATGAATGCTCAAATTCTATCTTTACTTTTTCACTCGATGAAAATCTGGAACAAGAAGAAAATAAGAGTGTCGTGGATTTTAGTAAGCCACCAATTTATGATTGTTGCTATGAGGCTTGTCGCTATTGTTTTATTGGTGATGACAGCATTGGTGCCAATCATGGATTTTCAAGACCAAGGCATGAGCATGATTTAATCTCGGATGATAGTGATCGATACAAATTTGGGTTTTGGAAGAGTTACCTACAAGAAAGGAATTCACAACTTTGTTGATTTTGTTGGGTTTGAAGTTTTCAAATTTCATATTCCCAAGATATTAATCGATACTATTAATCTCATAAAAAATGGTGGTAAGACTTTTGGGTTATTTGGTGTTCCTCACAAGTCAAGGTTGAGCTTCCTGGAAACTATGGTGTTCATGCAACTTTCAATATTGCACATCTTTCGTCATACTATGAGAATGATTACAAAGAAAACTCAAGGACGCGTTTACGCGAAGATTGACAAGGTTGCTTGGGAACAAGTCTTCAAAACTCCAAACTCGAGGACGAGTTTTTCCAGGAAGGGGAGATTGATGCATGAACAATGGACAGTCAATTGAATTCATGTATTGGAACTTTAAGAGTCATTAAGTTCTGGTGTTCTACCTTAATTAATTAAGTCAGTTTTTGGGAGAAATATAGAGTCTTCTGGAATTCCTAGGTATTAATGTTATGTTCCTATATATGTGCTATGTACTAGAGGCCAAGGGGTAGATTTGAATATATGATTTTCCCTAATAATTACTGTATCGATCTCTTTCTAGTTGAGTGATTCCCAGACCCCTACAGGTTGAGTGATTCCCAGTTCATCTCTTAACACTGGTTGAGTGATTCCCAGATCAAACCCTCATCTCATAAACTCTTTATATTTTTGTTGCATTAAGTGGTACCAGAGCAGGTTATCCATTGCCTATTATTGGTGGGTGTGTTTCCTTGTAGCTATCATGGTGAGAGGGCGTGGAAGACGAACAGCTCCAATTGATGATGTTCGTCAACATGATGAGATAGATGAGTTGTGCCACATCCCGAACCCAATTTTACTGAATTATGGAGTTTTATACTAGTTATCGACGAACGTATTTGTGTTTGGTAATTATTAGAATCTTTCTCGATATTCAGGAATTATCTCTTGTGGTTTCAATGTCATAGAGTTCGACGATACGAGTTCGTCAGTAATTTAGAAATATTTTTTTGAGTCAGAACGTAAAATTTGTGACGTAAAATCAATAATTTCATTTTTTAGTCGTGAGTATAAAAAGGAAATGGAAAGGGCAATTGGGGAAGCTGGGGGGGGGGGGAATGAAAAAAAAAAACTTTCCTCTTTTTCTTTCTCTCCCCGCACGCGCGACCCCCTCTGCCACCGACACAACGCCGCCCTCGGTTCTCCTTCGTCCAACCGCCAATCGACGCGCCACCAGTCGCGTTCGAACCATCTCTCCTCCCTCGTCACGTCTGCGGTGGTGGTTCAAGGCGAATCGCCGTCGTTTTGACTCATGAAGGCCGGGAAGGTTCAACACAGTGTCGAACCGGAACTCCCTCCTCCGACCACTGTTTGGCTCGATACTGGTCGAAAATTGAAGACCTCGACTCGCACAACCACTTCCCCAAAGAAATTGATCTAATTCCTAGCAGGTAAGGAGAAATTAGAAATTGAAATTTCTAGGGTTTTTGGTGAATAGTGCTGAATTGGGGGTTTTCGTTAATTGACTCCCTTAGGCTTGAGATTGGGGTTTGTTGTAGAAGGGAAAGCTGTTTGAATTGTCGAATCGAAGCTTATGTTAAATTTTAGTGAGAATTGATGGCGGTGGCAGTGTTGACCGCTGCCGCCGTGGATAGTTTTTTATCTTGAAATTCCGTTATTATATGTGGAATGTTATTCTTTGTTCCTAGTGGGTGGGTGGTTGCAGTTTGGGAGCAAAGAGATTTTTAGTTGGTTAATGGGTTCTATTTCGGACCTGTTTCGGGTTTCGGAGGGAAATTCTGGGACAGGTCCTCACAAGTTGAAGCGGTCCAATGAGAATTTGCATAGAATGATGGAACAGGTCTTGAGGCGGCTCCCCGCTCAAGACGGTGGAACTAATTTTGGTGGTGGCAATCGACATTCATTCCATGTCCCGAAAGAACAAGTTAGTTTTGACTATGAATGTTCAAATTCTATCTCTACTTTTTCACTCGATGAAAATCTGGAACAATAAGAAAATAAGAGTGTCGTCGATTTTAGTAAGCCACCAATTTATGATTGTTGTTATGAGGCTTGTTGCTATTGTTTTATTGGTGATGACAACATTGGTGTCAATCATGGATCTTCAAGACCAAGGCATGAGCATTATTTAATCTCGGATATGATAGTGATACAAATTTGGGTTTTGGAAGAATTACCTACAAGAAAGAAATTCACAGCTTTGTTGATTTTGTTGGGTTTGAAGTTTTCAATTTTCATATTCCCAAGATATTAATTGACACTATTAATCTCATAAAAAATGGTGGTAAGACTTTTGGATTATTTGGTGTTTCTCACAGGTAAGGTTGAGCTTCCTAGAAGCTATGGTGTTCATGCAACTTTCAATAGTGCACATCTTTCCTCATACTATGAGAATGATTATAGAGAAAACCCAGGGACGAGTTCACACGAAGTGGAAGCGAATGATACGGGAAAAGACCAACCAACCAACCTGGGAGGATGTGTGGTTAGTGAAGAAGAATTGCATAAGATTAACAAGGCTGCTTCGGAACAAGTCTTCAAAACTTCAAACTCGAGGACGAGTTTTTTCCAGGAAGGGGAGATTGATGCATGAACAATGGACAGTCAATTGAATTCATGTGTTGGAACTATAAGAGTCATTAAATTCTGGTCTTCTATCTTAGTTAAGTCAGTTTTTGGGAGAAGTATAGAGTCTTCTAGAATTCCTAGGTATTAATGTTATGTTCCTATATACGTGCTATGTACTAGAGGTCACGGGGTAGATTTGAATATATGATTTTTCCTCAATAATTACTGTATGGATCTCTTTCTGGTTGAGTGATTCCCAGACTCCTACTGGTTGAGTGATTCTTAGTTCATCTCTTAACACTGGTTAAGCGATTTACATATCAAACCCCCATTTCATAAACTCTTTATATTTATGCTGCATTAACAAATTAATGCAGATTGCACACCTTGCATGTTCCCTCTTCAACAATGAGATGCATGTGGCTGGAAGAAATACACAGTATATATGATTAAATGATTGTTACATTATAATAGCATGCTGATCATATTTTATGAAAATGTAACAGTTCATGACTTGGTATGCTGGTTGGGAGGAGACATTGCAAAAAAAAATTACCTAGGGAGCATTAGATCTAAATCAAAAACAGGTGATTGAAGTGGATGAGATTCCTTGTCCCCTTCTTAAACCAGCACTATATATGAAGCTGATGCATAAGGAAAGATCAGTTTCAATTGTACATAATCTACAAGGTCCTCTATCATCTAAGAAATCACAAACAGGAAATGGCTTACCACACTCGATCTAACAGCTTCCCCTCCAGGTCACATCCTCTCATCCAAGAAGTTGATGAGCATTTGTGCCGATTGAGGTCTTCATCCGAAGGCACATCCACATCTTCATCATCGATAAGCAACGAGTTAAACTGTCACGCCCCGAATTTGAACCGATGAAATTTAAATTCGAAAACGCAAAAATTCAATAATCACAACAACTAGAAAATAAATTACAAATTATTAAGAATTAAATATTACAAAGAAATGTGACTCTGGCGAATTCAATTATTACATCACCAATCTTACACAAGTTGTAAGGTATGAGACAATGTAATTATTCAACTCATGCCTCACTATGCTTAAAAAAATCAAGACTAAATGAGTAAGACCACTCCTACACACCGCAACTAACAATCGCCGCCTCAACTCTGTTAATCCCCACCTGCAAGATTTACCCCTACACCGTGGATTGGTGCACCGGGTTGTAAACAACAAACCCGATAAGCTTTTTAAAGCTCGTATGAGTAAACTCAAACTCATGCAACAACATATTAACCATAAAACCACCAGCACACAAAAATATAAGGTAAGATTTAGACTTTCCTGCATAAAAGCATAGTTCAGGAAAGCACAAATCTTACACAACTAAAATCGTGACTCCTGCATATAGCTTAGTTCAGGAAGTCACGTACATACAATTAAAATCGTGACTCCTACATAATAATATAGTTTGGGAAGTCACGCACAAACAATTAACACAAATATATAACAAATGAAAGCATATAATAAATCCTTTAACCCCAAAATGAAGTCAAGATGCTACCATCTTAACTCAAGACAAACAACGCACACCTTGTTTTCTTTTAAAACCCAACTTCCCTTAATCATAAGTAATTCAAGTCAACTAGAGACAAGATCACCTATTATCATGACATCACTTGCAAATAAGGAAGTATGTCCCTCTTGGACAACAAGGAAACACACAAATAAATTCCTTTAAAAACATGCACGCGTGTGACCCAGATAACCCCACACGGTTAACCCTCATGCCGTGCAAAATGGAAACCACATTCCTAAAACAACCACAATTAATCAAAGATTAAAACCCAGGGCACGATGACCACTGTCATTTCCCTCCAAATCACACAAAGGCACATACTAGAGCTCTAACTGATCGTAACCAATCACCCGACCAAAATCTTGGTTCCCGATATAATCGCCATACATGAGAAATCTCCATCACTCACAGGGTGGACCCTAATCGCCATACATGAGAAATCTCCATCACTCACAGGAAGATCTCTATCTCATTGGCCGTTGGTTTCCATACCAACCCAATCACACGACACACAACTCACAAATTTACAATTATGATAATCCCATAACATAATAAATTCACCCAAATGCACACTCTCAATATATATATTTCACGTAAATATATATATATACACACACACACACACACGTAAACATTCACTCAGGAATAATCCACTAATACCAACTATAGTCATTGATCGTAAAATATTTAAAATATTATTTTTATAATAAAATCATTTTACTTACCAAAGAACCGTAGTCGATCTTCATTCAATTTAAAACAAATATCATCTCCGTAAAACAATTTTGCAAATAACGATCCATTTACTATAATTTAACTCGTATTACATACGAACACAGTGAGTTTTACTCACCTTAATTACTCTCATTGCGTCTTCAACCTCACAAGGGTGAGATACTCACGCACGGTCAATCATCTAAGCGACATTATCGAAACTTAGCATTCAATTTAAATAAAATATAATATAAATCGCTCCGCTCCGATCGCACAACCCTTAACCCCGAGGCTTGCCAACACGCGACAAACCTCCTTCGGAGCCTCTCAAAGCTCCTAGATAACCTAATCAACCCTAGGATCGAACATCAAGCCCAAATTCTAGGTCGATATGTACGTAAATTAATAATCGCCTAACATATACATCAAAAATGCATAACGTGGTCATACGGCGACCAAATCACGCAAATCATATACCCCCGCGCTCGTATCGACGAGCACGACACAACAGAACAGAACACAGTACTGCCCCCAAAAACACCAAAACATGCCGCCACACGCCGCCCAAAGTGGTTGCACGTGGGCCCCACGCGCTGCCACCAAAACCTCACCCAAATCTGCAACCAAGACCACCAACATGAAGATCATGGTTCAAGGATTCGAAAACTACCTGGAACACCCAATGATACGTCCGGGAAGGGGCTGGATGCGCCGCCGCCGGATCGAACCCAAGTCGGCCGCCACCGCCTCGGTTGCAGTCGTCAACGCCTCCCACGACCGGCGGAACCTTGCTAAGATGACGGAGGAGGTCCAGAAAGTGGCTGCCTTGAGCCCCGTCGTCGCCTGGAGCGAGAGCAGCTCCGCCGCCTACGGCGGTTGGACCTTTCGGGCCTTGTAGCGCCGCGCACAGGCGGTGGCTCCAGGCATGGCGCGGCTCAAATGAATGAGGAGGCTGAGCTGATCATTTCGGTGGGTGGCACGCACCACGGCGTGGCCGGACGGCGGAGGAGAAGCTCCGCTGTCGAAAAAGGAAGGTGAACAGTGGTTTCCAGATATTTCTGGAAACTTTTGACTTTTTCGGAAAGTTTGACTTTCCATATATTTTTCCTACTATTTATAGAAATGTCTGATTTTGGAAATAACTGCAACATGTCGTAACTTCTTCATACAACATCCGTTTGACGCGTGCCGTGTGTCTACGAACTCGTATCGTCGAGTTATACAACTTTCGTGAAGAAAACTTTTCGAAATTCACAATGGATAAAAAGGTCAACTTTAACCCATTAGAAATTAAACGTTTTCAGAATTTAACTCTCAGAATCACTTCCAACGTCGCGCAACGACTAATTAAAAGTGCATGAAATACGAATTACCATAAATCACCCTTCCATTAATCTCGAGAAATTTACAAAAAATTAAACTATAAAATCGGGGTTACTACATAAACAGCCTGCAAGACCTGCTTGATTGTGTTGATAGGTTGCTTCAGTTGCGAGGCACCGAACAAGCACTAGCACAAGAGCAACAACAGAAATGGGCTAATGAGCTATTAGATGGCTCTCTCTTACTCCAAGATATTTGTAGCACTGCAAAGGATCGATGCCCTGTCGCAGACCAAGGAGTGCATACAAGACCTTCAATTAATCATTAGAACAAAGCGGGGAGGTGAAACTAGATTCACAAGTGAGGTCAGGAAATACTTTAGCTCTCGGAAGATGGTAAAGAAGTCGATCCTCAAGGCTTTGGGAAATCTGAAGGGAACGGAAAACAGATCCCCTTTCACTTCAGCCAACAAAGACCAAGAGACTATCGCCATGGTTAAGAAGCTAAGGGATGTTGAATCAGTGCTGTCCTTTATCTCTGGGCCACATTCAAAGCCTAGCAGCTGGTCTTTGGTTTCAAAGATTGTGCAGCCTAAAAGAATAGCTTGTGATATAGAACCAAAACTAAATGAATTTGCAGAGGTAGATGTGGCATTGAAGTCACTCAAGAGTTCAGAGAATGCACATAAGCAGCTAACCAGTCTGGAGTCATGCATTCAAGACCTAGAAGGACTCCAGAGCCTCTTTAGGCAGTTGATCAAAAATAGAGTCTCCCTTCTCAACATCCTGTGCCATTAGATACTAGCTTTTTGATCGATTTTGTACATGAAAAAACGCAGCTATATGTATACCTCATTTGATATCAAATTGATATTAATGCATACTGATATACAATTCTACTCAAAGCCACTACTTCTTTTGATTTATTTGTAGTACTCTTTTTTGCCCCCATCATGTTGAGTTTTTCATTATTATTTGAAACACTTGCAAGATGGAAACGAATAAACTATGAGTGAAAAGAAAAAGGAAATCAGTTTACCCTCAGTAAAATAACTGTAAAATGTAAACTCTCAATATTGACTGAGAATCTGAATGGTAAATTGGAGGAGTTTTCATTATTCAGATTGAAGCTGTCTAATGGGGTTTCTGCAAAAAAAAATGAACTATACCACCTTCTTTTAGTATGGGAGAGGGTTGGGAAGTTGATTTGTTGCTCCCCATCAGCCATTTATAAATATGGAGATGCTGGAATGCCAAAGGTAAATCACTAGGCCAAATATCACATTCAACACAAAACCCTGCTCTTCTCTGCTACACACTCAAATTGACTTCAAGTAAATTTCCAGTTATATATTCCCAGGAAAATGGTAAGAAACAGATTATATTATATGGACTGACTAGTGGCACTAAACATGGGAGACTCAGATCCTACACCAGCTCTTCTTATCATAAAGATACTTGTTTCTGGTTTTTACTCTGTTGGGGAACAGCCTAACTAAGATTAATAAACTAATCACATAAACAAGATGCATGGTTTTCGCATCACCACACTAGAAAGCAGAGGCTTAATGCCGCTCGTGCCATCGCTGTCCAATAAGTTGACTATGATCATATATTTTGAGCGCTTAAATGCAAAACAAATCAGGTGATGAGTTGGTTTGCTGGTGTAGGAAGAGACATTTGCCTAGGGAAGATTTTAATTCAAACTGAAATCATGTTACCTCACTGATGGTTGTGGTGAATGAGATTCAATGTTCCCTTCTTTACCGAGCCTATATATTAAGCAGCTACAGATGGAAAGCAACTCATCATTCTAAACTGTACATCAACGCATCTACAAACTCCTCTATTCTTTCTTCCAAATCACAAAGAACAAATGGCTTTCCACACTCGATCTAACAGCTTCCCCTCTAGGCCACACCCCATCATTCAAGAAGTTGATGAACATTTGTGCAGACTGAGGTCTTCTGAAGCCACATCCACATGTTCATCATCAATAAGCCACAAACTAAGTGATCTCCAAGACTTGCATGATTGTGTTAATAGGTTGCTTCAATTACCCCTCACGCAACAAGCTTTAGCACAAGAGCAACGTCAGAAATGGGCAAATGAGCTATTAGATGGCTCTCTTCGGCTCATGGATGTCTGCAGCGTTGCAAAGGATGCCCTATCCCAAACCAAGGAGTGCATACAAGACCTTCAATCGGTCATCCGAAGAAGGCATGGAGATGAATCTGCAGTGCTCACAAGCGAGGCTAGAAAATACTTAACCTCCAGAAAGACAGTTCAAAAGGTACTCCACAAGGCTTTGCAGAACCTGAAGGCAACAGCAAACAGATCTGCTTGCTCTTCCGTCAACAAGGAAGAAGTCACCATTGTTAGCAAGTTGAGAGAGGTTGAAGCAGTTACTGTCTGTGTGTTTGAATCAGTGCTGTCCTTCATCTCTGGGCCAAAGTCGAAGCCTAGCAGCTGGTCATTGGTTTCCAAGATAGTGCAATCAAAGAAAGTAGCTTGTGAGGAAGATGCAAAAGTAAACGAATTTGCAGAGGTGGATGCTGCATTAAAGTCACTCAAGAGTGCACACAACCAGCTTAACAATCTGGAGTCATTCATTCAAGACCAAGAGGAAGGACTTGAAACCCTATTTAGGCAATTGATCAAAACTAGAGTCTCCCTTCTCAACATCCTAAACAATTAGATATTAGCTCTTAGATCAATTTTGTACATGGAAGATACATACTTGAGTAGATCTTCAGATATCAAATTAATATACATATTGAGACATACTATCATTTGCTTCAATTGCCACTACTTTGTTGTTCATATTTATGTAAAAAAAAAATATTAAAAAAAAAAAACAAAACAAAACTAAACGATTAGGCAAGTTGAATTGTGATATGCATCGATCATAAACTCAGAACTGCATAGAGTTAATGAGCAAGTGATTAACTACAGAAACTAATATCCACTGATTATTCCACTCTAACATCAGATCAGCTTTCTTAAATTTCCTATTATCATCCAATCCAGCCATCCAGGTCGAGGTTATCAATCTAGAATATCAATATATGGAAAAGTAATTCCTTATTCTTTATGTACAATCACAGAACTAAAAGGAATTGACTGCATCAAAACTTACCCAAATGTATCAAGCTGGGAGGTAATTTTTATCGGACTTGTTCAAACTTCTGTAATATATACCAAATGTCAAGGCTGTCAAGATTTCAGTGGTCTCCAAGGCAGACATATGGGATACAAAAAGGGTAAAGCGCTGGTATTAGGATTCAAACAGTGCTTGCTGTGCAGGGATTCAAAATGAAAAAGTTCTATGGGAATGATGATATTTTATCTTTAGGGTTGTTATTAACGACACAGTTAGGGAAACATTATAACATGATGCCAGACCAAGCTAAACGTGGTGGTCCGGATTGATGTTATGGAGCTATATGACATTTTTTTTTTTTGAGAAAATGATATGACTTGTACTTGTTCCTTAGGCTATTGTCACCATACTAGTTTCGTTGTTCACCATATTCTTACATTTTTTTTTTAAGAGTTCTATTTGCACCTCTAAAATAACTATGTGTACCTCCACTTTTTAAAAAAATTTATTTGACATTGTAAACTTCTATAAAAAGAATGTTGAGGACAAATAGGGTCTTTGACATAGATTATGGAACTCTCAGCATATTCATTCATAAACCAAACAAAAAAACATTGCAAAGATTCCGGTATGTGATGAAGCCATGAAGGATGGTAGAGGTGGTGACCGAAGTTGTAGCCGATCATCGTTCAATCAACCATTGTCTTCACCTCATCATAACCATGAAAATCTGTAACATGAAAGACTAGGGTTGGGAACGGGCCGGGCCCAAATTTTCGAGAACCCGACCCAAAGCCCGAAATATCGGGTTCGGGCCAGTTCGGGCTTTCTAAACTCAGGGGACCGACCAAAACCTGATCGGACCGGTTTGGGCCGTGTTCGGGCTTTTTCGGGCCTCCATCTCCGGCAGCCTCCAAGCCGCTCGCCGCCGCCGAATCCAAAGACGTCACCATCTCCACCGACCCACCAGTCTCCGACCGCATCTTCGTCCCCAAATCCACCGACGATCTGACCCGAAAGCTCCCTCTCCTCTTCTACATCTCGTCTTGTCCCACTTTTGGGCAGCCGGAGATCAGACCAGAAGGCGTGGTGGGTTGCCGGTTGGAGCAGAGAGGACTCAGAGGAGGAATCGAATTGGGTTCTGAAGAGGAAGGATTTAGCTTACCGAAATCGAGTCAGAGAGTTGATCGGAGCTGAAACTCTTGGGGAAATCAGAGATTTAGGAACGAATAAGAATTTTGGGGAAATCGGCGACATGCAATAGCATAGAGAGGTTGAGAATGAGATGGGGGAGACGATGGTGGTGTTGGCTTGAGCGGATTCTCGCTTGAGGCGGCGCTGTTGTGAGGCGGTGGTGGTGAACTTCTGCCTTCTCTAGAAAGATGAAGGAATATAGGGAATGAGTGAATAAGGGAATGAGTCTGCGATGGTGCGACCCCTACTAGGGTTTTCAGAATTTTTTAAAAAATTAATTATGGACCTATCAATCACTGACACTTGGCACACTATATAAATCGGGTCGGTTCAGGCTTTCGGTCCAAGAAAAAAAAAATCCGAGCCCGACCCAAAGCCCGCATATTCGGTTAGGGCCTTCATCGGTTCGAGCTTTGTGAAATCCAGGCCCAACCCATTTCTTTTTTTTTTCGGTTTTTTCGATTCGGGCTTTCGGTCCTTCTGGCCCAAACGCCCAGCCTTATGAAAGAGCATATATTATGGTTGTTAGGTTTGATACAGAATGGTCTAGTATTCCTAAAGTTGATGCACATACTCGGGTGGTACTCATCAAATTCTACTCGTATACTCGTAAGTTAGACCCTAATTGGGCTAGATATGAGATCAGATCGTACACCATAAAAGATCGAGTGTGCAACTATGGCATGAAATTACAAAACCAAAAGTTTGATATCCACAAAAAAAAAGGAATTTAGATAGAGGCAGAAGAGCCATGACTGTTCGGGTAGCCATTCTCACAGAGAAAGAGAAAGTTTAGTCAGTGGTGTAGTATACGGGAGAGACGACTGCTGTAGAGATGATCAATAGAAATAGTTGGAGGGTATTTTGGTAAGAAAGAGGGAGGTATTTACAGATTTTTAAGTTTTTCCAAAGTAAAATAGAGGTGTAATAAGTAATGGAGGTATACATAACAATTTTGGAGGTGCAACTAGAATCCCTTTTTTTTTCACCCAAAGGTTTCCACCGAATAGTTACTCCATAGTCAACACAAAGTCGAACTCCTCAATGTCATTATCGTTTTTATCTGATACATGTTCTTATTTTTTCTGCATTTCCATGTATAAAATACATAATGGTAGATCTCAGCCCTTACTATTAAACTGAGAAAATATGAAAATGTGCTGTTAAAATAACATTTTCAGTAATATGAAAACACAATGCAGCGTCGCAAAATAATACAGATTGCAACCTGCACTAGTTGGCTCAAGTGGTAAGGTGCTTGTGTCCCTTAAGCAAGGTCTCGAGTTCGAGTCTTATGTATGGAAAAAACTGTGCTGGGGAGAGCTAACCCTCCTATACGGAGATCTCCAAGCTCGAGGGATTAGTCTTCACCCCAATCGGGGTGGGGGATACCCTGCCACGAGCAAATAATAATAATAATAATAATAATGCATATTGCATATTGCAGATCTTGCCTGCTCCCTCTGGAAAAATAAGATGCAAATGACCGGAACAAATGCGCATTATGATTGAATAATTGCTACATTAAAATCCGATACTCGCTGCTGATTTTTTTTTAAATCAAAATACATCATTTCATAACTTGGCGTGCTGCTAGTTGGGAGGAGATATTGTGAAAACATTGCCTAGAGAACATTTTGATCCAGATCAGAAACATGTTACCCTCTCACGAGTGATCGAAGTAGATGAGATTTCTTGTCCCTAATAGAAGTATAAAATGTGACGTTCTTAATATGTTTTGCCCTCGTTTATACTTTAATTTTATCCTTATTTGTGTAGAATCAAGTCATATTGTAGAATTGTGAGCTTTGGTAGAAGTTATATAAAAAATGTGCTAAGTATAGGAAATTTACAGAAATTTGACAAAGTGCTTAACATAGAGTCTTTGAAATGTCTTGTTGATTCTGTAAAGCTTCGGCTATACTTTTGATGGATTTTTCTTCTCTCATATGCAGTAGATATGTTGATGATTGATCAATGGAATGAGTTATAGAAATCGGAGCAAAAGAAGATGCCAGGAATTGCAAAGGGAAAATTCTGCCGAAATCCAGTAACTTCAGTAAATTCCTGGACACATCACTCAACTTCCAGAATTTCTCCAGGATAGATCGCGAGGAACTAGAGGAGGTGCCATATATGCAAAGAAATATCTATGAGTCTAGTTTCTACATAACTTGGAATCGTATCAAAATATGCCCTGAGGAGAAAGTTATGCCAGTTGCAATACAGGAAGGTCACAGCCCTGCTGAGAAACGGAACCTACTGCCCATTTTCACCCTTTTGTGTTTAATTGTCTAAATGGCATCCGATTGCACTATTGAAGATTTTCCAAGCCTAATGAAGGTTAGAGGAGTCAGCCAAGCCAAAAAGAAGTGGAAAATATGAAGAAGAAAGTTTTCCTAGCTCGGCTGGGAGAACTTGCCGGTTCTGGATAGTTTCTGCCGGTTGAGTTGAGTGAGGTTAGAGCTGCGTGTCCATGGACCAAAGTCCGTCATGAAGTATTGCTGAGTCCACAAGAGGAGTCCATGAAGCGTTGCAGCTCGATCCAAGAAGGAAATCGGCAGAAGAGATTCTAAGAGAAGCATTACTTTGCCGACAAGGAAACCTAAACCAAATCGGTTTAGGTTTTGCTATCCCTATTGCTGTCGGCAATACACTAGCCTTTCCTCTATATATAGCCAACGATTTCACACAGAAAAAGGGGGTCACATCCTAGCACAAAACACAAGTCTTTAGCTCTACCAAATATTCTACCATAAATCCTATGTAAAATAACAAGCCAAAAACACATCTCCACCACCTCCAAATCACCCTACCCTTGCTGAATCCTCCATCATCTCCATGGCTTGTAATTTTATAGTTTTACAACTCTATGTCGAATAGATTGTATGTTTTTATGGTATCCTATTATATGTCTATGTATAACTTGGTTTGAATTTTGGTTTTATATGTTAGTCATAAACTTTGTCTATGTTTCTTGGTTTTGTTTTCTTAACTTAAGAATTCGAATGCATTGTTTTATGAAAGGCATTTAAATGTTTCATGTAACAAAATAGTAACTAGGTAACCGGCAAGCATGTTAATTTGGTTTTAAGATTCGTTCTTTGTTAGGACTTTAGATTCGTGTGCCTTAAAGATTGGTGTTCTATACAATTGCAATGTGTGGGGCATTGGTCTCATTAGCCGAAATTTGCATAGGTTGAGTCATACGATAAGTTGTCTTAAGTTGTGTTGTTTCATTAAGGCTAGAGTGGTCTAAAGAATTTACATAGTAATAAGAAGAGTGACGCCTTACTTGTTAATATGTCTCCGACTAAAAAGACTTTGTGCCTAATTGCTATGCATGTTTATTTTCGACGATAAGTGTTCTCAAAGATGTCTAGTATAAGTTTAGGGTTAGAAGATAAGTTAATCTTGAAGTATTTGTGAGTCTTAATCGATTAGTAAACTGATAAGGAGCTAATTAGGTTGGAACTAGGTCAAGTTTAGAACACTTTAAATGTTTGTTGTCGTGTGTCTTGTTGCTTGATTGTTGTGTGTTTTGATTGCTTTTGTGCGAGTGCTTGTGTGAAAGATGTCGACCACATGTATATAGTAACTTAGGATTTATTTTCATGTCTTTTAAATTCATGCCGAAGGTCTATAGAATCAATCCATAAACCCTTTTTTAAGCGTGTGAATATGTGAATATGTATATAAACTCATGTGACAATTGTTTGTATATATGTGTTATTTGTCTGACATTCTAATATTTCAGGTACCCTTAATCCCCGGCTAGAACGATCCCTACTTATTCTATACTACTAACGATTGTATGGTTATTATTGAAGTGCCGCTTCGGCGACTCGTCAATTTCCACACTTATCTTTTGCTAGTCCCTTAGCAAAACTAAATAAAACTTTGACTCTAAACAAACTATTCCCTCTAATGATTCGTCTCAGGCTTGTATGAACACATAGCTTTCAAGTTGATGCATGAGCGAGAATACTAAGCACGAAAATTCCAAGTTCCATAAACATGCAACATCAATATGAACATGTAAGAGCAACATATAAGCATGTAAACAGGTATAGCTAATCCAATCCTCCTCACTAGGCATACTCTCTTCTTTTCACTCAAGACATGGCTATTCACTCATAAGTATATGTAAGAGAAAGATAATGAACATGAAAATAACTTGCATATGTCATGAAAAACGAAAGCACTTTGTGAAATTTATATGGAAAAACCTCATGTAACAACTATGTGCACCAATGAACCAAAACCATAAGCTTACTCTTGAGAAAGACTCCACAAATCAAAGTTAACCTATTTTAAGAATCATGAAAAAGATCTTTAAAAGGGATGCAATGGGGCTTGGCTAAGAGGTATTCGAAAATTTGGGAAAGGAGGCTCAAACGTCACTAAGGCCTTAAGTAAAGCTCGATTCTCCTTATGTCTTCTCGCCAAGGGCCGAATTTCATCTTGTTGGACCCAAACTTCACTTTTTACTTCCCCAAAACATTGTGAATACGAACAAAGGCTAAATATATATAACAATGATAAGCCTTCAAATACACACACAACTCCAAATTCACAATATTTTTCAAGACTAGACTTAGCAATTTTTCAACATTGAAACAGTGCCTTTGTACTTTTCTTTTCTTTCAGACTTTTTGAAAATTTTCTTTTCTCTTCTTTTGTTTTTCTGTCCGTACTTTCTTTTCTTTTTCTTCTTTTGCTAGGCACGGCATCATACAATTCTCACACAATTTTTAGCTAAGTCTACCCCACACTTGTTCTTCTTCATCACTTCACGCGAAAACTCCTTCTAAAATCAAGATTTGCCAAAACTTTGAGACAACGTAAAGGCATAACTATACTAAGCTCATGGAAAGTGTTTGAGGGTGATGAAAGAAAAGGTTAAACATTGGCTTAAGGGAGTTTACTAAGGTGTCCCACGATGGGCTCAAATAGGGCGTATGCTTTATTTGGCTATGGTGGTAAAACCTAAAAGATCTTTTCAATCCAATTCGAAATCAAGGTTTTTGTCATGATAAATCGTTTTGAAAATCACAAGAGTAAGTTCTAACATTCTAGAGTTCATTAAAAAGCTATGGCACATAATCGTTGAATATACAAAGAATAATGAGGTTCATAAACTATCATGCTCGAAAATTATTGAATTTATCACTCATGAAGAAAGCAATTTGGCTCTAAAGCTCACAAGGTTATATCGAAACAAACTAGCTAAAATATGCATGTTTTATTAATCTACAAGCCCTACATGCTCCAATCAATGCACATTATCCATGAAACTCACAATTTTTAAGGTATGCACAACTATCATCTATGTATGCAAAGAGGAGAAAAACATCATTGACAATTTAGGGGCATCCTAAGACTCGAAACAAACAATTTAAACACTCTATTTTTGTATAACCATTTTCTGAAAATTTTCTTTTCAAAAACATTAACGAAACATGTAAACCTACCCCACACTTAGAAAATTACATTGTCCTCAATGTAAGCATAGAAATATAGCAAGTAACTTCCTAAGCATGCAATAGTCTAACATATTCCAATATATCATCATAACTTAAGTAAAAAGAGAAGGGTTAGAAATTTCAAACTCTCGTCGATGGCTCCTTTGTTTTTCTTAGGTGAATTGGGTTGCCTCCCAAGTAGCGCTTAAGTGTTTATATTCCTTTAGCCTAGACTTTTTGTCATGTGTTTGTCCGTTCATCATGTTGCTAAGCTCGGTTTGTGGTGTGGCAGCCTCTCTCGGCAGTAGCAGGCTCTCGGCAGGGCCTTCTCGACAGCAGCAGGGCAAGGGCGGGGGAATTCAGCAGCTTGTATCGGCAGGGTTCGGCAGAAGCTTTGGCAGATGGTATGTTTCCTCTTAAGGCCCGAATTTGGGTGTGTTTCAATATCTGAATGCAAAAGTGTTATAAAGAAATTTTGTAGCAGACACATGGAGATTTCCATAGGTATAAAGTTTGCCTCAATCCGATTATCAAAAGTATTCTTTGTTTTGCCTTTTATCAGACCTATCTGCACAGTTTTCTGTTTTGCCAGATTGACCTTGCTGCACTCATATTGAAACTGGGAATGGCTCGAGACTCCAAATTCACTTATGTAAAATCCTACTGAAATTAGACTCAGAGAACTTTCCAACGGTGTATGGCAGTGTTTCTTAGGTTTTGTGAGCTAAAAAAGGCAGCCACCCAAAGTTGAAGGACTGCACTGCCGGAATTCTGTTTTGGGCAGAATTTGGTATTTTGCTTCACTTCTCTTTTCAATCCGGCCTGTACACACACAAAATACATCAAAACGAACAAAATACAAAGATAAATGCAAAAATATATAAAGCTATACAAGTTACGGCTTCAACAAATTTTTCAAGGCATTACACGAAAATTTCAGGAATTTTTCAAGCTATACAGACGACATCAAAGTTTCAAGGTACGTGGAGCAGAGGAGCAAACTGTGCAATGGACTTGTGCAGCCCACGGTTACGTCATGCTTTATCCGATATACTTCAAAACTTTAAAGACTAAAAACGTTTTTCACAAATTTACAAAGCTAACACTTCAAACAAATCACGCTTTTATAATCCCCGGCAACGGCGCCAAAAATTGACGTGTCGCCGAAGCGGCACATCAATAATAACCCTACAATCATTAGTAGTATAGAATAAGTAGGGATCGTTCTAGCCGGGGATTAAGGGTACCTTAAATATTAGAATGTTAGACAAATAACACATATATACAAACAATTGTCACTTGAGTTTATATACATATTCACATATTCACACGTTTAAAAAGGGGTTTATGGATTGATTCTATAGACCTTCGACATGAATTTAAAAGACATGAAAATAAATCCTAAGTTACTATATACATGTGGTCGACATCTTTCACACATGCACTCGCACAAAAGCAATCAAAACACACAACAATCAAGCAACAAGACACACGGCAGCAAACATTTAAAGTGTTCTAAACTCGACCTAGTTCCAACATAATTATCTCCTTATCGGTTAACTAATTGATTAAGACTCACAAATACTTTAAAATTAACTTATCGTCTAATCCTAAAGTTATACTAGACATCTTTGAGAACACTTATCGTCGAAAACAAACATGCATAGCAATTAGGCACAAAGTCTTTTTAGTTGGAGACATATTAACAAGCAAGGCGTCACTCTTCTTATTACTATGTAAATTCTTTAGACCACTCTAGCCCTAATGAAACAACACAACTCAAGACAACTTATCGTATGACTCAACCTATGCAAATTTCGGCTAATGAGACCAATGCCCCACACATTGCAATTGTATAGAACACCAATCTTTAAGAGACACGAATCTAAAGTCCTAACCAAGAACGAATCTTAAAACCAAATTAACATGCTTGCCGGTTATCTAGTTACTATCTTGTTACATGAAACATTTAAATTCCTTTCATAAAACAATGCATCCGAATTCTTAAGTTAAGAAAACAAAACCAAGAAACATAGACAAAGTTTATGACTAACATATAAAACCAAAATTCAAACCAAGTTATACATAGACATATAATAGGATACCATAAAAACATACAATCTACATAGACATAGAGTTGTAAAACTATAAAATTACAAGCCATGGAGATGATGGAGGATTCAGCAAGGGTACGGTGATTTGGAGGTGGTGGAGATGTGTTTTTAGCTTGCTATTTTATATAGGATTTATGGTAGAATATTTTGTAGAGCTAAAGGCTTGTGTTTTGTGCTAGGATGTGACCCCCTTTTTCTGTGTGAAATCGTTGGCTATATATAGAGGAAAGCCTAGTGTATTGCCGGCAACAATAGGGATAGCAAAACCTAAACCGATTTGGTTTAGGTTTTCTTGTCGGCAAAGTAATGCTTCTTCTAGAATCTCTTTTGCCGATTTTCTTCTTGGATCGGGCTGCAACGCTTCATGGACTCCTCTTGTGGACTCAGCAATACTTCATGACGGACTTTGGTCCATGGACACGCAGCTCTAACCTCAATTAACTCAACCGGCAGAAACTACCCAGAACCGACAAGTTCTCCCAGCCGAGCTAGGAAAACTTTCTTCTTCATATTTTCCACTCCTTTTTGGCTTGGCTAACTCCTCTAACCTTCATTAGGCTTGGACAATCTTCAATAGTGCAATCGGATGCCATTTAGATAATTCAAAACACAAAAGGGTGAAAACGGGCAGTAGGTTCTGTTTCTCGGCAGGACAGTGACCTTCCGGCATTACAACTCGCATAGCTTTCTCCTCAGGGCCGCTTTTGATGCGATTCCAATTTCTGTAGGAACTAGACTCATAGAGCTTTCCATGAATATATGGCACGTCTTCTAGTTCCTCGTGGTCCGTCCTGGAGAAGTTCTAGAAGTTGAGTGATGTGCCCAGGAATTTACTGAAGTTACTGGATTTCGGCAGAATTTTCCCTTTGCAATTCCTGGCATCTTCTTTTGCTCCGATTTCTATAACTCCTTTCATTGATCAATCATCAACATATCTACTGCATATCAGAAAAGAAAAATCCATCAAAAGTATAGCGGAAGCTTTACAGAATCAACAAGACATTTCAAAGACTCTATGTTAAGCACTTTGTCAAATTTCTGTAAATTTCCTATACTTAGCACATTTTTTATATAACTTCTACCAAAACTCGCGATTCTACAATATGACTCGATTCTACAGAAATAAGTGTAAAAACAAAGTATAAACGAGGGTAAAACACATTAAGAACGTCACATTTTATGCTCCTATCAGTCCCCTTCTTTAACCAACAGTATAAATGTGATGACCTGACCTGACCTGACAGGACCCGCCCCGGATTTCACCCTGAAATCCGGATAAGGTCCTGCGGGGACCACCTTAAGACTAACTCTATCGATAAATCGATAAGGTCAATCTTAGGATGGACAACCCTAAGACCTGCAACAACCAAAAGCACTTCTAAAACCAGATTCATCATCAACACCTGGAGCCACCTGCTCCCCAAATCACAACAACCGCCACAATAAACCCAAAATCAAACTCAATTTACTCACAAGTAATCAGAGCAATCTAATACAATGAACTGGAATTACAAAACAAGAAATAGAATATAAAGACAAAAGAGTAAGGGATCACAGATCCCACCTAGCGGAAGCAACAAAGACGACAGCTATGCCTCGACTCCGAGTACTCTTGACCTCCGACTATTACTCTGCACACTGGGCGATTTAAATCGAAGGGCGCAGGGGAAAGTAATTTAAAAACGTTAGAGTGAGTGGATAAAAATAATATGATTTAATATAGTACTTTAAATGAAAGTATTATATTACTCTCCCAGAGATTTAGAAATAAACCCACAGTGCATGCATTCTAAATAAAACGTCCCACGTTTTAAGAAAATCATATTTAAAAAAACCATCAGCCCCGCTGATATAAAATCAAATAAATAAATAATTTTTCTTTTTATATGTATTCAAAAACAATATACTTTTGAAAACCATTTGTGATGTTTCTCGACCAATCCCATTGGTCGCATAAAAACCCCAGCCCCGCTAGTTCGGGAATTTATTAAATAACAGAAAGTCTCATAGAGAAAATATTCCCGAAACCCAAATGATATAATATCCTGACCAATCCCATTGGTCATATCATATAATAAAATAGGAGAACGTCATTACCACCATTTAATAATAGCATCCCAGACTAAGGGTCAGAGCCTCAAAGACTCTCTATAGCGTCCGCGTCCGCGTCCCACGCTAAACCTCTACACCACAACTCCGTCAACCACCGAGCATGAATCTGACCTATATGGTCAAGTCGTCACCTCGCGTGGGATGAGGTCAATAAGCTAGCAAGCATCAATATATATATGGACCCTGATATGGTGAAAATCTGAAAACAAAACCGAAAATACGCTTCCCCTTATATATAAATCCGTACAGTCCCCGACCGTACATCTGAGGCTCATATATATATATATATATATATATATATATATATATATATATATATATATCACATAAACTCGTAGCCTCAAAAGAATATATATACATCCGACATGTCCCACATGTCATAAAATAAATATAAAAAATAATATATAATTTCGACATCTCACATGTCGAAAATCACAAATAATGAAATGATAAACTCCCCGGAAATCTCATTTTCGGTCGTGCAAATATAAAATACAATAAAACGATTAAAGTATGATTTATCGAATCCTACTATTTCCGGAAATCTCATTTCCGGTCATTTCATTTAAATACCATTAAAACTTTTCAATAGGATCAATTATGAACAATTAAAAACATATTATTTCCGGAAACCTCGTTTCCGGATAAAATCACGTACTACTAAAATTGTAGTAAAAATATAACCCCAAAAAACATATATTTCTTTAAATATCATTTCATTTTAATTATATGAATTCTCATGCTTCTCAAAACATTTATTTAAAATAAACTTCATTTCATTAAAACAATTATGCATGCATTTATTCAAAATAAAAATCCACTCACAGTACTGCCGAGCGCGCCGCTAATCTGATCTCTCGTCCCGTCGAATAACCTCTCGACCTGAAACAGGGAAGAAATTCTAAATATTACGAAACTCAGAATTTAATTATAATCGATAAATCTACGGACGTTCTCACTCGTCCGAAACTTCCAATTTTTCCTTTTTCACTTATCGGTATAGGAATTTCGCCTCAATACCGAATAATCTAAGTCCGAAATTACTCAGGACACCCACTCCGTGTCCGATTAATTCTTTTCCCTAGTTATTCCGTCGTAAAACCCTTTTAATCAGCTTTTAACCATTTTACGGTAAGTCAACAGTAAAAACTACTGGTCAAACAGTAATTCTGAAAGTCAAACAGTAAATGGTTAAAATCTAATTACTATTTACCATTTACTGTTTACTGTTTACTATTTACTTTTACTGTTTACCTTTTTATTTTTACCAATTACTGTTTACTGTTTACTTTTACTGTTTACCTTTTTATTTTTACTCTATACTGTTTACTATTTACTTTTCACCTTTTACCGTTTTACCTTTTACCTTTTACCTATTTACTGGTTACTGTTCATCTTCTTCCTCACGTCGCCGGCAATAGTGGCGCCGCCGCCACCGCCGCCGGCAGCTCCGCCACAAAGGCTGAAAACGCCTCCAATTCATCCCAAAATGATCACCACCACCTCAGGGACTCATCCCCCACTGCCTCTGCCGCCAAAAACCCTCGCAGCCGCCACAAACGGCGGCCGACGCGGCGGCAGCACCTCCTAAATCTCCAATTTCTCCTAATTTCAACCAATCCAACCCCAAATCATACTTAAACAACTCCAATCAACGTCCTAAACCCGAATTCAACCTCCAAATACCCCAAAAACATCAAATACACAACCTCCACCAATTTCACAAAAACCCTAGAATTTTGAAATCCAAAATTCTCCTTACCTGTCACGAATTGGTGCAATTCCTTTGGTGGAGAAGGTGTGCGGATCGAGACCTTCATTTCCCCTCTTGGAATCGGGCCGATTGGTGGCCGGAAAAGTGAGCTCCGTCCGATCGGTGGATTTCGGGTTTGGGCGTCGCCCGGCCAAACGGCGGCGAACGACGCCTCGCCGCTGCCACCGTCGTGAAGAGGAGGCCGAGCCGGTCCGAATGGGACCCGTGCGCCGACCCAGTTCGGCCGGACGGCGGGGTTTCGACCGGAGTCGGGCGGAGTCGGGGGAGAGGAGAGAGAAAGAGAAGGAGAGAAGAAAAAGAAAAAGAAAAAGAAAAGAAAAGAGGAATTGCCGTTTCGGGAAAATCCCGGCTATTTATACTCGTCCAAAAACAGCAAAATCTCGTTTTTACGTCGTAACTTTTTCGTACAAACTCCAAATTGGACGTGCTACGTATCCACGAACTCGTTTCAACATCCTCTACCTTATCATGAAACAAAACCCTCGGTCGGGTCAACTTATTTAAAAGTCAACATTTAGAACTTCTGATTCGTAAAAACAATTCCCGAGGAGTAAAAGTAAAAGTAACACATTCAAAAAGTAACTCTAGGTTCGGGATGTTACATGACCTGGCTAGAGAAGCTAGCATGTAGGTAGGTCACGCATCCCACATCGTCCGGGGGAGAGTGGATGCTGTGCTTATATGTACAGAGTCAGGTTGATACATTGAGACGCGTTTTGGTGTGAAACCTCAAAAACAAAACCGTGCGGACTAGTAGGCCTAAAACGGACAATATCTCAAATGTATGGACTGGGCTGTTACAATATATATTAAGCAGGTGCACAAGGAAAGAACCCATCAGCTTTAATTGTGCATAATCTACAATCTCTTCTATCATCTGAGAGATAACAAACAAGAAATGGCTTACCACACTCGATCTAACAGCTTCCCCTAGCCTCCGGGCCACACCCTCTCATTCAAGAAGTTGATGAGCATTTGTGCCGATTGAGGTCTTCTGAGGCCACGTCCTCATCTTCATCATCAATAAGCAACAAATTAAACGGCCTGCAAGACCTGCTTGATTGTGTTGATAGGTTGCTTCAGTTGCAAGGTACCCAACAAGCATTAGCACATGAGCAACAACAGATATGGGCCAATGAGCTATTAGATGGCTCTCTCCACCTCTTGGATATTTGCAACGCCACAAAGGATGCCGTCTCGCAGACAAAGGAGTGTATGCAAGAGCTTCAATCAATCATTAGAAAAAATGGGGGAGGTGATACTGGATTCACAAGTGAGGTCAGGAAATACTTGAGCTCTCGGAAGATAGTGAAGAAGTCAATCCACATGGCTATGGGAAATCTGAAGGGAATAGGAAACAGATCCACTTTCTCTTCCACCAATAATGACCAACAGACTATCGCCATTGTTAGCAAGCTCAGAGATGTTGAAGCAGTCTCTTTCACAATCTTAGAATCAGTGTTGTCCTTCATCTCTGGGCCAAAGTCAAAGCGTAGCCGCTGGTCTTTCGTTTCCAAGAATATTGTGCAGTTTAAAAGAATAGCTTGTGATGAAGAAGCAATAGTAAATGAATTTGCAGAGGTTGATGCTGCATTGAAGTCACAAAAGAGTGCAGAAAATGCACAGAACCAGCTTAAAAACCTGGAATCATGCATTCAAGATCAAGAAGAAACACTCGAGTGCCTACTTAGACAAATGATTAAATCTAGAGTCTCCCTTCTAAACATCTTGAGCCACTAGACTAGCTTTTCGATCAATTTTGTACATATGAAAACATTCACATACATGTATACTCTTCTGATATCAAATTAATTTTGCCAATGCTCTTCTGCTTAGCCATTAATGTTTGTGATTTATTTAAAGTGTTGAGATATAAATCCCACATGAGAAAATGGGACATATTCTGTGTATTTATAAGGGTTTGGGCTACTCTTTCCAGTAACGATTGGTTTTAGATTGAAACCCAAACTACTTTATCATAAAGAATTCAAATCTCTGCCCAGATGGTAATTTTGATCAAGGACGTAAGACCTTGTACTCCACTTACAAGATAAATGACCAAAAGATAATTAAGATTAAATTACACAAAACATCAATGACAAAAGAACACACTACCAGATACGGACGAATAGCCGACGAAAAAATTTTCGTCGGCCTTTTTTTTTTTTCGTCGGCTATACCCTCTGCCGACGAAAATTTCGTCGGCCATAAGTCGTCGGTAATACGCCGTCGGTAATACCAATGGCCGACGAAAAAAAAAATTTCGTCGGCTATAGTTAAGTATGGCCGACGAGTCAAAAAATTCGTCGGGCAAAGATCGGTAAAATAGCCGACGACTTTCGTCGGGTATTTTTGAGTATGGCCGACGAAATCCATTAAGTATGGCCGACGATTTACTCAAATTTCGTCGGCTATGGTGTTTTAACTATAGCCGACGATTTACCAAAATTTCGTCGGCTATGATGTTTTAACTATAGCCGACGATTTAATAAAATTTCGTCGGCTATGCTGTTTGAACTATAGCCGACGATTTAATAAAATTTCGTCGGCTATGGTGTTTTAACTATAGCCGACGATTTAATAAAAGTTCGTCGGCTATGGTATTTTAACTATAGCCGACGATTTAATAAAATTTCGTCGGCTATTTCCTCGAAATATATTACTATTTTATAGGTATTAATTAGTTATAGCCGACGAAATAAGGCACTTTTCGTCGGCTATACAAGTTATAGCCGACGAAAATTGGTAAAATTCGTCGGCTATACTTGTTATAGCCGACGAAATAATGCAAAAATCGTCGGCTATTCTTGCATTTGGAAAAAAAAAAATTAAATTATTTTCTAAATTACCATTCCAAGCAAGCTGCAAATCACAAAAACAATTCATGCATTTGCACCAACAAGAAACACGTCTAAACACCATTTTTATTAAATTCGTTCCAATATACATAAAATATAATCCTAATTATCCCCTAAACTACTAAAGTCTAGGATATCATCTACAGCATCAGGCGCATCATCCTGCTGACCGAACTCGGGAGGTTGAGGCATTGGAGGCTCCACTAACTGCTGAAACGGGAGCGGGGGTGGACGGCCTTCTTGTTGTGCCGCGAACATCTCATAAATCCACTGTTGCTGGCCGTCGTTGTTGTATTGCCGAATTCTGGCGCACTCAGCATTCCAACGGACCATATCCAACTGATACTGCTGGGACTGATATTGTCTGCGGCGCAGCTCCTCTACTGTCTGGGACGAGGTCGCCAATTCTGCGGCCAATCGCTGCACTTCCCCCCTCATATGTTGGGTCTGGCCGCCTCCCTTCTTTTGACCTCCCTTAGTGGTCTTCAGGAGCCCTTGTCCAGAACCTCCTAAACCCCGGCAGTAGTACTCGTTGGACTGGTGTGGGAAGGCTGCGTTGAACATCCTCGCCGCCGTTTGGATATTGGTGCGGTCGACCTGGCGCACGGCTTCCTCCAAATCTGCCTCTGAGATGTCCGGTTGTGTCTCCCGAACTATTTGCTGGAGCACCTCTTGTTCGGCCTGGGTCACCCGCTCCTAATTGGACGGGGAAAAAAAATTAATATTCTAACAAATGGATAGTTAAGTAAAATTAATAATTTAAATTTTAAAATCATAATGAACGACTTACGAGATCGTCTGTCGCTTGTGGATAAGCGATCTTGAACGTCTCCACGTAGGGGTTGCAATCAGGATGATCTCTTAGCGCCTCCTCCTGATATTGTGCAAACGGCCTTGAACCGCCGTGATGGAGGATTGTGTTACGGCGGCGGTTCTCCGAGTTTATCCGAGACCGTTCCTTCAAACAAATAATAAAATATTAGAAAAATGCATCAAAAAATATAACTGAAATAATTATAAAATATTTAAACTAATAATTAAAATTTTAATAAAATAAACATTTATAATGAAGTTTAATATTTACCATCATAGCCGGGTTGTCGAAGACTACGGTCCTCAACCAACGCCACTCGTACTCCCTGAACATGAACTCTCTGGGAGTACCCATACGACCACGGTTGCCGTACTCGTTATAGTGGGAACGGAGCTCGTTCTTCCACTCTTTGAACCTACGAAGAAAACAAAAGTGCATTAGAAATATTATTAATATCATAAAATATTTCTAATTATCAAATAAGACATTCCCAACGTACCTCGAGCTCTGTTGGGAGTCCGCCCAACCCCGCTTGTGTTCCGCAACCACAAAGTATGTCTGAAAGATAATATTTTATTAGTTTTATAATTATAAAAATACCGAAAATTTTTAAATATTACGATAACTAAATTAAATTTTTTTATTTACTCACCGACGCGGCGTTGTTCAACTCCATCTTGATTTCTTCGGGCACATCAGCCCACCGAGCCCACAACATAGGGACTCTGTCCCTAATGAGTGCACCCACGCAACCCGAGTAGTCGCGTTTCTTTTTCGCCCCAACCTCCTGATCAGGAGCTTCGTCAATCTGGATCCTCCCGCTCCGTTCAACCGTTCTCCTGAGCGTCTCAAAACTGATGACACCTCTGGTATTCCTCTGGGTTGAACTGCTAGCGCCTGTCCATATCACATAAACGACGATTGGTTAATAAAATTAAATATTAGTGCGTTAATTTTAATAAAATATTTAATTAATAAAATCGAATGTTACCTGAACCCGATGATTCGGTTGCCGTCGACTTTCCTTTTCTCCTCGCCGAAATCAGGAGGTCAGGGCTCTCCCATGGCTGCTGCTGGTATGCCTCCGCAGCACTCACGAACTGAGGCATATCAGGCCACTGGGGCCGACCCTGATAGTCGACCTCGGGTATCGCAGGAATGTTGTATGGGAGGAAGAGCTGGTTTGGGAGAGTAGGCCCCTCAGTCGAGTCACCAGCAGACTGAGTCGGACTCGGCATCGGCATCGGCTCCCGATGAACCTCAGGCATACGAACCTGAGGAACGTCGGCAGCTATCTCCTCGTGAAACAGCTGCCGACTAAACCTCGGCGCCACAGAGGGACCGACATTCGGAAGTGAAGTGCTCGACGGCCGCCCCGCCTGGAGAAGGGTCTGGTGCCGAGCACTCACACTCCGCCGCGGCTGGGCTGCATCCACACTCCTCCGCGGCTGGCTGGTGGTCCTCTCAGGCTGGCTAGCCGTCCTCTCGGAGTCTGGGGAACCCGCGGCATTTCCAGAACCGGCGGCATTTCCAGAACCTCTAGATCTAGAACGACGACCTCCGAACAACTGCCTAAATGCATCGGCCATCTAAAGCCAGACGCATTAATACATTAATTAATATTAAATTATATTATATTAAATAACAAATTCTAATTAATATAATACCCAATAATACTAACATATTTTAATATTTACCGATTTATATAATAACCAATTTATACATATAAATTATACAATTTCACCTAAATTATATACAATTAAAATAAATTTTACAAAAATTACCTAAATTAACATAAAAACCTAAAAACTACATACATTAACATAAAAACCTAAATTATAACTAAATTAACATAAATACATAAATTATACCTAAATTAACATAAATACATAAATTCTACCTAAATTAACATAAATACATAAATTATAACTAAATTAACATAAATACATAAATTATATCTAAATTAATATAAAAACATAAATTATACCTAAATTAACATAAATACATAAATTAACATAAATACATAAATTATACACAAATTAACATATAAATACATAAATTATACCTAAATTAACATAAATACATAAATTAACATAAATACATAAATTATACACAAATTAACATATAAATACATAAATTATACCTAAATTAACAATTATATCTAAATTAACAATTATATATAATTTATTAACCATAATTTAATTTATTAATAATTAAATAACAAAAAAAAAAAAAAAGGGGGCCGGCCGGTACCGAATCGGGGAGGAGGAGGAGGGGGAGGCGGCCGGAACAGAGAGGAGGAGGAGGAGGGTCGGCCGGGGCTGCCGGAACAGGGAGGAGGAGGAGGAGGAGGAGGGGCGGCGGATCGAACCAAGGAGGAGGAGGAGGAGTCGCCGGGCTGCCGAACCAAGGAGGAGGAGGAGGAGGCGCCGGGCTGCCGGAATAGGGAGGAGGATCGACGGATGAAGGAGGGCCGGATTCGAGGAGGATAGGGAAAATCGGGCAAATGGAGGCTAGGGTTCGGCTGCATTTTACTTATACCCGATAGTATAGCCGACGAAATCGCTTTATTTCGTCGGCCATGATATAGTATAGCCGACGAAATAAAGCAATTTCGTCGGCCATGGTATAGTATAGCCGACGAATACAGTGATTTCGTCGGGCATACTATGTCATAGCCGACGAAATAATTTTCGTCGGCCATGGTATGGCATAGCCGACGAAATTACATAATTCGTCGGCTATAGTCTTCGTCCCTCAGAATCCGTCCGATCTCCCCCATCCAACGGTGGATAATGGGAAGGCGCGGATCACCAGACTTTAGCCGACGAAATATAACTTCGTCGGCTATACTTTTGGTCAAACTACAAAGTCAAACCTCTAAACGCTGTAAAACGGAAATTGGGCCGTCTAAATGACGTTTTTTGGCCTGACCTTCAACAGAGAATAGTTTCAGATCGATGCGACGCATCTAATCATATAAAAGTTTCCCCCAAAATATTTACCGACCGTCAGGCTACCCATAGGAAAACGGGAGTGAAAAACAGCAAACCGCAACATTCGGGACACAGATTTTGTCGGAATCTTCCCATTTTTCAACCGTAGCCGTATTTCAATATTTCGGTCATGTCTTATTTCACGACACATTTGCATTTGAAGGGTCTACGTATAGTAGGTATTTGAAACTATACATTCACTTAAACACTTAGTAAACAAGTTAAGGAACCAGAGTGCATATATTCCGATTTTGAATCTCAAAGTTTGGAAAATCTATTCCAACCGTCAGATATCACCGTTAAGGTTAAATACATGTATGAAAAAAAAATCCAACTACATCTGACAAAGTTGAAGGCTCGATCGGGACGGTCAAACCGCAAAGTCAAACCTCTAAACGCTTTAAAACGGAAATTGGCCCGTCTAAATTACATTTTTTTGCCTGACCTTCAACAGAGAATAGTTTCAGATCGATGCGACGCATCTAATCGTATAAAAATTTCCCCCAAAATATTTACCGACCGTCAGGCTACCCATAGGAAAACGGGAGTGAAAAACAGCAAACCGCAACATTCGGGACACAGATTTTGTCGGAATCTTCCCATTTTTCAACCGTAGCCGTATTTCAATATTTCGGTCATGTCTTATTTCACGACACATTTGCATTTGAAGGGTCTACGTATAGTAGGTATTTGAAACTATACATTCACTTAAACACTTAGTAAACAAGTTAAAGAACATTAGTGCATATATTCCGATTTTGAATCTCAAAGTTTGGAAAATCTATTCCAACCGTCAGATTTCACCGTTAAGGTTAAATACATGTATGAAAAAAAATCCAACTACATCTGACAAAGTTGAAGGCTCGATCGGGACGGTCAAACCGCAAAGTCAAACCTCTAAACGCTTTAAAACGGAAATTGGCCCGTCTAAATTACGTTTTTTTGCCTGACCTTCAACAGAGAATAGTTTCAGATCGATGCGACGCATCTAATCGTATAAAAATTTCCCCCAAAATATTTACCGCCCGTCAGGCTACCCATAGGAAAACGGGAGTAAAAAACAGCAAACCGCAACATTCGGCACACAGATTTTGTCGGAATCTTCCCATTTTTCAACCGTAGCCGTATTTCAATATTTTGGTCATGTCTTATTTCACGACACATTTGCATTTGAACGATGAAGCAATGGTTTGTCGATAGTGATAGAAAATGGAAACAGCTCTTTTTTTGTTTTTTTTTTAATCATAGCCGACGAAATCAAACCTAGTATTCGTCGGCTATTGTTTTGTCGTTTTCTGTTAAAAACTTATGGCCGACGAAATAGTTATTTTTCGTCGGCCATTGTTCGTAAATAATTATTTTTATATAACTTATGGCCGACGAAATAGTTAGTTTTCGTCGGGCATTGTTCGTAAATAATTATTTTTAAATAACTTATGGCCGACGAAATAGTTAGTTTTCGTCGGGCATTGTTCGTAAATAATTATTTTTATATAACTTATGGCCGACGAAATAGTTAGTTTTCGTCGGGCATTATTCGTAAATAATTATTTTTATATAACTTATGGCCGACGAAATAGTTAGTTTTCGTCGGGCATTGTTCGTAAATAATTATTTTTATATAACTTATGGCCGACGAAATAGTTAGTTTTCGTCGGGCATTGTTCGTAAATAATTATTTTTAAATAACTTATGGCCGACGAAATAGTTAGTTTTCGTCGGGCATTGTTCGTAAAATATTTTTTTTTTTAATAAATTATGGCCGACGAAATAATGCATTTTTCGTCGGCCATTCTCCGTTTAGCCGACGAAATAATGCATTTTTCGTCGGCCATTCTCTAAAAAAAAACCAAAAAAATCAGTGGTTTTACACCTCTCCTATTCCGATGTCCTGTTCACATATAACCAAAATTGAACATAAAAAATCAGAAACCCAACAGTCAACATATTTCAAATTTTTGTTTAAAGGGTTTGGAACCCAGCCTAGCTGGGAGGCTCATCCCCACGCCCGGTCATTAGAAATGAGTTGATTACAAATGAAAGGATTACATCATTTAAATTACTTAATCCGTCGGATTGTAATCGGAATCATCGGATGAGTCTTCTTCGGTTTCTGAATTGCTCGATAGGGGTAATCTATGTCTTTCCTCACCACTAGAGTCCTCGTTAGTTTCTTCAATTGGATCAACATCAACAAGCAGTGGCTCTTCACGTCGAATTCGCACCGGCGTGTCTAGACGAATAAAAGAGGAGTCAGGAATACCGTTTGAGTTGGGCTCTTGATACGCGGTGCCCCCTTCCTCGTTCTCTTCGGCCACTCCAAGTGTAGACGCCCGGTAAATGTTGCGATGGTGGATAGTGTTGACTACTTTCCACGGGTCACCCTTGGCGAGATCATCAAGATAAAACACTTGTTTCACCCATGTGGCTAAAACGAACGGATCGTCCTCATACCATGATGTACTAGTGTTCACAGAACTTACGCCGTATTGATCGGTTTTCATGCTCTGCGGCCGTGTGTCAAACCATCTACACTTGAAAAGGTGCACTTTCATGCCTTCCCCGTAATGCAGTTCCACAACCGAATGGAGAACACCGTAATAGTCAACTCCACCATCCCCACCATGTGCCATAACCCCTGAATTTTGTGTTTTCAGTCTGAGGTCTCTGTCTTCACATCGAAATAACACACCATTCACCTTGCACGTCGCATAAACTTTTGAATAGACCGGCCTCCTCGCTAAAAGTCTGAGTTCGTGCGACCAATTTGGGTGATTATCATTTGCAATAAGGTCCATCTGCAACCATCAGAATCAACTATAAATATGAATAAATATACACAATAATATATGAACACGTATAGAATAGTGTTCAAGGTACGTACCCAGCGGCCGAAATACTCTGCGAATGTCTGGTTGTGGTAATCGCGATCACCTGCTACTCCTTCACAGCGTAGATGTATGTCCTTCCAAAACTGAACTTCTGGACAGTTGATTAGTACCCACCAATGTGCAATGGCTACCTCATAATCTTTCAACTTGTAGTCTGGCATGTTTCCACCGAGTACAACATCGTCGGAGAGTATGGAAAGATTGAACTGTGACGGTACATCTTCCTGTATGCTTTCCTGTAACGCTCCGAAATACAGCTTCATGTAGGTGACGCACTCGTGCGCAATATATACTTCAGCTATACATCCTTCAGGTGCGGATCTGTTTTGGACAAAACCACCGTATTGTCCAAGTTGCCTATAAATCAAGTTTTTAAAGTGTTATGATAATACATTAACACTATATCACATATATTGATGAGGAAATTAACATAAGGTGTAAAATACGTACCTTTCCATCGGATACATCCAAGTGAAGTGCACAGGACCGGTAAGCAACAACTGCCGAGGAAGATGGATCATGAGGTGAGGCATGATGTCGAAAAAATTTGGAGGAAATATCATCTCAAATTTACACATGATATGAACGATGTCTTGTTGCATTTCCCGGAGGTCAGATTTTCTCACTTCCCGTGTGCATACCTTCTGGAAAAATCTTGCCAACGCTACTAACGGCTCCACAACGTGACGGGGAAGGAACGGTCGAATGAAAACAGGGAAGAGACGTTGTAGCAGGATATGATTGTCATGACTTTTCAACCCGTACAGATTGTTGCATTGTCTGTTGACACACTTGGCTATATTTCCAGCAAAGCCTGAAGGATACTTGGCCCGACTTATCCAATGCAAAATTTCTGATTTATGCTCAGGCTTGACGGTGTAAGGAGCTTGAGGCATTTTTCTCTTCCCTTGTTTCAACCATAGTGGTTTTCTGATATTCATGTTTTGCATATCAGTGCGAGCCTTAGGACCGTCTTTCGTCTTCCCCTCCAAGTTCAGCGTTGTGCCCACCACACTTTCAGAAACATTTTTTTCTATGTGCATAACGTCTAGGAAGTGTCGGATCAGCAACTCACACCAGTACGGGAGTTCCCACAATATGCTCCTATGTGTCCAGAATTTGTACTCCTCAGGCCTTTCAGGTATTTCCGCTACAATATCGGGATGATTGCTGAGGGGCCCAAAATCGTACTCATTAAGTCTTGCTAAAATTTCTCTTCCTGTCCATCTTCTGGGAGCACGGCCGTGTTCTTCGGTTCCATCAAATGCGGCGGACTCGTAACGCCAGTGGTGATCCGCCGGAAGGAACACACGATGACCCATTCGGCATATCTTGTTGCAATGAGGGGTGCTCCCATAATCGGTGAGGCACTCTGGACAAGCCTTGTATCCCCTGACAACGCTGCCCGACAACATCCCATAAGCAGGAAAATCACTGATGGTACCAATAACCATGGCATGCATCTGGAACGTCTCCTGCTTGTACTTGTCAAAAGTGGGATGACCAACGTCCCACAATACCTTAAGCTCTTCAATCAATGGTCTCATATACACATCGAGACATTTCCCTGGGTAACCAGGCCCCGGAATCAACAACGTCAACATATTATATTCCTTCTTCATGCACATCCACGGAGGAAGGTTGTAAGGTACCAAAACCACCGGCCATATACTGTATGAAAGACTCATGGTGCCGAAAGGGTTGAACCCGTCAGTTGAGAGCCCGAGCCTGACGTTTCTGACATCTGACGCAAAATAAGGAAACTCATTGTTTATATGCTTCCAAGCCGCTCCGTCAGAGATGTGTGTCATGATATCTGCGTCTCCCGCGTCCCGCTCACCGTGCCACCTCATAGCTTTTGCGGTGGTTGCTGACATGTACAACCGCTCAAGCCTATCTCTCAACGGAAAATACCGAAGCACTTTCACAGGTTTCCTATTGCCTGCTCCCGTCAACTTATATCGGTCAGACTGACATATCGGACATGCGTCAAGGCTAGCAAGGTCATTCCCTTCTGCATCTTTACCCCAGAAGAGAACGCAGTCAAATGCGCATGCATGGATCTTAATGTAGGAAAGCCCTAGATCTTTGAGGATACTTCGGACCTGACGGTGATTGGTAGGATTACGATGACCCTCCTCCAACAACGAAGAAGTGTACTGTAGATATTCATCTACTTGCCTGATAGTCGATTTTGTCTCGACTTTAATCCTCATTACCTCCATCACACTTTCAAGAACTGTCTTCTCAGAACTTGAACACACAGGGGTCTGTTGCAATGCAATCAGTTTGTTGTACTTGTCAAAGGCAGCAGTGTTGACAACTTGTGGGAACGGCTGCACCGGGTCCTGCATATATTGTTCCCCATGTACACCGCTTTCAAAAGGAAACACGTCGTTGACGAATGTCATTGTTGGATCGTTGGATGTACTACTACTGCCCGCCTCAAAATACTGCCCATGATCATGCGATCCATCTAATGATGGCTCACCGTGATATATCCAACGTGTGTACTTCGGCCAAAACCCATTGCTCTTTAGGTGCTCCCATACTGTCCTAATCGGAAATCGACACATATCACTGCGACACTTACATTTCTTGCACGGGCAATAATGGTACGGTCCTTTTGCATTTTCTTCGACGAACTGCATAAAATCCACAACTCCTGTAGTGTATCGTCGGTCATGCCTTGGAAGCGAAATCCAACTCTTATCTCGATCCATATATAGCCTGATAATAATATATATGTATAACTTTAATTAATAATAAATTAATTAACACATATATATTACAATATATATTATTATCAACATCAACTCATATATATATATACCATTAATTAACAACCGTTATTTAAGTTCATTACACTATCAACAACCATTAATTAACATATTTATATATATTTTAACACTAATTAAAATAACATCAAATTAAAACACATAATTAAACTCTAACTCAAAATCAACTCAAGCATACTAAAACTCAAAATCAACATATATACATACATTCTAACACTAAAACAACAACAAAACAAAAAATCACTTACTATATCAAAATCACTAAAACTCAAAATCAACTCAACTAAAACTCAAAATCAACATATATACACATATACGTACCTATATATAGCTCCACAATGTAAGAGAGGACGGATTTCAACAATACCCACAGATTTCTCACTCTTTTTCCCGTTTTTTTTCCGTTTTTTTTTAAATGAGCAGCTTCTGCCCAGATCTGAAAATATAAAGACTTATAGCCGACGAAATTACCAACTTCGTCGGCCATACTCATTTTCAGAGTATAGCCGACGAAAACTTTAAATCGTCGGCCATTCTCGTAGAATAGCCGACGATTTGCCACAAAATTTTTCGTCGGCTATTCTATTCAGAGTATAGCCGACGACAACTTTAAATCGTCGGCCATTCTCGAAGAATAGCCGACGATTTTTAATTTTTACCGACGGAAAAAAAATTCGTCGGCCATTCTATTGGAATAGCCGACGAAATTTTTTTTTGCCCGACGAAAAAAATATTCGTCGGCTTTTCTTCGATATAGCCGACGAAAAAAAAGTTTCGTCGGCCGTTTTTTTTTTTTTCGTCGGTAAATCCCTTTGTTTTTGTAGTGACAGCTTGTCCTAAAAAAAAAACAACAGTAAAATGTAATTATACAATGCAACTGAGAGTCTGAATGGTAAATTTGAGTTTTCATTATTATGATCGATTGAAGCTATCACATGAAGTTTTTTGCGAAAAAAAATATCAAATTGGACAGACTGTTAAGATTCTAATTGTCTCAAGGGAAAATAATCTAAAATCTTGAAATCAATTGTTTTTGAAGGAAAGGAGGACTTGATTACCACATGCTTATAGGATTATAGCTACTAAGCAGTAAGAGCATCTTCAACAATGTTAGCCATATTTTAGGGAAAATACTTGTGTCCATACCAGTATGGAAGGTGTGCGTCCAAACTCTCTCTAATTTGCATATCTTTGGTAATGTAATCAACGATTTTAACTGTTCAAAAGTTGAATTAATTAATAAAGATCATCTTTGCAAAAATTCGGAATAAACCAAAATCATTTGCTCATTCGATTGCATCAAACAAATAAACAGTTCTAGTCAAAGTTGGGAGTCTCATGATCAGCCGTCCATTTGTTTGATACAATCAGTTAAGCAAATGATATTTGTTTACATTCATTTTTTACAGAAATGATCTTTATTGATTAATTCAACTTTTGAACTGTTAAAATCGTTGATTACATTGCCCAAAATATGCAAATTAGAGAGAGTTCGGACGCACACCGTCCATACTGGTATGGACACAAGTATTTTCCATATTTTAGTTAAAGTTTAGCCAAAATAGCTAAAAAGTTATTTTGGCTAGCCACTTTAAAAATATGTCTGCATCAGTTCTCTCTACTTTAGCTTGATTTGAATTTAAAATACTTATTAAATGAATAAAAAGTGATTTAAATGCATACATAAAATATATATAATTACATATAAGGAATGTATTAAATTTAGAGAAAATGACCATTTGCACAAAGATGGGGGAAAACTTGCCCATTCTAATGTTACATACCCACTCCAATGAATCTTGACAAAATTACCTAATTACCCTATACTAAAACCACATCTCTCTCTCTCTCTCTCTCAAAACCAAACCAAAAAAAATGGTTCTCTCTCTCTATAAACCCTCTCTTTCTCTCTGCTTCGAATCCTACACAGAGCTCATAGCGAAGCTCAACTGTTAGGGTTTTAGCAGCACCGACTCGAACTTCGATGTCATTCTCGTCGACTTCTTCTTCCTCCAAATGCTGCGAATTGAAGCCGGAGCACCCTAGGAAAGCATGGCGCCTCCGCACCGGAGACTGCGCCGAGCTCTGCGATCGATATCAGATCTCACCCTAGGAAAGCCTGGCGCCTCCGTACCGGAGACTGCGCCGAGTTCTGCGATCGATGTAGGATCTCAGCCCCTCCCCCACCTCCGATCTCAGTTCACTACCAGATCGGAGTGAATATCCGACGAAAAAAATTTCGTCGACTATGCCAAATTTTCGTCGGCTATTCCTTCTGCCGACGAAATTTTCGTCGGCTATAATTCGTCGGAAAAACGCCGTCGGTAATACCAATGGCCGACGAAAATAACGAAATCGTCGGCTATAGTAGAGTATGGCCGACGAATTTACCAACGAAAATTTATTTTGTCGGCCAAACGTGGGCGAAATATCCGACGAATTTCGTCAGGTATTTTCGAGTATGGCCGACGATATCGTAAACTATAGCCGACGAAATTCGTCGGCTATTTGTTCAGAATATATTAATATTTTAAGAGGCATAGCCGACGAAATAATGTGATTTTCGTCGGTAATAAAAGTTATAGCCGACGAAATTTGGTAAAAATCGTCGGCTATAACTGTTATAGCCGACGAAATAAGGTCAATTTCGTCGGCTATTCTTAAATTTTGGGGAAAAAAATTAAATTATGCTTTGGTTCAACTGAATATGCAATCTTCCATAGTCATGCCGGAGGAGGAGGGGAAGGAGGAGGAGGAGGCCGGAGGAGGAGGATGCCGGAGGAGGAGGACGGAGGAGGAGGGTGTCGGAGGAGGAGGACGTCGGCGCCGATTTGAGGAGGAGGAGGAGGAGTTTTTCCGGAGGAGGAGAGAAAAAAGGCGGGCTGAAAGATTTAAAACAGAGTATAGCCGACGATTTAAAAGATTTCGTTGGTTATACTTTGGAAGATCAACAACCGTTGGATCTGAGCCATCCAACGGCGGACAATAAAAAGGCGCGGATCGCAAGAGTTTAGCCGACGAAATAATATTTTCGTCAGCTAAACTTAGAGAATAGCCGACGATTTACAATATTTCGTCGGCTATACTTTGGAAGATCAACAGCCGTCGGATCTGAGCCATCCAACGGCGGACAATGAAAAGGCGCGGATCGCAAGAGTTTAGCCGACGAAATATAATTTTCGTCGGCTAAACTATAGGTCAAACCACTAAGTCAAACCTCTAAACGCTTAAAAACAAAAATTAGTCTAGTTAAACGACGGTTTCTGACGCAGTAGAAGTGTGGAAGGGTTGATCAACGTCTAACCCTCAATGAATGGAGAGTACAATCAACATCGTACACTAAAGAACAGGTCTGGAATCCACCAGGAATCAAGAAAAAACTCTTAGGGTTTTGATAAAATATGATTAATTAATTGTTTGTGATCCCAAAGGGATGCTTAAATACTGAAAAGAAACCCTAGGGCAACTAACAAGGAAACCTAAAAGCCCAAGGAATTAAAACAAAACGAATCCAAAACAAATTAGAAAACTTAAATCTTGAAAACATATTAAACTGCCGTTTTGAGGCCCTAAACGAACTCGAAAGCCCGAAAAGGCCCACACGTC